>OZ005654.1:79074403-79743153 GCA_963930645.1 Salticus scenicus | reverse complement strand
AAGTTAGAAGCTTGATAGTAGAATGTTTTACATCGTTCCCCTATGACTTTGATCTACCACTTCAAAATATTTCCATTAGGGCTATTTTACAGATAAAATCTACATACATTGACAAAAAATAAATAAAATAAAATAAAACACCTAGAAGCACCAATAGCGAGTGTAAAAGAGTAGATTTCAATGCACACAGTAAAAAATTCAAACCTCGCTGCCAAACTTTAGCTGTAAATTTTACGACTTAGACATACATGTTATACAATATTTGCCACATTTGCCTCATTTTACCGTTTATTTGTCATAAAATTTACGACTAAAAGTGGGCAGCGAGATTTAAATTTTTTTACAGTAAAACAACTGAAGCAATTTTTTTTTTTTTTTTTTTTTTTTTTTAACCCATTCCGATATCCATATGTTAGAAATTTATATAAACTGTGTTCATGGAAGACTGCCGGGGTTAAAAGCATAGTGGGATTATAAAATTCAAAGTTAAGTTACTATTCTAGACAATTTTGTCAGAATAGACATCTTATGTTCGACTTTTCCTTTACAGATGAGTAAGAGGCATTTGAGTTGGGATTTAAAAAGTTCTTGACGACTTTGCTGCCTTTAGTCATTGCCTTCTGCACTAGACGTCTCATGACCTTTGTACTTCGGCTTTAGCCCAGTTCTGTCTCAAATAGATACATCTGCATGCCGCTTCCCAATCCCTCTGCAAGGCATTGGTACAGTCTAGAGTCGTGCATCGGGTCGGGTGCCGGTCAGGTTTGCCTTAATTATTGACAAACGGGTCTACTCTCAAAAAATATTTTTTCGAAGAAATTTATTTGTGTGTTTTTATGAATTTAACATTTTGAATACAAAGATTCAGTGACATTCTCTTCCTCCATAAAAATTTAAAACAACATTACTTATTATATGATTTTATTTTCAATTGCGTAAATGGTAATAATTGATGTTTACACTTTATATGCGAAAATTATTTGCCTTCAAATGCATATTTGTTTCCTTATTTTACTTTCCCCCCTCCTATATTATGAAAAAGTTTGAAACAGCAAAATTATTAAAAGGAAGTTTAAATGCATTGGAAAATTTGTTATATTGTACACTGAAATTTTGTTAATAATTAAACATACATAGTTGTAATTTTTAAAGACATATTTAATTTCCTGAAAGATTTGTTTAATAATATAGTTGCGTTTTGTGTAATAAATATTTTATACGATATCTTATAACATACATTTAGCATTACTTTATTACAGTTCGTGGATCAGAATCTACTGGCTTGGGTCGAGAAACATACTACGGTTTGGGTGCAGGTCAAGTTTACGCGATCCGTACAGGGCTGTGCTATATTGTGCTCGTAAAGCAATAAAAACACATTCGATGGAAAAATATTATTTATCTTTGGAATATCTTCTATTTTATACATGATTTTGATGCTCCGTTGTAATGAACTGGAGCTTCAGCTTATGAGTCATTAGCCACCAAAAATCAATAATACGCATATTTTATCGTAAAGTATCTACGTACACAATTTGATTCAATTTGGATTACTTTCTCTTCGTGCGTCAATTTTTGCGTCATTATAAAGAAATATTAAAACTTTTTAAAAAATAAACAGTTAAATATGTGTTACATTTATGGATATCTACGAAATCTCCGCTGTTAAAAATTTTGCACTTGGTTGAACCAAAAAATGGTACTACATAGTGGCAAAAACTGTGCGATGGTGAAATCTTTTACCACGATGTGGTGCTAGAATGAACCAAAATTTCGTATCAGAGTAGCTTCCTCCATCTATGATACCATTAAATTTTTCTTTCAATTTTAAAATTTAAGTACTTTTGATACTAAAACTCAACGGTCATATAAATAAATAATTTCAGTTTATTCCCATATTTATACTTCTTTAGAAAAGAAGGTTATTATTTACACATAAATTCTATAATTCCGTCAATCTGTTTTATCGGCTTCCTGGGTTAAATTTGGAATTCATTTAATCATAAACCTTTAATTTAATTTTAGCTCCATCTCATACATTCTTTTCTTTCTTTTTTCTTTGATTCAAAAATTTATAAACAATACTTCAACCTGAACAGCGCTGGGTAGACCTACTCAGGCCCTGATTACTCAATAGGCACGAGAAGCACGTGCTTCCCATGGAAAATTTTGAAAAGGCCCCAAAATTAATCAAAAAATGGGCACCGAATTGTAAGCTTGTGGTCTAAAATCATTGTCTGATTATAAAACGTCACAGTCCTACCTGACTGCACAACTATCATTTCTAGATTATATAGGATATATGCTAATAAAGCTTTTACACATTCATTTATAATGGAATAATTTCATATACTGTGGTGAACATAGGCTTTCGCCAGTTTATATATTGGTATAAAAATCAAGTGAATTTGCTTGTCTGTATTTTAAGCGAATTTACTTGTCCTCAATTCCAGGTAACTACAAAATTTAACGAAAAATTTATAATTTTTTCAAGATGTTTGTATGAGTCTTTAGACCAAGAAGTCAGTGACAGCCCCCAAATGGATTTGTGCTTACCCTTAATTGTAAGGTTAATCGGGCCCTGGACCTACTAGTATTACATAAGTAAAACCAGAAATATAAATATTTACAGACGTCGGCAGACGACTGTACGCTTAACGATACGGAAACTGCAGTTTGTTTTTAAATTTTTTTACATTTGGTGTTTTTAACGTCGTGTAAATATTTTTATGTAAATATTTTTATTTCTGTTCAACGTTAAGTCTGGTTATATATAAAACAACTTTTTTTTTTTTTTTTTTTTTAAAAAAAAAAGCTCTTTTTTTTTACAAAATAATAAAAATTTTTGATACAAAATATCGAATTTATTTTAGTTAAAATATAAAAGATCCTTTATTGTTTGCTCAAGGCAAATTTATTTTTGTAATTCTAGTTTTCTCGATATTTTACTGAAAAATGTTTTTAATCATCGTAACTGACTGCGGGGTAATGCTTCAAAACCATCTTATTTCATATCAATCGATATATTCCATTTCATCTAACTTTACTTTCAGCAATTAACGTCATTGATATGAGATATCTAGAATTTATATCGGAAGCCATTAAAATGATTATTATTTCTTCCTTTTATCATGAAAATGACTCTGACTATTGAAATAAAATTACTCAATTCTTATTTAAGGTAAATGTTATTTTATGTCGCATTCCCTAAAGCAGATTTTTCCATAAAACTGTGTGATTATGTTTTATTTCTTTAATAAATCACAAGAGCTTTTAATTAATTGTTACATACAATTGGGATGTATAGAAATTCAGGATTTTTAAAAAAATTGGTTGCATAAAAATATATGGCTCCGTACGAATTGCTTTTATATAGCTATCACGTAACTTAAAAATCAAAAACTAAATGCAAAATATCGAATATATGTTTTGTTAAATCTCTGTTGTCATGAAAGATATTTTGGTTAAATAAATTAAACCTCTGAGAAATCATAAGAGCTTTTAATAAATTGTTATATACAATTGGGATGTATCGAAATTCGGCATTTTTGTGCATCTGAGTTGCATAAAAATGCATGGCTTCGTATAATTTGCTTTTATATATGTATTAGATAACTTAAAAATCGAAAACGAAATGCAAAATATCGAATATATATTTTGTTAAATTTCTGTTGTCATCAAGGATATTTTAGTCCAATAAATTAAACATTTTTATGGACACATCAGGAATAGAACTACAACTACTAGGTCTACAACAATTTGATACAACTGCCGGAGCTTCAAGGTCCTATTTGCATTATTCATTACTATATAGTAATATGAGGCTGTCACTTCTTTAACCCCAAGGTAAATCTATATTAAAACTTTTTAGGCGTTAAGTTTTCCATATGTCTGTTTAATGATTCATAATATTATGCACAGTGCAAGTATGAAATTTTGATACTGTATACTATAGATATTTATTAATATTATTCTCTAGAAATATATATATATAGGGGAGATTGGGGCACAGTGGACCACCCCTATTTAAATATCTTAATATTTAACTCTTTTAGTTTATATTGAGACTCATAGATGACAGCATGGTACTACTTGTATACATCCAAAAAACCACATGGTAAATGCTAAGGTAGCCATTTTATACAATTTTTATGTTTTGAGCTGCTCAAAGTAATTTTTCAAGCTTGAAGTTTTTTTTTAAATTTTATCAGGACTTAACTATTGACTACAAATATTGGATAGTAGTTAAGAAAAGGTGAGATATTGTTGTTTTTAAATTTATAAAAATTATTAGCATAATTATAGTCTATATATAATTTTAATATTATTATTTGTTTTGTCTGGACATGGGGCACAGTGGACCGCCTTCCAGTATGCCTAAAAGTCCAAACTATATTTAACACCTTATTTATTTTAGTTAAATTTACATATACAAATATAATGTGACTCAAAATAATTAATAAAAAAAATAATAATCTTAATGTTACAATAAAATATATTTCTGAAAAAGGAAAATAGTTGAATAGTAGTATAATAATTATGAATATCTAAATTTAATAACTATTTGAATTGTTTAATATTAAAAAAATAAATAAAATGATTATGTGATATAATACACAGTAGGTTATATAAATTTATTGTTGTTGTGTTTAGAAATAACATTTAAAAGATAAAAGCAGAATAATTTTAGTTCTTATCTCACAAATATAATGTAAAGTATTAATATCTCAAAATAATTAATAAAAATGTTTGAATAGTAATATAATGTTTAATTATATGTTTCATATTTTTTATAACTATATAACATTAATAAACAAATAAAAAATATATCTTATATTGTTTTTAGTGATGGCACGAAAAGACAAAGGTTTAATCTGATATAGGATTCTTCCTCTAATTTGATTGTTTATTTATTTTGATTTCCTTTAAATTTTGGTAATTTTATTTCATGAAAATGTTCGAATTATGTTATTTAGACTAGTATTGCATAAGAAACTAATTTTAGAAGAAAAAAAATGCGTAATTTATATTAATTGAACATGAACAACAGATGTTGGTCCACTTTGTGAGTGCACATAATTTATTTTTTTATTCGTAATGTATTCGAAGTATTGTTATAAAAAAAATTAGGACGTGTCAAGAAAGGTTTAAAGAATGTTTGCTAATTTTTTCAAGTACCTTGCTTTCTTATTTTTGGCGAAAAAAAAAAAAAAAAAATTATAAGTGTAAAAGTGGTCTACTGCGCCCCAGTCTCCCCTATATATTTCAAAATTTAGTCATACCAGTTATTTGCCTTGACTATGCAAAACGGAAAAATGCGGTTGAAATGTTTAAAGGATTTTTATATATTCACTTTAAAATAAGTATATCATTTCAAAAATACACCTTGAGTAATTACCCCGAATAATTTATTCCTTATCGGAATTCTTTTATATACCAATATAAATTAATTATTAACCCATTAATGCCCAGTGTCCACTTTTGAGGACAGCTAATAAAATGGCACGTATATTTTTTGTGGTTTCTTGGAATGATTTATGCTTTTTTAGGGACAGTTTAAAGCGTCAGTCTAAATGATCCCTCAAAGTTTTATGTACCTACTATTAATTATTTCATAATTTGAATAGTTATCTTATGATTTTTCATTCGTCGCACATTATATTTGTTTTTTGCGGAGCTATACCAACTTAAGTGAAATTGAACAATAATATATAAAACTTTTTAGGTCTTTGTAAGCATATAATAGGAAATTAATCTATTATATAAAAGTTTTTCTATCTGGAAGTTTTTTCACTAGAACATTAAACGTCCTCAAATGAAGATAGGATTTAAATTTAAAACTATTAGAAAAGTTGTCTAACTTTAATATATTTCACTCTTAGTTGTCCATATTAGTTTAGAATTGAAATATTCATCAAAACATATTTTGCAAAATTAATTTAGGTGTTAACAGGTTAATTCTATAAACACCATTTTCCACAGAAAATTTACTATTAATCATTTTCTTAATTAATGCCAATATATTTCGTTGAATACGGTGTAATGATGGTTAAATACACATAAAAAGAAATGCCCCTTGTGGACAGAGGTGCATAGAAATTTTGTACTTAAAGGGACTCTATACTTATTGTCTCCAAAAGCCGAAGCCAATGTTATTCTATGGAAAAAATTGCCCCGTTATAACTTATTAAATAATACATATTTTTAAATTCTGTTTTCATTTTCAGAAAATTCACAAATTCTAAAAAGTTTATCGCTTTCAAAAAATTAATATTTTTAATTTTTAAGCTTTTATTTTTAAGCTCAAAAAGGAAAATTTTCGCATTTTACAACCTCAAAATAAAATATTAAAAAATTAAAAAATTAATTTTTAGAAAGTGATAAATTATTTAATAGTTGTGAATTTTCCAAATGTGAAAACGAAATTTAAAAGAGGTATTAGTTAATAAGTTATAATGAGGTGAAATTCTCCATAGAATAACATTGGCTCTGGCTTCGATGGATGATAAGTAGAGAAGCCTCTTAAACAAAAAACTAAACAATATAAGTTTTAAAAGACTACACATATAATTTCTTTAAACTCATTTCTACAAAATTTCTAGCCAAGCGAATATTACATAACGTAATGGAATCCTTTTATCCAATCCCATAAACTAATAATTAATTCTATGTCTACCATTCCTTTACAGAACTTACAATTTTAAGCCTTCTAATAACATTATGTTGAACGCACTGTAACCATGTTAAAATGCACTTAATAGAAATGCAGTCAATAGACTAAAATGGTACGAAATCTTTTTGTGTGTCCCTGTATACGACAGTCAAACACAATAAACATAAAAAACTATACAGATAATTATACGTTACACAATAAAAATCAAAAACTATATAGCTAATTTTATGGAAAACAATAAACATCAAAAACTGTGCAGCTGATTTTATGTAACTCATAAATACAATTGATCCTCGCTTATCCTAGGTATTGTGGACCGAAGCACCTCGGATAATCGAAAATCCGGATAACACGCACTCTGTCGTAAATCGGAGGGGAAACATACGACAAAGTTTAATGTGGATGGAAACGTAGTCTATGAAGTAAAATAGTACATATATTATATATTTAAATATAGTCAGTTAAATATGCTATACAATACATACATATATAAATTATAAAATACGTTGGTATATAGTAAAATTTTATTTATGCCATTTGTCAAAAGCCATGCCTCCTCCGGGGTGTGGCCTTATCGGAACTACCTCGGTTAACCCGGAACTCGGTTAATCGGGGCTCGGATAACTACGGCTCTACTGTATTTGTATTAAGTTTCAAGCTAAATGGATGATTTCATAAGATATGAAAATATTTTTATGTAACCTTATAGATCGATTACTAATTCTATGCATATCATCTTCCACAGAAACGAAGGTTTTAATAATTTTAATAATACATATTAAATTTATTATGTTTAATGCACTGTGTCCACGTTAAAATGCCTTTAACCCTTTCATGCGCGCCGTTTGCATAGTGTAGACGCAAATTTAAATTTTTAATTGCAAAAACTGGCTCCAGAATACTTTTAATAAAATTTTTCATTTCTAACTTAGAGGGATAACTCCATTTATTACTTCTCTTCTAATATTGTTGGTGAATTCTAGTGGCTTTTGATTTTAAATGAGAAAATTTTCTTGCTCCTCGAAAGATTAAAACAAATTCCTTCAAAAGGCTCTAATGATATGAAATACTTTAATGTATTCTGTTCTATGTACTATATGTATCACAAGCTATATAGTTAATTACATGTAGCTCATAAAAATTTGTGCTAATGTAAAAGTCAAATGGATAATTTTTGCGTCGAATATCGCGGTATACGTGCACAGATACGGAGATAGAAACCCAAACTCTTGGAATCTGTAGGTGGAGGGCTCCATTGATGTTTTGGTAATGAAAATTAAATAATAGCGGATTTTAACTATGGAAGAATGAATATTACAAAAGTATTTTTAGAACTTTATTTCTGATTCACTTACATTGCTGTTGTGTTAATTTTGAATTAATTAAACGGATCTTTATTTTTAAATAGGCATAATGTAGTAGAAATGGACACTCAATGTTTTAATTTCAATAACTTATTGTAGTTTTATTTTCTATTTTCGAAAAGAAAAAATTAGTGTAACAGTTACTTTTATGTTTTTATGAAAATATTCGACATAAAAGACTTTTGTTTATTGATTTAATATTTGCAGTTAAAATTCACTGTAATCATGAACTATAGTATCACAATTATATTTCATGCTTTGTTCAGTGTTTGAAAAAGACACAATCTAGTTAAAAAATTTCTGAAGTCAATATTTATGATTATTTGCTTGATACATTAATTTCTTGATACATATCCAACTAGCCCCATAGAGCAACCCAACGTAAGATAGATACCACGAATTCCCACACACAGAAAACAAAAGATTATCATACATGCTTGCAACCACTGTTGCACACTCTTTCTAAAATCGCTATAAGCAACGCCTCAAATTGAACTACAAATTCACCAGATTAAAAAAAATGTACGATGAAAAAATTTAGGTATAGAAAAAAAATAACGAAACAGAGATTTTTTCTTCATGATGCTTCCAACCAGACTGAATTTACGGTGGATGGTGCCTGTATATACACTCCCTGTTAGTAAGACGGCGTTCACCCGTGGCAGGAAATACTAGCTAACTAGCCTCTTATGCCAATTAACAACGGTCTCATCTCCTTAGAAAGTTTAAAAATTTTGCTAGGTTTTGTCTCCGTTTTATTTGTGAAGCTTAAAATTTTATGAAATTAACATTAAGCATTTTTAATGATTTAAAAGTAGTCCTGACAAATTAAAGATTTTCCATGATAAATTCAATACATTTCCCATAAACTCGAAATATATCTTCTTATCCGTGTGAATATTTCTTCTTCTCTTTTTCTTTCTACATATACCAATATACCCCTCTGACATTAAAGTGGGAATGTTAGTACGATTTTCTTATTTTTTATCGCAATCTTGTGAGCGGTGGCAAATCTAACAAAAGAAATGGTTTCAAGTTTAACTTTATTGAACTTTTCCTAGCTTCCTTTTCTCTGTTTTGCAACTCTGAACCATTTTGCTTTTGGGAGGCAAAATTTAATCTCGCCGGAAGATTTTTTAACTTGAAATTGCTCTTGGTTTTAATCTAAAATCTTTTAAATTTAAAATATATTCCATTATTTTACCAGTGTCTACAGCGCATATGTATATATGTAAATTTTTGCATTTTAGAAAATACAAAAATTACACAAGTATTATAGATGCATAGAGGATATAGTAAAAATAATATAGTGTGGCACTCACAAAACTTTCTCTTAACCTGTTAGTTTTGCAACAGTTTTATGTGTATTATATTTCTATTCGTAGGGGACTATCGCCACCACAATCCCCTAGCCGCCTTCGGAGACCAGCTTGTTCGGAATCATTGAAAAATCTGACCATATTGAACTCACGCTCGCAGAATCTACAACATCCTGTTCGCTCACCGTTTAAACATCTTTGAAAATTCTGACTGTAGTAAATTTCTGCTTTGTCTTCTTTCCTCTTTTCCTTTTAAGTATTACAATCTTATGTTTTACTACACTCAATTTTTTTCCAATGAATTAAATAATTCGCATAATTTTTGAGTTAACTGAAAGTCATATAAATACTTAATTTGAATATATTATGTATAATTTAAAACAGCACACAATGTTTAAAAAAAAAAAATTGTGGATGCTTATTTCTTAATCTTATTTTTCTTTTTAACATTTAGAAGTATTGCTTACTATGCTATGGATATAAAATTGCGAATGTTTTGAATAATGAAAATATGTTCGTTCTAATACGGAGTTCGTCTTTATTCTGGATATCGTTTTATAAGTTTTTTAAATTCTTCTTAAAGAAACTTGCTTTAATTTATTTA
Source organism: Salticus scenicus (assembly GCA_963930645.1). Classification (NCBI taxonomy): domain Eukaryota; kingdom Metazoa; phylum Arthropoda; class Arachnida; order Araneae; family Salticidae; genus Salticus; species Salticus scenicus. The sequence goes on along the minus strand of OZ005654.1, from coordinate 79,733,193 downwards.
AGTTTTCAGGTATGTTTTGGCTGTAATTTTATATCATTTATTTAAAAAAATATCTGTTAAAAATCACAAACACGATACTGAAAATGATTTCTTGATTTACGTTTTTACATTTATCATTTACATTTTTAAAAATTTCAACAGCAAAACTACTTGAAATTATTTATCTCAAGTTTTGTGTAAAATTGCAGCGAAAAATTAGCAGAGATTTAATGAGATCTACCTTATATATGCATTTTAATGTCTAATATTATTTTAATTAACTATCAAAGTGATATATTAGAGATTTATTTTGAACTTTTTTACTTTTTTGAAATATTTATTTACAGTTTTTATTTAGAAATAAAACAAAAAAAATAAAAATACAGAATAAAAATTGAAAATCTCGTTTATTTTTGTTTAACAAAAAAATATTGTAAATTTCCAGAGACCCCGGTCAAATATTTGAGTAAATTTACAGATTTTGTTTTTACAGCATATTATTACTATTACAGCTTATTTTGTAATTGACTTTATTTCCGATTATTAATAATGGTTTTATTATTCTTTTTTCGATTATAAGCTTTTAAATATGGCTGCATGATTTTATTTTGTATAATACTCAACAAGGACATCTTCAGTTTAATCTCAAATATTTTTATAATTTTCTGTTTTAATACATTTATTTCGTATTTGTACGAGTTTAAGATAAAATACACTACTGATGATTACACAGACAATAGATTGTGATATAATCGATAGGATTATTGTAAATATCGAATTTATCAAACTCTCCTTTGTTGTTTATCAACAAATTGAAAGCGATAAAATGTGGGCATTGTTTTATACACTTCGGAAATTTGTGTTTAATAAAGCTCATACAGTCTTTTTAAAACTTTGATAATATTTCTTTACATTATTATTATTATTATTTTCAAAATGTAATGCAGATTGTAAATTTTAAGCTTCAATAGATATATCATCTGCTTGATATACGCTTTCGAAAATTTTATGAAAATAAAATATTTTTATTTTTATTATTATTATTATTATTATTATTTGAGCAGTAAGAATAAAATTGTACTGTATAGTATATTCATAAAATTAGCAGCGGATTTTGCCCGTTTCACTTGTTATCACATTTAAATTTTATTACTTAAAAAAAAACCTCATAATATAAAATCTCAAAAAATATAAATAATTCTGAAATGTAATTTTACAGGAATGAGTTAAAACTTAACACATTTAAGTATGCTCTCTGATACCTTTCTGAAACATTCGCACTTTTCGATGTTCCATCTGTTAAGTAATTGAAAACGTTTCTGTTACGTATCCGATTTTTTGTTACGATCGCGGACATTCTACACGTTTTTGAAACTAATCGTAAAGCAAACTGAACGTTTTGAATCGTTTCTGAAATATTTTCAATGTTTCGATGTTATATGTTTGTTATATTTCTGGAACATTTTTTGCTGTTAGGGTTCGATTGATCCGTGCCTTCAATTCACTTTCGAGATTGGAAAGGATTGCTCCTTGTCTTTATTTGACGTTTTTGTGTCTAAAGGCCGGTTTCCATTGCAGTTGGAAGTTAGAGGTTCAAAAAACCATTAATCACGCTCCCGACACAAAGAGCCAAATGTCTTGTCATCAGTTGTAGCCTTTTTTTTTTTATCAGATTGCGCAGTTACTTCAAAGGAAAGCATGCAAAATTGACAAATATATCTGCCTCTGGCCCCTCAGTTATCTCAGCTGGGGGTTAGAGCCAGGGACTCTCCCTTTCGTACTAACCCGTAGAACCAGGTCCAACCGCTTGACCACATCAAAGGATTCTGAATAGCGCCGCTCGAAACATTTCCAACCAACCTAAGTGGAAACTGCACTTAAAGACAAGGATCGGTTCTGAACCACTGTCTTTAGAAAACCCTTCTCTGTCTCTCTTCCGCCACATGCTCTCTCTAACCACGCCTCTCAGCAGAAAATGTCTGTGTTCTATACTTATGTTTTCGTGCCTTACACGTTTGTTCTGATCCGTCTAGTCTTTCAAACGAAATTAATTATTTAAAAATTTATACTGATGACAATAAAAGCCCTCATAATCACATGCTACAGCCAGAACGCCTTTCCAGCATTACTTTTTACAGGGTAAACACAAACATTTTCATTTTTCTTTAATCTTTTACTGATCCTCCTTTTGCTTTCGGGGCAAAATTTTCCGGAAACATATGTGATATAATATATTCTGTACACTCCTGAAGTTACCAGATGATTCGTTCAGTACTTTCTGAGATATTTGACAAAACGTCTGAAATAGAAAGTATCGAGTAATGCATGGAAAGAGTATATGTATATACATATAAGAGAGAGAGAGAGAGAGAGAGAGAGAGAGAGAGAGAGAGAGAGGGAGTATAATATATAATTAATTTTAATTTAAGTAAAACGTTATTCGAAAATTTTAAGTCATCTTTATTCAAAATTATAAATCACTAATAATTCGTTGTTTTCTGTGCAAGCTTTATTTCACGGCTAGTCATTTTATAACGCGAGAGAAAAAAAAAAAAAAAAAAAAAGAGGAATAACTTTAAGATTAATTTTTTAGACGTAAGCGCAATTTGACTTTATCTGTGATTAGAAAATGCGTAAAATTAAAGCATAAACATATTTATGTGAGGCCTGGGAAGAACCAAACAGAACCGAGGATTTTCTGAACAAAAATTTAAATCATAATTAATTAAAGCAATTTCTGTACAAGTTTTATTTGCTAGAACATCTACTTACTCAACCGACTCCGAATAAACGGCAGTTCAACATCGGAAGTTCTTCGGTGTCACCCGGATCATGACTTAACCCTTTGCGGCGCAAGACAATTCGGATCATTTAAATTATACTGCCACCGGGATTCATGAACTAAATTAAACTAAAAAATATTTTAAATTTTAAGGTTAAAAAAACCGGCCTTTTCTACTATGTTATAAACATAAATTTTTGCTAAAAAATTTCCGGGATGAATTTTTGCAGCTGGATCTTAAATTTTGCGTCCTCGCAGCGAGGACACCGCGCGTTAAGGGGTTAAACGATATAAAGATGCTTTGATTGGATTAATCAAGATTCCTTATTGTGTCCATATACTGCACCCAGCACATTCACTACACACACACACACACAACCACATATATATTGTAACAAAGAAATATAATGTAAAAATAAAACCAATGATAAAATGAAACCATGATCCACATGACCCTTGAGATTAATAAATAACTATAATACAAATAATTATTAATAATTTAAAAAAGGATATGAAAAACCGACCATTAGGAATTTTAGTAAAGATACGAAAACGATCATACTACTTTAATCTAATTCCAAACTTAATTGCATTTTAACAAAAAGGAACAAATTAAGAATATGATAAATAATTAACAAATGAAATAATTATGAGATAAAAAAAAAAGTTTTAGATACCATGTTTTAAATTTTCTGATGAATCACAGAGCTCTTATCAATGTGCATAAAATTTTTAAAGTGATAATGACGTCAATTTTTGTGAGATGCATAATTTAACTTTTTATAATTTTTTAACATTCACGTTTAATTAAATGTATTTATTTTCATGTCGAAAGAAAATAAACTCGTAAAATGTTTTTGGCAACAATTAAATTATAGCTAATATTTTAATGGCTATTTTAACGCTATTAGGATGTCATTACATTCATATTTTAATTAATTATAAGAAAACTAATGAAAAATTCGAAAATCGGACTTCGAAGTATTCTGTTGTCACCGGGTTCTGAGCTACTGTGAAAGTTTCGAATGTCTAGCTAGTAGGGAAGTTAGTTAAAATTCGATATCAAGATTTATACCGGACAAACAAACAAACAAGAATAGAAATTAATAAAAACATGGTAAAACTAGTATGTTGTGGCCACCACGAGATTTTCTTCTATATTTTCCTATACAAATTCACTCAGTAACAATATTAAAAAAAAAAAAAAAAAAAAATCCAAGGTTTTTTTTTTCGTTAAAAGTACAAAAAATCGATAACTTTGATTTAAATTACCACATATTTATAGTTCAACCATTCGTTTTAAAGGTATTGACGAGACCTTTCAAAAGATACCCATCTTGAAAATTTACTTCACCCCAGAGGGTACTTCCCCCCAGGGGGGGAAGCGATGCCCCACATGCACATTTTTTTTCCCAATTAACTACTACTATTAGCAATAATTCATATTAATTTTACAATCACAGGTTAATAATAACTCTCATTATGTACATTTATACGAAATTTTGTCCTATACTACCATGTTAAAAATTTAGAAGAAATACGATCACAGCGCCTCCTGTTGTGCAATTGATCCCCAAATCTAATCAGCACCAGTTTATGTCAGGAGCCAACTAAATACCAAATTTTGATAATTTCGTTTAAAAAAAAAAAAAAAAAAAAAAAAAAAAAAAATCCAAGTTTTTTTTTTTTTTCGTAAAAAGTAAAAAAAAATCGATAACTTTGTTTTAAATTATCACAGATTTATAGTTCAATCATTCGTTTTAAAGGTACTGACGAGACCTTTCGAAAGATACCCATTTTGAAAATTTTTGCCCTATATCACCATGTTAAAAACTTAGCAACGCAACCTGTAAGACGATTTTTACCAAAAGTTGATAGGCACTAATTTATGTCAAGGTGCAACTACATACCAATTTGTATGAAATTCTGTCCAGTAGTTCCTGAGGTACAGCTGCCACAAAATTTTGTCACACACACACACACACACAGACAGACAGACAGACAGACAGACATTTTCTAAAAATGGTCAAATCGTGTTCTACAGCTCTCAAAACGTGTAAATCCATCAAAAACCTGAAATCGAAAATTTTTACGAATCCAATACTTTCTTCTATTGAAGATACAGTCGGTAACAAAAGTGTCCGAACACTAGCAAAAATTCCTATGTAAAAAAAGTACACTTCATACGGTTTTGTTAAATAAATCCTTGTCGAATCCTGTTCTTAGTCAGTCTAAGAATACGATTTGGTAAGGATTTATTTAACAAAACCGTATGAAGTGTACTTTTTTTACATAAGAATTTTTGCTAGTGTTCGGACACTTTTGTTACCGACTGTAGAAGAAAGTAATAATCTTGAGTGTTGTTTACAATCAGTCATTAACAAAACAGAGCCATAAGAACGATTAGAATTTTAAATATTGATATATATATGTATGTAGATGAAATTGAAAAAATAAGTTTTTAAAATATTTTAGATGACAAATTGGTCGACCACGTGTGTGTGCAAGTTTGACGACCATTACTGATAAGTTGGCGACAACTGTCGCTATAAAACCTTTCAAGATTATATGTTACAAGTAGACTTACGTCATCTGTATGATCTTTGCTGATAGCACTATTATAATAGTAACAAAATGCACGGAGATAGTGCTGGTGAATGATGATGCATGTAAAACGCCATATATTTTACAATTATGCAACAATTGTTTCTGGTTAACAATATAAGATTAACTCTTCATCAGGTGAAAAGTAGGCACTTGTGTAGCAAGGAAAAAACAATGATCACTATGCTTCTGCACCTTCTTTCACCTGTTGAAAGGACCTGAAACAATTGTTGTATACTTTTGAAATTTATTGTATTTGCTTACTAAGTTTGTATTTATCATTATTATTCTGCTACTTATTTTCCTCTCTATTTAAAACAAATTTAAATAACCATCAATATTTGTTGCTTCCAAGAATATTTGTAAGTTAACGAAAAAATAAATTAAATTACACAAAGTTTTTTCAGAATTATTTGTCCTGCTTTCGAGATTATCTGTTATAATTAGGCTTAAAAAATTTTTACTTTGTTGACAGTGCTATATATTATGTACTTCTTCACATTTTATGAATTATTTAAACAAACTTATGTTTTTTGTTTAATAAGATTATAGGTGATAAAGCTGAAATATACACAATTTCATTAAAAACATCAGTCATGTTTTCCGTCTTGCGCAACTGCACCAATTCTGTTGAAATTGAACGTTAAGTTGTCAAGTTCATTTTTATTTATTCTGGAACAATTGGAGTTGTGTCTGTGATGCTGTTAATAACATTTTTCTTGTAGAAGAATGAAATTGCTGCATAGCAGAGTCACTTGTTGGATGATATATGCATATCTAATCTGCATCAATGGATGATATGTTGGATGATCTATGCATATCTAATCTGCATCAATGGATATGTGTGATAATATATGCATATCTAATCTGCATCAATGGATGATATGTTGGATGATATCTAATCTGTATCAATTTATGTCAATGTGCAACAAAATACGAAGTTTTGTAGAATTCCGTCTGTTGTTTTGCGAGAGAAATGCTTACAAATATTTGGTAACATACACAGAGATGGACACACGTAACACACTCACGCAGACAGACATACATACAGCCAAACCTTTTCTAAAAATGAACAAACTGAGATTAAGACACCTAAAAACGTGTAAATCCATCGAATGCAGATGACTTCAATTTTCACAAACTTAATATTTTTTTCTTATGTATATAAAAGAAAGAAATAAGAAAAAAAAAAAAAAATGTTTTATCAATTTTGGGGAAAAAAATTAGGAATTCTTCTGTAATAATAAAAAAGACAATATCTGATTTTCTTCTCATTTTTTTTTTTTTTTTTTTTTTTTTTTTTTTTTTTTTTTTTAATGAACTAATCTGAAAAAAAAAAAAAAGCTTAAATTTGAAATTTTAATATAAAGCATTGAAAAATTTTCACAAATACGTATAACTAATGCATATTTTTTAGCTTTAATTAAACAGAGATCTCAAAATAGCTTCAACTTTTCATCCTTCGAAATAACTATTCATGTAAAATTTTCAAAAAAATTTGTCAGCTAATTAAAAACAAAGACCCTAATACGAAATGTGTTTTGAAATATCTGGAATTAAAATATCTTTTTTTTCCAAGAGAAGATTTCCTGGAAAGGGATGAAACCATTGCTAATTAAGCATTATATTTCTTTTCAGAAAAAAAAAAGAAATTCAAAGAATTCAGAGTAAAGAAAATGAACTATTAAATGAAATGTAATCAAATGGAATGTTTTCTGGGAACTTGATATTTGCATGTAGGGAAAAAAAAAAATAAAAAATAAAAATAAATAAAAAATAAAATCCCTGAAATAAGGTGAAAAAAAGTTAAAATGTCATTTGTTTAATTGTTCATTTAATTTAATTACGATAAAAACAAAACAAAACTATATTTATATGAGCTTTGTTTGTTTGTTTATTGATAACATATACATCAGATTTGTATGCTTGACTCGTAGTCCGCTTGTAAATCTTCGTCAGATAATTACAGATAGCACATGACAGAATTACAATTCGCGTTTGTAATGATCGATAGATGGCGTTTTACCAACTTTTGTTGTCAGTAAATATAATAGCCACGTTTATTTATTATTGTTCTATTTGTGTTACTATTTAATATTCGTGCTATAATTTCTCCGCCATTACGTCATGGAAAATCGATTGCTTTTGGAAAAAAAAAAAAAAAATTCAGTTTATTCAAAGTTCGATCGGAAGTAGATATTTAACTGAAGCTGAACAAATATTAGTTTCAAATCATCTGATTAATTCTTTACTTCCGTTAGCCGAAGCAACTGAAATTTTAAATTTGTCATTTGGAAATAAATGGAAGCTTAATTCTGGATTTCTTGATCCTTTGGAGTTACACTGTGGCACACAACAGTATGTGTTATCTTTTTTACCAGATTTATTCATTTTCATTCAATATATGTGAAACTAAACATCGAATATACAGCAAGCAATGGCGTCTCGACGAAAGCCGAAAGCTATTCCTGTTAACTGTAATTTCACCTTAGCCCACCAGAGGGCGAGCATTTCATTACAATCGCGGATACGAAGAAATGGAAAAAACACCCAGGGCCAGCGCAAGTTGCACCCCTTTTTGCCAGCACATTCTGCTGTAAAAACTACCGTTATTTTTTCAGTGTGACCTGTCAAAGTGGTTTAACTCAATTGCTATTGGTTTCTTATTTATAAGGGATTTGTGGTTTGTTATATGAAAAGTTAGTGATTTTTACTTCGTCTGTTTGTTATGAGACTGAAGACGTATCACTTTTGACATCATAAGATGCCATGGAAATTTATGCCATCTGATTACTGGAATTGTACACATATATTGAATGAACTGCTGATTTTTTCCACTACATAACTGTTAAAAAATTAAGTTTAACGTATCATACATATATAGGGGAACATCTCCAGTTGTGGGCATTCTCCGGTTGTGGGCACCCCACCATATCTTTTAACAAAAAATAAATATGGTGGATTTGAGTACTGTCAAACCAAACATGTATTGTAACAGTATGCAGTTATGGCGCTAACACCGAATTGAATAGACGCATTTGCTTAGTAAGTGCAAGCAGCGAAACAAAATTTTGTACCAAAAGCAACACAAAAGTAATTTCTGAATTTTTTCAATGTGCAATAAATCGAAGTGAATTAATTAAAAAATGTGAGTGTAATATATATTCATGTAGTATATTCAATATATTTTCTAATGCAATATCGAATTAAGCCAAAATTTTGAATGAAAATAGTTTTTTCTGTCATTATAAAAGTGACTGTCATTCCCGGTTGTGGGTATCTTCATGTAACCGGTTGTGGGCGGGCACCCATGTTTCTTTCATTTAAAGCGTGCTTTTGACTTACAAATTGTAAAATATGGTCGTTTAAAACAACATAACATATTTTATTAGTGTTTTATGTATTTTTAGGCTTTTTTAGCCATGTCAACCCCGGAAAAGTCAATCGATCCAAAAGAAATTCATTTTAAGGCGATGATTAAAGCCATTTAGGATTGCTTAGCATATACGAAATCCATAAAATTGACTGGCTGAGAATATGGACCTCCTCGCAGCTTCTATGTCCATACAGAAGAAGCCTAGAAATAGTAAGGGTCACCTGTCAAACTGCTGTCCAAGTGCGCTAAAAATAGAAACATTCATAATCAGGAGATGATGTCGATTTCTGCATCATTTGTTTGGAGCTCCTGCTACCATGCCGAACAAGAGCAAATTCAGTCAAATGCAACGAGTATGATCGTCGTACATTTGAAATGTGCCAATATACATGAAAATTATTTTATTTAAAAGCATTACATTTCTGATTTGAAGGATGGAGAAGATGACGAATAAAATTGGAAAAATGCCATTTTCTGTTATTATTTCGGCAACTGAATCCTTACAAAATGAATAAATTTTGTTTTTTTCTGTATATATGGTGGTTTTTCTTATTATTTTTCCATTTTTAGTGGATTTTTCAAGTGTGCCCACAGCCGGGTACAAAATTTTCTTTGGCAAAAACTGATCACTTCACAAAATTGGTAATAATTATTTTCTGGTTGACGGAATCAATACTGTTACTTCATCAAACGTTAGCTAATGGTTCTAGCTTTCCATTGGTATTCATATGTTTGCATAATATATATTCAATCAAAAGTTATAAGCTAAAACCAAAACTGTGCCCGCAACCTGAGATGTTCCCTTACACGTACAAACGAAAAAAAAAAAAAAAAAAAAAAAAAACAACCCTGCAAATAATTTTTAGTAATCTGGTACGCTGTAACCTTTATTTGGGGAATAAGAAAAAAAAAAACCTTATTTGAATTATTTTAATGATAGATTTTGCTACTTGCCAGAGTAACAGATGTTAATTTTTTTTTCTAAGTAATCCTTAAATTAGTCAAATAATACACATAAACCTACAATATGCATTTTTTATACAGACATCTTATATACTTACATTTTTCTGACAATACATTAAGGAATATGTAAATGTGTATACATATACATATGATAACCTACAATTTATAATGATTTTTCAAAAATAAATAAATAAAATAAATAAAAATAAATAAATAAATAAATAAACAAAATTAAAAATACTGGAAAAGAAAAGATGTTGGTGTTAGGGTTAAGGCCAACTGACCACACGGAGGTCCTAGGTCAGGGTGGTATGCCCTCCAGGAGGGGGGTTCCTTAAGGACTCGCATTCCATATTTACGTGCGTTTCGGAGAAAAGCACGGAAATTTTGGAACAGCTAGGTCGATGAGCGTGACCTGCGTTCGAGCCCGGCACTTCCGTCTACTAGCTTTGAACGTAGACTCACCCGGTCACTGGTGGGGCAGGGAAAAAAAAAGAAAAAGAAAGAAAATAATAGCTATTTTGTCATTAAAATTGATTGTGATTTCAAATCTGGATGTTGACCAAATTAAGTTGATTTTTTAATTTCATTAGATTTGGTGGCTACTGTCAGTTGATCTTGCTTTTCGTGAACCCGGACTCGGCGAATTTACTCAAAAAACACAGAAATGACGACCAGTTGAGATTTCCGTCAAATCAAAAAGATTTTTTTATAACTTTTTGACTAATATCGGAAATTTTCATTTTGGATAGTAAATGGTGTTAAAAAGTATACAAACTATAGAATACAAGTGTATAGAATACAAGTGTCCAAGTGCGCTAAAAATAGAAACATTCATAATCAGGAGATGATGTCGATTTCTGCATCATTTGTTTGGAGCTCCTGCTACCATGCCGAACAAGAGCAAATTCAGTCAAATGCAACGAGTATGATCGTCGTACATTTGAAATGTGCCAATATACATGAAAATTATTTTATTTAAAAGCCAAGAGTGTGTAAGATAATTTCAACAAGTATATATTAAACATATAATACTTGATTCAAGATTTCCACGTCCCCGTGTTTTTTTTTTTCAAATACTTTTCAACCATTTATTTTTAAAAATACAATTAAATATTTAGACTTACTTTATGATAAAAATTTCTGTTTAAAATTAGTGGTATGCAAAATTAAGGGCTTTGAGAAACGTGTTATTTCTTTCTACTACTAAACTGATAGCTCAGAAGGCAGCGACAGAGAGAGAGAGAGAGAGAGAGAAAGGTGATTTATTTATTAAAAGTTAAATTTCAGTGAAGACTGTAACAATTGTGGTAATTGATAATGCAAAATGACAGTAGTCGACAGTAACGAGAAGAGATATTATCCCACTACCGTGAGATTTCTCATCACGTACAAGTTTCCTAAATTTCCATCAAGTTGATTATGAAAATATCCTATTCTACTTATGTTGGTGTTTCAATATATACGGTTTCAGTAAGAAAAATCCAATCTCATTAATAAAATCAGTAAGTGATAAAAATTGAAAACACCGGGAACGATATATCTCTTCTCATTAAACGATTTACATGGAAAACTCTGTGAATGATGAGTACTACATTTAATCACTTTATGTATTACATTTTAATCACTGAAATATTATATAAAAATAATTTTCGTAAATTAACTAAAACATTAGAATTGAAAAAAAAAATATCAATCGTATTTTTTTAATGCACATATTAAGCACTTACTTAATTTTGGTATTCATATCTCTCTTATTCTTTGTTATGAAAAATTTTAATCAACTTCAGAAGGTAGGAAGTTCTTCACCGTGTTCTAATTCGAAAGTAATCGATATAAACTTTTCAATTAAAAATAAAATTTTTCATTGTCACTGTTTGTATCAAACTCTAATAACTGACATAAATAGTTTTCTTAACCTCTTGAGACCCGAGAGAAAAAAAAAAAAAAAAAAAAAAAAAAAACTAAATACTGTTTTTAAAAATTTCTAGTATATTTTGATTAAATATCAATATTGAAAGTGAAAAAAGAGAGAGAAAAAAAATGTTTTTCAAAAATTTTAATTAGCTTCAATTAAAGTAATTTTGTTTGCAATTAATGTAATTGCACAAACCGTATATTTTCAACAAAATACAATCAAAAATTCTTAAAATTACCTCTAATATAATAATTATACATCTCTCACTATAAAATAATGTCTAAACCATTCAAATTTCATATATTTTATTAAAAAATATATAAAGATATATTTTTCTTTATTTTCTTCTTTGACGAAAAGCCAACATTTTTAGCTTTTATGCCATTTTTTGTCGTGATAAAGTTGATCACTTGACTATATATAACTGCAACCACTTAAAAAACTATTAAATCAGTCTTTCCCCTGTTAAATATCGTGGATTTGAAGGCTGGAAAACATAATCTTTTCATCTTACACGCATTTTACAAAAGTACCCAATTGGGTACCAAGGGACTCAAGAGGTTAAAATACCAAAAACATTATAACTGAAAAGCAAAAATTTATAATATATTTTTTTAATGCAAATATTAAAAAAATAGTTAATTTTGTGATTCAAATCATTTTTATCTTTTGTTATAAGAAATTTTTAATCATCTTTAGAAGATAGGAAGTTCTCCACAGATATCTTTTGCGAAAACAATCGATATAATTTATTCTATCTGACTTTATTTTCGGAAATTAACAATCGATGGTATGAAATACCTGGAATTTATATCGAAAGCTATTAAGGTTATTATTATTCCTTCCTTTTATCAAGAAAATGACTCTGACTTGAAATTAAATAGCTTATATCGCTTATTTCGTATTTTTGTGATTGTTTCTGGAAGCTATTTGATGTTATGGCAGACTTGGGTTACAAAACAAAAGATTTAAGATTATTTAAATTAAAATCTATAAAAGTTTTTTTTTTAAGTTGACTAAGTAATAACTTTTTATTTTCTCGCTTGAAAACATATTTCATTTTATGTTTGAAAAAAAAAAAGTAATTTTTTTTTTTTTTTTTAGCAACAATTAAAATTTTATATGTCCACATTTAAAGCTTTTACCAGGTTATTATTTTCCCATTTTAATTAATTTTAAAAAATCTAATCAAAATTTCGTTACAAATAAGGTACCAAACGAAAGGGGCATTTTTTCTGAATCCGTCGGTTTAATTAACTTATCGATCAAACAATTAGATTTTTTACTTCTATTACCCTACTACCGTAGGTAATGGAAGTATTGTATTCGGTCTGAAAATTCGATATCGTGTTCTCACCTGATTTACACGTTTTAAGGTCCCCTGAGTCCAAAAAAGTGTACAATTGGTCAGTGTGTATGTATGTGTGTGTGTGTGTGTGTGTGTGTGTGTGTGTGTGTGTGTGTGTGTGTGGAGAATATTCTGGCTATTATAGCTCAGAAACTAATAAAGATAGAGCTACGAAACTTTAGAATTGAAATACGTCTGGTGTACAGGTGAAATTTCCAAAATTTGGTGAAAATTGAAAAACCGGAAGTGGGACATCGGAAACCGGAAGTGGGACCGTAAGTCCGTATCTCAAAAACGGCTCTAACGATTTTCTTCAAACTTGCTATATAAACACTCTATTAGATGTCCTTTCGAATGATATATTTGGTTAGTTCAGGAAAATTGACAGGCGTCCTGTATAAATAGCTCAATTTCAGGCCTCGCAAAGTCGTTCCTTTAAAAACGGTTGTACGGATTTTTTTCTTTTTTTTTTTTTTTAACTCTCTACGTAAACTTTGTTTTATATGTCTTTACGCATGTATTAACCTTATCTTACTGAAAAATTTTTAGTTGTCTATTTCATTAGGTAAATTCTATGTCTTCACATTATCTCCAAAAAGTGCATATATTACGTGTAATAGTGGGTAATGGAAGTTGTGTGGTTGTTTCACACCAGATTTTTTAAATTAACTAAAGTATGAAAAGCTGGTGGCAACAACACACAGACAGACAGAAGAAAATCTCTCTTAGCCAATCAACTTGCGACCAGTCTTGCGTCGCTTGAGTATCATATATATGTTAAAAAAGAATTATTTAAAGTTTTAAGGTATCTTGTTAAAGTATACGCAGGAAGAGTCATTTCATATGTGCAACCACGGTTTTGATGCATGCAATTCTCTCTCATAAAAGTGTCGTATACCATTTAATGGGATAGTTGTTGTTCCTCTTGGTCAGTCAAATCAATAATGATTAATGCTGGTTGTGGATGACATTGGATTTGTCGTCCAATCATATGCATATCTTTGGTAACAGAAAAACAAGTTGATATTGCAGGTGACGGCAAAATATCAACACTCTGTTGAGGGCATTTGGTGACAACAGTGGTATGTGAACGAGTGTTATAGTGTTGGGAAACATCCTCTTGAATAATCATGAAAAGCAGCACAACCTATTAAATTATAAAGTCTGATATACAAATTGCTCTTAAAAGGATTGGAACAACGACGTTTAGTGATCCTTCTGTCATAGTAAAACGCTCTCGACCAAAGATACAATGTGTTTATGCCGCAAATAGTATGGTTCCAAATGCTCACACATTCTTACCAAAATACAGCCATCACTGGTACACATTGGAAGGTGGAGTGGAAATCTATTGTGTTTTTAGACAAGAACCATTTCGGTCTTTGTACCAATAATGGCTGTATGATGGAAAGAGGCCAAATGAGTGCTTGGAACCTAGATATCTTCAGCGAAGACATATCGGATTCACATTAAGAATTTTGGTCTGAGGAGTGATTTTCTCTCACAGCAAGAAACCCTTGTCGTTATTAGAGGCCCGTTGACAGCAAAGTTGTGCATTATACTAGTGAATTAACCAATTGCTCTACCATTAATGAGAAGTATAGAAATCACTGGTTTTCAATCGGATAACTCTCATATTCATACCACTGCTGTCACAAAAGAAAATGACTTTTGTTACTCGATATTAATTTTATTGTTTATAAATTTAACATGTACGAGGGCAATTTGAAAAGTATGATCTCCTATATTTTTAGATATAAACACCGTTTATTTATTTATTTTTTTGTAATAGTTTCATTATTTTAAAGTTTGAAGAATGTTTTTGTTTCCCAATCGCCCTTTCGGTCGATGCATTTTTGTAAATGCTGTTGTAGTTTTACAATGCCCATGTTATATTAGCTCCACCGCCATGTCCTTCCGGAAACGTTGACCTTCACTTTTCATCTCGTTGTCGGAGGAGAACCGCCATACAGACAAAGGTTCCTTTAGTTTAGTGTGGCAGTCTCTCGGTGCTATTGGTGGGTGATGACGTTTCATTCAAAGTCATGAGTTTCAGTACGGTCGGGTGTAAACTTACTACGCCACTTGCGAACTTTTTACATATATTCTGCCGTATCTTCTCAACAGCATGGAGGTGGACGTGTAGTCCATCCCTATTGATGGCATTGTAGATGATCGATGCTATTTTGTGGAAAACTTCTTTCAGACAAATTACATGATAGTGGTAGATATGTGCCTTAATCGCAGAATGAACAACTAACACTACCAGCAGAGATGGAGATAAATAGTTCAGTAAATAACGAATATCGTTCATAACAAGTAATTAATGGAAAGCTACTTTAAAGAGTTTCAACAATTTTATCGCAAGAAAAGGAAGAAGTAAACAGCACTATTTCTTTAAAATTGATAAAGCTTCAGGAATTAGTTTTATCCCTTTATTTTAAATAAATATATAAAAGACATCGAAACTATTATGCAACAAGTACCCAAAACATCCAATACTTTTGGAATCCAAAACAAAACTCATCTTTTGTGAGAGACTTGAAAAACACAAAACCTTCACTCTCCGAAATCTGGAGACTCTGGGAGTCACCGAAGTAGGGGAGTGGCCCTTCCTAGAGGATCAAAATTGGGATGGCATGTCTCCGGACCATCCTTAGGGATGCATCCCAGACCGTCTCGAATTACCCATTGCGCAATACTAGTACGACATTAAACCCAACTAACCAACCGAAATCTGAAGTACAACGTCACCGATGATAAGATTTGGCGAAGAGCGCTTACATGATCTGCTAATATACGTGCCAATGGAAGTCGTTGAAAAATAAGTCTCGGTCAAACCCATACTAGTTTCTGAATTTTTGCCTTACTGAATGAACGTTAATGGAAATCGGAAAGGTTGTTTTAGAGGTACATACAAATGAAACACTTTCGTTTGCAAAGCCGTCTGCAACCGTTTGCAAGCGTTCCAAATGCATGACTACAGTCGGCAGCAAAAGTATCCGAGCACTAGCAAAAATTCCTATGTAAAAAAAGCTCACTTAACACTGTTTTGTAAAATAAATCCTTGTCGAATCGTGTTCTTAGACTGACTAAGAACAGGATTCGACAAGGATTTAATTAACAAAACTGTATTCAGTGTACATTTTTTATATAGGAATTTTTGCTAATGCTCGGATGCTTTTCCTGCCAACTGTATTTGTAAAAAACTTGCAGAATTTACGTCATCGAAGTTACAAGCGTTACGTTTGTATGTAACCCATAACCAAACTCCCTCACAGTCTAGCATCTAGTAAACCTTTTAAAGGTATTGGGAAAGTTCATACAGAAATATTATATTTCATGCCTAAACGTATGCTAGAAGTATAAATGTGAAGGGATCGTTTTAGTTTTCCAAACGGAAATAGATGAAGAGAGAAACTTAAGGACTTTAGCATGCCAGAACTTCGTGGTTTCTGAATTTAGTACCAAGAATAGTATTTTAACTATTGATTTTGAATTTAATGTAAAAATAGGTCTTTCAATAAAAAATAGTGTATATCATGATATCAGAATTAAAACATCCATGCACGACAGTCCATACAATTCTGACAATTGGCGATGAATTTTCACCATTTTAACATCAGTTCAAAAATCGAATAATTACGCGAACTTCGGACTTGGCAGTAACGCTCAATGGGAACTGCATTTAAAATGGCTGTCAAGTTAAGATTGAGCATTCGAACACGCACATACTCATTTGGAAGTGAAGGAATCGCCACTCATTTCATAACAGGATGGGCAACAATGTATTAACAATTTCTCTATGTTCGCAAGCAAAAAAAAAAAAAAAAAAAAAAGTCTTTACGTTTAGGATTAACTTTATATATTCAAAAATGCGGACTAATTTTTATTACCCCTGCAAAGAAAGAACCAATTAGGGAAAAATAGGAATGATAATGCGTACGAAAAATTAATAATATTTGTTGAAAAATCTTATTTGCGATTCACTTTTTTAATCAAAACAATTGGCTGTTTTCCATCGGGTGAATTTTAGACGGAATATTCATAAAAAAAAAAAAAAAAAAAAAAAAAAAAAAAATTACAGTTGGGAAACAATTTAACAAGATTTTTGGCAGACATATTTTTATTTTTCATGAGATATGAGGATACTATAAAAACAGCCAAAAATGTCATCATTCCTAACTAAAGTGATTGTACTTATAACTTTTCAGAATACGAATGATACTAGTAAGTCAATGAGATGACACGAAATTAACCTATCACATATAGAGACTTTGAAGGAATGATATGAGAGGAGTTGGCATACGGCGTATCAACATGCAGAGTAAATGAAGCTAATTATTGCCTACTCAAAGATGGCTGCCTCCATAGCAACGATACCGCAGGAGCCATATTGAGTCTACCAACACATTAACTAGTGTTGTGTTACTTAATGGATTTTGCAGTTACGGTTTTGACTATATGTTTTTCCCGACATCTCAACTCCATTCCAACAAGATCAAGACAGTTTTGTTTTCCGAAGGTATGGACTGCGGGTTCGGTACTCGAGCAGGCCAAAGACCGTCGTTTACACTAATGGTGGCTGGTGCACGTAAAATCTGTCGTGGCTGCAATGTCCTCCATGTTCCCGAGCCGCGGTAGCCCAGTTGGTAGAGCACCGGCCTCGTAATTGGAAGATTGCGGGTTCGGTACTCGAGCCGGCCAAAGACCGTCGTGTACACTAATGGTGGCTGGTGCACGTAAAATCTGTCGTGGCCGCAATGCCCTCCATATTTCCATAAAAAATTATACCTCTGGGGGTCACCGAAGCGGGAGAAACATCGCTTCCGTGGAGGATCAAAATTGCGATGGCATGTCTCCGGACCACCTCTAGGGGTGAGTCCCAGACCGTCGCCAATTGCCCATCTGCGCAGCACTAGTGCAACGTAAAACCCAACCAATCAACCTCCATGTTCCCATCAAAGTTATACCTCTGGGGGTCACCGAAGCGGGAGAGCCATCCCTTCCGTGAAGGATCAAAATTGTGATGGCATGTCTCCGGACCACCTCTAGGGGTGAGTCCCAGACCGTCGCCAATTGTCCTTTGCGCCGCACTAGTGATACGTAAAACCCAACCATTCAAAGGTATGCTGTATAAAAGAAGTATTGCCATCATGAAAAAATCAGACTGCAATATTTTGATGTATCGTTATTTTTTGAAGCATAGGGAATTAATTTTTGTGATTTTTACGGGATGTATTTATGTATTTTTGAATACACGTGAGTGGACATGATAGTATCAACACACAGCATTCGATTAAGTTTGAATTAGTCAAAGATTGACAAATCTCATTTGAGTGTTATTTTCAAACAAAACTGTAATCAGAAACATCCCTATACTTTTAAAAGTTCAATTTTTGTGTTGTTTAAAAGTAAGTGAAAAATACTGACATAAATAAACAGAGTTAAAAATTATCTTACAAATTGTATGTCGGGAAAAATGAGGGCTGCAAAATGTTTTGCATCTGTGACAGAATCGAATGCTATATTTTATATGGACACTTAAAAAGGTTATGTTTTTGTGATGGTAAATAAAAATTTTGTAAGCAAACACTATAAGGTGACAAACAACAATTGTTTCGGGTTGAAATAATCAAGCGATCTTTTGTCAGGTAAAAGGGCTTAGGTGTAGCATGAAAGTGGAAATTTTTCTACAATCACTTTTTTTTTTTTAATCGTAAACGATTTTCTGTTAATTAAAACAAGTAACACTCTCGCTTAAAAAATTGTAATTGTTTCAACAAGTTCTATTAAAATGTCCTGCCATGTAATTTTTTTAAATCACTTTTTGTAACATCTTAAAAATGAAACTGTATCTTTCGAATTTTGTAAATAGACTTTTTTTTTAATCACATTTTTATGTTGCAAAATTTTTACTAGTTTTATAATTGGTAAGAGTAAGGAGAAAAAAAAATATTTTGAATATTTCTTAGAGAAAAAACTAATTGCTATCTAAAATCGATAATGCATTAAAAGACAATTTCACGGAATGTAGTTTCTAAAATATTGAAGAATTAAGAGCTTGTAAAATAGTTCAGAATAAAGAAATTTAATAAAAATTTCTTTTAGACGGGATTTTCTTTTTTATATTGAATAATAATATTTATTTTCTTGTGAATTTATTTAGTTTAATATAACTGACAGCTAAATGTTTTATAGAAATTCAAAGATAGTTAAAAAAAACTTTAAATTCTTAAAATTGGAATTTCGATAGCAAGTATGTAATGTACTGTTTGACAGAACATTTGAGTATTGGCTATCTTCATTTATAATTTACGCAAGAAAAAATTACCATTATGAACATACTTAAATTTATAATAGTTGTTATAGTCACAAAAGCGTAAAATATTAATTTTAGGCACTATAGATCATTTAGACATTTTAGACATTATAGATGTATTTAGATATCATAGTAACAAAATCGCACAATGTGATTTTGTTACTATGATATCTTAATACAACGGGCCGCGGTACAATTGTCAGTAGAGCACCGAGCTCGCAATTGAAATGAGCGGTTTCGGCTAGAGCCCCTAAATAAAATAATAGGCCGGCGCATCACCGCCATTTTTTTGCCTCCGAAGAGGACAGCATTCCCGCTTGGCGTCCTTATCGCTTGATTTTAAGAAATCTTGATCTGAAGCTAATCCGGTCAAGATAAGATGAATAAGCAACAATAATATTCCTAAAAACACATTTTTTTCACAGTACATTCTCAGGATGTCATTTTATTCTGAGGATATCCTATGGATGCACTGGAGTAAGATGTATTGTTAGGGCGGTTTCTGTTTCTTTTACAAAATGTCGCCAAAACTGAAATACACAGTAATAGATGGTCTGAGAACACTTTATATTCACTTCTTAAATGATTATAGCAGTTTATCGCTAAACAAACTTCCATATCATAGTTTACTTAGCTAAAATTATGAAATATAATAAAACAAGTTACTCTAAAGTAACGTAAGACGATAAAAAAAAATGTTTGTCGTTTGTTTATCAGAGAAACGCGCTGGGTACATGTAGCAACCCTAAGGCAACTAAATGCCTGATGCGCCAGCTCGTATATATAGTAGCCTTAGTTTCGGCTGGTGCACGTAAAATCCATCATAGCTGTAATGTCCTCCATATTCCCATTTAAATTACCTTTGGGGTTACTGAAGAGGAGGAGCCATCTCTTCCGTGAAGGATTAAAATTGCGCAGGCATGTCTCCGGATCAACCTTAGGGGTCTCTCCTAGACAGGTCGGTGATTGCCCATAGCGTGTCAACATAAAACTCTCTTACTTACTCTAAATATGACATTGCTGTAATATTGATACTGTTGATTATTATAACACTCACAAATAAATATAGATTGTTCACGTAAATAGCGTATTTATAATCACTCAAATAATTAGAAAATAAAAGAAACTGAAAGTGAAATGTATTTCAGATCTATAAAATGATAAATTAAAATTAATAAAAATGCTTAGAAATATAATTCATAATCTTCTAAATTTACCTTACTTTATCTTATCATGTATGATAAAGAAATAGATTAAGGCGATGGTGGACTTTTAAAATAAAAAAATGTAGTTATGAATATATGGATACAAAAAGTTATAGTTTCATACAGTCTTATATTTAAAAATAGAAAATTCCACATTAAAATTAATATTCGCATTATAATTAATTTAGTTAAAATTATTAATTAATCATTAAATTTTCAAAATGCTTTTTGTGCATTAATTTTTGATTTAGATTTCCAGGTAGCTTTAGATGATTTTAATGAAAATTATTTGAAATGTTTTATTTATAATCATAATTATAAAAAAAAAAAAAAATCAGTTTTTATTTTTTTTATTTTAATTTTTAAATTTCAAAATATTAAAGTTAAAACACCAAAAATAGAAAATTAGACAAAACATTTAAAAATGATATAGATGACAAGTTTCTGAGTAATTTCAAATTAAATTGAACATTTAATTAACAGCCTTGAAAGTTTTATGTATGTACAGTCGGTAACAAAAGTGTCCGAACACTAGCAAAAATTCTTATGTAAAAAGAGTACACTTCATACGGTTTTGTTAAATAAATCCTTGTCGAATCCTGTTCTTAGTCAGTGTAAGAACATGATTCGATAAGGATTCATTTAACAAAACAGTGTGCAGTGTACTTTTTTTAAATAGGAATTTTTGCTAGTGTTCGGAGACTTTTGTTACCGACTGTATCTACATTATTCAAACGCGATTTCTGTGTGAAAGGAGCGATAGCCTCCCCCAAACAGAAATGAATGTCATACAAACCTGTTTCTGATATGAATTTAAAAGGTTATTTGAAGTACACTAGGAAATATATTCAAAAGCAGTACATCATATTTTACATCTTATATAGGGTATGAGAATGTAGTGTAGGGTGAGTCCCACACCAGATTATTTTATTTATATAAAAGCGTTCTTCCGTAAATACAACATAATAGAACCATCTCATTTCAGATCTGTATAAAATAACAGTTTCTGAATAAAATAAAAACAAATTAAATTAAAGAAGAACTAAAAAACGACGTCTGCTCTTCGAAATCTAACAACAGTTTCTGATAAGAAGATTATTTATTCATGAATGCACTGAATTCAAGTATGTCGTTTCTATTCATTTCATCAAAGTCTTTGTTCTTTCCCATAACATTCATTCATTGTCTGTATTTTAAAGTGACAACATGAATACGTCGATAGCATTTAAAGTATTGTGATTATATTTATTATATTACTTTTCAGAGATATTCTTTTTACAAAAGGGCAAAAAGAAATTGAAATATCAAAATTTTGTACAAAAAAAAAAAAAAAAAAAAAAAAAAAAAAAACAGTTTTCTTTTGATATGTTTGAAAAACATGAATAAATGACATTGCATTCTTTTCTTTTCTTTTCTTCCTTTTCATTTTTCATGAATCTAGAAACACTGAAAACTGTCATAAAATATTTAATAAGTCTTTTACAGTCAGGATTTTTTTGGTTTTTTTAAACACTTTCGCGACCACTGACGTAGATTCATGCCATTTGAAAATCTCTAACTCCACCAGTGGGCGTTTCTTTCGCAATTTATTTGTTATTTATTTCTTAAAAATATACCCAATATTCATATTTGTACTATCAATATACTATGGATATAAAAGCTTTGATTAGAAAGAGTATAATTATAATGTATATCCATTTGTAATATAAATGTGAATACAGAAAATTTTGCTCTGAAATATTGTAACTGGGGAGAATAACGCCCACAGGCGGACCTTACTGTGAAAAAGACAAAAACATGCGGCCGCGAAATTGTTAATAAATACTTTACGCATGCCGGTTTGCTGGTCCATTTGGCAGGAAACTGACTTCTGGAACAGCATGTTCAAGGTTCAAATCTCGGTTGAGACGTGGTTGGTTGCTGTGACATTATATGTGTATAAAAGAAATATTTTCATAATAATAATAATAATAATAATAAAAGATTGAATTGTAAAATAAATATTCTCGTAATAAAAGCACGTTTCACAAAAAAACATGATATGAAAAGTATTTATTCATCCACCACATTCCTTGAGACCATGGAAGCCTCTGGCAAGCGCAGACTCAACGAGTCCAATGTTAAAATAGGGGAGATAGTCATCTGATTCAGAGAAAATAGGCGATAAGAGAGAGCGTCGAATTGCTGAATGTTTTCCAAATCCCAAGCTTTTAGTCAATTTGGCACCCCTCCAAGGTTTTGGACTGCTCTTCACTGCTAGTTTAGGAAACGTGGTTACGCTGTATCAACTTTTCACATAATCATACAAAAGTATTTTCACGTACCAATTGTTTGGTGCGTATATAATTTACGGATAGTATAAAGAGCTACTCATAATTAAATGGCTAGGTGTTTATGAGACTACTTAGCTGACTCGTCTGGAAATTAATCTTAAAAACAGGAATGTAGGGTAAGTGCACCAGTGATTGACGCTTTTAGAGCAATCTCTGATGTTTTTAATGTTCTAGTCATCAGAATTTATTTTAGAAATCTTAAGTTATTACATATGGCATGAAAGATATTCTAAACCACATATATGTTAAAATATATACATTTGATAAAAAAATTTTTTTTAATGAATTTTAATTTTACACCCACTCAATGTTCCAATAATTGACACTGCCAGTTTTTCATTTTATCAGTAATTGGCATCCTATGTTCTAGTGTTTGACACTGCTAGTTATTCATTTTACTAGTTACTAGCTGGCCAGAGACCCATGAAAATTTTACCAAAAACATGCTCTCGAGCGCCTGCGGCGCCAATCGCAATTTGTTCTCTGTAAAAGTCACATAATATTAAAATATTAAAAATTCAAATATTTTTAAATAAAATGTAAACGTAGCTCTAGTTCAAAGTAAAATACACTCAAATCAATGAAAATCAAATAAACCAATCAAATCTCTCGCATTTCCTTATAATGTAGCTCTAGTTCAACCTAAAATACACTCAAATGAATGAAAAGAAATAAAGCAATGAAATCTCTCGTAATTCCTCTTAAGGTACAGTCGGTAACAAAAGTCTCCGAACACTAGCAAAAATTCCTATATAAAAAAGTACACTTAATACAGTTTTGTTAAATAAATCCTTGTCGAATCCTGTTCTTAGCCAGTCTAAAAACAGGATTCAACAAGGATTTATTTAACAAAACTGTATTAAGTGTACATTTTTCATATAGGAATTTTTGCTAGTGTTTGGAGACTTTTGTTACCGACTGTAGCTCTAGTTCAACGTAAAATACACTCAAATCAATGAAAATCAAATTAACCATTCAAATCTCTTGTAATTCTTCATAACGTAGCTGTAGTTCAATGTAAAATACACTCAAATCAATGAAAAACAAATAAACCAAATCTCTCTTAAGATTCTCCATTCTGCGTCATTATAGAAACGGGAAATTTTATTTTCATATTTTTATTAATTAAAAGAAAACTAATCTAAAATTCGAAAATTTAACTTCGATGTGCACAATGACCCTATTGAGGGCACCTTTGTGTTAAATCACGTGACTGTCCGAGCTACCGTTTTCGTGAACAGTGAAATATACACATATATATATATATACAAATATTGCTCACTTAATAGTATAAGATTAGCACCCTATGCTCCAGTGTTTGACATAAAATGTTAGAGTTCTTATATGTAAAATATATGATTTTATTATTTTTCTTATTTATTAATTATTTCGGGATAGATGTCAATTACTGGAGCATGCCAATTACTGGAGAACCTACCCTATATCAAATAAAATTGTTTCTAAAACTAATATGAAATGTTTTTTTTTTTTTTTTTAAATACACTTGAAATGTTCAAATGCAGTGGCTCATATCTTACACTTTAAACTGCAATATAAGTTTATAATAATGTAGTGTATGAAAAAGTAAATGGAGTGCCACTCTATCTTACTTTATTTCTAAGGAAGCGTGCTTTCGTAAAAACAAAATACAACATAATGCAACCATCTTCTACCAGATATGTCACTGTTAGTTGAATAACATAAAACAAAGTTTAAAGAAGGCCTGAGAAACGACATCTACTCTTCGAAATCTAACAACAGTTTCTGATAAGCAGATAATTTATTCATGAATGCACTGAATTCAAGCATGATGTCTCTATTCATTTCTTCAATGTCTTTTTCTTTCCTACGTTATTCATTCATTTTCTCTTTTTTAAAGTGACAAGATGAATACGTCAGTAATATTTAAAGCATTGCATAGTATTATTTATTACATAATTTTTTCCACAAATTCTATTAACAAAAGGATAAAAAGAAATTGAAATATCAAAAGTTTTTACAAAATCAAACATTTCGTTTGATATGTTCGATATACATGAATAAAATTGCATTTCATTACACCCTTGCTTTTCCTTCTTTATGAATACAGAAACAGTAAAAACTGTCATAAAATAATTAGTAAAACCTATACAATCAAGTACAAGTGAAACGCTCTGTTTTTAGAAAATATTTTACTACTGACGTTCTGCTGGCACCGTTGACAGGTGGCTGAATTCTGGATCAGCAGATCTGGGGTTCGAATCCCTGTTGTTAATGCATGAACGCTTGTTGTATACTTATATGTGTGTAAAATAAATGTTCTTATAATTAAAAGTTGTAAAACGCTAGACAAGCAAAATCTAAGTACTCATCAAACAAACAAATTTTACTCATAAATGGGCAACGTAATTCGTGTGATTAGTAATTTTACATTAAATATTAAATTGGGTGGATCGGTATGTGAAATATTTTGCAAACTATTTAAATGCATGTATTAATTATAATCCAAGTAGACTGCAGTCTACATAATGTATTCCAATTCCGTAATGAGAATGGCAACGTATTATGTAATTTCTAATGACGCCCACTCTTCGAAATACGACAGTAATTTCTGAAAAGCAGATAATTTATTCATGAACGCACTGAATTCATGCATGATGTTTCTATTCAATTTGTCATTGTCATTGTCTTTTTTTTTATTTCCTACTAAAGCACATATTCATAGTCAATTTTTTTAGGTGAGAAGAGGAATTACAATATCGATAGTATTTAATATATTGTGATTATTTAACGTATTTTTTCACAGTGGAACTCTATTAACAAAAGGTAAACTAGTATATTGTGGCCATCACAAAACTTTTTTTTTGCGTTATTCCTTATAACAGTGCCACCTATCGCTTAACATGTACACAAACTTAATCGTAGCTTCTTACGCCTAAGATTTTGTATGTATTTTGATGTAATTTTCAGCCATGAGACGCTGAAACATAGCAGTATAGAAAATAGAAGAAGGTAAGAAACAGCAGCGCCACCTATCGACCAAAATACACTCAAATAATTCAGCATTCTTTTTCATAATAACACTCTCATACATAAAATTTTGGTGAATTTATAAGCTATAGGATCTTAGATACAGCCTTCCTGCTCACGGGGAAAATTGTAGTATAGTAGCACAACATGAAGGCCGACATGCATCCAAGTTAATTCAGTAGGTTTTTCATGAATTCCTTCTCACATATAAAGTTTTGTGCAATTATATTCAATAGAAGCCAAGACATAGTTGTGTTCAAGACATAGCCTAACCGTATAGGGAGGAAATCGCATTATAGCAGCGCCACCTATTAGGTGATATGTCGTAAAAGTTCAACGATACTAATTTATGATAAAAGGCAACGAAATATAAATTTGTTTGAAATGCTATTCATTAGTATTTGATCTACAGTTGCTGTAAAATTTTTGTCATATATACTCAAATGAACATTTTCGAAAAATGGTGTTCCATAAACATAGGATAAAGTAAAATGAATTACAATATGAAGATTTTATGGAAAATCAAATAGCTTTAATATATATGAAAGAAAACTGGAACTATTATACTATACAAAATTTATATTATTATAAAAAATAATTTAGGTTGATTTTTAATTTCACAAATTAGGAATAAATAAAAAGTTATTTACGTTAAAAATATAATAATAAATAAAGAAAAGTTTTTAAAATTTATTGAAGCATGAGAATGGTTGCTTTTGTTTATCATTTGTCATAGATTATGAAAAGTTTAAAGTTGTTTTACTCAACAAAGATTTAATTATTTTCGAACAACTGAGATAGTTTGTGATATAACGTAGTATAAGAAATAATCTTTGCAAGAAGAAAAATACATGCTAATCGAGTGTTAAAGCTTCTTTCGCAAATATTAGTTAGAAACATAGCAACACCATGTTTATTTGTATAACAATTTAAAATGATAATTGTACGTTGATACGTACGCACATACGTAAATCTATTTTCGATGAGATATCCTTATAAATGTAGCAACAAAAGTCCCATAGAATAACATGGGAAGGAAGAAAGGTGGAATCTAACTGATATGCAGCCTTAAGAGCGGAGAATACCTAATCTCGCCGGCAGCCTTGGCCCATGTTATTCTATGGGAAAATTTGTTTACATAATTACTCATTACCTAATGAATATTTTTCAATTCTGTTTTCACATTTAGAAAATTCATAAGCGTTAAATTAGTACTTGTTTTCCAAAAATTGATTTTTTAAAATTTTAGTATTTCATTTTGCAATTAGAAAATGAGAAAAATGCATTTTGTGAAAAATCGCATTTTTGAACTCAAAATTTAAATGTAAAAATTTAAAAAAAAAATTAATTTTTCAAAAATAAATACTCATTTAACGGTTATGAATTTTCTGACTGCGAAAACAGAATTAAAAAATATACATTAGGTAATGTGTAATTGTCGCAACAAATTTTCCCATAGAATAACATTGGCCACGGCTGTCCGATTGGAACATTGACTTCGTCTTGTAGACTATAAGGCGTGACAAAAAAGAAATCAAATTTGTACTGTGAGTGTATTTTGTTTCATATAAAAAAAATAATTACTTAAATAAATTTTTGTATTTGTTTACATTGTTATTATTTATTAAATAGGTATAGTTATGTATTTTAGTCACTTTTGCAATAATGTTTTTTAAGAAACGGTCAGACCTTTATTTGATAAATGACCTTCTTTCAATAAATAAATAAATAAATAAAGTTTTAAAGTTGCATTTTATTCACTCCACATTATTTCTTCAAGTATATTTAGAAATCAAATAAAGAATTTAGCGATTCGATATTTTTTCAAAAGCTTCAGAATAATCTAAAAATGCTTTTCTCGAAGTCTCATTAAAAAATTTTAGAGAATAAAGCAATAGCTATGTAAAATATGACTTGAAATTTCATCTTATACTGACTGAGATTGAAGTCAATAAAAAGAGACTTTATTTTACATTCAGGTATTTTTATTATCCTGCACTAAAAATAAATCACCAGGAATACATTTTTCGATAAAAGATTATTAGGAAATCGAAAAATATTTCTTTATATAATAATAGATGCAAAAAGAGAAGGAAAGTACTTTTCATTTGTAGTATATGATGTATTAGAACAATATGTAAGTAACGTTTCCATTATCTATTATCTTTGTTTCGGTTTCTCCTTGAGTGTTCTTATCAATTTAACAAAATCTCTTCTGAAACAATGGATTACATAAAGTCGTTTTATTTTTGTTTTTATTTATTTATTTTTTAATTTGGAAATAGTTTCAAATTTAGAAACTTTACATAATATGAACACTTTTTAAA
This sequence comes from Salticus scenicus, assembly GCA_963930645.1. NCBI lineage: Eukaryota > Metazoa > Arthropoda > Arachnida > Araneae > Salticidae > Salticus > Salticus scenicus. Next base: position 79,705,027 of record OZ005654.1, on the reverse strand, counting down.
TCAAATATTACTAGTTTACTTTTAAAGTTTCAAGAAATTTTAATAAAAAAGTAATTATAACGCAAACACGACTAACATAGCATGTTTTAACAAAAGAAAAAAAAATATAGTTATTTAAACTTTAGTTGTTTTTGAAGTGTTTTCTTTTTAAATATTCGAACTATTCAATAATGCACTTTTTTAAAGCTCTTCTTATAATCAATTTTTAAAACACAATAGACATAAATCTGTTTGCTGTCAATACTATTTTGTAATAAATTATAAAAAAATAAAAAAATGTTTAATGATGAGTGTAGATTGAATTATGGTTTTCATTAGTATTTGTCAAGTTTTTATAAATCCTTTAAAACATAATCATCCTAACATTAAAACGGCTATAAATAGAATTAAAAAAAAAAAAAAAAAAAAAAAAAGCAACGACAGTTCTAACAAAGTTGAAATATTCATGACTTCATATGTATGTCTGTCCGTCTATCCGTGCTTTAATTTTCGTAGATGCATTCAAAATAACTTGAAACTGATATATAATATTAAAATTCCCTATTGTCTGTTATATACAGGGTAATTTATAATTCAACTTTGAAAGAGCTGTAAAAAAGAAAGCCATTTCTCAGAATGACATGATTCTGTCAACTCGAAGAAGGAGGAAATGATATGGCATAAAAAAAAAAAAAAAAAAAAAAGTTCTAAATACAAACCTCTTTCAGTATCATAACGTAATTGGGTTCGGCTACAAAAGACATTTGAATTCTAATAAGACGGCATAAGGGCATGCGTTGCATGTTAAACAAACTCTATTATTCAATGTGCAATACTGCATCGTCTTTTTACTGAAAAAATTACTTAAAAGTCATTCAAAAGTTGTGGCGCTGCTAGTTTAAAGGCGATTTACCACGGTCAGAACCATATCAAACGGAAGAAATCGATTAGAAATTGTTCTGGTATCAAAACCATTAAATAATAATAATAATAATAATAATAATAACAACAACAATAAGATAAGTTTTTTAATTTCCTAAAGCCGGAAACCACATAAAAGCAACAATGAAATCAGTTTTTAATTGTCTTTAAGTCAAAAATAGCATAAAAAAGCAACAATGAAATCAGTTTTTAATTGTCCTGAAGCTAAAAACCACATAAAAGCAACAATGAAATTGGTTTTTAATTGACTTGAAAATCTCATAAATAGCAACAATGAAATCGGTTGTTAAATATAGACAGACTTGCTTAACGCATGCTTCATATGCTGTCCACCATTTTCTGCCACAAGTTAGAGCCGAAAAACAAGATATTCCACAAAAAGAAAAAAAAAAAAAAAGAACGGAGTATATTATGGGTCACGTTGTGTATCTGTTTGCAATGCATTCCCTTTGATTGAGTTATGTTTGCAATTAGACATTTCAACTAAACATTTTTCATGTAACCCCACAACCAGAAATCATAAAAATTAAGATCAGATAAACTTGACGGCCAAGCTTTTGGAAAATGATGTCTGATAATGCTATTATATCCGAAATGCCTCTTGAGCAGATGTTTCACTGTCTTCAGACTGTGCGGAAGAGTGCAGTCTTGCACAAAAACGATGATATCCACACATGCGCACTGTTGAAGTGTTGGAATGGCGTGTTTGTGCAAAAGATTTTCAAAGCGTTTACCATTGACAATACAAACAACAGGACCCGCACGACTCAGCCCCACCCCTCTCTAAAAAATGACCCTAAATAAACGATTCGGTTGACTCGCATCACACAAATATCTTTGCATAACATATAAAACTGATCGAAAACTTCCCCTACTCTGTATTTCTGAGTATTGACATCCCCTTAGAGATGGGAATGTGATTCGCTTTCCCACAAAATGTTCCATGATCATTCATTGGCTATTTCCATGCGAAAACGAAATTTTAGAGCAAAAAGTTCTCTTACTGGCAGGTGAGAAGGAAGCAACTCCGCAACAAAGGTAATTTTGTATGAATAATAATGAAGGATTTTTCGTACAATTTCATGCACCTTGTTCACAATCAAGCCCAAAGTTCGGGCAATTAATTCCCTATGTAATGCACGTTCCCACATTATCCCTTGTCTCTTTCTGGAACTTTGTGCTCACATCATCTACTGATGTCAAAAAAATTGATTTCCTCTGTCTGTCAGATTTCACTTAAAAAAAAAACTGTGTCTTCGAATTTATTAATTATTTTCCACAGATCCTTAGCAGACATCGAACGACAGCCTTGTTTAATACTCTTTACTATCCAGAACTTTTTCAGAGCTACTGGTCACTGTTCTTGTAAAAGAACTTCATAACCAGAGCGCAATACTTCATTGAGAGAGTCATGACGAGCTTCTCAGATGCAGTATGAGGAAAACGCCATTTATTGCGTTTACTATAACTATACAAGAAATTAGCTATACAAGACTATTATTAACTTATACTATTTATTAACTATACAAGAAATATAATATGTGGTTTATTAACAAACCAATATAAATATTTATTTATTAATTTAATTTGCATATTAATGAGATTATGTAATGATTTTAATTATGTGAAAAGTCTTAATTAAATTTTAAGGATATCTATTGGCAAAGGCTAGATTTTTAATATAGTTACATTGATTTTTCTTATATATATTCGACACTAAATGTTTAATAGGTAAATTAAATGTATAAGAATGTTATCAATTACAGATTTATGTAAGCAGGTTTTAAAATTTCTTAAAAAAAAAAAAAAAAAAAAAAAAAGTTAAAAGGGAATTTTACGTTTATCATATAAATTAAAATCCAATCGTAAATTATGATTGACAACCCTTTTTGGTTTCATCCCAAAACCCGGTATCCCTTGCCAAGTTGGCGATAACGCCCGCGGGCGCCTATCACGATCACGCCTACAAGCTGGCGGGGATCGCGCCAACAAAACTCGATAAAAGTGCCAAGGGGTATCGGATTTTGGGATTCCACCCAATTTTTACATCTAAGAAATTAATTTCATTAGATTTTAAATTAGTTTTACTAAATTGAAGATTAGGATAATTGACTGGTAAAACTGGACTATCGTTATTATTGTTATTATATTTATTCGGAGAAAAATATTTCGAAGAATTAAGAGATTAAGTTGAAAACATATTTTTGATTTTGATTTTCCTGTCACTCACCTCCTCTTGTTATTATTCATTCATTTATTTATTATTCACTTTATGGTATTTTATCCTTGTTGTTCTTTTTCCTCCACACTAGAATTACTAAAGTTGGTGCACTATTGAAACATTTCTATCCCAACTATGAATAAAATGAACATAGTAATATCGCTTGAAATAAGTGTTTATACCATTTAGTTACCAGACCATTGGATTAGTCACTTAATCTTGTAGACGTATGGCAGTCCACACACAAGAAAAGGATATCTGATTTATGTTTATTGTACCTATATTTCATTAAAAAAAAAGCATTGTTTGAATAAATTTTTAATATTAAAGCTGGTGTTCTATTGAAGCACTTCTATTTCAACTATGAAAAGAATGTGTACAGTATCGCTCAAAGGGCAATGCTCTGAACAATTAGTTATTCCCAGTGGTGGACTTACAACTCACGAGGACCGGGTCGAAAATATCACTGGGAGCCCCCTAATTGGAGCCCCTCCTTATATTGAGCCCTTACACTTCTTCACTTAAATTAATACTATAAAAAGGCACTGAAGTAAATTTTCATATTGATTCAGAAAGCAAACCCAGCAAGAAAGTCAGGGGCATTTTGAGTAAATAAGTTTATCTTTTTCTTTTCGAGTTTTCGCTCTATGGTTACATTTTGTACATTAAGGCTTTTAAGACAGGAAGCTATGGCTTAAAGGGGAATTGCAGGGAATGTTTGCGGTTAAAATAATGGCACGACAACTTCTATACTTGAAAGTTCAGTATTTTTTAAGGGTTCCTCATGACCAAAGGTCTGGGGGGGACCTCCCTCTCACCCCCCCTCGCCCTAACGTTGGTACGCCATTGGCTATTACATTTCTGACTTTGTCTTATCGACATATGACAGTCCATAAACAGAAAATCTTATTTATATTGTGAAGTATCTGCATTTTTTTTAAATTTTAGATAAACTTATTACATAAATGAAATATATATTTACTATTCATTACAATTAATTTAGTCCGTTTTTCAATAATTCTTTTCTAATATTGGTCACAATTTTGTTCAAAAAGTGAATTCCTTTTATTTCTTTTAAAAATATATTTTACATTTGCACTTAACCCACTCTATCTGATTCTTTAAGCATATTTAAAAAACGGATAAAGATCTCAAAGATTCAATATACTTTTTTAAAAGCTTCACAATAATCTGAAAATACTTTTCTCGAAATCCCATTTAAAAACTTTTAGAGAATAAAGCAATGTCTATGTAAAATATAGTTTGAAATTTCGTCTTATACTGACTGAGATTGAAGTCAATAAAAAAGACTCTGTTTCACATTCGGGTATTTTTATTATTATTTGCTAAAAATAAATCGGCAGTGAAGCATTTTTCAATAAAATGATTCGAAAGATTTTCTTTCCATTATAATGAATGCATAAAGATTTTGATAGAGAAGGAAAGTATTTTTCATTCGTAGTGTATGACGTATTAGAACAATATGTAAGTCACATTTGATTTATCTATTTTTGTTTCCTTATCTCTTTGAATGTTCCTATGAATTTAACAATAATAATAATAATAATAAAAAATTCTAAAGTAAGGGATTACATAAAGTTTTTATTTTTATTTCTATTTATTTATTTTGTTTTGTATAAAAATGTAATTTCAAGAAATTTTACATAATACAAATACTTTTTAATTCGAATATGACTGGTACATTTTAAAATAACTTAAACTTAACTGATATCGTATGTTTTAAGGAAAAAAAAAAAAAAAAACTAAATTTTCAAATTTCAATTAAATTTTGGTAGCGTTTGAACCTTTTTTTTTTTTTTTTTTTTTTTTTTTTTTTAAACAAGAATACAGTACATATGCATATGCATCATTTTCTAAAGCTTTTCATGTAATAAATTTTAAAAACACAAAATAAATGCGTAAATCTGTTTCATTGCCATTTGTTCTATATTTTATTATTTTGTAATGAATTATGTATATATATATATATATATATATATATATATATGAGAGGAGGGTATTATGGAATACCATTTACATTTCTTAAAATAACTTTACTTGTTTTTAATAAAAATCCCCAAAACCATGATGAGTACATAGTGTAATTATTTGTAATGAATTGTCAACGAAAAAAAATCCCAATTTTTTTTTTTTTTTTTTTTTTGTTATAAAAAGCTTACTTTTAATAAAAGTTATAAATGGAGGTTAATATGAAATAGTCGGGTAATATGGAATAGGTGGTTTAATATGTTTAAATCATAGAAAAACTAATTAGATTTCATAAAATCCTCTTCGGAGAATTTTCTGTGACAGAAGATACATTCGGCATCTTTATTTTCTGTTTCTTTAGTTGAATACATGTAGTCAATTTCAGATGATACTATGAAACACCTAGTATTCCATAATACCCGACACGCCATCTTTAAAAATGAACTTTTAAATTGATGGACAAAATATTTTCAGCTATAAAACGACCAATGTATAACAAAATACAATTCTTTGAGCATACATTATGCTTAACATCAATGTTCAAATCACATGTGTACTAGTAAGTTTAAATGTTTGAAAACGTACCTGCAAAAACTTTTAAAAATCACGTCCTATAGAGAATGGTACGACAGCAACAAGCGGTTACTTCTTACTGTATTGCTTCATGAGAATCCTTCTTGAGTAATTCATAGTATTTTGAAGAGACAGCAACACTAATCAGAGCCGAAACCTCGGTATGCCATATTTCCCGACTATTCCATGATACCCTCCTTTCCTTTATATATATAATGTAGTACAATTGATGAATGTAGATTGAAATATATTTTCCATCGGTATTTAAGATTTATAAACCTTTCTACCTTGCTACTCTATTTGGCTCTATATGTTCCCAAATTGTTTTAATCGTTTGTAAAAATATATGTAGCACGGAGATATTTTCATGAAAGTTCATAACTTTGTTGGTCAACAAATGTATACTCCTAGAAGTATTTACGTTTATTTGAATTTCAAAGGTATATTTTTTAACTTATTCCTAATACCTTGTTCGGTAGAATATGTCCCAATTCTGTTTTGTACGTAAAAACTTGCTAATTCAAATATAAATTCAATAAGTAAGGATAAGGATAAATTTTACATAATCAGTAAATGTATTTCTAGGTAGCGTTCAAGCTCAGATATAATGATATACAATGTAGAAAACGTGGCACGATATCTCAATGAAATGTTAAGTGAAGAATTTGTAAATGGTTCGAGAATTCGATAAAATACTGCATACTGTATTGAAATTATTTGACGGAAACTGGCAAGCTTATTATAACAGTATATTGCCCAGTAAATTATCAATTATCTAGATATTAGTTTTTATGTAACAGTAAAATTTCTTTAGTTCTGCAGGAACACATTCACACTGAAAAAAAAAAAAATCTAATATAAGTGGCATACAAAATTCCAATTATTAAAGTGGTAAGTTATATTACGTGTGAACGTACAGGATACAATGTTACATGTAATAGCATTTTTTTATTCTACAACCTGATGAAACTACTTTTAAAATAAAACAACGATCTTTTTTTTTTGTGACAGTATACGAAAAATTTGTCCATATCTCTTTGAATATTAGATGTATTTGTTTTAAACTATACAGGGTTGAATCTACCTAACAAGCAAAAACCCTGAAAACTGCTACTTGCATGCAGATAGGGTAGACTTATTAATGATAAATCAAATGGCTACCTTTAATAAGTGATAGTTTGAGAGTTCTAAATAAGGCAGATTAAACATTCAAAATGAGAAATTTCTATAATACAAAATAATTTAATATGAAATTCAGAGATAGCAAAAATTTCAAAAACTTTGAATTCAAGGGTAGTCCCTGAAAAGTTTCACCCCCTGACTCTAGTATGATAATTTAGACGTATGTTTTCATTCTTTTTGAAAGTTTCGTGAAATTTGGATAAAAACCTTTAGAGTTATAAAGTAAATACTAGTGAGAAACTTTTGCATTTGTTAATGAAATATTTATAACTCATTAAATATTCGTGCTCTCCTTACAAAACTCTACTCACGTATGTACAACATTTATAAACATATAAAAAAAAATGTAGATCAGTCGACGTTTTTCCAGATACAGGGTAATCACAAATATTTCTTATTTTATTGTTTTTGTTGTTCGTCTCGTAAATGCTTTAACATGTTTTCCTTATTCTCAAAATTCAAGACCAATTCATTAAGTACTTTTCAAGCCAATTGAGAAAACGTGTGCAACTAAAAAGTGTTTCCGTTATTTTGTCCAACACCTGTATATTAACATGTGTGTTTTAAATATATTTTAATTAGATGTGATAAAATGTTTACATATTTTAAAATTAATCGATATTAGATTCTTTTTTACAACGTAATAACCCCATAACACTTTTTTTTCTTTAAATAATATTCAATAAATTTTGTGAGTATTTATGATTATTGCTCGTTTCTGTCTCTTTTTACATGCTCTGTAACCTCCGTAATTATTTTTAAATGCCTTGAAATTGATATATATTGCTCATATTATTTATAAAATCCTTCCTATTGAAAGTAATCTACGTTTATAAGTTTGCGTACAGGGACACACAAAATAATTCAAAATCATTATTCTGTATGATAAATAAGAAAAATATCTTTATAATATAGTCTTATAAATATATAGTCTTTAAAGCTGATTTTAATAGCTGTACGTTGCACATAACAAAATTAACATAATTTATTTTTATGCACTAATGCGCGTTTTCTATAGAATAGAATGTGATTAGCATTATGATTTACAAAGCCACACAAGGTGTTCAGATGCAATAAAGGGTATAAGAGGATATTGCTTATCGGGTATCTCTAATTATGTTTTATGTTTTTTATATTCTTCAATAAAGTTATCTGTTATGTCTATCAGTCTATCTGACTTCTAATTTCCGCAAACATTTTTAGAATGGTTTGAAATTATTATTTGTGATTCAGGTTTCCTATAGAATGTTTGCTATTAAAAATGATACTGATATCACTGAAAATTTGCATACAGGGGCACACAAAAGTATTTTCATGCATAACGGTATATGACAAATATTTGTTTAAGCATATTTTAATATCTTTACATTTTACATAACGTAATAACATTTACATACATTATTCAGATGTAAAAATATTAACCTATAGAATCTATTCTAATTGATTTACAGAGCCTAACAAAGTTGTTCAGATAATTCAGGTATAAGCAGGTATAATGACAGGTAAAATCAGAAATTACTCGATTCAAAATTTCTATGTTATGAGGATTTCTCATACATATATATTTAGTGAACTATATGATGTATATACACTTTTTAAGAAATTTACAGGGCAAAAGCAACGTTTTACCCAATGTTTTACCCAAAAGCAACGTAAACAGATTCTTAAATTTAGATTAATTTTTGAATTTTTAGAAGTAAAAGTTTGAAATTGAATAGATGTTTGGTCAATATCATGAATATTATTTTATAACTGATCCAACTTCCTTATGGTTATTCATTCTTGAGATAATGTCTGCAAAGATTAACAAATTGACAAACAAGCAAACTAGTTAACAAACTTACAGACGGACACCACATTGATATTTTGGTTTTTCATATGTCGAATCATATAAAGACATAAAAATATAATGTCAAAAAATTTCATGAATAGCAAGCATTTCTCATACTTTTAATATAAGTAACTGAAATTTCTTTGAAAGAAGCTCTAAAAGCATAGGTAATTGCGCATTACATACATGATTGTTTCACCATTTACATCTCAGTCACATCTCAGTTAATCTCAGCCTCCATAAAATGAAACCGTAGTTATAATAAATAATAATAATAATAACAAATCAAGGATATAACAATAAACCTGTTCCTCTTTTCAATACGAACTTTAATTGAATATAGTTCATCTCTAATTATTTTTGCTCTTTTAATAGAGGAACTGCAGGGAAATAGTATCCTGAATTCGAATAATTAATGGACCTTTTTACTAGATAAAACAGAGATTATAAGATTTGAAAATTGGATCGCTGTAGCTTTAACTCATAGAAAGTAAGTTGCACTTCAGGCTGTTATCATTGGAGTGTTATTTACACATTGCTTTTATTTAAGTATTTTATAATATGTTTTTCCTTTATAATTGCAAATTTATATTAATACATAAATTTATCCAGATGCATTCTTAAAATTAAAAATTTATTGTTAAACAATATTTATAGATACTATAAAAAGAAACCAATAATGATCTAAGAATATAATAATAAAAAAAATCCCGATTCTTAAATATCATTACTAAATTCTTGAAAGAATTTCAAAAAAAATTTTTTTAGTAAATTTAGTTATCTGTAAAGGAGTTTCTATCTTTTAAAACTTCTTAGCGATGCTTTCTGCAACATAAACTATTGCCCATCTTACGATGTTTATGTCCAAAAGATAATATGGCTAAGAACTTTAAATCTTTTTTGGAGTTCAATGGACTCGCAAAATGCTTTTTTTAGAGAAGGAAATGATGCAGAAAGTATGACCATTAGTAACTAGTGTTTAATAAAAGCTTTTTTTTTTTTACTCCTGAAAATACTAATGATAATAATAATAATAAACAGAGAAATAACACTGAACAATAATAATAACAATGCAGTTTTGTAACTTGAAAAATAATTATTTTCAGTTTTAAAATGCAAAATAATAAAATAAATATTACTTTTAAAGTTATATTTAAAGTTCCCCACCGTTGGAATGGGTTCCTCTCTCAAAGCTGGTAGATAGGGATATGGGGTCGAGCCCATGTCACGTTTATTGGCCTAGCCGTTCAATGTTTTCCGCAGGTTTCTTCGAAACTTTCGTGAATACAGACTAGAATACCTTAAAAGCCTCCTCCTCCCAAAGAGGGAATCTCAGGTATATCTAAGTCCCTAGATTTTACAATCGACTTTAAATCCTACACCAATAAATTTTAAAGTAGAATACATATACAGTGGAACCTGTCTAAAGTGACCACCTTAGGGACCGGCTAAAATGGTCACTTTACACAGGTGGTCACTTTATAAAGTCTCTTTAAAATTGGAAAATGGCCACTTTAGTCAAGAAAATGGTCACTTTAGTCAGGTGGTCACTTTACCAAGGTGGTCACTTTTACAGGTTCCACTGTATATATATATACACACGCACACACACACACACACATATATATATATATATATATATATGTGTGTGTGTGTGGCTATTTAACTTCAGGTTTCCTTATATCAGAGAACAACTTTCTTAGATAACAAAATATCCTAGTTGTTTTAATAATGAAGACAACTGTTCAGTCACTTGGAGGATTTCTTGAAGTCTCCTTGAAGAAAAGTTGTATTGAATACAAAAGCTTTCGATACTTACATTAATGTGCTTTCGCATTACAAGGAAAATTTTACTGCGATTTTTTTGGGATTAATTCATTTTTACAAGGCAAAGTTTCCTTTAATAACATTTATTAACTGAGTAATAAAAAAAAAAAAAATAAAAAAAAAAAAAAACTGGAGTGACTCCACTTGTCTTTTCGAACATTAAGTAATTAACGGTTGTACAGATAAATTAAAGTAATAGAAATCGTTAAATACGCAAAAGAGAAAATTATAATTGGGTGTATGAGTACTTTTCTTCATATAGTATGTTGTTTAGTTTAACGTTATTCCGCTCCAAATAATTTGAGCCCATAGATCATAATGATACATTTTCGTTGCGTCCCTGTAAACATCTATAAGTTCTAGACTCACCAAAAGCTATAAATTTTGTACGATGGTTACCTATAACATGCATATAAATTTTCAGACCAATCAGATAAGGCATTTAGATGCTATTGCATTTTAAATAATTTGACCCCATAAGCCACAATGATAAAGTATTTTTGTTTGTGTCCCTGTAAAAAAAAAAAAAAACTATAAGAATTAGATTTACCAAAATCTATATGGTGTCTACGATTGAGACCTGTAACATGTGCTTGAATTTTCAGTTCATTCAAATAAAAAGAATTAGATTCACCAAAATCTGTATCTACGACTGAGACCTATAACATGTGTATGAATTTTCAGTTCATTCAAATAAGGAGTTTAGGCGCAATCTGACTTCAAATAATTTGAGCCCATAGGACATAATGATAAAGAATTTTTCTTTGTGTCCCTGTAAAAACCGATAAGTGAATTACCCTGTAAAAACCTATAAGTGTGAAAACCTATAAATGAACCTATCAGGGCCCGACTTAGACTACCTGGAGCCCCGGGGCAAGCCTATTCTGGGGGGCCCCTTTGCAGTGGCATAAGAGCTCTTTAGGTTGCGGAATTTCTGCTTACGCCTGTAGGGGGGCCCAGGGCATTTGTCCCGTATGCCCTGCCGTTAGTCAGGGCCTGGAACCTATAAGTAAAAACCTATTCACCAGAATCTTTATGCTTCATGCGACGGTGACCTACAGTATGTATATACATTTTCAACTCAATCGGACAAAGCACGCTAGTTATTTCAGCCCTTAGGAGGATAAATATTTTTTGTTTTATCTCTGTAAAAAAACTATGAGTACTAGATTCCCCAAAAGCTATACGGTACGAGCAACAGTGACCTTTAACATGTATATAAATATTCAGCTCATTCTGATAAGGCATTTAGACGCTATCGCACTTCGAATAATTTCAGCCCGTAGGCCATGATAATAAAGAATTTTTCGTTGCGTCCCTCTAAAAAAACTATACGTGCTAGATTCACCAAAATTTATGCATTTCGTGTAACAATGACCTATAGAATGTGTGTACATTTTCAACTCAATTGAAAAAAGTGTTTAGACGGTGTCGCAGTTTAAAAATTTTTAGCTTCTATAGACCATGACCATAAAGAATTATGATTTCTGTCCCTGTAAAAAAACTATAAACGCTAGATTCACCAAAATTTATTTAGTTCGTATAACGGTGACTCATAACATGTGTATAAATTTTCATCTGAAACAGATAAAGCGTTTAGACACTATCGCACTTTACAAAATTTGAGCCCATAGACCATAATGATAAAGAATTTTTCTTTGTGTCCCTGTAAAAAAACTGTGAATGCTAGATTCACCACAATCAATAGGGTTCGTGCTAAGGAGACCTATAATATACGTATCAAATTTCAGCTAATTTTAACAAAGTGTTTAGATGCTATCGTGTATGTGTAGATGCTATTCACTCACATACATACACAAATGCATCATCGTAAAAACAGTAAATATGAATTCAGGGGACCTCAAAACGTGTAGAAACACCAAAATCTCAAGCTCGGATTTTTAACATGATTACAATATTTTCCTACCTATAGAGTTCGGAAAGTAAAAATAGTTTAGTGGACATTATCGTGTTTTTTCAGTTTAAGCAATTTTCTAAAAATGCGGCGCCTGAAAATATGCTTTGAAGTTTGCACTACTAGTGTGTATAATTAAAACAATGACTATTATATGTTGTGATAGATCTTTTTTGTTTTCTTTAGATCTTCTCTAAAACATGCATGTAAAATGCAGTTGCTTAGATAATTTATAGATCTCAATTAATTTGCAGTTCTTTCGTAAAATGGGTTACGTTGATTAACGCTGCACTAGTGAGCTATTGGCGACGATTTGGCGAGGGATTTTCCAGAGACCTGGCATCACAATATTCTATTTTCATGGAGGGAATGGTGCTACTTCACTTCGGTAACCCCTAGAGGTATTAAATTTCCTGGAATTCGGAAAACATTGACATCACGACGAATTTTACGTATACGAAACACGATTAACTATTACATTTTACAAGAGGGTCGGACCCATAATTCCCCGATTACGAGTTCGACGCTCTACCAAGTGGATGAAGAAGAAGATAAATACAGTTATAGGAATAGTAATAGATTATCTTATTTTCTTGTAAATGTAAGCGTTCTGTCCTTCCTTTAGCGGAGATAAGTCATATGTTAAGTTGTCCCGAAATCCTAATTTCCCTGTATTAATATATATATATATATATATACACATATCCTTCCTACATCCGAAAGTAGTTCTCTTATTGAACATCTGTATTTCATTAATTATTCTGAACAACCTTTGAATAAAAATATCTTATAACTAGAACTATGTTCTCCTATAATAATTCCATATATTGATTTTATGGTTATCCAAGTTACACATATTCTTTATTAATACTTTCACGTACTTATTTAACTAAATACAGCATTTTCAACTCGAGACTTTTGTCAGCATCTTTCCGATAAGAATAACATTATCCTTTTACATTATCCTTTGAATTATATCTAACAAAGCAGTTAACCCGAACCTTTACTAGATATTTAACCCTGGGCAATATCTGACATGAATAGAAAAGGACTGGATCGATCGACCGAGAAATATCATCGTTGTCCCAATACATGACATTCCGTTTGACAGGAAGTAGATATATGGTCAAAACCGTCACCTAATATACGTATTACACGGCTAAGATGTCAGTTTATGTACTATTTATGAGCAGTTTGTGACAGAAATGTATTTAGGAAATTATTGTAATTAGGATCCTGATTTTGTAACTTATAGTAATCTTTTAGTGAGAGTAGACATTTTTATGTGTGTGACACAATATACATTATTAATTTGCTAGTGGATTAAGTATGTCAGTTTAAAATTTCATTACAGATATAAGAAAATAAAATAGTTTTAAAACAAATTGTAAAAGAACTTTTAATCTATGAATTGTTAGTTTAGAAGCTTAAGCGTAATCTGAATATATATCATTCATGACATTATTAGAATTAGAAAACTATTTTAATTATAATGTTTATTTAGTAGTTTTTATTTTTTTTTTAAATTCGATTTTGACTTTTGTGAATGATAACATTGGTCAACAGCAGTTTTTAGTACCCATCAATTTTGACCTATTTCTGGTTGATTTGGATCATTGATTCCAAAAATGTTTTCAGTTTTGCCCCATCAGCACTAGTTTTTAACACTTTCCAACAAGGTTGAAAAACCATATTTTAATACCTTTACACTTTACACAAACTTTAATGAAATTTAAATATGTTATTTAAATTTACTATCGGATATTGCTTATTAAAAAAAGGAATAAACACCACCACTGATTTGTGTACAGGGATACCAAAAAGTATTCCAAAGCATTGCGTTCTATGAGAAGTATTTCTATAAATTACATTTTAATACCTTTACTTTACACAAATCTTAATGAAATTTAAATATGTTATTCAAGTTCCCTATTGGATGTTTCCCACTGAAAATGGAGTAAATACCACCACTGTTTTATGTACAGGGACACCCGAAAGTATTTCAAAGCATTGCGTTCTACACTGTTAAAAACTTCAACAGAAAACTCTGTGTAATCTATTATCTTAAATCTTACGTAAAATTACAGAGAAAAATAAACGGAGATGTTAAAAAACATATTTTATACATTCATTTTAATAGCTAATATTAATTTAATTAATTACTGGTGAGAATATATTTCGGGCTTGGAATGCTTTTTCTAAAGTAGAAACAGTCATTTTTTTTATTTTAATTAAAAATTTAAATAATAAAATTATGTATAAATACAGAATAAAGATTGAGAATCTCGGTTATTCACTTTTAACTAAGGATTACTGTAAATTTACGGAGACTCTGGATAAATAATTACATTAAATTTACAGAAATTTTTAACAGTGTATGAGAAATATTTGTATAAATCATATTTTAATAACTTCACACAAACCTTAATGAAACTGAAGTTTGTTATTTATATGAACAAAAGAATACTTTCTGTAGTATATAATACAATTAACATTAATATTTACAGTCCACATACAAATATTCAGATATACTAAGAGCTATATAAGGAAACAGCTGGAATTACATTTTCCCTTTTATTATTCATTTTAACACAGTCTGTCTATCTCTCCGTCTGCCCAACTCCTGCGTCCGTAAATATTTTCAGAATTTCTTCAAAGTAATAATAAAGTTCATTATGGATGGTTCTCCATTTAAAATGATATTAATAAGCTCTGTACAGCTAGTTTGTGTACAGGGGCATCCCAAAAAATACCAACACATTGTGTTTTATGCGAGACGTTTTTATAAATCACATTTAAATAACTTTCTACTGAAAAAATAATGATAAAATTGACTTTTACTGCTAATGTACTAAAATAATGTTTTGTATAGAATATGATACGTTTAGCATTCAGATTTACACAGCAACACTAAAATATCCAAATGCGTTAAAGACTACAAATGGAAATTTCTGGAATTGCATTTCCGTTTATGTTAAGCATTTTTAACCCTTTCTAACATCGTGTAAAAAGTATTATGAATTCATTTAGTCTATCTGTCAGTCTTTATGTCGTTCTGTCTGTACGTTATGTAATAACGTAAACAAAGAACATTGACTGTTAAACGATATAACCAGTAGGTACAGTTGGAAAGTGTTAATAATCAATGGGAACTACATGATTTTTCGTTCTGGTTTATCACTTTCTTAAGTGATAATAAGTTGAAGTTTTTAAATTTCATATTTGTTGTTTTATGTTTTGTGATTGAAAAACTCGATAAGAGGTAAAATTGCACAAAAATGTGTGTTGATAAAAAAAAAAAAAAGCTTTATTTCCATTGAATTTTAAAGTTTCCATATATTTCTTCGTTCACTGTATTTCAGTCTAAACAACTTGTTTAGTTGAAAAAATGAAATTAAACCTACACATTTCTAAAAATAGAAAACAATCTAAGATTTCCCCTAAAAAAGAAGATTATGCCCTTTACTTTAATAACATTCACCAGAGTGTTTTTTTTTTTTTTTTAAGTACAGGGTGATCCAAAAGTCAGGACAAACTTTACAAATGAATAATTCGAAAACGAATCAAGATACAAAGATACGGTTTGCACCAACGGATGGAAAAGAAGCCGGGTTTTGTGTGGCAAAGAAAAAAAAATAGTTCTGTTGGCGACCAACAGATGGCGCTGTCGTATTTCTGATGTAGGATTATGCAAAGCAACAAACGATATAAAAATGAACAACTACAGCAGGGAATGATAGTCGAAGATTATATGCATCGAAATATCGCATTCTCAGTCGCTACTTTAATCACGCATGGCCTCCAAGATCTCCCGATCTGACACCCTGTGACTTTTGGCTGTGGGGATTCTTGGAAGTCAAAAGTGTACCGCGCCCAACCGGCATCACTAGCAGCACTGAAAGACGCCATCCGCCAAAATGTGTCTGCCATAATGCAAGAAATGCTACTAAATGCTGTGAACGATGTGGTGAATCATCTCACAGCTGTACTTCTGAATGATGGACATTGAACAGTTACTGTAGTAGTACTAATTAACTGTAATTAAGCTGACTTGTAAGTTGTCAACATTTTTTTTTTCATTTGTAAATCATCTTTTGGTGAAATAAAACACTATAGCGCCATCTGTTGGTCGCCAACAGAACTAATTTTTTTCCTTTGCCACACAAAACCCGGTTTCTTTTTCATCCATTTGGTGCAAACCGTATCTTTGTATCTTGATTCGTTTTCGAATTATTCATTTTTAAAGTTTGTCCTGACTTTTGGATCACCCGGTACTATAACATATTCGAAAACTGATACTTTCTTGAACGAAAAATATGTAAAATACATTAAGATAGTTTTCAAAAAGAAATATACATGGTTTTTCGATGAAAACTTACGTAAATTTCATAATTTTTTTTTATAAAATATAAATTTCATATTAGTGAATATGTGGTGAACAGATAGAATAAAATATTGATATTTAAATATATTGAAAAAAAAAAAAAAAAACAGTGTTTCGATTTGCTGATATAGATTAATCGATACATTCATTGAAATATTGCGCAAACCAATAATACATAAAAGTCAAACATAGAATCGAGTTGAATAAACAACCTTTTTCGTAAGAAACATTATGCATTTGCAATGGAAGTATTGGGAGTTATTTATATATGTTTTTGAACTATTTTTGCTTATAAGAAGCTTAGAAATATTTTTAATGTCATCCCGTAAAACTGAAATAGCGTAGCAGACAGTTTTCTGCTCGAGCTTGTCCGAAGCGGATTAAATCATTGATGCTAGAATACACAAAATAGAATTTCTATAAGTGAGAATACTTAAAATAGATATTTAAGCTGTTTGACGATTGAAGCGATTTAAGGAACACAAAGTTTCTCAACTTTGTGATATCTATCTTAAAATGCTTATTAATTGGCTTAGACGCAATGTTTAACCTCCGAGTTCTAAATATAAGCGATTCTAAGGTCATCACCGAATTAAATAAAAAATAATAAATAAATAAAGGGCAATTGCTATATTAGGTAATTATAGATATTCTGTCAATATCTAAACTTTAAAACTTCTTCACACACCATAACATTAAAGACAGCACAATCGGTTTCGAAAGGACGTGGCCTTTCTTCATCAGGTGCAAAAAATACGTGCTACTGCCTTCGAGACAAAAGCAAGACTGATTATTATGTCAATGATCAATTATTCTGTCACTAATCAAACAAATTTAAATCACAAATATTTCAGTGAAAGCCTATTTCTATTAAAAAGGAAGATTTATTTTATTTTATTTTATTTATTTATTTATTTATTTGACAAAATAAAATATTATTTATTCTCTGTGTTGAATTATTAAAATGAAAGTGCAGTATTTATTTAATTTGTTTGTTTATTATATTTTGGGAACTGAAAAAAAAAAAAAATTCTGTCTTCTAAAACTTTTTGTTTATTTTTGCCTCTAGCACGAGGTATTGGGTAAGTGAGAAGCGTCAGTACGTCTAATACTCTATTACAGCTGAGTGCAGTATTAGAAATCCTCCAGTTTAGTTTACTGTAGGATTTCTACTCAGTATTAGAAACCTTGGAAAATCTCATATAACTAACATAAATAACTTACATTCAAGAGTGTAAAAAAAAAAAAAAAAGTTAATTTGAAAAGACAAGACGAACGCCGCACGTTATAAGTGCGTTTTTTGCGAAAGAATTTGGCGGTATGACTATTAAAAATACCGCCAAATCTAACGTTGGGAAATGAACGAGAAAAAATTTAAAATTAAAAATATTATAATGCTTTTTTAGTGGGTATACATAGATATGTTAAAGAAATAAAAAATATTTTTTTTTTCTTATATAAATAAAAATTAATGATACATAATAATAATATTGCTTCTAATGACAGATCGAAAACATAACTGCTTTTAGAGAAATATTTACTTAGAAAAGAACTGAGAAAAATCAATGGAAATTTTTATTTATATGAATAGAGTAAACACTTAGGAACATGAAAATTTGCATTAAAAATTTTAAATTATATTTAATTCATATGCGTTATTTTAATTTTTAGAAGTCACGATTTCTTTCTATGTTAAGTCTATGAGAGCACTTCGAAAAATCGCCTCGGACAGAAAAAGAAACTTTCCGCCCATGAAAGAGTATTTCTGCCTTGTCGTATTTCTCCATCAAGGGTCATTCCGTGGTCGTGACTCAGATGACGTGTGAGTGCCTTTTATAAGTTATTTTTAGAATCATTATTTATACGCGGAAAAAAATCGAATGATCCACTAATAATACTCCCGCAAATCAAAAAATTTTCCAAGCATTACTTTTTTTATTATGAAATTTCCAAAATTTGCCCAAAGTTCACACGCGAAGCATTTAAAATGTATGCTATGGAGATTTCATTACCCTTATTTGACCAATTACGTCTAAATTACAGACCTATTATAAAAGTGGACGGGACAATGGCAACCTTTTTCAGTGGTAAAGATCACTCATAAAAAAGTCACGTGACTGCTTGAACTACAGGAAGCCAGACGGGCCAACATTGCAATTTTCTTGCCAAGCTCTAAACTCTGCTTTCTCTTACGCAGACGATATCTTTCCTGTTTGAAAGTTCTTTTTAAAAATTTTATTCCCCTTTAAAAGTTAGATTGTTTTGAATCTAAAAGAAATTTTATCGCAAGCAATAACAATTAGATGTTCTGTAAAAAGCCCTAAAAGTTATGTAAAATGAGGATTATATTTCACAGGTAGGATTTTTTTATATTTTATTATTTCGTACTTTTTAAGTAATTGTTTTTGTAAAATGTTTATAACTGTTAAATTTAGTACTTTTTTTAAAAAGTATATTAGTTTAAATATGCTATACTATACATTAATTTCAAGGAATTCCATGAATATTTTTGGGAGATAAAGCGAATATAGACAGACTGACAAACCGAACTCAAACACTTTCGAACTTCGTTGGAAAATGTTAATAACAAGGTTAAAATAAATTTCAGCAGCTGCAGTGTTTTACGCAAATTTTGCTTGCTGTACCTTTTAATAATAATAATGATATATTTATATTCAAAACAAAAAATCACCAATAGTGTGATAAATGCCAAAAAAGGTAACCTTTTTCCAGCAGTCAGTTGTTTCATCTTTGCCACTTTTTCTCATATTCCCTTAATAAGGGAATGCTTCGTCCACTCTTATAATAGGTCTATGGTCTACATATTGTTTAAATAAGAACTTCAGTAGAAAAAGTAATAATAACTAACTTTTAATTGTGATATTGCCCTTTAGTCATCTTCAATATTTATCTGCACAGCCGATTAAATGGAAAATATTGGCTGAATGTTTAAGTGGTATAACATATAACCTAATTGAAGCTTTATAGACTCAAGGCGTGAGAGATTCAATTAGTTAACTGATTCAATAAGGGACACTCACTTGAACTTGATAGATTCAGTTATTGTTTAATTCAATTTTCACGCAAAAAATGTTTCCGCTTTGGGTAGGACATTATGAAATAATGCTTTTAAACGTTTAATAAGCGTAGAAGGTGAAATTGCTGGGGCGAGATGGGCGAAGCACTAAAAGATGCTTAATTTCCGACTAGTGTAAAATGATTATTTTTCCTAAGATAAAGTCCTAATTGAATTTCTAAAGTATACCTTGCCAGAGGTACACACTGAGAAAAAGTATGTAACTGACATCTAGAATATAAATTGTGGCTCTAGAAAAAATATTTCCATGTCATTCTCATAAATTCTATTCCCTTTTGAAAGCGAGTTCTAGAAACTCCTATTAGAATTCTAGAGCGTTTGTCTATATTCTCAAGGGCAAAGTTATTTAAAAATCTCTACAAATAAATGCGAATACAAGAAAAGGTTTCAGCAACTATAATCTTGGTTTATTACCCAATTCTAGAAAATCAAGCGAGAATTTCTCGCAATACAAAAGATTCAGAATATTCAGAATATTATTTCACCATCTAGAAATGTGTAGACTAGAAATTTTCTATACTTTCGTCTATTCAGTTTATTGGCGTGCCTTATGCGCATAGCTCGGAAATCTATATTTTTAGTTAAGGGATTTAGAAAATGACCACTTATTCATTCTAGATGAAGGCGGTATATTTATTTTTCTCAGTGCGTATGATTTTCCGCTGTTGTTTTCCTGATCATTGTAGTTCATCCTTTATCTTTTTGGAGGAACATAATCATCTTATTAAAGGATATAAGTGGAGTGGGCATAGGACATGTAAGCATGCAGGGCAAATGAAATTGCATATTCAAGATGGCTGCCGCAACATCAGTCAAATCTGCCGCTATATTGAGCCTACCAAAACATTGTCTAGTACTGTGTTATTTTATTTATTCGGAAGTTTTGAGACCTGTACTTACAATGATTTCGTCTCAAATGATACATATTACATAATTTCACAATAACAATGCAAAATTTCTTATATAACTGTGTTACTTAAAGACTTCTGTTGTTACGATTTTGGATTCGTGTTTTCCGGACATGTCATCTCCTTTTATATAATTTCTGAAAAGTTATCCTTTAAATCAGCTTCAATAAGAAACAGCTAAGTAAATTTTCTATCACAATCCTTTTTCCCGGCTCAGAAAAAGAGTCTCTGACAGTAGTTTAGAAAGTTCAGTAAGTTTGTTTTTGTTCAGTTCTGAACCAGGATAATTTAGGGATTTTAGTTTCAAGTTTCTCTCACATTTATTTGATTATATTATTTTTATTTAGCAGGGCAACTAACAAATCGAATTTTTCAGGAATTTTTTTCACTTCTGAGGGCTTTTGGGAAATCAAACTAGACTGTTAAAAAGATATTTCTGCTAATGATTTTCTAGTTTTTTTTCTTAATCAGAAATTTTTGCAAGTAATTATAAAAATATGCATGTAACATAATTTAGAAAAAAACGAATTTTTTAAAATTAAAATTACAAATATAATAACCGAAAACAGAAATGCCTAAAACTAAACAAAAGCATTTAGGTATTTTTTTTTTTTTTGGAAGAAAAACAACTACTTTTTTAATTTGTAAAAAGTGTATTGTCTATCGAAAATTAATTATTATTTCATTTATCACCACCCTTCTTTATTTTTGTCACGTCGTCTATAAAACCATTATAAACACATTTAAAAGTAATGCAGTTTTTTTTTTTTTTTTTTTTTTTTTTTTTTTTTTAATTAAACGTTAAAAATATAAAAACAAAAACACCCAAAATTTAACAAAAGCATTTACACAATTTTGAAAGAATAAAATGATAAATACACATAAGTTTTTATCTGTAAAAAATTAAATTAATAATTAATTAAATCTCACTTATTACCACCTCACTTCATTTTATCGCATTATTTATTTAATATATATATATTATCGTACATTTTATTATAAAGTGCTTAACCTTAAGAATATTTTCTTTACGCTCTCAGGCTACTTAATAATTTCAAAATACATTTACACGTAACTAAAGAAGCTGTTATTATTATTTTGGTTATTTTCGGCAGATACTTAAAAAAAGTTACATCGATTTTATACCTTCTAGAAAATTTTCATTTTTCTTCCGAATAATATATTAAATCTCTTCGCTGAATTTTATCTCTAGCGATAAAGTGCACGATAATTAAATTCATATATGATACACATTATTCTATTAATAATATTTTCTTACATAACAGTTTAGTTTTAAGCTTCAATGGATTAAGAATTTTAAGATACCAAGATTCCCTGAACTTTGAAATTATTGTTAATAATATTTAATACTTGTGGTAATTTTATAAAATTATCAAAAATAGTTGAAGAAGAATTTAATTGTTGAAATTAAACATGGTTTCTATTTAAAATATGAGGTTAAATGGAATGGTTCTATCAATTTTAATAAACAGAATGGGCTTCATATTGATTAAAAAAAAAAAAAAAAAAAAACTCGTAAACTGTTTTGGTAACAATTAAAATTTAAAATAAATTATGTATTTTTGTCTAAAAGAGGGCTTCTACAACTTTTCCGATACTCTCCGTTTCGATACTGATTATTATTAATTTTCTTTTCTTTTCTTTTTCTTTCAACTCTTTCAAATTATTCAATTATATTTTCGATAAATTTTCCATTTCGATAAATGTCCAACCATCGTAAAACTGGCGACAACGTTTTATCCGTAGATTGAGACTAATAGTACTCCGTACTAAAAAAGAAAAACTGTGTTGCAAGAGATAATGTAAACTGTATCTAGTGTTTGCATTTATAAAATACAATTTTGTTACACCATATGCCAATTAAAAACTATACTTAGATATCAAGAATAATTTTAAAATATTACAACAAATACTTGTTATATATTTTTTAAATTTCTATGTTTATTTATTTTTGTGAGCATTTTTGTGTATTATGACATTTTGATTAAACGATTGGCGAGATTCATATCAAAATTTAATTCAACATGTATTTAATACATAAACTTATTTTTAAAATTAAAATATCAAATAATGAAAAAAAAAATATTTATAGGACTGAGGCTTTTTAGAACCTACTTTCCTTCATATTACCTGTTTTTACAGTGTGTAATCTCACCACCAATGTTTCAAAAGTAATTCATATTAACTTTTTAAATACCTTTTGTCTTGTATGGGACTTCATTTCCATATGTGGTTCTTTGTTCACTAATTCTCGTGTTATTTCCTGATGTATAGTCATTGTAATAATAAATTATATATATACTCTGAATTTCCTTTTAACGTGACTATGACTTTTTTTTTTTTTACATTATCAAGCGCACGCTTTAAAGAGAAGGAGCGAGATGAAAATAATTAAAAATAATCTATTGTGTCACTCACATGACTTTCTCTTACCCTGAAATATAATGCTATAAATATAGGTTTGAGATTAAGAGGTAAGATAACGATGTTATGTAAACCTCTGTTAAACAATTCAAATTAGGCTTCGGGAGAGTTTTATATGATAATTAGTTGTGTGTGAGAGGGGCTACAGCCCCCCTCAACCCCCTGTTTCATTAATGCACCTACATTTATATACAATTTAATTCGGTTATTAAAAAATAATTCTGTTTTTATAAAATAATTTATTAAAATTATTATTTAAAAAAATTATCTTTTATTACAATGCAGACGATTTCCATATTAGAGAAGTAGTATAACACCAAATATCCAAAAAAAGTCCATTTTATTCTCAATATTAAAAAATAAAAAGAAAAAATACGATTTTTTTTCCTAAGTTTTTTTTCGTTAAAAGTAAAAAAAATCGATAACTTTGCTTTAAATTATCGCAGAAGATCGATGGTTCAACCATTCGTTTTAAAGGTATTGGCGAGCTCTTTTGAAAGATACCCATCATGAAAATTTATTCCCCTCGAGGGGGGACTTCTCCTCTCAGGGGGGGGGGGGGAGGCGAGGCTCCTACACACACAAATTTTTCCCCTGCTGACTATTTTTATTACAAAAAATATATATTCGTTTCATTTGGTTTGGTGCAGTCTATAGATGTTAAACTCTACTTGCCTGCATTTTCCCCCATAGACTTAATGTATTTGAATACTTTTGAGTGTCCCCGTACACGAACCATTTGCTTGATCTTAAAGAAAAGTTTAGTGTAGCATCCTTATATGATACACTTTTAGAATACCAAGTTTGAACTTTCTGCCATAATTTGTTTTTGAGATATGCTGATAACAGACAGACACACACACAGACACACAGACCATTTGCTAAAAACATGATTTTCGTATTCAGGGGACCTCATAACATGTAAATATAACAAAAACTCGCGTTCGAAAATTTGGCCCAAAAACAATACTTTCTTTACCTTATGGATAAGAGAAAGTAATAGTGGTTGTTCTAAAGGTTTGAATGTAAAGGGTAGCAGCAAAATCTGCTGTGAGTTTTAGTATGTGTATCCGGCGCTGTTCTGAATTAAAAATTCATCTTTTCTATCATTATTGAAATCCTGCTTTCCAGAAATGCGGGCTCGGCCGGGGTTGAAGATTGAAATTACCTTAAACAACTTTCCACACACACACACACACACACACACACACACACACACACACATATATATATATATATATAACATCTCGTTTTTGACTATCTTGTAACTTATGTTACTTCCAAGTGATGGACACTTGGAAATTTTAAACTCAAATAGTAAAACACGTATTTGAGATTTTAAAATTTAAAATTCCATACAAAACGTATTCATGAACTGATATGCTTAAAACTCGATACATGCATAACCCATATCAAGGTCTTAAATAAATGTATTTATCAATTTGATCCGCCGTCTTTATTCAAAATGGCGACCATTTGCAATCATGCTTCCACTTGAAGAAATTTTATCACTGTAAATTCTCAGATGCTGATGCAATCCAAACCAAAGTTGGACAGTTGATAAATCTTAGATGTATTGGATGAGTACATTGGGGATGTTGATCCGTCCTTTTATTTCCAAAAAACAGCCACTTCGAAACATCAAATTCCCATCATAAAAACCATATTTAAGAGCGGATTTGTTTAAAATTCAATTATTACATATCAGGGACTCACCCTAGTTTTTAAATTAACTTGATCCGCCATCTTTTTTCAAAATGGTGGCCACTTGGAATCAGGGCGCCACTTGAAAATTTGGTATCACAATAACTTTCGAAATACTGAATTAATTCAAACCAAATTTGGACAGAGGACTTATCTTAGAAATACCTCGTATAAGTTCGTTGGACAACTTGATCCACCATCTTGTTTTCAAGGTGCGGATATTTGAAATTTCAATTTCACATACAGTCGGTAACAAAAGTCTCCGAACACTAGCAAAAATTCCTATGCAAAAAAAGTACACTTAATATAGTTTTGTTAAATAAATCCTTGTCGAATCCTGTTTTTAGACTGACTAAGAACAGGATTCGACAAGGATTTATTTAACAAAACTGTGTTAAGTGTACTTTTTTTATATAGGAATTTTTGCTAGTGTTCGGAGACTTTTGCTACCGACTGTACGTATTTATAACTCAAATTATTGAAAACTCTGCATGCAACTAGTAAAGTATAAACAAAGTTTATTAATCAATTCGACCGTCATCTTGTTTCAAAATTGTGATTACTCCATAAGAAAAAAAAAAAAAAAACCTATTCTTGTGATTGACCGGAAGGATTTGTTCTATGTTTTAATAATTAGTTTTTGTATTCTAAAATTATTATTTGAAATTTAAAATTCTAAAAGTATACTTGCAAAATGGAACTATATTTCAAACATTTTTAAATAACACCATAAACTATATTTTATGAGTTCATTAAAAATTCATTTAATGATCTTGGAAATAATTACTAATTAAAAAGTTTACGAGATTTCGCTTAATCATATCATGGGGATAATGATTTAATTTATCTCCCAATTTTTTCCGAATTTCTGTTTTTTTTTTTTTTTTTAAACTTTTTATAGACTTGTTAATTGAATTTTTAACTTAACTGCTGATTTAGATAAGTAAATATATAAATATATGTATATTGCTAATAAAAATTTCATTAATTAAGATTATTTACAAAACATTAATAAAGTGATAAAATGCATTTTTAAAGATTAATTCACAAAAATAAATGTCTCACATTTTTTAATATAAATATTTTATCTCCAGAATTTATAAATTTTATATTTTAATATATTTTAGTAGACAATATAATGCAGATTGATATTTTAATAGACAATATAGAAAACATGGGACTTTGTAGTGTTGTCCTTTCGTGAAACTGCCGTACAGAAAAATCTATTTTTCATTAATGGGTATACAGTAGGCAGCAAAATTAATAAAGCACACATCCATTTTTTTTTTTTTTTTTAATCGTTAATTTTTATCATCATCTTACCTTTTCCTAAGCAGCATAAATATACTAAGATCATGACTCGAAAAATATTTACTTAAGAAAACAGTATTAGGTGAATATCTTTTAAATAGGAATTATTGCTAACGCTTCAATAATTTTGCTGCCGACTATATTTGAAATTCATGCAATATTTAAAACAAATTTTATTTAAAATTAAAACAAGAAAGAAAAATCATGCAGTACGCATTGATTAGTAACACTTTCCAACTGTACGTAATTGTTGTATCGAATAACTTTTAATATTCTTTCCCTACGTTATCACACAACAGACAGAAGGACTGAAAAATATACAGATAGACTAATTGATTTTAAAATTACTCTTAATCATTTTGGAAAGTGTTAAAAAGGCTTAACGCAAAAGAAAATGCAGCCATTAGATTATAATTACAGCTTTTGATCTCTCTGAATATTTTAGTGTAGACCTGTAAATCAGAAAGTTAATCATATCATATTCTATACAAAACATTATTTTAGAATATAAATAATACATTTCAATATTTTTATGATTTTTTCAGTAGAAAGACTTTTAAACATAACTTTCAAAAAATGCTGTCCTGAAACGTAATGCATTGGCTTTTTTTTTTTTGTTGTTGTCCCTGTAAACAAACTAGTTGTATAAGACCTATTAATGTCTTTTTGAATGGGGAACATTCTATACGAGAAATATTTTTAAAAATAACACTCATAGAACACAATGCTTTCGAATGCTTTTGGGTGGCCCTGTACACAAACCAGAAAAGATATTCACTCCATTTTCAATACGGAACACCCGATAGTGAACTTCAATAAAATATATCAGTTTCGAGAAATTCCATAAATATTTACAGGAGTTAGAGCGCGGGCAGACAGACAGACAGACAGATGGACAGATACACAAAATGAAATCATATTCAGACTTAAAAATGATAGTGTTAAAAACGCTTAATGTAAACGAAATTACAATTCTAGCAATTTTTTATTAATAGCTCTTAATATAACTGGATATTTTTGTGCCACCCTGTAAATCTAATGCTAATCCTGCTATATTCTATGCAAAGCATTCTTTTGTGCATATAAATAACATATTTCAATTTCTTGAAACTTCGTGGAAAGCAAAGTTATTAAAATTTGATTTATAGAAATATATCTCATAGAACGCAGTGCTTTGGAATACTTTTGAGTGTCCCTGTATATAACCCGATGGTGGTATCTCCTCCATTTTATACAGGAAACATCCAATAGCGAACTTGAACAACATATTTCAATTTCATTAAGATATGTCTACAGTAAAGTTATGAAAACATGGTTTATAGAAATACCTCTCGTAGAACACAATGCTTTGAAATACTTTCGGGTGTCCCTGTACATAAACTAGTAGAGGTATAAACTCTATTTTCAATAAGGAACGTTCGATAGCGAACTTGAATAACATAAATAACATATTTCAATTTTATTAAGATATGTCTACAGTAAAGGTATGAAAATATGGTTTACAGAAATACCTCCTATAGAACATAATGCTTTGAAATACTTTCGGGTGTCCCTGTACACAAACCAGTAGAGGTATAAACTCCATTTTCAATAGAGAACTTCCAATAGTGAACTTGAATAACATATTTCAATTTCATTAAGATATGTCTACAGTAAAGGTATGAAAATATGGTTTATAGAAATACCTCTCATAAAACATAAAGCTTTGAAATACTTTCGGGTGTCCCTGTACACAAACCAGTAGAGGTATAAACTTCATTTTCGATAGGGAACGTCCGATAATGAACTTGAATAACATATATCAGTTTCAAGATATTCCATAAATATTTACGGGAGTTAGAGCGCGGACAGACAGACAGACAGACAGACAGACAAACCGAAGTCATAAACACTTTTCAACCTTATTGGAAAGTGTTAAAAAGAAATCTTACGTACGAATCGAAGCCGATTATCAACCCGAGGGACCTTGGATTGTGCGAGATGCTTTCCAAGTGTGTCTGTCGAGGAGAGTCTAGTCTATATTCACGCGA
This sequence comes from Salticus scenicus, assembly GCA_963930645.1. NCBI lineage: Eukaryota > Metazoa > Arthropoda > Arachnida > Araneae > Salticidae > Salticus > Salticus scenicus. The sequence goes on along the minus strand of OZ005654.1, from coordinate 79,676,689 downwards.
CTTTTGGAGAAAACAACAAAAAACTTCAAACAGATAGACTGATGAGTGTGACCTGTGTTCGAACCTGGCACCTCTCGTCTAGTAGGCTTGAGGACAGAATCTCTTGGCCTCTAATGGGATATTCTATAACAAGAATAAAACGGTTTTTGAAAATTCGGTTTGAGAACTATTTCACTGAGAAAAAAATATATACCACCTTCTCCTAGAATGGATAAGTAGCCATTTTCTAAATCCTTTAACTAGAAATATAGATTTCCGAGCTATGCGCATGAGGCACACAAATAAACTGATTAGACGAAATGCTGGAGAATTTCTAGTGTACACATTTTAAGATTGTGAAACAATATTCTGAATCGTTTGTACTGCGAGAAATTCTCGCTTGATTTTCTAGAACTGGGTAATATATCAAGATTATAGTTGCTGAAACCCGCCTCTTGTAGTCTCATTTATTTACAGAGATTTTTAAATGACTTGGCTCTCGATAATATAGACAAACGCTCTAGAATTCTAATAGGGGCTTCTAGGACTCGCTCTCCAAGGGGCTAGAATTCATAAGGATAACATGGAACTAATTTTTCTAGAGCCACAATTTAGATTCTAGATGTCAGTTACAGAATTTTTTCTCAGTGTATAAAGATAACTTTTAACGTATATCTGTAACAAGTGGTGTATGTGATGAACTTTAGAAATAATAATAAAACTTATAATAAAAATAATCTTTTTTCACTTAATAGTCTTCCTGATATCAAAAATAAATAAATAAATAAATAATAGTATTTCGTTAAATTGGTCATGTCTAAGCGTCCAATTTCATAAATATTTCTAAAGCAATCTTTGTTAGTTAGATTATTAAATTGAAATCAGCTCTCGAAATATTTCTCTGTCTTGATTCGCAAAAGGGGCGCCTTTTGAATCGAAACGCAGTCAGGCGCAGACGCGCGTGTTTCGGATCAATACATTTGTTTGCCACTAGATTTCATTAACAAGGTCTCTGAAGCCTTTCCACGACCAGAACTTGGAAAAGGCTCACCGGATATGAATGAAGCTACAGGAATAAAGGAAACATTTTCCTTTACCGGTTACGAACGATGCATTAGATCTAAATATGACTTCTATGGTTTCAGGTCAGCTAGTAAACTATTTTAAAGTTTTCAACAGTTGATAATAAACATTTTCTTTTTAAGTTGTAAATGTTAATTTATATTAATATATCACTTTAAATTTTAAGGATGTTTGCTTTTCACATTTTGATTGAGTTTAATTGTTTCTAAATTCAATTTAATACACACAGTCTGGCTTTAAATAACACAGGTCTATAAAAATGAAGTTGACAAAATTTGATTTGATGATTTTAGCTGACTTTTATGTTTTTTGATGTGCTGAAACCGAAAATGCAGCCCACTTTTCTCTAACACGTATATAGAGAACGTATAGAGTAAGTTTTCTCTATCACGTATACCCTAGTTTGTCAATACAGGCTGTTTATCGACACAATTTCTTACATATATCATCATGACAATAGATGTTGGTTGGTTGGTGTGGTTTTATGTCGAACTAGTGCTGCACATTTACAAAAATAGGCACCCATGATTAATTAATCATGTAAACATACTATAAAACATACCATATAATTACGTTAGTGAAAGAGTAATGGAAGAAATTGTATAGGGAGGCACCTTGTAGTGACAAAAATCTATACGTGATAGAGAAAAACTGGCTTTCTTTTCGGTTTCAGCACACCAAAAAACATAAAGATCAGCCAAAATTATAAAATCAAAATTTTACATGTCGACTTGTGTAATCTATCACTAGTTTATGAAGTAATCCAGTTTCACATTCTTCTATACACACAAAAAAGGTTTATGAAAAATTTTCAGGTTTTTGATTAATTTACGTATTTTGAGACATCCTGAATACAATTTTATTTATTTATTTATTTTTTATTATTTTTATTTTTTAATTCTGCTTGTATGTCTGTGTGAATGTGAGCAATGGAAATTTTATGGCAATTTTATTGAAACGTGAAAAAAGAAATTGAAATGAAAAAAGAAAAATGAAATTAATGTTTTATATTTTAAAGAATACAATACTTGTATCATAAAATTGCAACTAGAATAATACAGTATTGTAAAACACTTAATAATCGGTGTAATTTCTATTAAAAATCGTCAAATTATTTGGAATGTCCTTCTAAATTTTAATCGAAAGAATTATGAAGAACGCAAAATGATGCACATGATACAGATTACAAAACACTTTCAAATCTTTCGAATTTTTGGGTGACCCTATATTACAATTGTAAAAGGTATATACATTACGCAGTACGGTAAAAAAATCATCCAGTTAAAATGTTCATATTATATTAAAAAGAACTTCCAAGATATATCTCATAGGTAGCAATGTATCCAATTACGTTTTTCGACCACCTGTAAAAAAATCTAGGACTATACAATATTTTGATTACGTAATATATTTGAGTAGACTATATACTTTTATATATATTTGTTTAAAATTATTACCCAAATAAAGCTATGCTCACTCTCTCTCTATACATATATAGAAATGTGTGTGTGTATTCAGCTTCACCTTTAAGCTCATTTGAATAAAGCATTCAGACTCTATCGTATTCACTCACATACATATACACATACACACACACATACATCACTGTAAAAATAGTAAAAAAATGTACTCAGATACACCGAAATCTCGAAATCGAATTTTTCAATACTTACCTTACATATGTATGTTCAGAAAGTAAAAATAATAAAATAAACGGTTATGAAAATTGCTTTATTATCTTCCAATGAATTATTTGTTCTAATATTTACTAATAAAAATATTGTTTGTTTAATTACCAAAAATAAAGTTTTATATACAGCTTTTTCCGAACTTTGTTCACGTGAAACTTTTATAGCTAAAAACAAACAAAAAGCATGTATAATGAAACATCCTATGATGTAATGTACATTCAGTACATGTCTTTGGATCATGGCCATATTTTATTGATGGATGGAGGTTAAATGATAAAAGTAATGGAATTTCTTTATAACAATAGTTAATGTCGTCTTGAATAAAAATATCGGTTGCCGGAATAAATATAAATTGACAGTTTCTTTGCTATCATGTTTCCCGTAATGGATACTTTTTATGCATTGAATCCCTGTGATAGACATCATTTATTAATATGAAATTTATAGAATGTGAGGTACATCATGAAATGTTAACGTTTAATTTTGGTAACAGTTAGTTCCTCATCATACTATCGGAATGGGGAACTTAGATAATCGAGAAAAATTTCGACTTCGGATTTTGAGTGCAGGGTGTCAGTGGGTTATTGTGTAAATGTGTTAGGCTTTTAGTTTGTTAATATGTGTACACGATATCTGAGGAACTTATGATCGCACAGAAGTTGGACCGGTTTTAAAATATCACTTATTACACTGGCATAAACTCTATTGATTTGTAACATTCATTTACAGTCATCCGCAAAAGTTTAAGACCAGTAGCCGATTTTCGGTATTTAAACACATTGCATAATTTGCGCAGATTATTGCGTCATCTCATTTACTGATTGCATCCGACGCACTCTACTGCTATATATAAAGGGACCCTGTGCGTTTATCGCCGGTTGTTTATTGGATTTTGTCGTAGACAGTGCTGTTGTGTAATTATTGTATGGGTAAAAAAACTTCGCTTACTGTTACAAAAAGGTCAGAAATATTGACCCTGCATAAAATTGAAATTTCTGAACGTCAAATAATTTCAAGAGTAAATGTGAGCAAGACAGCTGTGCTTCAAGTAAATTTAAAACATCGGGAAAATTTGTGGACCTTAAGAGAAGCTTTCGCCTTAGAAAAACGAGAGCACGTGATGATCATGTAATAAGGATGGTCGTACGAGATCCAAGAACCTCCTGCAATACGATTAGACATTCTCTGGATGCAAAAGGCACCAACGTCAGTTTGAGTACTATTTCAAAACGTTTGGCCAAATATTTTGGTTATCCCATAAACCTGCAAGGAAACCTTGACTTACTTCAATTATGAAAAAGAAACAACTCTTAAGGTCCACAAAATTTCCCGAAATTTCTGATATTTTTGTAACAGTAAGTGAAGGTTTTTTACCCATTACAATAATTACACAACAGCACTGTCTACGACAAAATCCAATAAACAACCGGCGATAAACGTGCAGGGTAACTTTATTTATAGTAGTACAATGCGTCTGATATAGTCAGCACATGAGATGACGCAATAATCGTCCCAAATGATGAAATGTGTTAAAATACTGAAAATCGGTTTCTGGTCTTAAACTTTTTCAAATTACTATAAAAATTTCGTATATTATTCAAAATTTTGGGCTTCCTTAACCCTTTCGCTACCACTGGGACTTATATGTCCCAAGCTTAAATTAAAATATAATATGAAATTTTTTTTCTGAATGTTTTCTGTTCTTGTTTTTTAGACCTGTAACTACCATGAATAGGTGGATAGAAATGTCAGTTGAAAAAATTCACTGTCTATTAAATGGAGCACTTCAGATAAATTATTTAATACTTATTTTATTTTTCTCAGAAAAAAATATATTGGTAGTGAAAGGGTTAACATTGGAAAATAAGGAAAATTTTCGAGTAAACGTACATTAAAAGGGACTATTTTACTGTAAAGATGTCAGACCAGCTTTAATATATCAGTTATAATACTTGAATGAATATAATTAACAATAAAAATTAAACTTTGAAATCTTCGTATTTCAAATTTACGAATTCCTTAACATAGTAGAATAGAGGAAAATTTTGCAGAAATTTCCATTTTGAAGGATATTTACATCGTAATGATGTCAGACCATTATTAAAATATCATTTAGGATACTGGCATAAAAATCATTGATTATGACTTTTCTAATTTAAAAAATTCGTATGTTATTCGAAATTTAAGACTTTTTTTAATATGGCAGAAAAAGACAAATTTTCGCATAAACCTTTATTTTTAAGAATAATTTCATCGTAAAAATTTTAAGAATAATTTTCAAGAATAATTAAGTTTTTATAAATAATTTCATCAAAAACTGAAATTCAGTTCATTCTGTCGCATACAATTTTTTGAATTTTTGATATTTGTTTAGGGTTTTCATATAAGTAGCTCAATACTATTGGCTTTTATATTATGCAAATGAAATTTCGCTAAAGCTTGTACATGTACTATTAAAAATTATTTTGTAAAAATGCTCATATTTCATTTGATATTTAATGTCTAACGTTGTGTGTCAAGTTTCTTGAAAATAGTTTTGCACTAGATTTAATACCTTTCGTGTTATAGTTAAAAAAGTGACAATTTTTTTTGTACATTTTCAAAGAAACCTTTATATCTCCATGAATATATGTGGTAGCCTAGTAAAAGATTATACAGAGAATAAGAAGGAGCCTTGTAATCACATACAACTCTGAATTAGAGTAGGTGCTCCAGTGATTGGCATGCTTCAGTAACTGACATCTATCCCGAAATAATGAATAAATAAGAAAAATAATAAAATTATATATTTTACATATAAGAATTTTAACATTTTATGACAAACACTGGAACATAGGGTGCTAGTAACTGGTAAAATGAATAACTTATAAAATTACATCTCATATAGAGACATGTTATTCCACGTGTATTTGTAGAAAACCACAATTATATAAAAGAATCCACTGTAAGACACGTATAAAATATTTAATTAAAATCATTAAAAGATACACATCGTGTCAAGGCCTTTCACCCTGAGCATCAGGGCATCATCAGGACATAGCCATTTTTTTAACAAAAAAGTACAGCAACACTATATATACATAAAAAATCAATTTCGGTTACAGTTATTAAAATAGATGCAACAAATAAATTAAAATGAAAACATTCCGAAGGCGAAGAGTCGAGCTTCATTTGGTTCACCATGGAGCAGTTGAGGCCATGTATTAATCTGTGTTGAGGAACATGCTGAGGAACTTGCATTAATTTTAATCTTTACAAGAAAATTTGGCTGATTGGGTTTCACACCACACCAGTGCTGCGTAGATGGGAAATTAGCGACACAAGGAGAAAAAACTTGTTACAGAATCGCCACTTTTAAATAACTTTAATGGAGAATTCTTTAGGTAGAATAGAGACAAAAAACTTGTAAGAACTGTAGGAATTATGTAGAAAATTTTCACTGTAAACAATCATCAGAACTAAGGAACTATTGAAGGCAAATTATATTAGATATCTGGTTGTATTAGAAAATACCAAATTTTAGGAAGAAAAGTAGCATCTTTAAAATTGATTGAATTATATTTAATTATATTCACAGCTTCCGAAACTGTTAATTCTGAGCTAGTTGATGGAGAAGAGATGATTTCTGCTTGGTCAAAAAGAGGTGAAACTGAGGTTTTGTAAATAAAATTGACTAAGGCTGAACTTTTTTCTTCTTTTACGTTACGGATATGCTCTTGAATTCTTTTGTTTAAAGTTCTTTTTGTTTGTCCAATATAAAAGAAAGAAATTAATAATATTTTCGAGTTTTGGGATAACATTATCAGCCTTAAGTTGATGTTTAAAAGCAAAGTTCGGTCCTTTATTCAAAATTTGCAGTTCATTTGGTGAAAAGACATGGTTAGATAAATTCGAAAACTTTTTTCCAGTCTTTATAAAGATTTATTATCATTAACAGAAGTTTGTGCTGCTTTAAGGTTATTAATTTTAATGTTATATTCGTGATTCATCTTGAGTTCGAATTTTTCAGTACTTTGGAAAATATTTTGTAGAAAAGGGTCCAGATACTTTGGCTGTGTTTTATTAGAAAGTTCTAAGAGGCAGTAGTAAGTCTGGGATTCCAGGTATACAATAGATTTCCTAAGGTTTCTAATAGCATTCTTTAGCATTATTGCTTCAGCATTGAAAAGTATATTTTGACAACTGGGGGGATAAGATTTATGATTGATTTGCAAGGATTTTGGAATAATATTTAAGTTTTTACAATCTTTTTTCTTTCTTTTATATTGGACAAACAAAAAGAACTTTAAACAAAAGAATTCAAGAGCATATCCGTAACGTAAAAGAAGAAAAAAGTTCAACCTTAGTCAATTTTATTTACGAAACCTCAGCTTCACCTCTTTTTGACCAAGCAGAAATCATCTCTTCTCCATCAACTAGCTCAGAATTAACAGTTTCGGAAGCTGTGAATATAATTAAATATAATTCAATCAATTTTAAAGATGCTGCTTTTCTTCCTAAAATTTGGTATTTTCTAATACAACCAGATATCTAATATAATTTGCCTTCAATAGTTCCTTAGTTCTGATGATTGTTTACAGTGAAAATTTTCTACATAATTCCTACAGTTCTTACAAGTTTTTTGTCTCTATTCTACCTAAAGAATTCTCCATTAAAGTTATTTAAAAGTGGCGATTCTGTAACAAGTTTTTTCTCCTTGTGTCGCTAATTTCCCATCTACGCAGCACTGGTGTGGTGTGAAACCCAATCAGCCAACTTTTCTTGTAAAGATTAAAATTAATGCAAGTTCCTCAGCATGTTCCTCAACACAGATTAATACATGGCCTCAACTGCTCCATGGTGAACCAAATGAAGCTCGACTCTTCGCCTTCGGAATGTTTTCATTTTAATTTATCTGTTGCATCTATTTTAATAACTGTAACCGAAATTGATTTGTATGTATATATAGTGTTGCTGTACTTTTTTGTTAAAAATTGGCTATGTCCTGATGATGACCTGATGCTCAGGGTGAAAGGCCTTGACACGATGTGTATCTTTAAATGATTTTAATTAAATATTTTATACGTGTCTTACAGTGGATTCTTTTATATAAAATGAATAACTAGCAGTGTCAAACACTGGAACATAGGGGGCAAATTAATCATAAAATGAAAACTGGCAGTGTCAATTACTGGAACATTGAGTGGGTGTCAAATAAAAATTCATAAAAAAAAAAATAATTGTTATCAAATGTATATATTTTAACATATACGGGGTTCTGGATGTCTTTCATACCATACGTACTAACTTAAGATTTCTAAAAATATTTTCTGATGACTAGAACATTAAAAACATCAGAGATTGCTCTAAAAGTGTCAATCACTAGTGCACTTGTCTTTTTTTTTGCAGGATTAGCCCAAACATTTTCATTTTCATTTAATTTTTTACTGGTCTCCCTTTTATTTTCGGGGTAAAACTTTAACTGAAATGTATGAGGTGTTACTTATACATACCTGAAGTCTCAAGGTGATTCGTCAAGTAGTTTTTGAGATATTTGGAAAAATGTCTGAAATCGAAAGTGTCGAGTCATTTATGGAACGATGTAGAATAAAATCTTTAAAAAATTCTCTGGAAGAAGATATTCTTATATTTAAGCTAACTTTTTATTCCTATAGTATGCAATATATTAATTTTAACTATTAAAATAAACCAAACTTCTAACTATTAAGGGGAGGGTGGATGTTTTGTAGAACTACGTAGATCCCTTTCTAGAAGATATATTTAATTGAAATTTGGTACAGTCGGTAACAAAAGTCTCCGAACACTAGCAAAAATTCCTATATAAAAAAAGTACACTTATTACAGTTTTGTTAAATAACTCCTTGTCGAATCCTGTCTTTAGACTGACTAAGAACAGGATTCGACAAGGATTTATTTAACAAAACTGTATTAAGTGTACTTTTTTTATATAGGAATTTTTGCTAGTGTTCGGAGACTTTTGTTACCGACTGTATATGGATTATACACACCATAGTGATAAGAAATCTACAATAAAAAATAATAGTTTACAATTCGAGTGGTAGGTGGCGCATTTCATGCAATGTTTGATAGACGTTATGGAAATTTAGAGCGTTTAGACCAGTAGTCAATGTCATAAAAATTATTCTTCACCATGCTGTTAGAGGTGAATGATTGATCCTTACTGATCAAGTTATTTGATAGTAATTTTTCAACTGCACTGCGAGAATAGCAATGCTTGGAAGGTTTACGGAAAAATGTCTCTGTGGATACAAGGTTTGAGAAACACGATTTTCGAATTTAAAGAAACAGAAGAGTTGAGTATACTGCGAAAAAAATAATGAAAGCTGATTTAAAAAAGAAACCTTGAAAGATGTCTTAAATAGCGTCCGGATGCATTTTCAGTAGTTATTTTGGCTGAAAAAAGATAAACAAAATTTATTCGGCTCCAGAACATGAATATTGGATCTTGTATGGATTCCACTTTACAATGGATTTCAGAAATTTTCGTACTGCAGATAAAAGGAGGGACAAATCCTGTGACACTGCACTTGTCAAAAATTATTTGAAACCAGACGCTTTTGCGACCATGGAAAATGGCTAATTCCACAGTTTCATTTGAAATTAATTTCTATCCTCCTTCTTGCAGTATTCCTAACTCTCCTGTCTCTTCAAATTTAATAATCATCTTTCTAAAATCCTATCTGCACAAAGGCCTTTTGCGTAAGCATTTCAAACGTCGATATTCTCACAGTGCAGTTGAAAGTTATTACTATTTTAATAAAATTATTTGATATTCAAGAATCGATCTTTTTTCTCCAGAGGAATGGTGAAGAATGAACTTATGACATTGGCTACTATTTTTTTTTTTTTTTTTTAACACGCTTTTATTAGCTTCACCTGCATGTATGTTTGTAGGTTTGTATATTTGTAACCGCTCTGGGAACAAACAAAAAATCTATATTGTAAAAAAAAACTTTCCCTATGTGAACGCTGTGGCTGTGAGGTAAAGCTCCGCGCTGCGAACCTAAAGGTCTAGCGTTCGAGCCCAGTCAGGGCGGATTTTTTAAAAATGGTTTTTGTTTAATTCTAAATTATTTTAATTAAAGATTTAAATGTATGTAAATATTATGGTGTGTCACTCATATGATTTTCTCTTACCCTGCATTTTAATACTAAGATAGATATTTTGTGCTTTTTAGTTCACATTTCTCTAAAAGCGTGTTCTTTAATTTATTAAAACTATAATATTATTTAACACTTCAAATTTGCAGAACATCTACATTGCATTAAAAACACCAACAACCGGTGCAAATTTGAACTATTAATATTTATTGCGGTTTTTTTTTCCATGTTCCTTATAGAGCCGCGGTAGCCCAGTCGGTAGAGCGCCGGCCTCGTAATTGGAAGATTGTGGGTTCGGTACTCGAGCCGGCCAAAGATCGTCGTGTACACTAATGGTGGCTGGTGCACATACAATCTGTCGTAACCGCATGTTCCCATCAAAAATTATACCTCTGGGGTCACCGAAGCGGGAGAGCCATCCCTTCCGTGGAGGATCAAAATTGTGATGGCATGTCTCCGGACCACTTCTAGGGGTGTGTCCCAGACCGTCGCCAATTGCCCATCTGCGCAGCACTAGTTCGACGTAAAACCCAACCATCCATCCAACCATGTTCCTTATAACGCACATATCAAATTTCAATGAAACGCTTCCATTAGAACGGGATTTTCGTAGGTCTAAACAAGGTAACATTAATTATAACCACCTGGTAATTAATATTATGCACATGTATGCAAATTTTTGTAACTTATAATAAATATTAAATGAATGCTAATAAAATATTTATAACATCCACCATCCCATTAAGAGAAGAAAATGATGTAAAAATAATGTTATGGTATGTATAAAAATACTTATCTGTAATTTTAAAACTATTTATGATAATAAATTTTAAGATTACAACGTTTCGAAATTGAACAAGACAGCAAAATAATAACAAATCTTTGTCATGACAAGCCTATAGATCCAATCAATAGGTTTAGGAGGAGAAACAAGAAACAAAACTGGTGAGATCATTATAACTTAAGAGAAACTTTGTTTCTCTACATGGACGACCGATAAGCTTAAGTAGGATTTCATGGAAAAAGAATCAGCAGTTACTTTCTAAGACATAAAAATGACACACATGAACCAACTGTGGTTTTATTTGTATTATAAAAGTCACGGAATAACAAAATAAAGGCTTGTTTTAGTACATGATACGTTGAGTTTTGTTGAGTATATTTTTGAAGTTATTTCTGGACAAGAAAAACATAATATCCAGTGTACTTGAACAATTTAGGTAATTGACAGAAAATAATCTATTATTTTTGTCTCTGCTTTTGTTTCTAAATTTAATAATAATAATAATAATAATAATAATAATAATAATAAAATAGTATGTTGTGGCCACCACATGACTTTCTTCTACATTATCCTATACAAAATCACTCAGTAAAAATAATTTATTAAAATTATTATTAAAAAAAAAAAAAAAATTATCCTCCATGATAATGCAGACGATTTCCATATTAGAGAAGTAGTATAACACTAAGTATCCAAAAAAAGTCAATTTTTTTTATCAATATATATATATATTTTTTTGTTAAAAATGAAAAAAATCGATAACTTTATTTTAAATTATCGCAGATCTATGGTTCAACCATTTATTTTAAAGGTATTGGCGAGCTCTTTTGAAAGATACCCATCATGAAAATTTACTCCCCTCGAGGGGGGACTTCCCCCCAGGGGGGGAGGCGAGGCTCCTACACATACAATTTTTTCCCAGTTGACTATCCCTATTATAAATAATTTTTGTAAATTTAATAATGATTATTAAAAAATAATTCTCTTTATGCACATTTATACAAAATTTTGTCCTATACCACTATGTTAAAAATTTAGAAAAAGCGGGATGGTAACGCAATCTGTAAGACAATTTTACCAAAAGTTGATAGGCACCAGTTTATGTCAAGGTGCAACTGCATACCAATTTGTATGAAATTCTGTGCAGTAGTTCTTGAGATACAGTTGCTACAAAATTTTGTCACACATACACACAGACTGACAGACAGACAGACAGACATTTTCTAAAAATGGTCAAATCGTATTCTAGATCTCTCAAAACGTGTAAATCCTTCAAAAAACCCGAGGTCGAAAATTTTTACGAATCCAATACTTTATTCTATTGAATATAGAAGAAAGTAAAAATACTTTTGATATAAGCTATTGTAATAATATCTTAGAGTTTATAATCAATCTCTTATATTCAATCACTAATGGATTTATAATACAATCATACGAGAAAATATTAGAATAGTTATTATTAGACACAAATCATTATTGCTATAATATAATTATTGAACATTTATGAAGTAATTAATAAGAAATGTTCAGATAAGACATGGAATGATTTATATATTTCATTTTCTAGTTATTAATAATTAAGAAAGAACGTATTGAAAATGCACGCAAGTAGAATTAATACAATGTAACTCAAATTGATAGAAAGTTAAATAACATCAAAAGAAAATAATTCCTATATTTCTATATTATCAAAAAAATAAATAGAGAAATTGTCTTTGAGAAGAATAAAAAATATTATTATAAATAAATAAAAATCTTTTATCCTTTAAAAAAAAAATCAGTTTTTTATTAGTCAAATCAGAGTGATCTATCATAAAAATATAACTCTACTCCATAAACCGTTACAAACGTAGTATCTTGATAAAATTAGCCTTCTGAATCATCACTTGTCTTGTTCAAAAAATAATAATAATAATAATAATAATAATAATAATAATAATAATCTTTAAACGTAATTTAAAAAAATTTAAAACAATGTTATTTTGCAACGTTAATAAGTTCAAATGAAAGAAAATAAATTTATTATATCCTTTAGCAAATCTTCTGTTATGAAAAAATAAATAAAGGAAGAAAGAAAGAAAGAAATTAATAAAATATTAATTTTTTGCATCAAAGTTTCTATTATGGGTAACGGGATAATCGAAAAACTTTAATAAAAATCAAATACAATATTATAAAGAAAAGCAAAGAAAAAAATAAATTCTAAAACGAAATTTGATAAATAATTTAGGAAATTTCTGACGGCAAAGTGTAGAAAAATAAGCACAAACAACCAGGACATGACTAATCTATATAAATAAAGATGTTGTATGTGTATGTGTGTATGCGATCTGGCGCTCAGTGTACTAATCTCTGAACTACACAACTTGACGTAAGGAGTTTTCAAGATTTTTTTAATTACCGAATTTGAATTTTTTAAATTAATTGTTTTTTAGATTTTATTTATTTATTTTTGTATTTAATTTTTCTTAAATTTATACTTTCATTTAAATCGCCAACGTTCTTTAGCAATGTGTATTACACTATTCATTTTATTTATTTATTTAATTAATTCATTTGAAAGGTCATTTTCCTTTTAATTTATAGTATTTATCGGAATCAAGTGGTAATATAAAAGAAACGATTAAATTTACAATATTTTAAATGTAATTAAAACTTATGACAATTTAGTTTATGCATCATTTTTATAATATAACTAATAGCAATAAAATTATAAATTTATTGTCTTCATAATTTTAGTATTACAGAGCGAGGGCTGGAAGTACTAGGTTTCGCCAATACATGGTAGCAATACTGAAATGCTTAAAAGATTCTGTGATATAGCCATTTGTAAAACCGCAGATTTTGGATAATAGCAGCACCACATGACTTCACATAAATACTCAAATTAATATGCCCAGACATTGCTGAAGGCAGAGGGTACTTAAAGCAAAGTTCAAAGCGATTTCAATGATATATAATTTTTTTTCGTTTGCTCTTGCTTTATTAGGTTGATTTCTTTAGAAATCGACCTATTGCAATCACTTCGTTTATCTATATATATATCTATCTATCTATCTATAATGAAAATTTTGTCATCACGATAACTCCCGAAATAATGCTCGAAATCAAACCAAATTTAGAGAGTGAACTAATCTTATAAATATCTTGGATGAGTTCGTTAACCAAGTTGCTCCGACTTTTTGTTTTTAAGTGGCAGCCACTTGAAAATTTCAAACCGACATTGTAAAAAGCATATTTAAAGCAAGATTTGCTTGAATTTTGATGTAAATACAGGCCACATAAGGATCTCAATGAAGTTTATTAAGGAATTTTATCCGCCATTTTTAATAAAGTGGCAGATGTTTTAAGTTAATCGGGTCCACTTGAAATCAGGCTACCACTTGAAAATTTAAAATCACTATAACTTCCGAAATAATACTCCAAATCGAACCAAATTTGGACAGTGTCTTAACTTATCTTATAAATATCTTAGATGAGTTTATTAACCAAGTTGCTCCGCCATTTTGTTTTCAAGTGGAGACCACTTGAAAATTTCAAATTCAAATTGTAAAAAGCGTATTCCGAGTTTGTTTTAAATTTGATGTAAATATAAACCACATAAGGGTCTCAATGATGTTTATTAATGAAATTTATCCGTCATTTTTAATAAAGTGGTAGATATCTTAAGTTAAGCGGGGCCACTTGAAATCACGCTACCACTTGAAAATTTAAAATCACAATAACTTCTGAAATAATACTCCAAACCGAACTAAATTTGGACAGTGTCTTAACTTATCTTATAAATAACTTAGATGAATTTGTTAACCAAGTTGCTCCACCATTTTGTTTTCAAGTGGAGACCACTTGAAAATTTCAAATTCAAATTGTAAAAAGCGTATTCCGATTTTTTTTTTTAATTTTGATGTATACATAGATTATACAAGTGTCTCAAATAACTTTATTAATGAACTTTATCCGCCATTTTTAATAAAGTGGCGGATATCTTAAGTTAAGCGGGACCACTTGAAATCAGGCCACCACTTGAAAATTTAAAACCATGATAACTTCCGAAATAATACTCCAAATGGAACCAAATTTGAACAGTGTCCTAACTTATCGTATAAATATCTTAGATAAGTTTGTTAACCAAGTTGCACCACTATTTTGTTTTCAAGTGGAGACCACTTGAAAATTTCAAATTTAAATTGTAAAAAGCGTATTCCGAAATTGTTTGAATTGTGAGGTAAATACAGACCACGTAAGGATCTCAATGAAGTTTATTAATAAAATATATCTGTGCTTTTTAATAAAGTGGCAGATATCTTAAGTTAAGCGGGGCCACTTGAAATCAGGCTCCCACTTGAAAATTTAAAATCACGATAACTTCTGAAATAATACTCCAAATCGAATCAAATTTGGACAGTGATATTATCATATAAATATCTTGAATGTTTTCACTGGGCAACTTGTCCCGACATCTTGTTTCTAAGTTCCAGCCACTTGAAATCACACTGCCACTTGAAAATATGCCACACGATAGCTTTTAAAATACTAAACTGATTCAAATAAAAGCTGGATAGTGAACTTATGGTTCAAATATCTAGGATAAGTTCACTTGGTGACTTGACCCGCAATTTTATTTCCAAATGGCGGCCCCTTGAAAATTTGTCATTATGGTAACTTTAGTAATACAGAAACAATTTGCATCAAATTTGGGTAGTGGATTTATTATTCAAATATATCATTTAAGTTCGCTGGGCATCTCACTCCACTTTTTTTTACAAGTGGTGCCACCTGAAAATTTCTTATGACGAGAATTTTTGAAATACTGATTTAATTTAAACTAGAACTTGTCAATGAATTTATCATACAAATATACTGGATGATTTCGATGGGCAAGTTGTTTTGCCATTTTGTTTCCAAATTGCAGCCACTTAGACTGCCGCTTGAAAATTTGCCATAATAATAACTTTTGAAACACGGCACTGATTTAAACCACAGTTAGACAGTGGACCTATGCTTCAAATACCTTGGATGTGTTTGTTGGGCAACGTGTTCCACTGTATTGTTTCCAAGTGGCGGCTCCTTGAAAATTTGTTATCACGGTAACTTTAGAAATACTTAATCAATTCAAATCAAAGTTGAAATTTGGATTTATCATTCAAACAACAAAAATCTAGAAAATTCACGTAACTCGTGAACCCATCACGTTATTGCGTCCATCTTTGGTGCATCGATAATAAGTACTTTCTCGCCAAAAGTCTGCGTTACTGGATCTTTTTAATGCGTTTTTAAGGGAAAATTAGGCTATTTTAATGCTAAAACAAACTAGAAATGCAGAAAACTTAGAAAACTTAGCAAACTAGAAATGCTGAACATTTTTATCAACTTACTAAGCCTTTTTGAAAGAATTTCTACAAAAAAAAAATATATATTTTCGAATTTGCAACGATATTTTAGATGAGCAACTTTCTCTGCCATTTTGATCGAAGTGGCAGTCACTTAATTTTTCAACACGATGATTTTTGAGATTTTGAATTAATTCGAACTATATGTGTACAGTAGACTTATCTCACAAATACATTTCAATATTTGTCAACTTAACCCACCATTTTGTTTCCAAGCGCCGGCCACTTGAAAATTTTAAATTCACATAAAAATGTATTTATGAACCAATTTGCTTAAAACTCCATGTGTGCGTAGCCTGCACCAATATTTCTATCAAGTGCATTAATAATTTGTAGCTGCCATTTTGAAACAAAATGACGGCTACTTGATAAGGAAAAAGAAATCAACCTACCCTTCCGAATAAGCCGGAAGGACTTGTTTTTATTTAATTTATTTAATTTGTTGCATTTTAATATTTTTCGTTAGTGGTCTTATAATTACTTAATCCACTGTATATCACTAAAATGGGACCTACCAGCATTATTTCTGCCATCCAGAAACTTATGTTGACGCATTGGAACGCATTTATGTTGACGCATTTATGCTGACGCATTTATGTTGACGTATAGGCGAGTTTTATTTTTCTTGCCATATTTGTTGACACTTTTTATGATACATTTTTTTGGCGATTTTTAGGAAATTTTGCACATAAGCTTACTAAATTATAGGGTATATTTAACTAACAGCGCATTTTTTTTCTTTTCTGTTGGAGAATATAAAAAATTGCATTCTATAATTAGATTAATCTGAAATTCTTAATTTATTTTACAATAATCTGTAATTTTTTTTTTTTTTTTTTTTGTACGACTTTGTAATATTTATTATATGTTTAACAAGGCAGAAAAACCGATTTCAAGAATTTCGGAATACGGTGTATTGTATATGCTGGCATCAGCAAATGAAAAAAAAAAAAAAAAAAAAAAAACTGCTATCAAAAAACGATTTTTAAATAATATTTCGATACTAAACACCATATTATTTCTCTTTATTTTCAAATGTACTTAAAACAAAATTTTATGTTACAAGATGAGATTAGCAGTCTAATGCGATTATAATTAAAGAGAATGCAGAAGAAGAAATACTAGGAATTTGGAATGCTATTCCTGAAATCTTAAGCTGCTTAAGGAGACTGTCATGATTTTATTGTTATTCCTTTCTTCTACACGCATTTGTAAGGCTTTTTTTTCTGAAACTAAATTCTCTACTGGCAGTCTAGAAAATAGACTGGCTGATGTATCCCTGTCAGAGACTATGGGTAAAGACGGAATGCTTGACAATTAGATTTTGAAGATTGATCTGATTTAGAATTATTCTTTATAATTTTAAACAGTATGTTGTGTCCAGTAGAAGATTTTCTACAATATATATACTCATATATAAATTCATGCAGTGCATATTATATATTAACATTATTATTTATAAAAGTTTTTTTATTTCCGTCATAAATGCAGACGATTTTTCATCACAGAGAGGTAAAACACTAAATGTGTAAAGAATTCAACAATATGCAATATAGAAAATATCTTAGGAAATGCGATATTTTTTACCATGTTTTTATTAACTTCTATTCTTGTTTGTTTGTTTCTCTGGTACAAGTCTTGTAATCAAATTTGGTTTTGTAATTAATTTTTGTAATTAATGTTTTGTAAATAATCTTAATTAATGAAAGTTTTATTTGCAATATACGTATATTTATATATTTACTTATTTAAATCAGCAGTTAAGCTAAAAATTCAATTAAAAAGTCTATAAAAATTAAAAAAAAAAAAAAAATTCAGGCAAAATTAGGAGATAAATAAAATCATTATCCCCATAATATGATTAAGCAAAATCTCGTAAACTTTTTAATTAGTAATTATTCTCAAGATCATTAAATGGATTTTTAATTAACTCATAAAGTATAGTTTATGGTTTAATTTAAAAATGTTTGAAATATAGCGCCATTTTGCAACTATATTTTTAGAATTTTAGATTTCAAATAATAATTTTCAAAAACTAATTATTAAAACATAGAACAAGTCCTTCTGGTCAATCGCAAGATTAGTTTTTTTTTTTTTTTTTTTTTTTTTTTTTTAAATGAAGTAATCACAATTTTGAAACAAGATGAAGGTCGAATTGATTAGTAAACTTTGTTAATACCTTAATAGTTGCATACAGAGTTTTCAACAATTTAAGTCATAAATACGTATGTGAAATTGAAATTTCAAATATCTGCACCTTGAAAATAAGATGGTGGATCAAGTTGTCCAACGAACTTATACGAGGTATTTCTAAGATAAGTCCTCTGTCCAAATTTGGTTTGAATTAATTCAGTATTTTGAAAGTTATTGTGATGCTAAATTTTCAAGTGGCGCCCTGATTCCAAGTGGCCACCATTTTGAAAAAAAAGATGGCGGATCAAGCTGCTTAAAAAACTTGGATGAATTCCTGATATATACTAATGATGCATTGAATTTTAAGCAAATCCGCTCTTGAATACGGTTTTTATGATGGGAATTTGATGTTTCGAAGTGGCTGTTTTTTGGAAATAAAAGGACGGATCAACATCCCCAATGTACTCATCCAAAAGTTAATATGAATTACCTTTGAAACATTGGTGGTTAGATCACACACAGTAAAAACAGGTAATACGAAGGAAAGTGGGTTCTAAAAAGCCACAGTCTTATAAATAAATTTACTTTTTTTTCATTATTTGATATTTAATTTTACCATGTTTTTATTAACTTCTATTCTTGTTTGTTTGTCTGGTACAAGTCTTGTAATCAAATTTTAACTAACTTCCCTACTAGCTAGACATTTGAAGTTTTTACAATAGCTTAGAACCCGATGGCAACACAATACTTCGAAGTCCGATTTTTGAATTTTTGATTGGTTTTCTTATAATTACTTAAAATATGAAAATAATAACATTATAATAGCGTTAAAATAGCCACTAAAATAATAGCTATAATTTAATTGTTGCAAAAATAAATAAATAAATAAATAAATAAATAAATAAATAAAAATACGAGTTTATTTTCTTTTCACATAAAAATAAATACATTTAATTAAACGTGAACATTAAAAAAATATAAAAGTTAAATTATGCATCTCACAAAAATTGATGTCATTATGACTTTGAAAATTTTATGCACATTGATAAGAGCTCTATGATTCATCAGAAGATTTATAACATGGTATATAAAAAGTTTTTTTATTTTAATCTTACAATTATTTTTTTAATTACCGTTGTTATTTTTTAATAAAAAAAATCTATAACTTTATTTCAAATTATCTCACATCTATGGTTCAGCTGTTTGCTTTAAAGTTATTGATGAGTTCTTTTGAAAGATACCTATATTGATAATTTTCATTTCCTTGTGGCAAGGGTATTTCGCCCCAGGTGAGAAAGAACTGCCCCTATATAGGCAAAAATATTTTTCTGGTTGACTGTTATTATTATAATTTTTTCTTTCAACTTCAGGTTGGAAAGTTAAAATAGTTCCCATCATGCAATTTTATCTTATACTGTCATATTCAAAATTATGAAAAAATGAGAAGACATATGTTGATCTGTTGAGCGATTGATCCCAAATGTAATCAATAACAATTTAAGTCAAAGTCTAACTACAAAGTTTGGTTAAATTTTGGTCATTGGTTCGTGAGATACAGTGTCCAGAAAATTTCAATCAAAAACACACATACACTTATAAAGAGACATGCAAACAGACACACAAAGAGAAAGTTAAAAAAAAAAAAAAAATAGTCAAATCATGTTCAGAACATCTCAAAACGTAGTTCAAAAGATTTCGCGAATCTAATACTTTATCCTTATCTAAAATAAAATAAAATAAAATAAAATAAAATTCTGGTGTGTAACAGCCACACGACTTCCATTACCCAGTACTACACACATTATAAGCATTTTATATACATTTTTGATTTAAATAAGTAACAAAATTGCTCTACCGTTTTTAAAGGAACGCCTTTGCGAGGCCTAAAATTGAGCTATTTATACAGGACGCCTATCAATTTTCCTGAACTAACTAACTATATCATTCGAAAGGATCTCTAATAGAGTGTTTATATAGCAAGTTTGAAGAAAATCGTTAGAGCCGTTTTTGAGATACGGACTTACGGTCCCACTTCCGGTTTCCGATGTCCCACTTCCGGTTTTTCAATTTTCACCAAAATTTGGAAATTTCATCTGTACACCAGACGTATTTCAATTCTAAAGTTTCGTAGCTCTGTCTTTATTAGTTTCTGAGCTATAATAGCCAGAAGATTCTCCACATACATACATACACACTGACCAATTGACAAAAGCCACTTTTTTGGACTCAGGGGACCTTAAAACGTGTAAATCAGGGGAAAACCCGATATCGAATTTTCAGACCGAATACAATACTTCCATTACCTACGGTAGTAGGGTAATGGAAGTAAAAAAACTATTAGAGTTATATCAAAACATTGTTATACTTTACGTTGAAAGTTAATGTTACAAAAATCTATATTAATAAAATCAGAGTTTTGTCTGTAAATTTGTCGGAATCGAAAAATTTTGCGATATCTTCACGTTTTACACCCCATGAAAGCCGAAAATGACTTCAAAAAATTTTGCCTGTGTGTGTGTGTGTGTGTGTGTGTGTGTGTGTGTCATCGTGTCCGAATGTCGCTTTTTTTGTCCGGGCATCACTTGAGAACGGCTGGACGGAATTCAACGATGCTTCGCAGGAATTTAGGTCTTCACCCAACTTAAAATTATATCTATCAACTTTTCAGAAATTCCCCCCCCCGTTCCCCCCCTAGGGGGTAAAAGACTAAAACACGTTTGTCCGGGCATCACTCGAGAACGGCTGGACGGAATTCAACGGCGCTTGGCAGAAACTTAGGTCTTCACCCAACTTAAAATTATATCTATAGAAATTTTCAAAATTATGATTAGTGTTTAAATTGTGTGTAAAAAACGCCTGCGCATGCGCTATAAATATTTTTTCACTTAAATGCTTTGAATGAAAAAATAAAATATAAAAATAAATTTTTAAGTTAAAGACTTTGTATTCGCGTGATTTTCACTACAAATTATGAAACGATTGAAATGAAGTGTTGCCATCTAGGTTTCATACTTTAGTTAATTTTTTAAAATCTAATTGTCGTATCGAAAAACTGTTTACACCCCAGGATTCAGAAAAAACACCTCTTTCATTTGGTACTGAATTTGTAATGATAGGTCTGATAGTGCTAATTTATTTTTCCCTTTATCCGTTTTTCCGTTGCCACTTAAATTTCATACTTTAGTTATTTTTTAAAAATCTAATTGTCGCATCGAAAAACTGTTTGAACCCCTGGATTCAGCAAAATCGCCCCTTTCATTCGGTTTCAAATTTATAAATATAGGTCTGATATTTCTAATTTATTTTACCATTTTTCCGTTTTCAACCCAGATTCGATATGGAACAGCTTTAGTATTGGATCCCTTTGGCAAAATCTGAAATTCGGCACCGAAGTAGCTCGGACGTTTCTCGCCAAGATCTTTAATTGCACAATTGAGATAGCCAATTCAGTTATGGCTTATTCAAAAATGGCTTATCAAAAATGGCTTAAAATATTTAAAGTCACCAAAGGGTTCCCATACTAAAGCTGTGCTTTTTGTATTTATTTATTTATAATATTTTCCATTAAAGACTTCTGTGGTCACGAAATTTGATGCGTAAAGTTTTTGTATGCATCCGGCACTTATTGTAACTGGATTTCACGAAATTCGAAATCCTCCCCCCCCCCCTTCTCGGAGGGCAATAAACATGTGTAAAAACATGTTTTCCGTTTGAATTCGCTTTGAATTATCTTAGAATGGCGAATTTTGGTGTGCGGATATTGATTTAGTGTACGCATTATGTACATTAGTGGGATTTTGCAAAACTTCGAACTCACCCGCTGAGGAAGGGGAAGTAAGAAGTGGGTAAGTTGTGCCGAAGACAGTGGGGACCCAGACTCCTCACGTTGCGAGCGAGAAAACCTCTACCAATCACAGCGAGAACTTAGGTTATTAATAAAGATATAGGATTTTGACAACTCATTTAAGTTTAATGTCCAGCGAAGCGGGCAAAGCCTGCTAGTAATACATATATACACACAGCTGAATTTACTGACATATTTATTTTTCACACTTTGCTGTTCTTCTCACAGAAAAATATCAACGTATGCCTTATCGCGAAGTAGTCATGGCCCATGTTACTTTATGGGAAAATTTGTTTTTTCACAATTACTGATTATCTAATGTATTTTTTTTTTCACAATCAGAAAAACACGTACTCTTTTTTCAAAGTTTATTTTATTTACTTTTTATTTTTCATATTTCATTTCTGAGTTAAAAAAATTGTTAAGTTCCTTTTTCACATTTTATATCTAAAATATAAAATATTAAAAATGTGAAAAATCTATTTTTCTGAAACATATAGTAATTTAACATTGTAAATTTTCTGAATGTGAAAGTGCAAAAAAAGATAAATAAATAAATAAATAAACACATTAAGTTTTGAATAACTTTGGAGACAAATTTCCCTGTACTACAAAATGGACTTTGGATGTCGGCAAGATTAGATATTGTACGCTCTTAATATCTGGGTTGACGTGATTGGTTATAAAAGTATTTTTTATTTTCAAAAAATACACTATCTTGTATTCAATGTATATACAATTCTGTGTAGCAGACCATTTACCGCTGCCAGTGTTTAAAGACTAATATAAATGCATCTTCCGTCTTGTATTTTTTTCTGCCAATTCAAATGGTTTGATGTATATAGTATACAAGACTGAGTGATAAAATATGCAGATTTCGTTCAGATTCGGTCGCATAATTAATAAGTACTCACTCCAGTGTTAAAAATCTTTCACAAAATACTCACCCATGAAAAAAAGTTAAAAAGCACTAAAAATATACAATAGAGAATTATATGTTGAATCTTAAGTTTATTTGAAAAAGAATTTTATAAAACTGCTTTCTTTTAAAAACAAATCCTGCAAATTTTTTTCTCGTTATATATTTCCTCGCATTTAAGAAAATCGATCAAATAATAATGACGTATTAGCAAACGTACATTAAAAGCTTTGTCAATACTATTACAGTTTCTTGCATAATGCATTGTTTCGAAATCAGCGATTGAATTCGAATTAGCTTATTGAGATTAACGTCAAATATGGCTTTTCCATTATTTAGTTATTAAATGTACGCTATTTAACATAATGATTTAAATCTGTTTATTAAATTTAGTTTATCAAGACATGAAATAACATAAGTCTTCAGACGTTTTATTTAATTAATGAATGAGTATGCATATTAACAAACATAATAATGGAAAAATAAAACTTTTTTATTATGAGCTGTTAAATTCATCCTGTTATAAGACTTTTTTTTTTCTCTTTGTTTAAAAAATAATATAAAAACAAATATTTCCGATACAATCGGCAGAGAATATAATTTTTTTTGTTTATTTCAAGTAGCCATTTTGAAACAAGAAGGCGGGTTATGATAATTAATTAACATTGTTGAGATATTTAATGGGTTATGATTATACCGAGTTTCAAGAAAATCGGGTAATAAATAAGTTCTTACTTAAACTTGAAATTGTCAAATAAAATGGCAGTTGTTGAAAATGAAATAATGTTAGAACAAAATGGTGGATGGAGTTGATTAATAAACTTGGTTGAGATCTTTATGGCTATGTACACATTCAGATTTATGTAAATAGGTTCATAGATACGTTTTCTATCTGCGCTTGAAATTTTCATGTAACCGTCTTTTTCAAACAAGATGGCGGAAGAGTTTGACGAATGAGCTCATCCAATATTTTTTCTAAAATACATCCACTGCCTTCAACAGGTAAATAGATTCAGAGAGGCAGAGAGATAGAGAGACATAATCTAAAGGATTGCAATGGGTTGATTTCTGAAGAAATTAACCTTAAACTAGTATGTTTCTGCCATCAAAAAAATATTCTTCTATATTTTCGTAAACAAATTTACATGGTGCAAATTAATTTATTAAAATTATTTTCCATGATGAATGCAGAGGATTTTTATCTTTGAAAAGTTTTAAATAAACGTCTAAAGATAGTCAATTTTGTGCCTTATAGAGGGCATCTGTGAAAATGATTTTTTGTGTTTTTGTTGTTGTTGTTAAAAAAGTAAAAAAATTATAAATTTATTTTAAAGTACATCAGAAGAAATACATTTTTCCCCCGTTAAAAATGGGGAAAAAAATCGATAAATTTACTTTACGCGATCACAGATTCATTTTAAAGGTATTGATAAATTCTTTTGAAAAACACTCATATTGAAAGAACATTGTTCAGAGGAACTTTCTCCAGGAAAAGCAGCGATGTTCATGCATACATTTTTTTTTCTTCATAATGGACAACTATTATTATAAATAATTCATTTTAATTTCAGAATGGTTTACTAAAAATATTTAGCATTATGTCCATTTATACGAAATTTTGTCCTGCCATGTTTAAAATTAAGAAAAAAATAGGTGGACAAAGCCACCTATTGGGCGATTTGTACCAAAAGTTCATAGGTACTAATTTATGTCAAGGTGTGACAATTTTTGAAATTATGTGAAATTATGTGCATAAGTTCTTGAGCTACAGCTGCCAAATTTTTTTTGTCACACAGACACGCAGACTGAAATTTTCTAAAAATATCAAAACATGTTCTGGACCTCTTAAAGTGTGCAAATCCATCGAAAACTATAATTCTGAAATGTCTACGGATCTAATACTTTGTTTTATTTAATACATATTTTATCAGACTTTCATAAAGCAGTAACTTTTAGAGCACAATTAAAAATTTAGATTATTAATATTTTTTTATTTATTTTATTTTATTTTAATTTATTTATTTATTGTGATTTGGTAGAAATTTGTAGAAGACGCAATTAAATAATGAGCAAACCCTACAGTTTCTTTACATTTTCTTGATAAAACGATAGCTTTCACTTCATGAGTTTTAACTTCGAAATAGTAGGCATTATGTCTGTCAAAATGTCAGTAAAGTTAAATCCATTTAGGGAAATTGCGATAAAATCTTTGTATTTCATTAAAAAAAAAAAAAAAAAAAAAAAAAAAAAAAAATATTTAAAATTTTTATTCAGAAAAAATAACAAATTATGTATTCAGTATATAGTATAAAAATGTTTTGATTGCATTATTTCAAAAATTTGAAGCATTAAGTGTCTCCGGATCATTCCTAGGATGAATCCCAGACCGTCGTCAAGTGCACATAATGCAGCACTAGTACGATGCAAAAAACTCAACCAATCAATATTGAAGCAATAATAATAAATATGCATCGAGTGATCCAAAAATCACAGAAAAGTAAAAAAAAAAAAAAAAAAAAAAGTTAAAAGAATATTGACTGTAGCCATACTATTTGTTTTTCTCTGAAATTCAAAGAAAAACATGGGATTTAAGTAACAAATGATTTATTGGCATATGAGTTTAATTTTTCTCCAACAGATGGCGCTTTAACTCTAAAATTATATGTTTTTACAATGGATTAGTATAGTCAGCTACGCAACTAAGACTGCAAATTGTCAGTTTGACCACTATCATTCATGAGAACGGCCATCAGATAGGGCACGACATTCTGCACAGAATTGAAAATGTTTTCGAACATGTCACAGAACAATGTGTTCTTCTTTCAATTTTGCAAATGAAGTCGATCGATTTGTATATATTCGGGACTTTAAATAATATTACAGCCAAAAACCACAATGGAAAAAATTGAAGACTTTGGAGGTCATTCGTGCTGAAAGATCATTACCAAATGGCGATAGTAGTACAGGAGGTTACATTATGAAGCGTTTGTCTTTCTTGCAAAGATGGATGTATGTTGCTATTTAAAAGTTCTGTTTAAAAATCTCTTACTACAGAAACAGTTCGAAAAGTAGTGTTTTGGACTTCCTCATGGAACAAGGGTCCTGTAATAAATGACGCAGTGAACTAACATCAGGTTGTCACTGTTGCTGGTGCAAATGAGTTTCCGCATTCGTGTGCAGAGTTTCTCTCGCCCAGATACGACAATTATGCTCATTCACATTTCTATTAACCGAAAAGTCCGTTTTGTCAGCCCACAGAATGTTTGAAATTCAATCCATATAGCTTTTCATTTGTAGAAAAGCCCAAATTGCAAATTCATGCCGCCTTTCAAAATCAGCTGTTTTTACTTCCTGTATGCTTTGGTTTTGTACGGATGTCTTTTTAAGATGATCTTGAGTGCAGTGTTGCCAAATCTGGCGAATTTTTTGTTTAATAGTCACCAATAATTTTTAACTGTAACGTTTTCCTAATCACTTCGAATACTGATAGTCTATTATTGTATATCAAATATCACTTCTCAAAATTATTGGTGATTATTGAATAAAAAATCCGTCAAATCTGGCAACACTGCCTGAGTGACTGCCATAAAGTCCTGTACGAAATACTAGTAGTTTAAAAAATTTCATGCGTACTGCATTTTCCGTGTTCCAATAATGTGGATTGTTTGTCAGCTTTTTGTTCTACCTAGTGCATAACTGCAATAAGTTTTTTAGGTCTCTAATTTCGTGGACGTGCTTCCAAGCTTCCAGTCTCCGCAAACTTTTCCATTTTAGCTATCAGTGAAGAACAAGAAATCGGCCCCTTTTCACCTTTAATGCCCCACATCGAATGATAAGTATGCAAAGCAACAGTTGCGGATTGGGAATTATCATAACAAAGCTTAACTAACATTGTTTTTTCTCTTAACATTAACTTGATTTCCATTTAAGAGCGATTAACAACCGTAATAAACAATAAATATTTAATTTAATTTATATAATCGCTTAGATCTGAAATCGTATGCAACACACCAACGCCAGATTAATCAATATTTGCAATATGGAAAATGTTACTATATTTAAATAATTGATTTACAAATTCATGTTTCAAATTCGAAAACATTAATTGAAAGGAAAATAATAAATTCAAAATTGTGATGTTGCAAAAGTTAAACCCAAATGACTAAAACTAAAATGGGAGCTCGTATTAAGACACAAGTTGTAGGTGTACATCCTCACAGTTACAAATACTTACTAGGCGAGTCGTATTAATCCTGGACGATAGGACCCATGCCCCAGCCCGCCCGATTACCGCTCTTCGATGTGTTTTTCTAGTCAATTTTTTCCTCTTATTACTTCCGGTGTGAGCCTGTTTTTTTTTTTTAAACACACTTGACATTGTGAGTTTTTTTTGCTTTTCTTCCCATGCTATTTCTATGGGGTTTCTAGCCTTTTTTTCCCTCTTTTTCTACATTCTAAAGTAGAGTTAACCTCACATACACAAACCATTACCATCTTAAAGAAAAAAAAGAAAAAACTGAAATATTTTTATTTTTCTTATCTAACTTTAGTCTTTTAAAATAAACACACGTAAATTAGCATTATTTTTAGGTATGAAATTATTTCTGTTGTTTTCGTCGTTAATTTAAAATATTTGTAATTGATATTTCAAATCGTTACTTCACTTATTGATAATCATGATGTTTCATATAGAGGCCACTACTACATATGTGGAAGCAGTGCACATTGTTCTAACTTAATACGGCTCAAAAATTTACAGACAAGCTAAATTTTTTAATAAAATGAGAAATATACACTGGAATGCTTGGGAAATTTTAACTATATCTATATAATTGAATTACAAATTCATGTTTAAAATTCGGAAACATTGAATTGAAAGGAAAATAATAAATTATAAACAAATTAAAATTGTGATGTCGCAAAAGTTTAAGGCCAAATGAAGTTTAATGCAAATATCTCTTTAAACGTGGCTGTTGGAGGTTCGGCGAGACTTACGTCCTACACTATAAAATGTAGCAATCGCTGTACGAGTTATCAAAATGCCAAAATAGCTACAGTTCTCGCCTAAAGAAGTTGCGAAAATGTGGAAGCTGAAAACGGAAGGTAAATCCGTTTTGAAAATGTCACTTATTTTAAATCGGTACAAACGTAGTATTTATAGTATTTTGCAACGTGGAAAACAAATCAAAATTGTGCATCACTCAAGAAGGCCGAGAAAAAACACATTTCATGAGGATAGAAGAATTAAAAGAATGGCACTAACTGACAATTTGTCTCTTGATCAGATAAAAAAAAAAAAAATATGTGACACCATACGCAGATAAATAAACGAATCAGAATTCATAAAAAAAAAAAAAAAAAAAAAAAAAAAAAGAAAGATAATCGTAAGCTTTCTCTGAAATAGTGTCACAAACAAGCAAGATTTTAATGGGCAAAACAGCACACGTATTATCATACCGAATGGATTAGTGCTACTTTCTCTAATGAAAAAAAAAAAAAAAAAAAAAAAAAAAAAAAAAAAGGGGGATTTGAATAGTCCAGACGAGTTTTCATTTAACTGGCGTGACTTGAGGAAAGATCGAAGAGCATATACAGCAGGCAATAATGGGGTAGCTTGCTCATGGTATGGGGCGCTTTTGTCTACAATGGACAAATGTCTCTTTGCTTTCTAAATGACGGACTAAATTCAAAGAAGTAGCAGGAAACTCTGAGTGAGCATTTGATGCTGTTTAGTGAACTCATAGGTGGTTCCAACTGAACCTTTCAGTAAGATAACGCATCAATACACACTTCCTGTTGTACAAAAAAATTGCTTACATCTCAGAATATCAGTGTGGTGAACTGGTCAGCACTCAACCCAGATCTCAATCTGACAGAGACCATCTGGGGGAATCCTCTCACGTGACGACTACAAAAATGAGTAGTAGTATTATTTAGTGCAAGAGCTCAAGTCAGCGATCGAGGAAGCTTAGTACAGACTCGTTCCCGAAACCTTCCTTAATCTCTAGTTGTTAATGGAAAATCGCGCATTTCATCTCATCAGGTGCAACAGAAACAACATAGATTACTAAAGGACT
This sequence comes from Salticus scenicus, assembly GCA_963930645.1. Lineage (NCBI taxonomy): Eukaryota > Metazoa > Arthropoda > Arachnida > Araneae > Salticidae > Salticus > Salticus scenicus. Next base: position 79,647,667 of record OZ005654.1, on the reverse strand, counting down.
TTTGTGTTTTGTGAAATGTAAATATTGCGATTTTGTGCATAAACTTTTGCGACATCACAATTTTTTATTTTATTTATTTTATAATTTATTATTTTCCTTTCAATTAATTGTTTCTAAATTCGAAACACGAATTTGCAATCCAATTTTTTAGGTACAATAAAACTTTCGAAACATTCCGGTGTATATTTTTCCTTTCATTAAAAAATTTAGCTTGTGCATAAACTTTTGCGTCGCACTGCAGTAAAACAATTTTCAGATAACGTAGAATAAATCTTCAGTGTGGAAGGGTAAGTTGAACAAACAGATTAGGTAAGTATTAAGATGATATCATCAATTCTAAATTTATAAATCTAAATTTGTAAATTTATAAATCTAAAATTTATTTTCTAAAAAGTATATTTAGCGATTTTCTTACTTTAAACTTATAATTAATATTTTTATCCAATTTTAAACCTCTTTCAAAATTGGTTAAAATTTCTTGATTAAAAAAAAAAAAAAAAAAAAACTTTTTATAGTCTAATAATAATAATATTAATAGAGATCATCTAAAATAAATTGGAAGTTGGAATATTGACAACTAGTAAATTTTAAAATATCAGTGCAAAGTGACCTAAGATTTTTGGCCTATAAACTAACTCATAATTATTAGTAATTGTCAACTTTGAACTTTTCTTGAAAATTCACTATTTTTTTTTTTTTAACAATGTGTTTTTATACTCCCATCCAATAAAACGCGTGATTTATTTTCTAAATTAATTTAAAAATTGGAAGATTGCCAGCTCGCAGATCTTATCTACATGATTTAGAAGTTGGAAGATTTCTAAGCCTCGCAAATTTTATCTAGCATGATATGGAAGTTGAAAGTTTCTTGGCTCGTAAATTTTAAAACTTCAATGCAAATTGTCGTGAAAAAAGCTATTTTTATTAATTTTGAAAAATCTATCAAATGTATTTTCGAAACACATAGCTAAGAATAATCTCAATTAATTTACAGTTTTAATAATAATAATAATAATAATTCTCGCTTTGAAACCAGTCTATGCATTTGAAAGCTACGGTGCCATAGACAGACATACAGACAAGAGTTTCAAACTTATTACGTGTCTCTTTTTTGTTCAGGGGTTAAAAAAACGTCCTTTCATAGCTTCAGTAAAACAATATTTTAACAAAAAATATAATAAAAAAGAATGATGATACTTTTCAAAAGGTTTTATTACTATTTGGGAAAAAAAAAAAAAACCCACCAGACTTAGATTTGTTAATTGTGTTTACTCATGCTAGAATTTCTTAAATGACTTATTTGACATTTCAAATGACTTCTATGGTTTCGAAATAAATGAAAGAAGAAGAACATTTTGTTCAAAGTGATAATAAAACATCGTATCGATAGTTTTGAAATTCGGATTACAGCTATTATTTTTCCCAAACTGGTTTACCGTTAAAGATAAGTGAAGGGATTGCCATTACACTTGTTTGGTTTTGTTTGTGATAAGGAATTAAAACATTGAGGGTTAAGTAGAAGAGATGGATTGAACCATTTACTAAGACGCATAATCGATTTTCTAAACACATTAACGGGAGATCGAATTTTCGATTTCTCGCAGTAGGAGGTTGATATTTTCGAATGAATGGAGAGAGAGAGAGAGAGAGAGAACTTTATTATTTATACATGACTTGTTTAAAGTTATGTTTAATCATATATATTTTGTTGAACGCATTTTTTTTCTGCTTTTACGAAAAGGGATATATAAAGAAATTATTGCTGAAAGCGGGAGAAATTTTAAATCAATAAATACTAACTATTACGAGTAAGGTTTTTCGTAAATAAAATAAAATACAAAATGAATAATAAACAAATAAACAACAACGAAAGTGCTTTAATATAGAAATGGACAACGATTATTTTATCTACCATCTTAAAAATTTATTTCCCGATTAGTTTATATTACGGACAGTAACTTATGTTTCATAATATTATGATATAATTCTTCGTAAAAATCTGTTTTTGGTAAAAAAAAAAAAAAAAAAAAAAAAAAAAAAACTCCAATACTTCTCATTTTTTATTCCCTACCTGGGGGAGCTCCCCTGAAGAAGGCCCTCGTGTGTTTTAGTATTAATTTTCATTTATCCTTGGTTATTTTGCAATATATATATATATATATATATATATATATATATATATATCTTATTGAAGTTCATTATTGCATGCTCCCTATTGGAAATGGGAAAAACAGCGCCACTGGTTCGTGTTCAGATACCCTCAAAAGAACTCCAAAGTAATGCGTTTTCTGAGAGGGATTTCTAAAAGGCATATTTTAATACTTTTGTACTGCACAAAACGTAATGAAATTATTATATATTATTCGTATGCACTAAATAATATTCTCTGTAGAATATGTTATAATTAACGTTAATGACTGATTTACAGGACGACCCAAAAATATTCAGTGAATATGATTAAAAATGCTCTAAAGTGCATTTTCAGTTTGTTATTACGTTTTAAGTTCCAACAAAAAATGATAATAGTTATGACTTCGACTTGCCTGTCTGTAGAATTCTAACTCTCGTAAGTATTAATAGAATCCGCTGAAACGGATATATGTTGTTCAAGTCAGTTATGAAAGGTTTTTTTTTCAAAGTGATATAAATAGCAAAATTTATTCGTGTACACGGATATACAAATGAATTCCGAAGCATTAAGTTCTATGAGATGCATTTCTAAAAAGAATATTTTAATACTTTTGTACTACCCAAAAGATAAAGAAATTAACATTTATTATTCGTATAACAAAATAATTTTTGTAAAAGAATGCGGTGTAATTACACTGTTCTGCAAAAAGAAATCTATTTTTTTTTTTCGAGATCTGATACCATTCTTGCTGACTCTTATGTAAAATGATCTCCTGAATCCGAATATGACTCCCATTTTGCCCAGTCACCCACTGTTTTCTAGATACACCACCCCTTCCCTCAATTTCGTTTCCTGTTCGATAATTTTATGACCATGAATTTGATTTGAAGAATGAAAAATAATTAATTTAACACCTGAAAACAAAAGAATATGAAGTTTAAAAAATAACATTAATAACAGATTAAAAAAATATAAGATATGTAATGCATAATTTCAGTGACAAATCCCCCCCCCCCCCCAAAAAAAAAAAAAAAAAAAAAAAAAAAAAATTCCTTGTTGCATATGTCCATGATTTAGAATTTTCTAACTATGTAGCCCCTCAGAAGATATTTAACGGTTAAAATAATCCTCCTCCTTCCTAAAATCAAATTTATAGCCATAAAATCACCAAAAAATGATAAAAATAGGGGGCCATTCCTAATAAACGGTGGGTGATAGTGCAAAATGGGCGTCCTATTCGGATTCAGGAGGTCATTTTACATAAGAATATGCTGAAATAGTGTCCGAGGCAAAGTTCCTGACGAGTAGTGTTATTGGAAGAATGATATAAAAGGAGATGACATGTCCTGAAAGACATGAAGTGAAATCGTAACCTCAGTAACCATTGAGTAAGATAGCGCCAGGTAATGTTTTGGTAGACTCAATAGGCTTCTGTGGTGACGTTGCTATTGCGGCAACTGGCTTGAGTAGATAATAGTTAACTTCTTATAAAAAACCACCACAAAACTGTCGTTTAAAAGTAATAAGTACTAAATTTGAATAAACACCATAAAATGCAAAAACTCCCAACAATTGTTTCGGGTCGAAAGAAGACATAACCCTTCGTCAGGCGAACAAAGTAGGCACGAGTGCTGCAAACAAAGAACTCTTTTCGACTCGAAATAATTGTGGCGAGTTCTAGCATTTTATAATATTTATTCAAAGTTTTGTACATATTAATAGTTAACGTCATTTACTCTGTATGCTAACACACTGTATGCCAACTACTCCCTAAGTATAATCAGCATTAATGATTAAATTAAGGATTGGTTTACAGAGCTGCACAAAAGTATTCAGGTACATCAGGGAAAATGATTAAAAATTGCTGGAAATTCTTTTTCAGTTATGTTGAGCCTTTTTTTAAACATTTTTCAACAGAGTTTAAAAGTTATAATGATTTCTGTTTAACAGTCTGTCAGTTTAACTTTTAACACTCTAATTTTCAGAATGTCTTGAAACTCATTATATTATTCAAAAGTTTTCTATGACACGCAGGGGCGAAGCGTGGTTCAGAAAACTATGGAAGCGGTTTCAAAAGCAGAGGAAGAATCAATTCGGTCTTTCGATGAGGTGACGTTACTTCATTACTTTTTAAAAATCTTAAATTGGGGAAGCGCTGCTTCCATCGCTTCTATGAACGCTTCGCCACTGATGGCGCGTTCTCTACTAAAAATGACATAAATAGCGTTGTCAGTTTGGTAAAAGGACTCACAGAAGATTTCCGATGCATTACGGTGTATGACGAGGGCTTTTCAAAGCGTATCTTAGCATTATACTGCATACACCATTTCGAAAAATATATACAGTATTCTGATCATAAAATCGCTTTTACGGAGTTAGCGTAATTTATTGATTTACAGAGCCCCACATATTTATTCTTATGTATTTTATAGTAAAAATGGAAATTGCTTAATATGACGAGGACTGAAATTTTAGACGATATACAGGGTTACACAAAAGCCATCTTTATAAGGCTTTCTGCTTAAGAAATAAAGCTTTGTGAGAGTATTTTCGTCACAGTTTAAAAATATATATTTTTATGGCCTTGCTATTTTTAGACATGAATAGAAAGAACCCACCAGGGAGCACTGCCAACTTTTCCTATACAGGAACCATAACCCGCTATATACAGGAAGACCCAAAAAACAATCTGCTGTATGATCTTTCGTAAATAAATAAAGCCATTAATTAGTTGTTGAAGGTTTTTGTAATAATAACAAAATGTATTTTAAGGCGTCATAACAGAGGTAAAATTTACTTAAATGTTTAACTAGTAAATACCGTTGAAAAGTGGTTATTATCTATTCAAACAGCATGATTTTTCTTTCTTATTAATTTTTATAAAGAAAACAGACAATTAAAAAAAAAGAAAAATATAGAATAAAGATCAAGAATTTCGATTATTTATTTTTAATGAAAAAATTTTGTAAATCTACAGAGATTATGGAAAAACATTTCTGTAAATTTATAACTTTTTTTTTATTAGTGTGTATTAAATAATGGTTAATTATTTAATAACACTATGACATCAAAAAGTAAAATGCGTTTTATTATCAAATGCTTAAAGACTTATTGAAATAATCACATCCACCTAATCTTCATATTGCTTTAATCTGCAGAAAACTGCCCCTCTTTCATTTAATATGTTATTTACTGTCATAATTGCTTCATCTTAAGTCCAATAATGAAACTGCTGATGGGTAACAGTTTTCTCTATTGACAGAGTTAATGATATAGATTAAATATGAATAAGCAAAGAGACTTTTCCAGTCTTTTTAAATGTGAATCATTATTATTATTATTTTTTTTAAATTCATTGTTGGCATTTACAATTGATGAAATATTTTATTTAATGTTTTTTGCTTATTTCTTATAAGTAAAGAGTTTATTTCAAAACGCTCTAAAAAGAAACAAGTGAAAATAAATTAGAAATGATTTAAAAAGGAATAATGCTATGTTTAGTTTAAAAGAATATTGTAATTTATAAATTGAAAATGGGGTTTATAAAGATGCATTAAAGAGAGAGAGAGAGGGGGGGGGGAGGGAAGGAGGGAGGGAGAAAGTGAAAAAAAGAAAAAAAGAGTTTTAAAATATGAAAATTTATCCATGAACAAGATAAACCTTTGGAAGTAATTTCCATGTTATTTACTTTTAATCATTATTTTAAAATTTAACATTTGAATACACATAAAACAGTTACAGAATATATCCCTAATTTACATTAAAAACCTTTGCTATTCAACTGTGTTACACATATGCTTACACATTATATATATATATATATATATATTATGTATATATATATATACATATAGGGTTCCTACTCGTCACATTTCTGAGCACCAGAAATTTTTAATAGTTTTTTTTTTTTTTTTTTTTCATGATAAATTCTGTACTGATAAGTATAAAGGATTTAAGTCCAAAAATGTCGATTTTGAGTTAAGTACATAGTCAGACTCAGAAAAAAATTCTCTATCGATTGGTATAAAGGATTTAAATCCATGTCATTTAGTCTTTGAGAAAATCCATTGATAAAAAAAGATTCAAGTTAGAAATTTAGCATTAATCTTCGGTATAAAATATTTAATTCAATTTTTCCCTTTATTAAATGAAGATTGACAATCACTGAAGGGTATAAAGCGTATAAACCAACATAATCCCCTTTTTCTAATCGATTCTGCTCATTAGTTTTTAGTTAGTTTAACTTTATTTTTCTTCTCCTGAAAAATCGAGAATATGGACTTAAATCCTTTATACTTATCAGTACAGAATTAAGGTCAATCGTAAGAAATTCTTTAAAAAAAAAAAAAAAAAAAAAAAAAAAAAATGCTCTTCGAAAATTTCGTTGCCGAACCGTGAGTGAACGCTGTATATATTATGAGATAATTCAGAAAAGGTCATTTTTAACTCTTTGCGGTCAACATATTTTCATATTATAAAAGAAAGTCCTGCCTTTTGGCGTTTCTGTAATTTTCACTGTATTTAGCTAAAGAATTTTACGCAATTTCCTGTTGAAATTATTCGAATGTTATTCACACAAATTGATACGGTAGATGCCATTATCATATATATACGTCTACTGTGCCTAACAAATTAAATAAAAATGCGCGAAATCTTTATTTTTTTATTGGAAATAATGCATTGTTTGAGAGAAACGCCTAAAGGCGGAGCTCTCTTTTTTTATATTGACTACTATTTTTAGGGCCTTTTTTGCAAAGCTTAAATGTATACATGATTACATGAACAGAAAGAGAAATATTGTATTTTTTTTTTTTTTTTTTTTTTTTTTTAATTCGCAACCTTCAGAAAACAATTGTTAAAAGTTAAAAAATTAAAATAGAGTTAGATCGTTCAAAATTAGTACATAGTGGTCTTTGATACCTACAAATCGATTGTGGATATTTTCGAATTTGCAAAATTTTTAGGAGAGCCCTGAAAGGAGGGCGAATGGGCAAAACAATAGAAAAAGAGTTAGACCGTTCAAAATTGGCACGTATAGATTTTTGGGACCTACAAATCGAATGCAGATATTTTAAAAAGGGAAAAATTATTAGGATAAATCTGAAGTGGGGGGGGAACGAAGGGGCAAAAATATAGAAATAAGAGTTAGAGCGTTGAAAATTAGTATTATTAAGTTTTAAGGCCCGATAAATCGATTGCGGATATTTTCGAAAGTGTAGAATTATTACGAGAGACGGGAAGGGGGCGGGCACAGGGGCAAAAATAAAGAAATTTAGATAGAACATTGGAAATTAGTATTATTAGGCTTAAAAACCCGAAAAACGATTGCGAATATTTTTGAAAGTGTAAAAGGAGGGGTGGGGTGAGGAAGGAGGGGTGAGAAAGGTGGCGAAGGAACACATGCGCCGTGCGCGGGTGTATACGCTGCCGCAGGCAGTGAGGACCCGGATCGATTATACCACCGAAAAGAGAAGAAATTTTTTGTATTTTATATTTATGTTTTCCCCTTACGATAATATAGTGATTCATTAAGACTGTCGAAAATAAATGTGCGCGCGCGCAGTGTAAATATTTTTTCTCTTTTGAGAATTCATTAATTATAGTGATTCATTTAAAAATAGTGACTAGCAAAGCGGGTGTAGCTTGATAGTGCTTTATAAAATATGTCCTACAAAAGAAACGTATATTTTAATTTCAAAATCAAGTTTAAAAACAATATCTATATATTAATAGGCAAGCATAAAATTTGTTGTCCCTTTTTAACATATTAATTATGGGAGTAGAGGGTTGAAAATGGTATCATTCGAAAGGTATGGTTAGCCGGAAGGTGCGAATACAAATATTATTTTCTTACGATGTCAAGAAGGTATTTAAAAATACATTTATTTTTTATACATTTTCCCCCATTTTTCCCTTTTATACACATATTCCTTTATATTAAAAAATACCTAAAAGTAGAAAGTTGTTAAATCTGGCAATTTCATAAAGCTCAAATAAAACCATAGACACAGTAATTTGTAGCATCACTATACGCAAGCGAAGTGATGACGTCACTGTCTGTCCATGGAGCCATGAAAAAGATTTTCTACGTTAATCGTCCATTGGATTTTTTGTAAAAAATTATTGAAAAATAACGGAAATTATCTGCCGAATTTAATTCCGATATTTGGGTTATATATAAGTTACTGTCTGCTGTCTACATGCGTTCGATTGAGTTATTTTTTCTGTAAAATTGATAAAATTTTAATTTAAAATCACAAAACTCCTGAAAAAAAATGGCATACTTCCAGTTTCGAATGTAAACATAAACATTTCATTTGAATGGGTGATATTTAAACAATAAATATTCAACTAATATACTAAATAAAAGGAAAATGGTAAATATTCTATCATAATTTGAAGTTAAATTTGTTTTTAAATGTCTAAATAAAGTATCTGATATAAGATACTAATATGTTGCAATGGAAGAGGTTTTTTGCTGAATTTACATGTTTTGAGCTTTCTTTGCGTTTCAATTAACTGAAATTGGCTACTTATTTTTTAAAAAAAGTGTCTTTATTGCTAGCTTTTGTGGGTATAAGAAGCAAGTAGAAGATACGTAAAAACTTTTGATTTCCGGTTTTCGATGAATTTACACGTTTTGAGATTTCCTTGCATTTTAATTAAGTGAAATTGACTACTTATTTTTATTTTTTAAGAAGTGGAGTTATTATTCTTTCCTCTGCATATATAAGTAGAAACTATAAGATTCAAAAATGTTTTAGATTTTCGGTTTTCGATAAAGTTACACGTTTTGAAATTTCCCGAACTCAGTTCGACCATTTTTGAAAAATATCTTTTTTTTTTTTTTTTTTTTTTTTTTTTTTTTTTTTTGTTCAAACACTGTACTTTATGAACCAATCAAATTTATTTAACAGAATTTGGCACTTGGTTGGACCTTGGTTTGACATGGTACCGATTAGCTTTTGGCCTGTATCACCCAACGAGGGGCGTTTTCACGTTGCGATTTTCTCTCCTTTCAGTAAAGGCTAACGTGTACAGAGAGAAATAGTTATATTAAGTAAAACTCTGCTGATTCAGTTAGAGTGGATATCGGCAAACAATTGCCGCAGCTGTGTTGCATTTGCATTCCGTTTAGGACAAGGCAATAACTTTGCTTTGCCTCGCTTTGCAAAAAAAAAAAAAAAAAAAAAAAAATGGTCGAGTTTCGACCACTGGGCGATACTAGTTTTGTTTAATTTCCCATTCATATATCGAAACAGTCTGACAAAATTCTCATGGGGTGATGCTACAACAACTCTAATAATGTAATTTGAAGAAAATTAAAAATTTTTGTGTATTTAATAGCATCAACAGGGGATAAAGTCAGTTGAGCAGCCTATTCAAGATAAACATGAGAAACAATACTGATTGAATTCCAATCTATATGAAATAGAGATTATTTTTCGGATTTAGAATATTTCTTGTAATCTTAGAATAATTTCTTGTATGTCTTGTGTTGCTGTATTTCTTGTCTTTCTAGTATTTCTTCTAATTTCTACATAACTTTTGAGGTAAATATTGAGAATTCCTGACTGTTACAGACTCTTCTAGTACTTATTATTGGTTTAAAGGAAACTCTGTTCTGTAATGAAGTCGAATGCTTATTCATTAGTTAAACTTGACACTGAAAACGATTATAACTTTGTAAATTAAATAATTAATAATAGAATCCTGAAATAGTTCTATTACATAAGTACAAATTAAATTGCAATTTTAATTTAATTTGCATGGTTTGGAATTTTACTAGTTTAAATAACTGAAATAAAGAAACCCACAGGTACTATCAATTAATTTTAAAATCGATCATTTTTTTAATTCTTATTGCCTGAGATCAGATATTTTTTTTCCAGGATTCTTATCAGGAAATAATGTTATATGCAAATTATATGTTTCTTCAAAATTGTAATGTTTTTACTGTATAGCTTTTTTTTTTTTTTTTTTTTTTTTTTTTTTTTTTTAAATGTATATTAAAATAATGCTTATTTTAACTTGAGATTAAAAATGCAATTGTATACAGGATTATAATCATCAAGGCTATTATATAAGACTTCCATACTTTAAAAACAAGTTAAAAATTCATAATTATATAATTTTGAAATATAAGTGTAATATGGAAGAAATAGCAGCTCAGTGACTGGTTATATCCGTCAGCGGCAGTCAGGTGCTTAAAAATTAAAACGAAACAGCGGTATCCAAAAAATAAATATTTTATTACATCCCTAAGAACAAATTTCTCATATAACATTTTATAAGTATGAAAATTGTATAGCTTCAAATACACTGTAAAAAACAAGTGCTAATTACACTTTAGCGTTTATTAAATGTTGAGATTTTATAACTATATTTAACAGCTTGAAAATAACATTTCATAAAATATTCGGCAAATTAGAGGTGTCGCTACACAAAATATCAAAATAACGCTAAAACTACTTAAATATTAACCCAAATAGTTATTTAATTCCTTATATATTAACATATTTTTATGTAGCCGCTCAGTCTTTATATTTCTCTTCAAAAGCTTCAAAGTCATTAGTTTTTAAAGCCTTACTTAAAATACCCCCATTCGCTCTGCAAAATCATTCTTTTAATTTAAAAACGCATTAAATGTTATAAGAACCTCATTCATTTTATCACAAATCCTTCGAAAATGTGAAAGTTCAAATGATGTTGAGAGAAATAATTTTTAATTTTGCTTTTCATAAAAATAATTAAAATACTTTCCATTAATAGTAGTGTTACTAATTAATTTTAAATCTTTACGCCTATGCACCAACGCAACTCACATCATTCAAAACAAATTCTGAAAGACAGCAAGTTCGATGTTTGCCATTAATAGTTTAAATAAGAGATATAAATAGTTTATGAACATTGGATTATTTTTAGCACTTAATTTTTGATTAAGCATAGCGTGGGCCCATGTTCATCATAGTGATACATCAGAGTATTTTCAAACTAAACTTTGAAGTAAACAAATATTGTCGAATAATGACTTTATAATAATAAACAACTAGATTTATTTTGAGAAGGAAAAGATAACATTTTTAGAATAAAGGATTAGTGATATTAACCACTGTTAATAGTCTTCACAAAAATTAATTATAGTATTATTCTGAAATATTTGTTATCATAATGTATCTATTTATAAAATTTAAAACAGAAATAATAATCTTTAGGAATTTTTTTTTATCAATTTTTTCCACCCTCTTATGTAAATATATAAAATATACAAAATAAAAGTGGATAAAAAGACAATAGGTAACAGAATTATATATATACATACATATATATATATATATATATATACACTGGGTTGTTATAATTGAAGTTATCCTATTTAAACCTACGTAGATCTCATTCTAGCAGATTATTTCGTTGAAACTTTGTAAATGTGTTCTATGAACCATGGAGAAATAAATCTGCAATAAAAATTAATAGTTCAAATATCTACCCATAGATGGCGTTTTTCATGCGATTTAGAAAATACTTGATGCGAATTTGGAGCGTTAAAAAAAAAATAATAATCACTTAGTCAGTAATGTAAAACCAATCATTACCACGCTTTTAGAGGAAAAAGCTCGATCCTTAGTGATCAAATTCAAATTGTTTTATTAGAACGGTAGTGATTTTTCAACTGTATTGCGAGAATATCAACGCTTAAAAGTCTTACGAAAATTGTCTCTGTGGAGAAAGGGTCTGAAAAAGATGATTAGTGGACAAATGAGTATGCAGTGAGGAAAAAAAAAAAAAAAATGTGGGAGATATGTTGCTGAGATTGAAAGAGTGTCCGTTTTCAATAATATTCGATGAGTGCGGTGTAATAACACTGAAGTAATTTGTCTCTCCCTTTATCTAAAGCATGAAAGTTTCTGTAATCCACTATAAGTGGCACCCGTACAAGATCCACGTTCTGGAGTTGAAAAAATTCTTTGATTTTGCTTGCCTTTATTTGCTCAAAATAGCCGCTGAAAATGCATCCAACCACCACAGCATTATGACTTCCTCCACACTCCCTTTTTGAGATCAAAATTCTGATGCTTCAACATCCTAATCACTTAGAGTTAAATGTAAACAGTTATATCAAAGAAATACAAAACAAATGCAATTCTAATTTAACTTGTATAGTGTGCGGTTTTTGATTATTTAGTTAAGCGTATTTCAAAAAACCTCTAATGCAATCAATCTGTTAATTTTAAAATAAAATTTTATTTACAATTTTATTCATACTATAAATTTTTATTGATTTATGTTGGATATTTTTTAGTAGGACTATATTATGTTCGAACCATATTTATTTCTTAAGTTTTTACATTTGGTCAAATCTAACTTTGTATATAATTAAAAATTAAAACGAGATTGCGATATCCAGAAAAAGATATTTTACATCATTACAGACGAATACTCCATTTGATTTTTTTTTTCAGCTACAAAAATTATAACTGTTAATATACTAAATATAAAATTTGGTATATATAAAGTGGTATATGTAGAACCCAACTCTCATTTTTCTTAAATTTTTTTTTTATTTTTTATTTTATTTAACAGTGTGGAAGAAACATTTCTTAAAATATTTGTCAAATAAGAGTTGTTGCTATACATAAGTGTCAAAATAATGCTAAAATAACTTAAATATAAATACAAATATTTATTTAAATTTCGAAATATTATACATATTGTTATATAGCCGTTGAGTATTTGTAGTTCACTTCAAAGTTGTTAATTTTAACGCTTTACTAAAACTCTCCATCCAGCGATGCAAAAATTATTTTTTAATTTAAAAACACATTAAATGTTATAACAACTTCATTTATATATTTTATCACCAAATCTTTCGAAAAATGTGAAAGTTCAAATAATGTTGATAGAAATCATCTTTAATTTTGCCTTTCATTGAAAGGAATTAAAATATTTTCTATTAATAGCAGTGTTACTGATTTGTTTTTATAACTTTACACCAATGAGTCAACGTAACTTACATCATTCAAAATAAACTCTGAAAGACATAAAGTTTTATGTTTGCCATTAATAGTTTAAGTAAGAGACATAAATAGTTTATGATCATAGAATTTTTTAAAACTTAATTTTCACTAAGCATAGTGTGGGCCTATATTCATAGCAGAGACAAATTAGAATATTTACAAATCGTGAAGTTAACAAATATTGTCGCATAATGACTTAATAATAGCAAACTACTAAGTTTATGTGGGAAGGAAGACACAGAATTTTCAGAATAAGTGGTCAGTGATTTTAGCGAATTTTAACAGTTTAAAAACTAGTATATTGCGGCCACCCCGACGAATTTTAACAGTTTAAGAAATTATAAAATAATAGTAATAATAATAATAATGATCAGAATTAATTAAGTAAAAAAAATAGAGAAAAGGGAAAAAAATAAAGTGTATTTTCCTTCCTAAGTAATAGATGTAAAATTCTGTACAAAACAGAATTTAATTTTGTGTTACGACTTTCCTTTTTTTTTAGACTCTTCCTACATATAAAAGCATGCAGTCACTGTGTTACGTTTCTTAGCAATATTTTATACCTATTTCTTAAAGTTTCTTTGTTACAGTAGTCCTTTAGTTCAGTAATCCTTGGCAACTTTTAAATTTCTGTTGCCATTATGGCGATGAATTAAAATGGCTACCACAACACATGTTCGTTAACATAGTAAAATGTACCAAAGCACTTCCATCAAATACATTCAATAGAAAAGAACATTGAGCTTAGTTTTGGGTAGCCCTGTATATTGTCTATAAACTATATTTACATCGAATTGTGTAGTTAAATTTAGTCTTATAGAAAACACACATAACACAAAATGAAATACATTTCGAGCAGTTTCGAACTATTGGCCCAATTTATCCAAATACTCTGGATAGTCCTGTAAACGATGATGATCGATTTCCATACCACAATCTAAACAAAAAATACTTTTATGCATATAAAAAAAAAATATGTTCATTCTATTTTGTTTAGGTCAGCCCATAGATGCTACACTGTACTTATGCGAAAATTTACCCATAAAAGTAATGTATGTGAAACCTCTTGGATGTCCCTTTACATGAACCATTTACTTGATACAATTTTTATTAAAATCACACAATCAACTGTGGAAAAAAATCCTATTTATTAAATTTTATTTTCACTCAGTCGGAAAAATAAAATTTAATAAATATGATTTTCTTCCACAGTTGATTGTGTGATTGTAATAAAAATTGTATTTCTTTCTCCCATTCTCTAATGGTGTTTTCCATTTCCTGCGGCTTATTTCTGTCGAGCTATCTACATGATAGACCAGAGATGTCTGCTTAAAGGTTGTCTGAGTGAGTAATGCTGACCGGGGTGTCGGCCTGGATAGCTCAATTGGTAGAGCCTTGACCTTGTAAGTCAAACTTCCGGGGTTCGACTCCCGGTCCAGGCATTATTTTCACTCAGTCGGAAAAATAAAATTTAATTAACATTTACTTGATCTCAACAAAAAGTTAAATGTAGCATCACTCAGGGCCCGACTTAGACTACCTCGAGCCCCGGAGCAAGCTTATTCTGGGGGCCCCCTTGTAGTGACATAAGAGGTCTTTAGGCTGCAAAATTTCTGCTTACGCCTGTTGGGGGGCCCCTTCCCGAAGGGGGGGGGCAGGGCAACTGCCCCTCATGTCCTGGCGTTAATTAGGGCCTGGCATCACTGTATGATATAGATTTTGAATACTGAGTTTGGACTCCTGCTACTATTTGTTCTTGATATGTGCTGATAACAGACAGACAGACACACACATAGAACAGCTAAAAATATGTTTTTTGGATTCAGGTGATCTCAAAACGTGCAAATATAACAAAATCTCGATTTCGAAAATTTGACTCAAAATCGATACTTTCGTTATTATATATATGGATATGAAAAGTAAAATTTTTGCGTTTTTCATTATTTTTCTTGAAAAGGTTTCATTTTCTTCATATATGAATTTTCTCTTTTCTTATATTTAATTCTGGAATTCGCATTCTGGAATTTACGTAGAAATCTACAATTACCAATTACATATTAATTTCCCAGAAACACGATTTCTGTTAAACATTGAATATTTTATTCTTCCGAAAACATTTTACGGCGAATCTTTAATCATTTCTAGCTAAAAAGACAGGCGATGATTCGAAGTTATAATTTATTTATGATGTATTATTTCCGAGAGATAAGTGCATAATTGATTATCTGCAAAGTATTATGATTCTCGTTTTATAATAGTTTTATATTTTAGTGAGTTAATTACGTAAGATATTTTTATTTTGAGGAGTAGAAAATACTCAAATAATAATTCTATTATTCTCTTAATTTTAAGTGAGGTGAATTTTGTTAAAGCTAAGCTTGTGATTATAATCCTTGTTTTTTCTTATGTCGAAATATTTTAAAATTGGAAGCTTTTTTTTTTTTTTTTTTCTGTATGGAATCACATAAACATCTAATTTTTAATTTTTTATTTGAAATGTTTATTTGATTTTGCAAGATTCTGTAAGTGATTTACTATTGCAATTTATAGCACATACGTCCTACTCTTTAACTACATTTCTTGCGACCATGGAAGCCTCTGCGCAAGTGCGGATTCAACGAGTCCACTAGTAAAATAGGGGAGACAAGCTTTTCGTTGAAAGAAAATAAGCGATAAGGGAATACCGAATGACTGGATGTTTACTAAATTCCAACCTGTTTGTCAGCTTGGAAACCCTCCAAGATTTTCGACTCGTCCTCACTGCTAGGCGTAGGAAAGGTGGTTATACTATAGATCAATGTTTAAGGAATTGAACCCGAGAAACGCTTTTTTTAAAACGTACTGTATACAATAATTGTTGAAAGTTTTCGATTTTCTAGATTTTCAAAAATATTTTTCTACTAAATTGCATTTATGATATAAATTTGTATTTCTTGATCAACCTTTTAAGGTAGTGATAATATTTCTATTTTATTAACCCCTTGAACCGAAATGACGAGTCCAGCTCGTCATGAATTTCCCGACTTTAATTATGTTCTTATATGTATATATAAGAATGAACATTCATATAAATGTGGGAAACAAATATTATTTTTAATAATAACAAATTATTTGAGCAACGAAACCCTAAGTTTCTATATCAATCCCTCTCTTAAAACTAAGAAAATTAAATTGTCTGCATGAGCAGTGATTGCTGAAAATAAATTGCAGTTCAAGGGGTTAAAAATAAAAAATGAATTTTAGACTGCCAATTTATTTGCTTGAAATCTCTATGATGCTGTAGCTTTTATTTCATAGATTTATTATCACAAAATCTGAACTTTGTTTATTTAATAAGGAATTTGTTATTATTTTTTAAATAGCTAATTGTATTAAATAATATATTTAATCAAATCTTTCAAGAATTTCAATTAATACTTGCTCTACACTTTACACTTTGTAATTGCTATGAAATTTTAATGATCATTATATTGCAATGTTTCGCAGAATTTATTGAGCAAATAATAGATATGTCCCTCTGCCTTGAATTATGTTACGTAACTATTGTACAGACGGTTTGTATTTCCCATTTACAGAGAGCCTTATCTCGTGACATGATAGTATTTCTTAGAGGGTCATTCATCATTAGAATTATAAAGAGGTAATTCCATTGTAAATACAGGCAGTGTCAGTCACACAGAAAGGTATTTTCGATTTTTTTTATGCCTCCACTATTTTCTAACATAATTCATTACATTATTTGATCACAATACATTACTGTATGATAAAGATTTCTGTGCGAGGAATATTTCTGTATGACAATAGTGGTAGCAAAGAGTTTAATAATCGCTTCCTTTTGTGTGACTGACACTTCCATGAGCAATAAAATTATCCATAAAAGTATTTTATTTGCATCTAGTTATTAGTAACGAAATTTCTATATGTCTTATTCGATGATTTTTAAAGAACATAGCTTTACAAATTTGTAAATATATTTTAATTAAAAAATTATGCTACATCTTTTGTCATCGGTGTTTAGATGTCTATTATTTGACATTGGAAAAACAACAAAATATACTCTGGAAAGAAAAAAAAAGGGTGTTTTGTTGAGAAAATAAAATTTATTTTGTTGACTGACTTCTATGTTTGTCATTTAAACTCATGTAAATAATGGTTTTGTTCAGCTAGTCAAATCTGTAGTGTTATATATTTCCAGCAACTTCTTGACCATTCATTTTGACTGCTAAAAGTATAAGTATTGTAACTGAAGAAACAAGCAGTATTACTAAAATATTTAGTTGAACTCTTTGGAAAGAGGAGAGATCAAAGATTTACTCGTTTAGAATTATGGATCTACGTTAGTTAAAGCGGTCTGCCTAACTTCGGACCACCGAAAGAGGAGAGATATGTCGACCCATTAGAATCTAATTAGCTTGTACTTGTAATGCAAATAATGTATGTATGTTCTCGTGTGGGCAGTGTCATGTCAAGCCGATAAACTCAAAGTACTAGGACATGACTCCAACCATGTTCTTTGACTTATACGTCTAAGGAAATATCTACGATACTTGTTAAGATCTCTCTCCTAAGCCCGTTAGAATCTCTCGTGAACACACAGAAGCAAGATTCACTTAACAAACTTTACCTTAAACCATTATTTACAAAAATACTGATATCCAAATGTGGCACTCTAACTTTGCTACTTCCGCTGTTTTTCTCCTAGTACTTTTCACTATTTGCTGGAACCATCGCCAATTGAGCAAACCTTCCATGGACTTACAACAACGTTTGATATCTCTGTGTGATTTTTGAGCGTTTGAGAGTGTGAGGCTTCACATCCTTGCACAACTTGCTTTCTATGACCAAGATAATATGGTTGAAAAAAGCTCACTGTTACTGGATAGTCTAATAAGCTAAGTCATAAATCTCTTTGTAAATAGCCAATGAGCAAGCAATATAAATAATAAAAACTGTTTAAAAAATTTTAGTCTTGTTAATAAATTTTTTGATTAGTCTAGATCAACAAAAATAGTTGATTTAACAATATTTTTCTTTTTCAACAAAATACTTTTTTTGTGTAATTATCATCAAATTATTAGAGTCTTTATCTAAAAATAAAGTTTTGATTGTATGCTTACAGAGCTATTTTTATATGCTGTATTAAAATGTTTAGCTAATAAAAAGAAATATAGCTTTAAAATAATGCTCTACCTAATAACGAAAACTAATACAATACAGTAGCACTACGTAAAATATATAACACATTCGCTTCCCAAATTATTGCAATATAATAAAAATGTTATTTTTAAAAGATATAGTGCTTAAATATTATTTGCAAATTTTTGTAATTATTTTTTTTTACTATCTTGTAATAAACGTATTGGATTTGTAAAAATTTTCAACTTCCGATTTTTGATAGATTTATACGTTTGAAGATGTCCTTAAAAATGATTTGACAATTTTTAGAAAATATCTGTTAGTCTGTGTTGTGATTAAAATTTTGTGGCAGATCTAGCTGCGGAATTAATTCACAAAATTTCATATAAATCTATATTTAATTAAACTTTGACATAAATTATTGCCTATGAAATTTTGAGGCAAATGGCCCAGTAGGTGAAACTGCTATGCTACAGTTTCTCCCATTTACAGGAAAGCTGTATCTCAATTCCTATTTTGTATGATTGTAGAAACTTGATATGTGAGAGGACCATTAAGGAAAACTATGGTAATTAAATTTGAATACATATCGGCTGACTGCATAGCCCTGGTAGTCTGCGATTTTCCCGTAAACGGGAAGGCTATAGATCGGCCTCTGCCCCAAATACATCAAACGTAATATGTGAGCTTGCCATTATGATAAAGAATGGTGGTTTAATTTGGGTGTATATCAGTCGAAAGACGGCGCTGTTATATTTTTCCGTGTTTTTTTTTTTTTTTTTTTTTTTTTTTTTTTGTATGGCATCTGTTGGTTAAAATTATATCAAACTGCATAGATAAATTAATTATTGTGAGAAGATAGGATTAAATTTTTGTTCATGTTAAATAGTAGATGACATTAATATATAGAACGGTTGAAAAAAAAAATGGTGGCTGAAATAATTCGGTTAATTTTTCTTTTCTTTTTTTAATTTTCTAGTCACTTAATCGAACTGTTTCTGTGCCTGCAGTATTTTATTACTTAAATAATAAAATAACACGTTTGCAATAAAAATCCAAATATTATTAAAATGTATTGATTAGGATAATCAGGTGTAAGTCAAATTTTTCTTCAAAAGTCAAATAATCTTCAACAAGTTAAAATATATTTTATTAAAAGCAAAATATTAAAAAATATTTAAAAGCAATAAAGTTATTATTAATTTCGCCTATATTCAATAAAAAAAGTTTTGGTATCATATTAAAAAAAAAAAAATTAGTTTTTTTTGTACATTTTGATGTTTTGAGAGGTCGAGAATATGATTTAACAGTTTCTAGAAAATGTTTGTCTATGATAAAATTTTGCGACAACTGCATCTCAGAAACTACGGCAAAGAATTTCATACAAATGGATATGTAGTTTCATCTTTGCATAAACTAGTGACTACGAACTTTTGGTGAAAATCGCTCAACAAAAAGCTTTGCTATCCCGTTCCTTGTAAACTGTTAACACTACAGTATTGGACAAAATTTCGTATAAATATACACAACGGGAATTATTTTCGACGAATCATCATGAAATTAAAAATAAATATATTTACTAGTGGATCTGCAGATCAGGAGCCTCAACGTCCTATTTGCATCAGACATTTTTCAATAGGTCATTTTTATTTATTCCTTATTATATAATAGTATATATTGATTCGATCAACTTATTACCATAATCAGATACATTCCTGAGGGGGGCTGCCGCCCCCTTAACCCCCCGCTGTATCTCTCTTTGTATACCTATTCGTATATCATATAAAGTGTTACGGAATTGTAAATAATTGCATTTATTTTTGTATAAAATTTTTCCAAGAGGCTTAGTAAGCTAATTTTGTGCATTTCTAGTCGTTTTAGCGTTAAAATAGCCTAATTTCCTTTAAAAACGCATTCAAAAGCACCATATAAGGGAAGAAATGGATTTGGCGCCAAATTTCGCACCTGTTTCCCTCCTTGGCGATTTTTTTGGCGACCTTGGCGAGAAAATCCTTATTAAGGGTATACCAAATATGGAAGCTCTAATCTCATTAGCTGATGAGATACGATAATTTTCCAGAACAGTCTGTGTATGATAGAATAGTATAAAAGGAGCATTTTTTTAGCCAAGGCGGGCAATCTCAGATCTGTGTCAGTTTCGTCAAATGCTTGCTTTGATTTGAGCCTCTTTGAATGAGACTTGCATTATGTGTTATTGATAAACAGTTTGTACTGTTGTTTTGCTGTTAACGGCTGTTTTTTAAGCTATGCTTACTGGTTGAATTGAAGCTGATACTTGGTTTATAGACCTGTATTTTTCTGGAACTTTCTGTGAATAAATCACTGAATTTTTGCAAGTTTCGCCTTTCATTCTCGGACAACTTATGAACCCCCAAGTACGCAACAATATGTATTCTTAATAAACGACGGTCTTGTATTATTTCCCTGAAATTCATAAATACCAAATTTCATACAAAAAAAATTACATAGCATATCGGAAATATTTTCCGTAACCTTTAAACTAATTATCAATTCTATGCCCAATATTTTCAACAGGAAAACATGCTTTTAAAATTCTAATAAAATTTCATTATATTTGATGGTGTGTAACCATGTTAAAATACACTTTTAAGAAATGCCGACTATAGACCGTAATAGTACGAAATTCCTTTATGTATCCCGGAAAAGTAGCCACAGTACTATTGGCGTTTATTCTTAAACGCCATTAGTAAGAATAAACCAAATTAATTATAACTCATTAATTTTTCAAACTAATTTGACATCATTTGGATGATTACAGTACATACTCGGAATTATTTTGTGTGGTCCCATAAATTATTTAGTCTATACATAACCTTTTTTAAGAGAAAACATGATTTTAAGCATCTTTATAATGTATGTTAACTTTATTAAGTTCAATTCAGCATAAACGCATTAAAGTGCGCGCTTAAATAAAACTTTGTCCATAGGCTTTAATGTTACGAAATTCTTTTGTGTGTCTCTGTAAACGAACCATAAACTTTGTATACACCAGTAAAAACTATTCAGCTTATTTTGCGTTTAAAATTAATAATTGTTCCAAATGTAACATCGCATGGATGACTAAGTGACATTGTCAGAACACTTTTGTAAGGTCCTGTACATTAATTAGAAAGCTTAAGAGCACATATTTTCTTCAAACAACATAAGTTTAAGCATCTTACTCACGTACTTTAGTTTCATTTTCTTCATTCCAAAGTAATGATATTAAAATGCGTTTAAACGAAATTCACCCAATACGCCGTAATGTTAAGAATTTTGTCGTCTCCCTGTACACAGTTTATAAAAAATATAGCAATAAAAATTATACAGCTACTTATATGCAAAGCTGGAACAAGTGCGCCAATTTGCAAGTCAATCGAAGGATTTTTGAGGCCGCTCTTGAGGTACATACAAATTCTTCCCATAGGCCGTAAGGCTAAGAAAAATTTTGGCGTGTCCCTGTACACGAACAACAAATGGAATACACACCTAACATTATACAGATAATTCCGTTGGGCTCATGAATATGTGTACAAAATTGCAAGTCAATAGCGTTATTTTTGGGGCTGCTATCGCGGTACATACAAATTCTTCCCATAGGCCGTAATGATAAAAAAAAACTTTGGCGTGTCCCTGTACACGAAATTAGCAGCTTTACAAGCTACTTATATGCAAAGCTGGAACGTGTGCGCCAATTTGCAAGTCAATCGAAGGATTTTTGCGGTCGCTCTTGCGGTACATACAAATTCTTCCCATAGGCCGTAAGGATAAGAAAAATTTTGGCGTGTCCCTGTACACGAACAACAAATGGAATACACACCTAACATTATACAGCTAATGCCGTTGGGCTCATGAATATGTGTACAAAATTGCAAGTCAATAGCGTTATTTTTGGGGCCGCTATCGCGGTACATACAAATTCTTCCCATAGGCCATAATGATAAAAAAAAACTTTGGCGTGTCCCTGTACACGAACTACAAATGGAATGCACACCCAAAACTATACAGCTAATTTCGTGGGGATCATGAACATGTGTACAAAATTTCAAGTCATTAGCGTGATTTTTGCGGCCGCTATCGCACGACAGACGGACAGACAGACGGACGGACAGACGGAACCCAGAATCCTTTTGAGTCTCAACAGAGGGCCTCCACTGACGTTTCGGCAAAAATTGGATGTCAATAGCTTGATTTTTGCGGTGGCTATCGCGGTACATACAGATTCTTCCCAGAGGCCGTAATGATAGAAAATCTTTGGCGTGTCCCTGTACACGAACTACAAATGGAATACACACCTAAAACTATACAGCTGATTCCGTTGTGCTCATGAACATGTGTACCAAATTACAAGTCAATAGCGTGATTTTTGTGGCCGCTATCGCGGTACATACAAATTCTTCCCATAGGCCGTAATGATATGAAAAACTTCGGCGTGTACCTGTACACGAATTACAAATGGAATACACATCCAAAACTATACAGCTGATTTCGTGGGGCACATGAACACGTGTACCAAATTGCAAGTCAATAGCGTGATTTTTGTGGCCGCTATCGCGATACATACAAATTCCTCCCATAGGCCGTAATGATAAGAAAAACTTTGGCGTGTCCCTGTATACGAACTACAAATGGAATACATACCAAAAACTATACAGCTGATTTCGTGGGGCTCATTGAACATGTGTACCAAATTTCAAGTCAATAGCGCTATTTTTGCGGCCGCTATCGCGCGACAGACAAACAGACAGACAGACAGACATTCACAGCCCAAAACCGTTTTGAGTCTCAACAGAGGGCCTCCACTGACGTTTCGGCAATTATACTAGTGGATCTGCAGATCAGGAGCCTCAACGTCCTATTTACATCAGACATTATTCAATAGGTCATTTTTATATATTCCTTATTATATAATCGTATATATTGATTCGATCGACTTGTTACCATAATCAGATACATTCCTGAGAGGGGCTGCCGCCCCCTCAACCCCCCGCTGTATCTGTATTTGTATATCTTATAAAGTGTTACGGAATTGTAAATAATTGCGTTTATTTTTGTATTAATTCTTTCAAAAAGGTTTAGTAAAGTTAACAAAATGCTAACTCTGTGCATTTCTAGTCGTTTTAGCGTTAAAATAGCCTAATTTTTTCTTAAAAACACTTAAAAAAGCTCCAGTAAGGGAAGAAATGGATTTGGCGCCAAATTTGGCGATTGTTTCCCTCCTTGGCGAATTATTTTAGCGACATTGGCGGGAAAATCCTCATTAGGGATATACCAAATATGGAAGCTCTAATCTCATTATGAGATACGCGAATTTTCCAGAACAGTCTGTGTTCGATAGAAAAGTATGAAAGGAGCATTTTTTCGCCAAGGCGGTCAATCTCAGATCTGTGCCAGTTTCGTCAAATGCTTGCTTTGCTTTGAGCCTCTTTAGATGAGACTTTCTGTACGTGTCATTGCTAAACAGTTTGTACTGTTGTTTTACTGTTAACGGCTGTTGTTTAAGCTGTGTTTACTGGTTGAATTGAAGCTGACACTTGGTTTATAGACTTGTATTTTTCTGGAACTTTCTCTGAATACATCACTGAATTTTTCCAAGTTTCGCCTTTCATTCTCGGACAACTTACGAACCCCCAAGTACGCACAATATGTATTCTTAATAAACGACGGTCTTGTATTATTTTCCTGAAATTCATAAATACAAAATTTCATACAAAAAAAAAAAAATTACATAGCATATCGGAAATATTTTGCGTAACCTTTAAACTAATTATCAATTCTATGCCCAGGATTTTCAACAGGAAAACATGCTTTTAAAATTCTAATAAAATTTCATTATATTTGATGGGGTGTACCCATGTTAAAATACACTTTTAAGAAATACCGACTATAGACCGTAATTGTACGAAATTCCTTTACGTATCCCGGAAAAGTAGCCACAGTCATTATAAACGTCAATAATAAGAATAAACCAAATTAATTATAACTCATTAATTTTTCAAACTAATTTGACATCATTTGGATGATTACAGTACATACTCGGAATTATTTTGTGTGGTCCCGTGAATTATTTAGTCTATACATAACCTTTTTAAAGAGTAAACATAATTTTAAGCATATTTATAATGTATGTTAATTTTATTAAGTTCAATTCAGCATAAACGCATTAAAGTGCGCGCTTAAATGAAAGTTTGTCCATAGGCTGTAATGTTACGAAATTCTTTCTTGTGTCTCTGTAAACAAACCATAAACGTCGTATACACCAGTAAAAACTATTCAGCTTATTTTGCGTTTAAAATCAAAAATTGTTCCAAATTTAACATCGTTTGGATGACTACGTGACATTGTCAGAACACTTTTGTAAGATCCTGTACATTAATTAGAAAGCTTAAGAGCACATATTTTCTTCAAACAACATAAGTTTAAACATCTTACTCACGTACGCTAGTTTAATTTTCTTGATTGCAAAGTAAAGATGTTAAAATGCGTTCAGATGAGATTCACCTCATACGCCGTAATGTGAAGTATTTTGGCGTGTCCCTGTATACAATCCATAAAAAGTATAGACCTAAAAAATAAATGGCTATTTCTATACCGAGCCTGAATATATGTGTCAATTTGCAAGTCAATCGGAGAATTTTTGCGGCCGCTATTGCGGTACATACAAATTCTTCCCATAGGCCGTAATGATAAAAAAAACTTTGGCGTGTCCCTGTACACGAACTACAAATGGAATGCACACCCAAAACTATACAGCTAATTTCGTGGGGATCATGAACATGTGTACCAAATTTCAAGTCAATAGCGTGATATTTGCTGCCGCTATCGCACGACAGACAGATAAACAGACGGACAGACGGAACACAAAATCCTTTTGAGTCTCAACAGAGGGCCTCCACTGACGTTTCGGCAAAAATTGGAGGTCAATAGCTTGATTTTTGCGGTGGCTATCGCGGTACATACAGATTCTTCCCTTAGGCAGTAATGATAGAAAAACTTTGACGTGTCCCTGTACACGAACTACAAATGGAATACACACCTTAAAATAATACTGCTAATTCTGTTCAGCTCATGAATATGTGTACCAAATTGCAAGTCAATAGCGTGATTTTTGTGGCCGCTATCGCGATACATACAAATTCCTCCCTTAGGCCGTAATGATAAGAAAAACTTTGGCATGTCCCTGTATACGAACTACAAATGGAATACATACCAAAAACTATACAGCTTATTTTGTGGGGATCATGAACATGTGTACTAAATTTCAAGTCAATAGCGTGATTTTTGTGGCCGCTATCGCAATACATACAAATTCCTCTCTTAGGCCGTAATGATAAGAAAAACTTTGGCGTGTCCCTGTATACGAACTACAAATGGAATACATACCAAAAACTATACAGCTGATTTCGTTGGGCTCATTAACATGTGTACCAAATTTCAAGTCAACAGCGCTATTTTTGCGGCCGCTACCGCGATACATACAAATTCCTCCCATAGGCCGTAATGATAAGAAAAATTTTGGCGTGTCCCTGTATACGAACTACAAATGGAATACATACCAAAACTATACAGCTGATTTCGTGGGGCTCATGAACATGTGTACCAAATTTCAAGTCAATAGTGAGATTTTTGCGGCCGGTATCGCGATACATACAAATTCCTCCCATAGGCCGTAATGATAAGAAAAAGTTTGGCGTGTCCTTGTATACGAACTACAAATGGAATACATACCAAAAACTATACAGCTGATTTCGTAGGGCTCGTGAACATGTGTACCAAATTTCAAGTCAATAGCGCTATTTTTGCGGCTGCTATCGCGCGACAGACAGACAGACACACAGACACAGCCCAAAACCGTTTTGAGTCTCAACAGAGGGTCTCCACTGACGTTTCGGCAATTAATAGTAATAGTAATATACAACTAGAAAAATTCGCAGCATCGTTTCCGATCCTAGGGAAGGGACCAAGTTTTCAATACGGTATCGTTCAAAAAAAAAAAAAAAAAAAAAAAGCGTGTATGCCTTTAAAATGAATGGTTGAACAATTGATCTGGAATTATTTAAAACAAAGATATCGATTTATTATATACAGGATGATCAGTTTAAAATAGTACCCGTTGGATTTTCTTATTACCCTTAAGTATGACGGATTTGGCAACTATTCTAACACTGAAGTATGATCGTTTAAGCCTTGTTTAATTGTGGGAGACAATTTGTTACACTGTTGGACTGTTACAACTTTATTTGTGAGGTAAAACAGAAATGGACTTAATCCTGGACTAACAGTGCTACTTAATCCTGTGATAATTTTATTTTTGAAAAGCTGAATTTAATTCAAATTTTTTACATTATCATTCCTCACAGAAAATGTTGAAAATGTTCGCCACCATTTTGAATGCAAACATGAACACGTCGAACCAGGATTTTGACACACTTCGCAGCATTGTTGGTGTTATTGACGAGATTTCTTCAGTTATGATCTGTTTTAATTCATCGATTTTTGAAGGACTTCTCTGGAAAAGCTTATGAAATGATAATGTAAAAATGACAATGATAATGCAAATGTAATGTAGGAACGATAACGTAAAAAATTTTAATTAAATTTTGTTTTTCATAAATAAAATTATTACAGGATTAAAAAAATTGTGCCTCTCCATTTCTGTTTTACCTCACAAATAAAGTTGTAACAGTCCAACAGTGTTGAAAATTGTCTCCCACACTTAAACAAGGTTCAAACAATTATAGTTCAGTGTTAGAATAGTTGCCACATCCGTCATATTTAAGGGTAATAAGAAAAACCAACTGGTATATTTTTAAATTGATCACCCTGTATATATATATATATATATATATATATATATATATATACACTGACCAATGAATTAGAAACCTTTAAATTGATATTTTATAGGACCTTACCTTCTTTTGCACGTTGGACCTTCTTTTGCATGAATAACAGCCAGTATTCGTATACGCAGCGATTCTACAAGCCTCTGGGATGCATTTATGTCCAGAGTCTGCCATACATTGGCTACACAGACTTTAAGATCCTGTAAATTAGATGGACGAGGAGATTGCTGACGGATACTCCTTTCCAACATGTCCCAAGCATTTTCTATTGGATTAAGATACGGGTTTTGCGGCATCTAGAGAAACTGTTAGAAGTCAGACTAATGTTCACTAAACCAATCTCGTACGATTCTGCCATGATGAATGGTTGCATTATCGAGCACAAAGTATCCGTTAACTTCGGAGTAAAAATGTAACATTGAAGGATACACTTAATCTATATATTCAGGTGCTGCGTCGCTTTATGATTATCTGCAAGGAACACCATGGGACCACATCCATACAAGCAGAACATTTCCCAAAGGTTTGTAACAGGTTTTGCATACCTTCGCCGCCAACGAGCATTTGTGGAAACTCTTACAGTTTTCTAATTCATTGACCAGTGTGTGTGTGTGTGTGCGCATATATATGCATATATAAAACCCATTTTTTAAGTTATCGTTAGCAGACGATAAAATCGACTTTCTTTGGATATTAAGTGTCATATTTCTATAAAAAAATCGTCTGTATTCATAATAGAAAATAATTTAATAAATAGCATTTTTAATAAATTTTTTGAGTGAATTTATATAGGAAAATACAGAAGAAAGTTTTGTGATGGTCTGTACATACCAGTTTTAATATTAAATATAAAAGTTTTTCGTAATTAAAAATTATCCATACACGCACTATTATTAAACTAGTTATATTTTACCCTCATGAATCTCTGGAAAATCTAACAATTAAAATAAATTTTATTATGAATGTGACTTCGACCATTAAAATTTTAATGAAATTAATTATATGGACTGTATACAGTTTTTTCAAGCACAACTAATTATTCCAGATGTCCTAAAAAATGTATTTTAAATTATGAAAAAATAGCAAACATTAGTTAAATTATATATTTTAACAAAAAAAATGTTAATACTAATTACTTAAACGTAAAAATAATTCCATGCATCTTTTCCTTTCTTTTGTGGAAAAAAAATAATAAGACATACGCTTCAATAAATAAATAATTAAATATAATTAAGAAATTTATCTTACGTTATGAATGCAATAAAAATTAATTTAAGAACTTCACTCAGAAAATAACTCTTGAAACATAATTTACCGTTGTTAAGTATTCGAAATATTAAGAGAACCGCTTAATATTAATTACTTTCCTCTTTCAGGCATAATTTTGCAATCCAGGCTGTCAAGTATCTCTCGAAAAATAATTATTCCACATTCAATCTTCCATGGTTAAACGAAATAATTTTCACAATCACGTCATACTTTCAGACACACAATCTTTTTGATTGCATGCCATTTCAAGCTACTTTGTTTAATTCAGCTTTGAAACAATGATTGCATTAATCTGGCACGTCAATTATATTAGAATAATAAATATTACGTTATTTGATTCTTCTGCATTATTTTTAGTTTAGAAGGGAGGAATTCAGATTTCGTTTGAAATTCCTGACACTGAGTTAGTAAAAGCATATTTTATACGATGACAATTACATAACGTCGCATTTACTATTAGAAAAAAGTAACTAATTCAATTAAATTAGAAAATAATGTAATTTATAATTAAATTAATAAAATTATTGATAACTGATTTAGAAAAATAATATCAAAATTACTATTAGAAGTTTCTTTTTTTTTTTTTTTTCTTTTTTTTTTTTTTTTACTTTCTTTTATATTTATTGGGTTGTTCGGAAAGTAATTTCGTTTTCCTCAGCAGAGGGCTTAATTGTATTTTTTCACACCATCGTCACAATTAAACTGCATTACCATTATATATTGTAACGACTAATATAGCAAGGCTTGCTTGTGAAAAAGTTCGTTTTATCCTGCTCAATAGGTTTCGATAGGTGCCCTATCAAATAAAAAAAAAATTGGAAGCGACATTTTCGGCATATTTTGTTTTTGCTATCAAAAAGGCGAAAATACTGTTCAAACAAGGGAAAAAGCAAAGTATACGATGTGTATACAGAAAATTTATTTAAAGAACGCCAGTGTCAAAACTGGTTTACCAAATTTTATTCCGGCAATTTTGACGTTGAAGATGAATTACGTTCTGGAAAACCAGTTTATGCTACTGAAGACAAAATAAAGTATTGATTTATGAAAACTACGAAATAACAACCCGTGAGATCGCTAAGAAACCGATCAAATTGGAGAATATATAATTCAATAAAATATTTATACAGTATAAGAAAGTCGTCTTTCATTTTCAAAGGAAAAAACGAAACTAATTTCCGAACAACCCAATATAATTAAAAATAGTAGTAATTTATAGAAAATTGGAATTTACGATTTTCGATGAATTCCCTCATGGGATAAACTCCCTCATTCTATATATATATATATTGCAGTTGCCGAGTGAGTGATAGTTTTGGGTTTTTTAATAATTAATCTAAGGAATGATTTGCTTATTCATCAATTGGTGATTGGTGATATAAAAGTGTGTTTCTCACTCGGATTTTCCTCCTTCCCTTTGAGTTTTAAATTATTTTCATGTCTTCTGGGTGTTATTGGGCATAGCATACTGTAAATGTTTAGCAAATTGCATACAGTATGACAGAAATAACACCTAATTTGCATGCAACATTCAATCTATGCCCTTGAAAAAATATTGATGTTGTATGAATTCATTAAAAAATGCTTAATTTTTTCAGAAATCTTTATTCATGTTCTTTCTAATAATTTATGTGATATTTGATATCATCTTCTTCAATGTTTGGAAAAGTTTTCAATACATATATATACCATCATTTTTTTTTCTAGTTCTTTACGTGATACTTGGTTACATTTGTTGCAATGTTTGAGAAAGTTTTCAATATATACATATATATATATATACTAATTTATTATTGTAATGGTCAAACACCAGGAAGGAAAAGTTGAATTATTTAATAAACAATTATATATTAAATTGAAACTTTATGCAAAGCAAAATGTATTGAAAAAGTTAATAAACGTAAAAGAGTAACTTTTAATTCCCCCAAAATACAGCTATAGCTTTATCAAGTGTAATTATAAAAGCACGATAATAGAAAAATGAACTTTTTCTGAAATAGTAATATATGAGATCATATAAAATCCTTACCATTCCCCTACATCTAAAAGATGTAAACTGTGAATTAAAAAACATTTAAGATGTGAAAAAAAAAAATTAAACTAAAAAAATTACCAAACGTCATGTATTTGTCTATTATTTACATGAAAAAACAATAATTTAAGAAAATAGAACACGGTATAATGTTATTGTAAGTGACAATAAAATTAAACTTTTTAAACAGTTAACATAGTGAAAACTGAAAAACAAACAGACATTTAGATTGGTCATCAATAAATATAATTACAATTAAGCAGAAAAAAAAAAAAAAAAAAAACTTTATACTATAAAGATAGCTAGTTATAAATAAATTATCATGCATCAACCATTTTCACATGGAGATACCCATTGCTCAGAAAAGAAGATACCAGTTGAGCAATTTTAAAGATATCAGTAATTATATTAGGTAATATTTCCTATTATTTGAAGATATTAATTAAATTAATTTCAGTTTTATATAATAAATTAACTGTTACCTTAAACCAGAAATGAAACTTCCGCTTTGTTTTTAACGATTAACGAAATCCTGCATTCACAACGGAATAAACTTCTCGTTTAAATACTTTTATATTAACATATAATGTGTTTTCTGTCATTCTGTCTGTTTGTGTTGTGCGATAATGTAGGCAAAGTTTATTGAAAATTAAAGTATGCAAAGAGTGCGTACAGTTTCAAAGTGTTAATAATTTGTGCGAGCTGCATGATTTTTCATTCTCTTTTTGTTTTAATATTATTATTGTTATTATTATTATTATTATTTTAAGTTAAAAACTTTTATACTTCTTTGCTTTTCATCAGTGTCTATCTGCTTTCAGTCTAAGTTTAAAAGCACTATACGCTGAGAAAATGTTGAAAATCATTTTTTACATGGAATTACTGGATACCTGAAGTTTATTTAAATGGAAAAATCTTGTATCACAGAAATATGCTATGGGAAAGTACAGTTCTGAATTTTTCTTTTTATAGATAAAAATCAATGTGATGCGTAACAGAAAGGAAAAGTTCAGAAGTTTTGAGTTCGACTTAGATAATGTTTTATGTAATATAATCTTTCGTTGTAATAAACATGTAATGTTAATGTTATGTAATATAATATTATAATGTTTCAGGTTTAAAAATAATATATATAAGTGAATATGTGGATATTAAATAAATACAAAAGATGAACATCACATTACGAAAATGTACACTTCAATGAGAATTTTTAAAAGTAACTTTAATTGAAAAGATGATCATTTATTTTATTTATTTCTAATTTTCTATTCCTAAACAATGATCTTGGATATATTTAAAACTGGTTCTTTAAAATCTGGTGCGTTCTTAAAAGTCTACGTATTTTTCTTTTGATCAGATAATGAAACCGCATGGTTAATCTATGATAATCAAATACGTCGCAATGTGTTGGTGTGAGATGTAAATGTATAATATTCACAACGATGTATATTAAAGTGAATACGGATGAATAAATGCTGCTTTGTCAAATTTGCATTATCAAATTTCAAACCCGGTATTATACCCTGCCTGATTTTCCCATTCATATCTTCATGATTAATCTTAATCTATTGTAATCAAGTACATCTCACCAAGTGTTGGTAGGGTACACGCATAATATTGACAACAATGTAAGTTAAATTGACTGCGGAAAAAAGTTACGAGACTTGTCGTAATAAATACTTTCACTTTTCGCCAAATCATGAACTGAAAAATACATTGCAACTGTCAATAGTAATAATTCCAGACCATCAATATTTATAACAAATCAGTTTAGCATGATTCCGATTAAAACAATCTGGTGTGACACTGACACGAATTTCTGTTACCCTGCATTTTCAATACTCAAAACAAAAGGCAGGGTGTAGGATTAAGAGATAAGATCACTAATAGTGTACATGAACTTAAGTTAAAAAACGATTCAAACTAGTCTTAACACGTTGAGCGCCATGTCAGCCATTCTAGATTCTAGACATTTTGTCATATATCCCTAAGTACCGAAGGAATCATCTTGAAACTTTAGGAGTGTGCAGAATATGTTATACTTCAAACATTTCGGTGAAAGTTTTAACCCGAAAGTAAAAGCAGTACCAATAAAAAATTAAAACGTTGAACGAAACTTAAAAGGTTGTCGAATTATGTTCTTAGACTGGTTAAGAACAGGATTCGACAAGGATTTATTTAACAAAACCGTATGAAGTGTACTTTTTTTACATAGGAATTTTTGCTAGTGTTCGGACGCTTTTGTTACCGACTGTATTTAAATTCTCTTGGATCGTTCTTTAAACGAATCGCTTGCTTGATTTCAACGAAAAGTTTTGGACTTTCTTCTACAATTTATTTATGAGATATTCTGATGACAAGCACGCACACAGGCACACACACAGAGATAACCGCTAAATACATGATTTTCGGATTCTGGAGGCCTCAAAACGTCTTAATATAACAAAAATTCAATTTCGAAAGTTTGACCCCAAAAAGTACTTTCTCCAAATATGGGTAAAATAAAGTAAAAAATAATTTATATACCGTATGGGTATGAGGAATGAATTTTAATTCTTGGGCTGTTTTACAGGACATGGTAAAATATAGTAAAGCACTACATAAAAGTTATAAAATTGTGTTTTACTATATTTTGCTCTGATAAGATGTTTCGCTGATAAGAGACATACATGTGGATTATTTGTTAAAACTTGACTTTAGCATTTAATGAATCTTAAAACAACTAACTATACAAAAACTAATACGCTTATATACGAATTGTATATATACACATGGTAAATTATTGTAAAACACTTCAGCCAATTACATCCGATAAAAAAAGAATGTTTTTGCTTAGTTGTTTTTTGCCCTGTATATTTTTTATAGAATATGTGTACACCACATTGTGCACTTAAATATAGTGTTATATTAATAACACACATCAAAACCTAAACTGCCCTTTGAGCAATTTTAAGGTATAGTCCAACTATATTTCAATCCTTTTGGGTAGCCCGGTAAACGAAAAGAGAATGATTTTGATACATTATTGTACAATAAACCTACCTGTCTGACTTTGTCTGCGACACATCTTCTTGAGAACAAGAAGGTCCTCAGCGTTGCAAAATGTACCGATGTTAAGAAACATGTTTATCTTGGTTAGAAATTGCTATCACCTTAATTAACGAAGATACTAATTTAAAACTTCGTGTTAATAAAGGTACTCTAATTGCCAATCTTGCAAATAGTTTCTCCAAAAATCATTGTTTCTTCATCCGAAAGCGTTTCACGAAAGGAAGAAAGATAGGTAGAAAATTTTGTGCGTATTTGAAAAGTGATCCCTCCTTAATGGATAAAGATACGCAAAATACGTCTATAGCATTCGAAAGGTCATCTATATCCAATTCTAACGATGTAAATGTTTAAAAAAAATATATGAATATTTTAATTTTTTAAAAAAATCTTTAAAATATGTTTCTTTTTGCTAATCTCTTTTTGAATCGCCCTGTACGAAAATTAAACGTTCAATTTTTTCTTAACTGCAGGTACTTTTAGAAAGGCTATTTAGTCTTCTTTCAAATCATATAACATTTTTAACAAAATGCGGATTAGGAATCCATATTTTTAAAATTCACGAAATATCGAATTTTATATCGAATTTTTCACTAAACATTTCATAACTCAAAAGTTTTGAAGGTAAATATTTTTTTTTTCGTAAATCAATTTTTCCCAATGAGAAAAACAAACTGTAAAAGGACTGAAATTCGATTGCAAAAATTTCACGAGTTATGAATTTTTTTATTTTTTTATTTTTTTATTTTTTTTGTGAAACGCGTGCATGTATTTTCCGAAACTCTTATTTTGAGCTCTTTCTTTAAAGTTTTTGGTTTTAAATTTCAATGATGTGCAAATGAGCAAAGATACAAGAAATACATCTGCACCCTTCGAAAGCACGTTTCTTCCCAATTTCAACGATATAACTTGTTTTGAAAAATACACATATTTAATATTTTTTAACATAAAAAAAAAAAAAAGAAATCCTCAGAATTTCCAATTTTTTCGGGTCACGTTCAATACGTATTATTTATTACGTATATACTATACGTATATATTACGTATATACTATACACTATGTATGTACTATACAGTTGTATTTCAATTTACTTGAATGTCTCTGTACACGAACCATTTCTCTTTTCTCTTTTTGAATCGCCTTGCACGAAAAATTTATGGTCAGAAAGGCCGGTTATATCTCTTTCTAAACGTATAAAATCTTTAATAAAATATGGATTAGTTGCGGGATTTTTTACATTTACGAATTTTGCATTGCACATTTCATAACTCAAAGCATTGTTGAGATAAATAAATTGCTTTTTCTGTATATATTTAAAAAAATTTACTGCCACGTCTTTTTTTTTTTTTTTGGGGGGGGGGGGGGGGTAAATAAACGGGTGGAGCACTGCAAGGTTAATAAGCGAAGCAATTCGGGAGGGTTGGTGAGCCGAGTGAGCAGGGGGTAGAGCCCCATGGTATACATATAAATATACAAATATAAAGAAATAAAGAAATACATACATATATATATACAGTCGGTAACAAAAGTGTCCGAACACTAGCAAAAATTCCTGTGTAAAAAAAGTACACTTCATACGGTTTTGTTAAATAAATCCTTATCGAAACATGTTCTTAGACTGACTAAGAACAGGATTCGACAAGGATTTATTTAACAAAACCATATGAAGTGTACTTTTTTTATATAGGAATTTTTGCTAGTGTTCGGACACTTTTGTTACCGACTGTATATATATATAATTTTGTTTATAGCAGCTTATACATGCTAAATTTTAACTACCAAAAATTCCGCCTATATACGCATTGTACTTCAATTTCCTTGAATGTCTCTGTACACGAGCCATTTGCTTGATCTCAACGAAAAGCTTAGTGTAGTATAGTATTTAATTCTTCAAGATTACATTACTGAAATATAAATAGAATATCTGTAATGTGTTTAGTACGGAGATTCTACAATAATTAACAAAAAAGAACAGACTTTTTAAATCCTTATTGGCTTAATTTACACAATATTTAGCAAAAATAATATTAGTGGCGATAGTACGCATAAAATAATTTTTATTTTAAAAGAACATTTACAAAATTATTTGATTTTACCACTACTGCAAGATTTGTTAATGTTAATAAATTGACTAGAATTATTGGGTATTGTCTGTATATTTCTTTATTTATTGGGTCATTAACCTTGGCTATTTTAAAATAAAAGGAAAGCTGTGACGAATTTAATTTCAAGCATCTGAGCATTACATAAATTATTGTAAAAATAGAATGAGTTTTACACCACCCCGCGCTCGCTGAAGTATAGTCGGTAACAAAAGTGTCCGAACACTAGCAAGAATTCCTATATAAAAAAAGTACACTTAATACAGTTTTGTTCAATAAATCCTTGTCGAATCCTGTTCTTAGTCAGTCAGAAAACAGGATTCGACAAGGATTTATTTAACGAAAATATATTAATTGTACTTTTCTTATATAGGAATTTTTGCTAGTGTTCGGAGACTTTTGTTACTGACTGTACGTTATATATAAACATATATAAAAAATTAAAAAATGTTTAGGAATTTAGTACTGTTTGACCGTTTTCATTTTTGTTAATTTTCCATATGTTAATTATTTTTTCTTTCTTATATTACTGTTTTCAATTTTAATGTAACTAAAATGTAATCACTTTAAATGCATAATATATTGTTATAATCTTATAAGAATAGCTTTCAGGTAAATAAGTATGTTATTATTTCTATCCAGTAATCATAATAAATAAATAATATATAGTTATAATCTTATAAGAATAGTTTTCATGTAAATAAATATGTTATTTTTTTCTTTCCTTAATTTAAAATATTTTCTTTCAAATCTTACTTCTTAAAAAGAAATTTTCCTTTTCTTCCAAATATCTTTAATAAATCTCAAAATTCAGTCCAAATGTTTCACAAATGTGGGAATAGAAGAACTCTTTAAATGTGTGGAAAAGAAGATGAAATTCATGAGACAGTCAACGTCCGGTCTCAAATGAAGAATCAGATTCGTACGAATTCCGGACCGAAGCCGGAATTTCCGGTCGAAAAAACTCAGACGATTATCAACTCGTATTTTATTTTCTATTTTATTTACGTCGAATCATATACCTTACAAAAATATATATTAGACTGTAGTTTAGCTTTATCTTTTCAAATATTTGGCCAGATAAAACGCCTATGCAAAATGGAAAAGTGTTATTACGTTTTATTTATAACTATTAATAGAATAAATTAGTGTGCTGTGACCATCATAATACTTCCTTCTATTTCTTTCTATGTAACAGCGCCTCTTAACGGTTAGCATGCACATATATTTAATCAACATAGCTTCTCACAATAAAGGTTATATATATATGTAGTTTGAGGCAAAATTAAACAATAGATGTTGCGATATAACCATCAGGATAGTTGCAAAAGGGGACTAATAACAGCACCCCTCTCGGCCGATAATAACCCAAATTGTATTACTATAGTTTTTCATAATATACATTTTAAATATCAAGTTTGATTCCTTTAGGTCGTATAGGAGCTGAGATATAGCCTTCCCCTACAGGAAGAAAATTGCAATATTGCGGCGGCAACTATAGTCCAATATGTACTGAAATTGAATCAGCATTGCCTTTACATTAACACTCTCACATATCACGTTTCATTCACTTAAAATATGAAGTAGCCCAGCTAGAGCCTTCCTGAAAATGGGAGAAATTACAGCATTGTAGCGCCACCTGTTGTGAAATATATGAAAAACTTAATGAGCACCATTTTATAACAATATCCAACCAAATATAAACATTTGCAGATTTACGTCCTTATATTTGTGAGATGCAGCGCCCACAATATGTAGACACGCAAATAGGCAGGCATTTTCAAAAACCGGTCAAATTGCGTTAGGAAATCTCAAAGCGTGTAAATTCATAGAAAATTTAGTCGAAAACATTCACGAGTCGAATACTTCTGTTATATATAGAAGAAAGTAAAATATTTTAATTATTCAGTTTCAAGTATTGTAATGAACTTTATGACGTCTTGAAACCCTACGCACGTGACGACTCCAGACAAAAGTACAACATTCTCATACTTATGTTTGTATTCTATGGATAAAGTTTTGTATTTGGCAGAGGAACGTTTATATTTATGGAGAAATTCACAAGAAAATGGGGAGTAAGAAATCAACTAGGATGAAAAACAATCGAGAATTTAGACTCAATGCACCCCCCCCCCTCAAAAAAAAAAAATAAATAAATAAAAAATAAATAAATAAATATGTATATATATATATATATATATATATATATAATGGACATTTGGTTTAGCTTAAGCGATATCATATGTTTCCATGCAGATAATGCAATCAAATTGATTTTGAGCCATAGCTTTTAAATCATGTAACAAAATCCAAATAATAGTAAGTGTGATAAGAAAAATCTGAAATTCTTATCTCCTTGAAAACACAGATAATACTGACTTATCAACCGAGGAAAATGTATTTGCCCCACTTTCTAAAATTATAATAGATAAATTATCACTGATTCTAGTTATCAGTTTTTTATGAGACAGCTGTTAAATCAGTTTTATTCCGTTTAAGCATTTATTTGTTATTCTAAAAATGTGATTCTTAAAGTAATAGATGATTGGATTTAAAATATTTGGATTTAAAAATTAACCCCCCCCCCCAAAAAAAAAAAAAAAATAAAAAAAAAAAATAAATAAATAAATAAATAAATAAATAAATAAAAAAAAAAAAAAATCGTCATATCAAATGAATAATATATATATCTAGCAAGCTTTACCCTCTTCGCAGTTCTCTATTTTTAAATTATTAAAGGGGGGGGGGAAATGAATAGCTGAAACGTTTAAATAAAAGTAATTCGATTGGCGACTATTTTCAGTAAATCAAAACCATGTACAAGTGCCGTTATATACAGCCGTTAATGAAATGTGTTTAATTATTCGAGTTTCATGATCTTGGTAAGAAACATTGTTAATTATGGGCTAAATAAGCATTCACATTAGAGAACAAGTGTAGTATTGAACGCCTTCGGCGAAATTTAAAATTTGGCACCGAATTAGTTGGAACATTTCTTGCCAAACCCTTTACTTAAACTAGTCATTTTAATTCATTTCCAAAATGGCAAAAAGTATTAAAAGTCGCCAAGGGGTCTTATACTAAAGCTCTACCCACACTACTTTACGAACGATAAAATTCAGTAAAAGAACTGATAAAAGATTATTTGATTAATTGAAATTATTATTTTTTTTTAATAAATAAATAAAAATAAAAATTTCAAAGCTATTATGAAGTTCGTTTTATCAGATTTTTTTTTATTTATTATTATATAGGTTTCATTTATCCTTTTTTACATTTTTTTTATTCATCTGTAAAAAAATGTGTCTTTTTATGCTAAAAAAAAATAAATGGTATGAAACGCTATAAGCATTTTATTTTATTGTCAATAGCTTGAAATTCAGTCAAGTTGCAAGTTTAAGAAAAATGTCGAGAAAAAAGCAAAAAAAAAAAAAAAAAAAAAAAAAAAAAAAAAAAATCGCATATAACAGAAATTTTTTTTTTAAATTCTAATAAGAATATCGAAAATCTAAAAGTACCTTGCAAATCTGCGCGCATTTCTTCATCTAGAAAACATTTTTCAGAACGGTACGTGCTAAAGTTTTTTTTCTATATGTCACACACAGACAGATAGGCAAATCCCTTTTTTTTAATGTAGATTATACAAAAAAAAAAAAAAAAAAAAAAGAAAACAAATTATAGTATCTGTTTTAGATTCTATATTTAGAAAAATAACAATTCTAGATTATTAAAATCAAAATTTTGAGATTTTTAGTTTTTGATGAATTTATACATTAGGGGATTTCTTGAACATAAACTATTTTATATATATATTTCTGCGTATTAGTATGTTAAAACTATAAGAATTTTATTTTTATATTTTTATTAATTTTGCAAAACCTAATCAAAAATTCTAAACTCAAGCCTGTCAGGAGAGGACGAAATGAACCTTCATGAAAAATTCTGTAGCTCACCATTTGATACAAACACACACACACATAAACACACAGACATCTTCTTTTATTATATGTAGAGATTGATATATATATATATATATATATATATATATATATATATATATATATATATATATATTAATTAGAAATAATAAATGTTTGATACCATAGCAGAATCAGTATAAATACGAATTCTCCATATAAGAAACTGTCATAATTTTTAATTAAATCTCATCAAAACAACTTGGAATCAAAACAACTCTTATCAAAACAACATGGAATTCGTAGAAAATATCCACATTTTGCTACATAGTATTGTCAAATACCGTAGGGGCCCCTGTACCAAAAGTAAATCTGCACTTTTATGCAAAAGCATAAGTTATCGACATCTTTATCCGCAGAGTTTTATGAAAAAAAAAAAAAAAAAAAATACAATTTTAGGTATACACTGAGAAAAAATTCTGTAACTGACATCTAGAATCTAGGTTGTGGCTCTAGTAAAATTAGTTCCATGTTATCTTTATAAATTCTAGTCCCCTATGAAAGCGAGCTCTAGAAACTCATGTTAGAATTCTAGAGCTACATTATCGATGTCAATCTTATTAAAAAATCTCTGGAAATATATGCGAACAGAAAAGGCGAGTTTTAGCAAATGTAATCTTAGTTTGTGACCTAATTCTAGAAAATCAAGCGAGAATTTCTTGCGATAGAAAGGATTCAGAATATTCAGAATATTGTTTCCTCATCTAGAAATGTATAGACTAGAAATTCTCAATCATTTCGTCTATTCAACTTATTAGCGTGCCTTATACGCATAGCTCGGAAGTCTATATTTCTAGTTTAGGGATTTAGAAAATGACCCCTTTTTCGTTCTAGATGAAGGCGGTATACATTTTTTTTTCAGTGAATTTTACCCCGCTTAATAGTCTTTTAAAATTAGTTGCAAACGGAAAAAAGAAAAATTTTGTTCAAGTATTTGCCAATTATATTTTGAAGAATTGTGCAAAATTTCATTCGGATTGGTGAATTAGTTTTATAGAAATAGTGTCCGGGAAACAAGGACCTGTCGGTGGAATTTTCCAAATACTTTAATGAAAATTTTATAAATTTTTGTGTAAATGTTGCTCTTTTATATGCAATTTTGGATAAAAAATTGATTATATATATAAATGGGTTTTGCGTTGCACTAGTGCTACGCAATGAGAAATTGACGACGATCTGGAATTCGCAACTAAATATGGTTTTGAGTCATGCCATCACAGTTTTGATCCTCCCTGTTTGTGGGCTAGCTTCGCCGCTACGTTGACCTCCAGAGGTAATGCACGGCGGTCTTTGGCCTCTTGAATATCGAATTCGCAATCTTCCAGTTACAAGTTCGGCGCTGTACCGATCAGGATACCGTGGGCTCATTTATGTTAAAACTAATGCATCTTTATTATTATTATTATTTTTTTTTAGGACTGATTAGTCTCAAACTGGGATTTTTGCGTCGTCGTTTTCGATAGTTGGACATTTGTCGAAATCTAAAATTTATCGAAAATATAATTGAATAATTTGAAAGTGTTGTTCTAATTTGAAAAAAGAAAAAAAAAAAAAAAAAAAAAAACTAATAGTCCTCCGTCCTAAACTAAATTCTGCTTTTGCCAGAATTTCATCAAAATCTTTTTTTTTTTTAATTACTATTATTATTGAAAGAAAAAGAAAAGAAAATTAATAATAATCAGTATCGTTACAAGCGATATCGAAAAAGTTTTTTTTAAAAAATAATTTTGAATTAGGAAATAAGAAGTGCGCGAACAATATGAAATAAAAACAAGTAAAAAAATAAATTTAATGGTTTAATTTTTATATAAAACAAGATCGCGTGCTATCTTAAAAAGTAGATTTAAAATTTAAAGTTTAATTTTTTTTGGCAACAATTATAAATTAAAATGAATAATTTAATGAAAGTTTAGAAGTTAGAATTTCTAATTTTTTTTAAAGTTTCTTACTATCCTTACTCAAGCTTTATAATCCATTAAATCTAAAACATGTGATAAAAATATAAAGCTAAAATGTTCAATTCTACCAGGATAATGCGATATTAAACGCATTCAGCCTTCAAACTCAAAATCTCTGAATTAAAAAATAAATAAATAAATTCTATACTTTAAAAAAAAAAAAAAAAAAAAAAAAAAAAAAAATCAGTTGCAAATGTGTGAGATTTCATTTCCTTACGTAGTCGCTTATAAATATATATATATATATATATATATTTAATGTAATAATGAGAATAAATTCAAATTTATTTGGATATTTAGGGTTATACTACTTCTCTAATATGGAAATCATCTGTATTATCATAAAAGATAATTTTTTACTTTCTCTTACCCATAAGGTAGAGAAAGTATTGTTTTTGGGTCAAATTTTCGAATGCGAGATTTTGTTATATTTACACGTTTTGAGGTCCCCTGAATACAAAAATCATGTTTTTAGCAAATGGTCTGTGTGTATGTCTGTGTGTCTGTATGTCTGTGTGTATGTCTGTGTGTGTGTCTGTGTGTGTGTCTGTATGTCTGTGTGTGTCTGTCTGTTATCAGCATATCTCAAAAACAAATTATGGCAGAAAGTTCAAACTTGGTATTCTAAATGTGTATCATATACAGATGCAACAGTAAGCTTTTCATTAAGATCAAGCAAATGGTTCGAGTACAGGGACAATCAAGAGAATTCTAATACATTACGTCTATGGGGGAAATTGCAGGTAAGTAGAATTTAACGCCTATAGACTGCACTAAACCAAATGAAACGAATATATATTTTTTGTAATAGAGATAGTTAACTGGGGAAAAAATTTTTGTGTATGTAGGAGCCTCGCCTCCCCCCCTGGGGGGGAAGTCCCCCCTCAAGGGGAGTAAATTTTCATGATGGGTATCGTTTAAAAGAGCTTGCTAATACCTTTAAAACGAATGGTTGAACCATCAGTCTGCGATAATTTAAAACAAAGTTATCGATTTTTTTTTACTTTTAACGAAAAAAAAAAAAAAACAGAAAAAAAAAATTGTATATATATTTTTTTTAATATTGAGAATAAAATGGACTTTTTTTGGATATTTGGTGTTATACTACTTCTCTAAGATGGAAATCGTCTGCATTATCATAAAAGATAATTTTTTTAAATAATAATTTTAATAAATTATTTTTTAAAATAAGAATTATTTTTTAATAACCGAATTAAATTCTATATAAATGTAGGTGCATTAATGAAACGGGGGGTTGAGGGGGGCGGCAGCCCCCTCATACAGAACTTATTATCATATAAAACTCTTCAGAAGCCTAATATGAATTGTTTAACACAGGTTTACATAACAGTACTTGTTATCTTACCTTTTAATCTGCAACCTGTATTTATAGTATTAAATTTCAGGTTAAGAGAAAGTCGTGTGAGTGACACACCAGATTATTTTAAATTATTTTAATAAATTATTTTTTAAAAACAGAATTATTTTTTAATAACCGAATTAAATTATATATAAATGTAGGTGCATTAATGAAACGGGGGGTTGAGGGGGCGGTAGCCCCCTCACACAGCACTAATTATTATATAAAACTCTTCCGAAGCCTAATTTGAATTGTTTAACAGAGGTTTACATAACAGTACTCGTTAACTTACCTCTTAATCTCCAACCTGTATTTATAGTATTAAATTTCAGGGTAAGAAAAAGTCGTGTGAGTGACACACCAGATTATTCAAGTTAAAATATTGCAATAATTTAAAATAGGAAATGTGAAGAAGAAATTTCAAATAATTTGTGTTCTATTGCACAGTTTGCCTGCCAAGTCCGTGGACCACTAATGATCCGCGAGAAAATTTCGGTGGTCAGTTGAACTGAAGTTTTTGGACATTATTTCTGTACTGATAAGTATAAAGGATTTAAGTCCAAAAATGTTTGAGTTAAGTACATAATCAGACTCAGAAAAAAATTCTCTATCGATTGGTATAAAGGATTTAAATCCATGTCATTTAGTCTTTGAGAAAATCCATTGGTAAAAAAAGATTCAAGTCAGACGTTTAGCATTAATCTTTGGTATAAAATATTTAATTCAATTTTTACTTTCTCTTACCCATAAGGTAGAGAAAGTATTGTTTTTGGGTCAAAATTTCGAAAGCGAGATTTTGTTATGTTTACACGTTTTGAGGTCTCCTGAATACGAAAATCATGTTTTTAGCAAATGGTCTTTGTGTATGTCTGTGTGTCTGTGTGTGTGTGTGTGTGTCTGTCTGTTATCAGCATATCTCAAGAACAAATAGTAGCAGACATTACAAACTTGGTATTCTAAATGTGTATCATATAGGGATGCTACAGTAAGCATTTCGTTAAGATCAAGGAAATGGTTCGTGTACAGGGACAATCAAGAGAATTCTAATACATTACGTCTATGGGGGAAATTGCAGGTAAGTAGTGTTTAACGTCTATAGGCTGCACTAAACCAAATGAA
Source organism: Salticus scenicus (assembly GCA_963930645.1). Taxonomy (NCBI): domain Eukaryota; kingdom Metazoa; phylum Arthropoda; class Arachnida; order Araneae; family Salticidae; genus Salticus; species Salticus scenicus. The sequence continues at coordinate 79,603,649 of OZ005654.1, read as the reverse complement.
ACGAATATATATATATATATATATATATATATATATATATATTTTTTTTTTTTTTTTTCAATGTGCGTAAATATTTTGCAGACAATGCAGGCAGTGGCAGGAAACTTTCGTGATTTTTAAATATTTAAAAACTCATTGTTGCTTTAAATCACTACAATATTAATTATCTGCTTACTTATTTAAAGAAAAAAAAAAGTCTGCGATGCTAATTTTATGAACTAATTAAAATACATTTACGAACATATAAATTGAGATATTTATTTTATTTTATTTTATTTTTTTGTAGTAGGAGTTCAGTTATATGTAGTAGGAGAATGTAACACTTGTTAATGAGATAAACATATTTAACTCTAGAAAAGCTCTTTTCAAATCCTCTATCCTCTTAAGTCACGTTTTAGAGGCACCCACGCACTTCAGCCAATTTACCTCAGCTGCATCTAAATAAACCATAATTAATTTAGACTTTTTCGATCGATATTTCGTACTGTTGATTGAATCAGAAAACATTTTACTCTTTATAAAAGTTCTGGAACGTAAAATCTCATTTATATTAACGTAAATAATCAATTTTGAACTTTGCATAAACATTTTTCATATTAAAATGACATAACCGAAATATTTATGAAATTACCATAAAAAAAAAAAAAAAAAAAAAACATATTTTTATAGTATAACTGAATGAATTTTAACAAAAATAAAGTAAAAAATTCGTATGTTGTTGCCATCGTAAAACCTGCTTCTATATTTTCATATACCTATTCACGCAGTAGAAATTATTCATTAAATTAAATTATTTTTTTCGATGATGAATGTAGACGATTTTTATCGCAGAATATCTAAAAAAGACAAATTTGTGTCTTACAGACTATATCTGAAGACTCTTTTAATATATGTATATATATATAAATCTATAACTTTCTTTTAAATTTTCCCATATCTGTGGTTCAATCATTCACTTTAAAGATATTGACGAGTTCTTTTGAAAAATCCTGATCCCCGGGTGGTTGTAAGCGATGCTTCTACATACACTAAATTTTTTCTTAGTTGACTGTTATTATTAATGTCTTAATAGATACTAAATTAAGTTTCTTAATAAATATTAAATTCAGTTTTTCAGACTGTTTAATCTATGGTTCATCTGTTTTCAACTGTTTCATCTATAATAACTGTAACTGTACAATGAATCTTTTTGTACCTATATATAATTCAAATGTTGCTGTACTCGTAACAAGAAAATGTCTTTGTCCTGATGATGCCCTGATGGTCAGGGCGAAAGGCATTGACAAGTTGTAATTTTAATTGATAATTTTAATTGAATGTATCATTTTATACGTGTTGAAAAGGGATTTTTTTTATAAAGTTTGTGTTTTTTCTACATTGACACGTGTGTTTATGATATCTCTATGTGAGATAAGATTTTATATTATTAAAATCTACCTACCTATCAACCAATCAATCAATCTATCTATCTATCTATATATATAAATTACACCTCTGGGGGTACCGGAACATGGGTTTAACTCGCTCTGATCCGGATCAAAATTCGAGTTGCTTGTCTGGTGCTGCCATCTTTCACCAGCTTCTGGAGCTAAAGTCGTACTTCCTCCCTATGAGGCGCTCCTAAGTAACGGAAGATGCACCCCTCATGCCTTAAAAAAATCCGGTCAGTTCCACTACCGGGTCTCGGAATTTCCGAGTGGCACACGAAAACAACAACAACAACATATATATATATATATATATATATATATATATATATATATATATATATATATACAAATTAATTTAGCAAAAAAAAAAGTTCTCATTAGTCACATTTATATATTTTTTTTTCCTATACTGCCATATAAAAAAAAAAAAAAAATAATAATGATAAAAGGTATAGTAACGCCATCTTTTAGATAATTCTAATTTATGACAATTTACAACTAGATATACAGTTACATAAAATTCTGTGCATCAGTTCTTGAGCTAAAGCTGCTACATAATTTTTGTCACTCACACAGAGACCGATACCCATTTTCTAAAAAGAGTGAAATCCTTTATTGGACCTCTCAAAACGTGTAAATCCATTGAAATTCGGAAATAAAAAACTTTCTACAAATTTAACACTTTCTTCTATTGAATTAAAAGAAAGTAATAAGTATCACTAGAAAATAAAACAATCTGTTGAGCAAGTAGAAAAGTAGAAGAAATAATTAAAAAGTTTTTTAAAAGCAGAAAAAAAAAAAAAAAAAAAAAATAAGAATGAAATAAAATCTTGCATGTCGAATGAATTATACATATATGAATCCAATTATTTCCAAGAATAAGATCCTTCATTTTTACTTTCCGAATATACATTAGTGTAAGAAATTATTGTTAGTTCAATATTGTAAGAAAATATTGTTAGTAAAACAAAGTATTATAATCATGAAAAAATTCAACTGTGAGATTTTAGTGTTTCAAGGTATCCTGAGTTTATTTCTGTAATTTTACGATAACGTCTAAACGCTTTGATCGATTGATCTGAAAATTTGTAGGTATGTTATAAGTCACCGTCGCATGAAATGTATAGATTTAAATAAGTTTAGCACTAAGATTTTTTTTTTTTTTTTTTACAGGGACGCAAAGAAAATTCTTTATCATTATTGTCTATGGGCTCAAATTATTTAAAGTGTGATAGTGTCTAAACCCCTTATTATATTGAGCTGAATAGGTCAGTTATAGATCACCGTCGGTGGAATCACATGAATTTGGTGAGTCTAGAACTCATAGTTTTATTACAGAGACGCAAAGAGATATTCTTTATCATTATGACCTATGAACTCAATTTATTTGAAGTGCAATTACGTCTAGCCTTATCGATTGAACGAAAAATTGGTTGGTATATTATAGGTCACCGTTCAACGATTTGAATAAATTTTTATGATTGTAGGTTCAATTACAGGGTCATAAGATAGAATTTTCCTTATCATGACATGACAGACTATAAACTGAAACTATATGAAGATTGCTAGAGTCTAAATTGAACATTCTCTGAAGGTAAAATTATTTGTCACCGTATACGTTATTTTCGCAAGAACCATAGAGATTTACATGAATGTACAGTCGGCAGCAAAAGTATCCGAGCACTAGCAAAATTTCTCTATAAAAAAAGTACACTTAATGCTGTTTTATTAAATAAATCCTTGTCGAATCATGTTCTTAGACTGACTAAGAACATAATTCGACAATGATTTATTTAACAAAACTGTATTAAGTGTATCTTTTTTTTATATAGGAATTTTTGCTAGTACTCGGATACTTTTGCTGCCGACTGTAAGACATAGTTTTTTACCGGTATACAAAGTAGAATTTTTATACTGAAGAAAAAAATAAAGGAGCAAAAATACTGAAAAATGAGTAAAATTGTGTTAAATCTGAGTATATCACACTCAAAATAGCTCCGAAGCAAACATACTCAAATTTAAATATCCCATGTATTTATTATTGAGTATATTAACATGCTCAAAAATTGACATCGACCATCATGAATCCTACTACCCTAAACATAGATTTTAATTGATGTACTCTTTTGCAAGCCATTAGGAAACTACTTCGGAATACAATTCTGAAGATTTGTTAGAATCAATTTTGTTTTTGACCTCTCTTTGTTTAAATTTGTAGAAATTCTATTAAATAATTTCTTTTAGTTCAGCATATTTATAATAAATTCTGAAGTGAACAGATACTAATTTAAGAAAACATACTACATTTCATAAATGAGACAAGCATATTTTCCTTTTCGAAACAAAATTACTCATTTCGGAATGAATATGCGCATTTACTCATTTTTTGAGCACTTCATTTTTAACAGTGTACAGTCTACGGACTCGAACAATTTAAAGTTTTCTTAAGTAATATTAAATTGCTTGAAAATATAAAAGAATGGATGATTATTTGACATTGCGAGTATTTATATTTCTTTTACAGAAATGTACAAAATAATATGTATACATTACTATTTATTAAACGACATGAAACTTGGGCATAAATACTCAAGCGGACATGATGTTCCCCTTTGTTTATTTAACTACGTCTCTTATTTAAATGTATTTAAACAACCGTTTATTACTGAGTATTCGGAAAATAGATTGGAATTGTTCCAGATTTTTTGAAATAGTAAAATGATGTAATAGATAAGCAATTTTCTTTACAAAATATATGGTTTATGTAGCTAATATTTGGTAGTCAAAAATATTTCATGGGTTTTACAAATTTCAAGGAAAAACATAACCATATAATAACTGGTAAGTTAATCACTATATATATGTATATATGAAGGTCTTTAGCTTTTGCATTTTTTTTTTTTTTTTTTTTGTTTTGGCGGCAAATTTTGTCACCAACAGAAAATATCCAATAAAATCTCAGACGTAGTTGCGACAGTGGACCTTTTTTAATGGCAGAAATCTACTTTTACCCGAATAATACTAACAAGGGGCACATGAACTGTGACACGCCGATCGTAACACAAACTTTACAGGTAATTAAAGGGTATGATGATATACTCTTCTACCAATTTATATGGGCAAACGTTGCTTCAGAACAGAGATATTGGTGTTAGAAGTTAGAACTATTTTTTTTTTCTATTATTGTGACGTCATTCAATATATCTATTGGACTTTTCTATTTCTTTTCCCCACCAAACATGTACTGTTCATTTATCTATTTAAACTGTATTTTCTAATCGTTGGCACGCTCCATAGAATTCATTTTATTTAAAAGATTACAAAAATAACGTTGTGTTTTTATGTAAGAGAGATTTGAATTAGAATTTGTAATATTTTATTTAACTCCTATTTTATCATATAACATGGTAACATTGAGCGTATCAAGCAGTTAATAATAGAAAAAATAGCTAATACTAATATTAATAGAATGATTATGATTACATTGCTGGTATCAAAATCGTCTGCTTTCTTTATCGTGAACGTAGATATAGTAATTTATGTAGCTCTATCATCTATCATCCCCATATTAACGAGCTAAGATTTTTGATGCCGAAAATGTTTTTTGGCATCAGCCATTAGACAGTATAAAACTGAAAAATAGTAATAGAATAGAATGTTAATGAATTTTGAAAATGTCGATATATTACGCCGTTATTAAGTGTTCTAATAAATATATGAAAAGAAATAGGATAAGTGTTCATGAATAAGTTATATTCAAGTAATTTATGAAAAATATAATTTTTATAATCAGTTGTTTTGTTATTATTATGAAATAATTACTGTCTTCATATTTAATGGAAAACTTTTTAAAAATTTTATATTAATAAATAAAAAAGAATTCTCAATTTTTTTTAAAATGTAGTTGGCAGCCGCGGAAGTTTTAATATATAATTAGCATGTTGTGGTCAACATAAGATTTTCTTCCATATATAATCCTATACAAATTTACGCAATACAAATAATTTATTAAATTATAATTTATAAAAATTATTTTTCATGATGAATGCAGACGATTTTTATCTCAAAGAAGTATAATAATAAATGCCGAAAGAAAGAAAGTCAGTTTTGTGCAGAAATGAGAGTATACAAGAGTATAGTAAAGAAAGGAAAGGAAAGGAAAAGGAAAAGAAAGAATAAAAGAAAAATGTGTATCTGGAGTTTTTCATTCTCTTTTAGTACATAAGTTTTATTTGCTAAATTACCTGTGTGTATTTCCGTGTATATTCACTTGGAGAAAGACAACATAAGAGAGTAAAATGACCTTCTCTTTTTGAGAAAAAGGATTCCCCCCCCCTCTTCAATGATCAATCTATGTCTTATTACTATATCTATGATCGTAAATGCTTTTAATAAATATTAATAAATAATTTATGAATGAATTTATATAGGAAAATGTAGAAGAAAGTTTTGTGTGGACACAACATACTAGTTTTTAATAGCCGCGAGGCAAGTGAATATTTTCAGGTCTATTTCGGTGTAGAATTTTACAGACATTTACGTCTACATTCTTTTTTGCAAGCAATCTGAAATAAACAATCTGAATAAGATCTACAGTTGGTTGACATTTCTTTTAGAAAACAAAGCGTCCTTTAACTAGTATATGTATAAAAATATAAAAACTCTCATTTAATATAATGGTCACATAGACGATGACGCATCTGAATATTTTTATAACAGTTTTTATGAAACTGAAGACAATGTTTTAAATTAAATCATGCTGTAACGAATTACAAATTGATAAAATTAAATTATATTACGTTACTACTATGTTATTATGTTACTATTATTTAAATTGCATTATGTTACAAAATTTCTATCCCCCCCCCCCCCCAAAAAAAAAAAAAAAAAAAAAAAAAAAAAAAAATCCACTGACAGACTATATGATTCATCACAATTTTATTGTTTCTTTTGCATAGGAATTGTAAATATTATACCTACAATTTTCTTCAGAGAATATACTGGATAAATTTTGTATAATATTTGAATACCGATTTAAATCAGTTTCAAATTGTAAAATATCACTAAAATTCACTTTCAAAAAATTAATGATTATAAATTGTAAATCAACTTTTTTTTTTTTTTTTTTTTTTTGTGTGTGTGTGTGTGTACTTTTATTAAAAATAATAAAAAGCTTCTCATAGATAACATATTATGGCAGCATAAACTTGTAGAAATCTATAATAATCCTGCATAATTTTCAGCACAGTTTTTAAAGAACTTGGCGAATTTTGGAATTTGGCACTGAAGTACTTCGAATGTTCCTTGCCAAGGTCTTTACTTATGCGATTGTGATAACCATTTAATTCAAAGCCAAAATAGCAAAAAAAAAAAAAAATATTTAAAGTCGTCAAGGAGATCTCATACTAAAGTCTTGCCTAATTTTCTTAGCATTAAAAGATTAATTCTTCAAAAGCCATTTCGAGAAACGAAAAACTTTAAATTTAATTGCACTAAAATTTCTGAAATATATTTTACACTGACGATAAGTTCATAATGCTAAAACTACAAAATTTGTTGATTTCCGTATTTCGTAAAATTAACCTATTTAAATAATAATAATAATAATAAAACTATGACGTAAACTCTATCTATGATAACTTCGAAACTAAATTGAAATGCTCTTATAAATTTAGTCACATGTGGACTACTTCATTTAATTAACTTATGCCAAGATACACTTGAGAGTTCGCTGACTCCCTAATTACGTTTTAGACTACTTATTACTTTTTACTTTTTACTACGTATGCAACCTTTTAGTTTTAATCAACGAAATTTTAGAAGTGGATAAATAAATTTAAATTAAATCGTTCTATCTGCTATTATATTATATTTAATTAAATTTTGGCTTTGAAAAAATTAAAATACATTTTATTTCGTCTATCTTTTCATGTTATAAGTTGAAGTTTTGAAGAAAGTTCAGTAAAATGATTAGTTGATAAACTGAGAAGATGGATTAAAACTTACCAGAAACAGATATTTTTCTTAAACTTTTTAAATATTTATTTTTTTTTTTTAATTCATGCATTCTAATATAAAATTGCATTTTTGTATCATACTGTTTTTTTTTTTTTTTTATTCGTTAAAAAGTGACTAAGATCTAATTAACTATCAAATATTTATTTCTTAGAAGAAAAGTTTCATTCTTAAACTTCTTTTGAAAAAAAGTTTTATATTGTGAAACTTTTTAAATAACTTTAAAATTAGTTTGAAATTTCTAGAAATTCAGCTTAATTTGGTAACATATTTATTTGGAACATACTTGAAAATGTATAGTTTCAATTTATTTCACTTCTTAATAAAAATGATTAATTAGTTACGAAGAATAATTTAAATTGCGAGAAATTCTTCTTTACTATATCTCTAAAAATTTTTTTTGTATAACATTTTTCAGAAAAAGGATCATTAATTAAAAAACGAAAATTTTTCTTAAAATAAAGTTTTGAAATACATAGCATTTTTTTTTCGTTTAAACATTTGTCGATATCTGCATATTTATTATGTATTTACCTCTATATAAAACAATGTATATGTATTTTAAAATTTTCTTATTAAATTTTCTTACTGATTCCGGCTGTTTTACTTTTCATATTCATATATACTATATAAGGAAATCATTTTAATCATGTAAAAATTCGACTTTGAGGTTTTGGTGATTTCATACGTTTTGAGGTCTTCAAAATTCTTTTTTGCTATTTTTATGGTTAATGAAGACTGAGGTATATTGGACCATTGGGTGAAATGGACCAACCCTATTATTGATTTTATTTATTTATTTCTGTGGTTCATATTTTGGCACATAGATATCTGCACTGCAGCGAGGAAACTTACTTATCAACTTCATGCCTAACTGACAATTTATCCATTTTATTCTCTAATATTAGTTTGTGGTAGCCAAAAGTAAATGTTTATAGTTAAACATTTTTTCTTTTCACCATTTAAGAATAATGATCTGGAAGTGGTTATTCAGCACAATAAAGAGCTATGGTCATCTATTATTATATTTAATCTGACTGAAATATATATATATATATATATATATGTAATATATATTATTATTATTATTATTATTATTATTATTATTATTATTATTATTAAACATTTGTTGCCAGAGTACCACATGGGAGTAAAATGGACCAGCAGGAGAGGGGTACAATGGACCACGGTCCATTGTACACCAGTTCTCTGTCATATATATTTTTTCAGTTGAGCATTACATGTAGAATAAAGAATTAATAAACTGAATAACAAAATCTACATTTTTGAAATGTTATCTATAAATTATACTTCCAAATTTCAGAGTTAGCCTCAATTACATCTATTACATCTTCAAAGAGAAATAAGCAAGTAATTTACTTTGACGTTTCTTTCCTATTTATTTTTAATAAACATGCAGTTACTTTTGAATAATTATATTTTTACAAATATCATACAACGAAACGAACTGAATTAAATAATGCAATTAAAAAGTAATAATATCACATGCAATAGTACATTTATATATATATATATATATATATATCATAATCTGTTAAAAAGATAAAAAATCTGTTTCTCTGAGATAAATGCAACGAAAACCTAATCAAGGTATCGACATTTTTCCTGACAGCGTTGACGAATCTTCTGTAAATTTTCGTGATATTGTAATGATAAGTCTTCCAGACCTTACGCTAACAGCACACTTGTCCACAATGCATCCTGACGATGTCTATAGGATGACCATGGACGCAGCCATAGGACATCCTAAGGATGTCATATGGATAAGATTAGGGTTAATATGCCGTTAAGGTACAAACTTCATAAGAAAACAGCAGACTTTCAGTGATACAAAAATCTTTTGGTTTATCATTTTCTATTTTTAATGTTCAATAATGTTACATTATTTGTTTGAATCTAAAACATAAATAAACAAACACAATGCATTCTACATTTTGTACTATTAAAACATACACTATATTAATATACTTTTAAAATTTTACCTGTGGTCCATAGTGCTCCTTGCCATGGACCATTTTACCCCGGGCTTGAGGTAGAATGATCCACTTTGTCAGTTGCTATTAAAAATATAAGCATAATTATTACTTTTGGCTTAGGGCAATATGAACTGCAATACGTAGGTAATATGCGCAAACATTTTTAACAGCCAAAAATCATTACTTTATGAATAAGCACTTAAATTTTACAGAATTGGTCCATTTTACCCCGGTCTCCCCTATGCATGTAATATTATTTGTATGTACGTTGAGTAAACACGATACGTAAACGCATCATTTGACTGGACTTTCCTTTTTTTTTTTTTTTTTTTTTTTTTTTTTTTAATTTCTTTCTAATAATCAGAGGAATATAATGTTTTGTAACTAAAATTATGATGTGTGTGATGTTTTATAGGCAGACACATATATCCAAAACGTCTTGTATACAAGATTTTATTAATATGCATTGAAAGTTTCCTTCCGAAATGAAAATTATTTTTACCCATTTGCATTATTTTTACCAACTCGTCACTAACCATGGTTTCATGGGTATCTACCAAAACCGCTTTTTTGGCAAATGTAACCATGGTATCCAAGATATTCAACATATTGTTTACGCCTGTCCTTTAGAATATAACCTCAGAGTTTAATATTTTCCAAGTAACTTCAAAAATGTGAGATTATTAATCTTACTTTGCAATTCTAAGACTAGGTTTGGACTTCTAGAAATCGTCAGTTTTTTCTGCAATGAGATCTATGCAGGAATTAATGGATCTTGATTTCTGTTTATTCTTTCAGTGTTTTTCTCGTTTTGTGTTTTGTGGTGATGTTATTTATTATTATTTTGCTTTAAAGTGCTAAGTATTTTATCTTATTATAATAATAAAATATATGTGTGGTATGTTTGTCTTTTTTGAGGAAGGTGTGGTTTTTGTTGGTTCGTTCTGACGAACAAGTTGTTTCGAGCCCCTGACCTGGCTTTATGATTTATGTTTGTCCCTCGTTCCCCTTATACTTTATTATAATTATATTATTATTAGTTATGCTTAGTATTACTTAGTTTATTTCTTATTTAAATAGTGGTTATTTGTTACAGTTGTTTGCTTGTTTCGTACATTTTTTTTTTTTTTTGGGGGGGGGGTGCGCTTGGTGGGTGGTGGTATGGTGACACCTGCTGCGGCTGCGGCTGCGCCTGGCCCTTGCTTGGGTGGTTTGTGGGCGGTGGTGACTGCGCCTCGTGCCTGCTGGGTGGGGACGAGTCCGCTTGGTCCCTGGAGCTCTCCTTGCGTGGGGCACATGTTGTTGTTGTTGTGGTGTCTGGGGTGTCGGAGCCTGTGGGGTTCCTGCTGGGAGGATGCTGTTGTGGCGATCAGACAGTTGGTTACTCTCATGACTTCGGATAGGTCGAGGCATAACTTCCTTACCAATTTGCCTGAAAGTGACGCAATTTTGTCTTAATTTTTGTTTTGTATATTGGGCGTTAAAGCAATTTACGACGTTTAGTGTATTTTTAATAACTCTCTCTCTCTTTTTCTTTCTTTTTTTTCAAATTTTAACTACAGTTAAAAAATAAGAGGGTAAGAAAGTTTCTTTTCCATTTTTAACTGCTTACACTCAGCATTACATACTTATCTTCCATCTGCGTGTTGTATGGATTTCATATATAAACGAATATCATTCTCGTACTAGAAAAATTAATTGCAATAAAAGGTGTTTTTCATTTATGTAAAATGAAAATATTATGAAAATAAAATAAACATGTCATCTTACGTTCGAAGAAAGCTGAAGCACATTCGAAAGAATAAATTTATAACCTTTAATAAATAGCACTAATATTTTTATAAATCTTTATTTAAGTTTTTCTTCAATAATTTTGGATACAAAAAAACTTTATGCATCGAGTCCTAGGACTTCATAGGAGTTTCAAATATGTCGTTCAATGTTTAATTCCTTAATTCATCAAAACTTAATACTATAAAACAGGATTTCAAAATCCCTAGTCGCCAGGTCGCCACGGCGACATATGTATATAGAAAAAAATTACCAAATTTACTCTCGTCTACACCCAATAGAAAGAAGTATTGGTTTCGTAAAGATTTTTGACCATTTTTAGAAAATGTCTGTCTATCTGTGTGTGACAAATATTTTGTGGTAACAGTATCTCAGGAATTACTGCACTGAATTTCATACAAATTAATAAGTAGTTGCATCTTGATATAAATTAGTGTAGGTCAGTTTTTGTTGAAAATTGTTCAACAGATGGCGTTGTCATACTGCTTTTCCGGAAATTTTAATTTGGCGTTATAGGAAGGAATCCCTGTGTATGTGCAAAATAAACATTATTTTTAACGAAACATTATGAAATATATATATATATATATATATATATATATATACATACATATATTTATTTATATTAGTCAACTATAATGTTTTTCCCTTTGAACACATAGAAGCAGTGTTCCCCCCCCCCCCTCCCCCCCAAGGAGAAAATTTTTAAATGCTATCTTTCAAAAGAGCTCGTTAATACCCTTAAACGAATAATTGATTAACTGATCTGTAATAATTTAAAACAAAGTTATCTCTCTCTCTCTCTCTTTTTTTTTTTTTTTTTTTTTTTTTTACACAAAAAATTACTTTTTGAGATATTATTAGTAGAACACAAAATCGACTTTACTTGGACATTTAATGTTATGTATTTTGAGGTATAAATCGTCTGCATGGCGAATAATTTTAATAAATATCGATTTTGATAAATTATTTGTACTGAGGAAATTTTCCTAGTAAAATTTAGAAGAATGTTTTGTGACGACCACAACATGTTAGTTTTTCTATTTCTTCCTTTTTATTCTTATTTTGATAAATACAGCTGTGGATGAACTAGATATGAACTGCATACTGCTTGGCGTTTCGTTTTTGATCTCAGAAGAAACCACTGCTCTGCGCATTTTTCCAGCATCTAAATGATATACAGGGTTACACAAATGCGATTTTTGTTTTTTTATCTTTAAAAATAAAATATAAAGATGCTTTTGTGATAATCCTTGTAACAACTGAGTACATCATAGAAGAGTGTTTATAATCAATTTATTCGAACAGCAGGATTTTTATTTTATGTTTCAATTACTAGAGTTCGAGATTTGAAGAAATGTTTAGATAGTATAACATGTAATGTATTAAATATTTCTTTATTATTCAACTTAATATGCAAATCATATTATAAATATTTTCTTCACTTGGAAAAAAATATATACAGCCTTTCTCTAGAATGAATAAGTGGTCATTTTGTAAATCCCTAAATTAGAAATATAGATTTCTGAGCTATGCGCATAAGGCACACCAATAAACTGAATAGACGAAATGATCCAGAATTTCTAGTCTACATATTTCTAGATGGTGCAACAATATTCTGAATATTCTGAATCTTTTATATTGCGAGAAATTCTCACTTGATTTCTAGAATTGGTTCATAAACCAAGATTGTAGTTTCTGAAGCCCACCTCTTGAGTTGACATTTTTTTGCAGAAATTTTTAAATAACTTTGCCCTCGGTAATATGGGCAAACGCTCTCAAACTCTGATAGGGGTTTCTAGAACTCGCTTTCAAAAAGAATTAGAATTTATAAGGATGACATGGAACAATTTTTTCAATTTAGATTTTAAATGTCAGATACAGAATTTTTTTCTGAGTGTTGATATGTAAAATCGTTTTATTTGATGTAAGCTCTATGAACATAAGATGATTGATATTAATTGTCGCTATTTTCTAAGCGATATTCCTTTATCTAAATCAATCACTTAAGTTTTGCTAAATGAAGAAACATACAGATTTTTATGACTGCACATTTCACAAACTGATGAGCACATAATTCTCTTTTTAATTTTAAATTGAAGGATTGAAATTCAAACTGTCTTTCTGTTATTTTTCAAAATAAATACAGAAAGGTTTGCAATGTACTTCGGCTTCATATTTTAAAAGCACGGATATCCATTTTTCCACTACTCTTAAATATGAAGGTTTAGGAAATTTCCCTAACTGGCTCAATCTTGACCCAACTCCTATTGAAATAAAATGCTTATTTTTAACTTGAAAAATAATTTTGGATGTTCTTAAATGTTATACATCTGTGTCTCTTAAAAAAAAAAAAAAAAAAAAAAAAAAAAAAAAAAACGCCTTTCATTAAGTGTAGAAATTTTGTTTATGACTTAAAAATAAGCTGGCTTTTTAAAAACTAACTTTATTAATTTTACTCTAATTTTGACAGAAAAAGTGCGAGGAATGAATATTCAGTTATTGGCTTCGTTTGTTAAAAATGATGCATTAGAGTGATTGAAATAAACACTTTCAATACATTACCTTCACTGACATTAAACTTAAGAAGATTTAGATATTGAAATCTGTATTTTATAATTAAAGAATCGATTTTGTTTAAAATAAGCGACCCAAATTGCTTTTTGATAAATTTTATTTTCTTATATACACCTCCCCCCCCCCCATTTCTATTTTACTGTATATAGGCATTATAAGTTGCTTGATATTGTAAATATATCTATAGTGCATATAATTTGAGGTATTGTAAATCGCATATATTTCATGCAAATATTTTGCGTTCTATGCAATCTAAATTGTAATATTCAAATATTTATCAATATTACAATCAATATAAAAATGCACGCATAATGTAATACATATGCAAGCATATAAGAACCATATTCATTAGACGGATTGGATATGTGTTCGAATTGCATGATGTACATACAATTGGTAAATATATTAAGAGTGTGTTGGTGTGTGAGTTAAGACCGATTGTTTGCGCTGTGGTCCTAAGGCTTGGGGTACTGCCTTCCATGGGTGTCTTTCTCAGGAGTCCTGTTGAGTTTTAGATAAAAGCACGGAAAACACAGGAGGAGAGTAGCCTAGATTCGGAACTTGCAATTAAATTAAGGGATATTAAATGGCTTTAAAATATAAAACTATTTTATTCTTAGTTTATATATATATCTATAACTAATTTATTAACAAGACACTTTATTTAAAATTTTTAGCTTATTTTGTTAAAATAAAAGAAACTATACAGTATAATAACTTCATTTTCAGTTCTTCTGCTTTTTTTTCTTATGATACATCATGATGCAAACATAAATGAACTTAGTAAAAGTGAGACGAATTTAAACAAAAGTTAGATACAATTTAAAGACAAATGCATTCATTTAACCGGAACTGTGGAGAAAAGAAACAACTGAAAGGCGTGGAGAATAAAAAATATTGAAAAGTTTATTGAAAAAAAAAAAGAGAAAGAAAGAAAGAAGAACCGTACTTTTAGAAGTATACGGTTGAGGTGTTACGCAAAAAGAGAAAATGTATCCACTGAAGCGTATAGTTCTACACATGAAATACTTTCCCCAGTAGCTTCATAATTTTTACGCATATAATACCTTTGAATGCATATATTTGGGGTACTAAAATCCCTTTTTACGGTGTTAAGCATCGTATATTTTATTTAAAATAAGTGTCAAGAATTTAAATTAGGATTTCTAAATATACACTCCTATAGGTTATGATGGAGCTCATTAGATAAGTCATTAGCGGGATAAAACTTTTCAAAATTGTTTAGTGATTGTAACGAAATTTTTTGCTAAAACAACTGCCAAAATTATACTTGTGAATATAAACTAATATAACCACGTAAATTATCTCTGTATTAAAAACATTTGAAACACGGGTTATAACTTTAAATGGTATTGTAATTTAAGCCTTTTTAAAATATACTTTAAATTCACATGAGAGTTGCAAATGAACCATCTGTTTCTTTAATGAAATTAATGGAAACCATATTTTCATTTTCTTGAATATATACATATGAGAAAAGTATTGGATTCGTAAAAATATTCTACCCACAGTTCTCGATAAATTTACGGGTTTTGAGATGTCCTGAATGTGATTTAAACATTCTAAGAAAATGTCTGTGCGTCTGCATGTCACAAGAATTGTGTGAACGAAACTATCGAAAGAAACGAACAAAACTTTATATTTGGTTGAACCTTAATTTAAATTCATGCTGACAAGATTTCAAAATGCAGCAGGTGGCGTCGCTGTGCTGGAATTTCTCCATTTAAAGACAGGCTGTATCTCAGCTTCGAATGTGTATAAGTACAGAAAAATGTGTGTATGAGGGCTATAATAAAACTCTAAGCTGATTCTGTTTGAATGCATAGCAGCAAACCACAGTTGCCAACATTTTAATTTATTCCGGAGCACTTTTAGTCCGCCTTTATTTCATACCGCTTTTGATTTTACAGTAAATTTTTATTATTTTATTGTAGTTATACATTGGATAAAATTATTTTATAGATAAAGTGGTGTGAAATAAAAGCGGGGCTAAATGTTCTCCGGAATAAATTAAAATGTTGGCAACAATGGCATACAGATGGCTTTGTTATGCTGTAATTTAATCCCGCTTACGAAACGACAATGTAACATTTCTATAGCGTATAAATGCACAAAACTTGGTATATGAGGTGAACATTATAGAAAACTATGCTGATTCACTTTAAGTGCATGCGGACGACAGGTGGCGCTGCTATGCTGTAATATTTTCCTTTTTGTGAAGGTTGTATTTAAGCTTTTATGTATAATTGCACCAAACTTAGTATGTTAGGTGAATATTAGTAGAAACTATGTTGATTCAATTTGGGTGCATATAGGTCATAAGTCAAACTGCTATGCTGATATATTTTATTTTTACGGGAAGGATATATCTCAACTTCTTTGATATATATAAATGCACCAAACTTGGTATATGAGATAGATTGGTATGAAAATTATTCACATTCACTTTAAGTGAATATTGAACGACAGATGGTGATGCCCTTATTCCTCACCTTCAGGGATTTGTCATATGGCAACGTCTGAGCATCTTTGGGTTAAAATTCCATCAAACTGAATTTGTAAGATCTTTATTGTGAGAAGACATGTTTATTAAAGTTTTGCGCATATTAACTGAAAGGTGGCGCTGTTATGTAGAATGTTATAGAAAAATGTTTTGTAATGGTTATATCATATAAAATTTTCTTTTATTATATTATATTGTCTAACTCCGCATTGGAGGTACATAATTTCTTTGTTTGGCTTTCGGCGTCATTTGGGAAATTGGGTGTGTTTTCTTTAAAGAGTTTTTCTTGAAAACAACATTTTGTTATAAAGCTAAAAAAAATATGCATTCTTAAAAATTTCTGTCTAGAAAACAGTCAGCTATGTGTTATTCTCAGAATAATTTTATTTTAACCTAACAAAATTGTGAAGAATAATAATTTTGTAGTTGGGGATTTGTAGAAATTGAGGATGGCCGTCGGTTATTGAAGTTTGCTTTGTAAAAACAGTTTCATAATTCTTGCGAAGTGTCCAACCAATAACACAGGAATCGTTAATCCAAGTAAACAGGCACTTTCTTGTAGCTATTATGATGGATTTTATTATATATGAATTGCTTTCATATTTAGCACGATTATAGGTGAACAGAAAAGCACTTTACTATAAAAATGTAGGTATAATTGAGGAAATTGAATAACTTGGAGTGGGAGCCCAAAACGATGACTTCACTGGTTAAATCATGATGATGAAGTGACGCTTCGATTTCTTGATTAATTTCGCCAGACTCTAGTCGACGCTAAATTCAAAAAGTAGAAAAAAAAATGGTTGTAACTATGTTACGTATAAATACATACAATTTTTGAAAAGGTTACTACATGATTATAATTCAAACGGTCCTCACTTAACGCCAAAACATGTCATGAGAACCCAGAACTTTTGAGCAAAATTAACACACCATGTTATGAGGCAAGGAATCCACTTATGGTGACAAAACTGCATTTATTTGAAAGATGAAAAGAATCCGAATTAGGAAAAGTCAAAACAAGCTATCGTAGATCTGCATTAACGTTAAAGAACGAATAATATATGACCAAAGAAACCTTTGATCAATATAGGATCGATAGAGTTGCAATAAGCAGAAGATGCATATGTGGGAAGAGGAAGAATGTAAAAATTTAAAGAACATACTGTATGTGAATTCAAGTTGCAATTTAGAGGTTATAAAAATGTGTTTGTTACATATTTAATTTTAATTTAATTTTAATTAATTTTTATTTTTATTATTATTATTATTTGTAAATGAAAATATATTTTTTTAGAATTGGTGATAATCGACATTACAAAAATATCATAATGTTTTCCCTATTTTTCACAAAATTTCACTTAAAACTGTCAGTAGCTTTATCTTATAAATATTGAATATGCTTTACGCACAACAGTCTTACATTGCTTTATTCCTTCAACCTAGTAAAAACAATGAATCCACATAAACTCAAATTAGTCTTATAAATATTGTTACGGAAATTTTTACTCTTTTACGTGAAGAAAAAAAAATCGCAAAGGAACCGGCCAGTTCAAGACGATGAATGCGCTTTAGTCAACGTATATTATTGAAACAGTCTATGAAAACTGTCATTTTATCAAATATTCTCAAAACATTCCTATAAATCTGTCACCTGTAAAACAAAAGCCACTATTCAATGAATGTTTTAAAAACAATTCAATAAATCAGTCACTTGTACCACTAGAGTAAAGAGAACAGTGCTAAATACACCACAGAGTTGATATTTTACTGATTGAAAAACCATGATCAATCGCTTGAAAGACATTCTTTATAAGACGACTGTCCACAGCTACTATCTGAACACAACTGACTTACTGGAGTTAATCTGCTTCTATTATATACGCTTGGCGGCTGGAAATTGGCGAATATTGTCAATAGAGTCTTTTTTAAATTCTTAACGTACACACTCGAGTTAATTCAAGAGTACACGAGGGCGAAAATGTGCACTCTCGTGATAATTCGAGCGGTGTTGTGTTTTATGCCTCTGTAATTTTGGCACTCGAATATTCGGGAATTATTTGGTGAGGTCTTTTGATTGATGACTTTGTACAAAGGCAATTGTTATAGATAATCAGTTATTTTGTGTTTACAGAAAGTAAAGCTGTATACATTGGATATTTACACAAGTGTATGTTTTCTATATTCAAAATTATTATTATTTTATTATTTATTATATTTTAGTAAAAAAAAAAAATATCGAAAAATGGACGATTCAGAATCTGAATATGCAATATGCAATTTTGTTAGAAAAGGACTCAAATGAAACTAATTATAGCAGTAGTTCAGAATAATTGTACAAAGGCAATTGTTATAGACAGTTAGTTATTTTGTGTTTACAGAAAGTAAAGCTGTATACATTGGGATTTACATAATTGTATGTTTCCTATACTCAAAAGCATTTTTATTTTATTTTATATTATATTTTAGTAAAATACATATCGAAAAATGGGCGATTCAGAATCTGAATATGCAATTGCAATATGCAATTTTGTCAGAAAATGGCTCAAATGAAACTAATAATAGCAGTAGTGATTATGAGAATAGTTCAGAATGATTGTACAAAGGCAATTGTTATAGACAGTTAGTTATTTTATGTTTACAGAAAGTAAAGCGGTATACATTGGATATTTTCACAATTGTATGTTTCCTATATTCAAAATTATTATTATTATTATATCATATTTTAGTAAAATACCTATCGAAAAATGGACGATTCAGAACCTGAATATGCAATATGCAATTTTGTAAGAAAATGGCTCAAATGAAGCTAATAATTGCAATAGTGATTCTGAGGCTAGTTCAGAAAAGATATAGCTGTTGGTTGAAAACAGATAAGCAATGTCAAACTATAAGAAGCTTTCACACGATACTGAACTGTGTATTTTGTGCTAAAAGACATAACAAAAGAAAAAGGGAAAGGAAAGAGAGTAGCTCTATGTATAATACTTGTAATGTACTGTACCCTAAAAAAAAAAAAAAAAAAGGATTTAAAATTTTTTTTCTTAAATGAAAAAAAAAAAAAAAGATTTTTTTAACTGTTTTTTTTTTTTTTTTTTTTTAACAAAAACAAGGTTTTGAATCGTGCTTTCTTAAAAAAAAAAAACATGTTTCTTTGACTGTTAAAAAAAAAATATATATATAAAAAAATAGATAAAAAAACTTCGTTAAGGGGTTAATGTATTTTTTTCTAAACTAATTTTTCTTCCAAAATTTTGTAAAGAATAAAGTTAATCAAATTCGATAGTATTTTAAATATAAGTGTCAAACACAGTTTATAGATATTTTATACGACAAAATTACCATGCTTTTAATATAGGCAACATTTGCCAATGACTTGGTGACTTGGCGATGACTATTCTGGCGTGTACCTTAATCTCAATAAAACTCTGTAGTGTCTAAATCTTGTTTATATACATTAATGTTTTTCAGAGTTCATTATAGAATAAAACTGAATATAATTTTACTGAAACTATACTTTTACATGCATTCTAATAATAAAAATATTATTAAAAATACTTTCTTTACTCTATAAAGTTTTAAAAGTGTAAAGTTTTTCTTTTAATGTTGTCTTGATTTCCTTTAATTTCAACTTGCACTAGCTTTCTACGTACTATGAAACGATTTGTCAGTCTAAATCTGGAAACTAAAATTGAAAAGTTTATTTCTTACTTCTTCAATATGTTAGTTTCAATATGTTAGTTTAAAAGAAAGTGTTATCTGCAAATTTATCTATCGGCTGGTATTATAAGAATAAGAAAAACTGTTCGAAAAAGTTTCTGAATTAAGGTTAAACAAATTTTAACGTGCAAACTATTTCAGATTTTTTTTTTTTTTATCGAAATGTAAAATGTTTCAGATATATATTTCTATACTGATGCATTAAGTATATACACACGTTGAGATTATGGCTACATTTAGATCCTAAACAATACACAATATTATAATATTTTCAAAAATGTAGTTTTATACACTGTAAATTTTTAAACTTTATTTTAATAGTTGTCGGTTTTTGCTCGCCTAGCGGTCTATATTTTCAAATGAAGATGTTTTCAAATTTGCCATATTTGTCAAATCAAAAACACTGGCCATATGTCGTAATAAATAGTCGTATTACTACAGAAATATACTAAAAATTTCTATTGAACATTTTGATAACAAAAAGCGTAAAAATTTGCACTTTGTTACAGTGTGAGTAACTTATAAGAATTTATAGATTTAAAAAAAAAAAAAAAAAAAAAGTAAAATATTTTAAACTAATACCTTATATTTACACAATTTTGTTTCTTTATTTCAGTTTTAATGCTCTTTTATATATCTTTTAAATTATACAAATTCATCATTTAATTTATTGTACAATTATGTTTATAGATTTTTACTTTCTCTTACCCACATATTAGGTAGAGAAAGCATTGTTTTTGGTAACTTTTCCAAATTCCTTTTTTTATGTTTACATTTTGAGGGTCCCTCAATCTGAAAACTATGTTTTTAGCTGTTGGTGTGTGTGTGTGGGGGGGGGGGGGTGTGTTATCGGAATATTTCAAGAACAAATATCAGTAGGAAGTCCAAACTAAGTATTCTAAATTTCTATTACACCCCGCGACAAAAAGATAGGAACAAAGGGTTTTTTCTTTGATTTTTCATAAAATAACGTTATCTAAATTGTGCTTATCATTTATTATTATTAAAAAATAACACTATTCCTGGACTAATTTTTGTTTTAAGACTAATTTAGAAAAATTTTAAGAGTAAAATGTTTCTAATTTAAGTCTACACAGAGCGGCAAAAAGATAGAAACAAAGTTTTTTTTTTTTTTTTTTTTTAATTTTTGAATATGATTATTTTGAATATGATTCAAAAATTTAATATTTTTTGATATGATAATATTTTGTTATAATAATAAATGATCATCACAATTTAGATAATGTTATTTTATGAAAAATTTAAAAAAACCCTTTGTTCCTATCTTTTTGTCGCGGAGTGTAGTCTTAAATTAGAAAAATTTTAGTCTTAAAATTTTTCTAAATTAGTCTTAAAACAAAAATTAGTCCAGGAATAGTGTTATTTTATGATAATAATAAATGATATGCACAATTTAGATAACGTTATTTTATGAAAAATCAAAGAAAAAACCCTTTGATCCTATCTTTTTGTCGCGGGGTGTATATAGGAATCAACACTAAACTTTTCATTGATATGAAGCAAAAGGTTCGTGTAGAGATATATCTAAGAGAATTCAAATTTATTGCGCATATGGGCAAAATTTTCGGTAAGTACAGTTTAACATCTATAGGATGCACTAAACAAAATAAAATGAACATATATTTTTTATATGCATAAGAGCATGTTTAGCGTAGAATATGGAAAGAAAATCATTCACCATTGGTTTACAGGGCTATCTAAAAGAACTAGAATATAATGCGACTATATGTTAAATACACAAATACGGTACATTTATGGTAAATAAAGTAATTTTCCTGTGGAAATTATCAGCACTTGATTTTTGTATAATTACGCGTATTCAGGTTTCTTGACTACGAAAATCAAATTTTGAACAGTTTATGAGGTCGAGACTATAGACCGTCACCAAAGTTGGGACGGTTAATTCACTTCGTCGCCAGTGACTCGGCGAAAGTCTTGGTCGAATGAGTTTTATGTCGACATGGTTCTGCAGTGAAAGAATTAGGTTCTGAGCGTTTGATGAATGGGAAGTGATTTTAAGTTCGATTGAAATGAAGGGAAAGGAAGTTTGTAGAATATAGTATAAGATGGAGATTGTTTTGGTAGATAAAATAGTGAATTGATAGTGATAGAGTATGGTAGTTTATTATTGTGTGAGGAGGTGGAGTAAAGAGTATTGTTGGTGGTAGCTCTTATGCGAGAATAAAGTATGAGAAGAACCTGTCGCGCCTCGGGAATCCGGCCGATAATTTTGGTGTGAGAATAGCTAGTGTAACAGAGAGCAGTCGTCGACAAGATCAGTATTGGTGAGATAGCTACCTTTTATTTTATGCTTTGTTAAAGTTATTTCCTGGAGTTTATTGAGAGTTAAAATTGAGTTAGCCCAACAACCTCCTTGATATCGAACGTTAAATAAACTCTTATTTATTTGTTTAACTTTGTCTCGAGCTGTTATTACTATCTAATTAAGTAATTAAGTTAAGATCTAAGATTGAGGAATCGAGATCATGGCATCCACGAATTCCTCACAAGTTGATCTTTCTATATGTCAGTATATTTTAAAAGCGAATAATTAAAGGTAATACAAATGTTGTATTTTGGTGTTCATATGAGGATGCTACTTGAAATGTTTAATCAGGATTGATAAGTCTCAGGGGTGAGCGAGTGAAAGTTGTTTGAATAATTTGGAATAAACTTTCAAACAATAATAGCCTTGAATTATGTATAAATGTAGGTATTATAGGTATTATATTCACGGGGACTTGATAGGGAAATGGGGTATACGGGGATTTGATAGGGAAGTAGACCCCTCACATATTTCTAATTAACAAATAAAACATTTTCTAAATCAGTTTAAATTTTTTAAGTGTAGGTTTATATACAGTACTTGGTATTTTAAAACCCGAATAAACTACTACGTCAGAAACGCCAAAGAAAAATATTGGAAATGCATACAGCTGTTTCGGTAGCCTTAAGCGTACCGTCTCCAGCGCAAAAAGGATTCTGAATCTGGAGATGTGCTCAAATATATAGGAGAGGGGCCGGACATTTGTTTGACTGTTGGAAATTTTATATTCAGTCCACATTTTCTTAATATTTCTACTGTTTACACAGCTAACTTTCCTAAATTCCTATTGGCCACTCTCCACACCTTTCCCGTAATCCTATTGGTTGAACTAAATCCAGTCCCTCTCCTATATATACGAGCACTTCTCCTGATTCAGAATCCTTTTTGCGCTGAAGACGGTACGCTTAAGGCTACCGAAACAGCTGTATGCATTTCCAATATTTTTCTTTGGCGTTTCTGTCGTAGTAGTTTATTCGGGTTTTAATATTCCAACGACAAGTCTCCTGTTATTACTTGGTATTTTACCTTTTAAACTGCAATATATCTTTATAACATTGAAGTGCAGGTTAAAAGAAAATCATGTGCGGGCCACACCAAAAATTTTTTTTACTAATGTGTTTAGTAATTTCTCGCCTCTTCTAAAAAACGTTTTTTAAAACAAAATAAAACACACAAATACTTAAATAATTAAAAAAAAGTTTTAACATTTAAAAAATTATCTTTTAATTTATTTCTACTTGTTTTCCTGTAAAATATTCTCAAACTTTAGAGGTTATTGCATTTATTATGACTCATTCATTACCATAAGTGAATTTTATTTGGGAAGTATAGATTTTTATCTTCATAGTATATTTATAATAATTTATAATATTATTTATCAATATAGATTAACTGATAATAAAAATTTATATTTACAATATATATTTATTTGATGGTTAATTTTATATATCATATTATAAACGTCATATATGTTAATAATTTATGCTTGATTCTTTATTCTCTTTATACAAGGATATTTGTTTTTGTCATTGTTACTATATATATATATATATATATATATGTATATATATTTATATATATTATATAATTTACTCTCCTGCGCATGCGTGTTCATATTATTTTTCTTTTTTTAGCTTTATTATTATTATAGAGACATAAAGTAAATTTATTACAAACATTTCCAACCACGAAAATAACAATTTATTATTCATATTGTTTTTCAATCGTGAATAATAAAACAATGCCTGCAAGATAAGAAAAAGAAAAAATTCCATTATTATTCTACAACATATATAAAATTTATATACAATGTCTGAAATAAAATTCGGTCAAATAGATATCCCTTTAAGGCTGAAAAACAATCTCGTATTTCTATCAAAACAACTCTTTACATTCTCATAAATAATACATATCTTAAATACATCTTACAGTATCTAAAATAAACTCTTTTTAGCTTTTGTTAACCTCACGGACAAATATTTGCAGAGATAACAGTAATCTAAAGTTAAAATTGCCTTATTATTATTATTTCTTTTAATAAAAGACTAAAGAGGAAGTTTCTATTGCGGTAATCTATATTTTTTAAATACAATTTCTTATAATATGCAAATTATGACTTTTTTTTTCTATTGGTGTAAAATTTGCGCTTAGCATGAAAAAATAAATTCAGTATTCATTGTAGTAGGACAAATACGTGCAGTTTTAGCATTTCAAATTACGCTAGAAAGTATATTGTAATGTTTATTTATTTGTTCGTCACTGTAAATAAATAATATTACTTTCTTTTAAGCACACAATATAACATTTTATTTTTATAAATATGATTTCAGCAGCAATTGAAAAAATTATTTTAACTCAAAAATCTTATAAAATAAAATATTTTCTGTGAAAAAATATTGGTAAAAGTCTACTAAATGTAAGAACTAAACTTGTTAGTTATTAGTTTTGTTTCTAACGTCCTTCACAAGTCTTGTCGTTAAAATTTTCTACTGACCAAAAGAAAGAATTTTTACTTTCAATAGTTTGTCGAAGAACATTTTAATTAAAATTTTTCTTTGTTCAACATCAGTTTGATGTGTACAACTATTCCTGAAACAAAATCTTCGAAAGATTTCTGGGAAAATATTTTTTACAAGCATGTACGTGGAAAATTTGAAATAAAATAGGAATATACATGTAAAATATTTGAAGCAAAATAAAACTGCACATACATATAAGAACCAAACTTCTGGGTTATTAGCTTTGTTTCTAATACTTTTGCAAGATTTATTGTTAAACCTTTTATTAACCAAAAGAAGGTATTTTTGTTGAAATACTTTCAATAGTTGAACACACTTAAATTAAAAAACTAGTGTACAATCAATATTTAAGCTTA
Organism: Salticus scenicus; assembly: GCA_963930645.1. NCBI lineage: Eukaryota > Metazoa > Arthropoda > Arachnida > Araneae > Salticidae > Salticus > Salticus scenicus. The sequence goes on along the minus strand of OZ005654.1, from coordinate 79,578,373 downwards.
AAAACTTCTTCAAACACCATAAATTAATTAAAGTAGTACTGGTTTCAAAAGGACGTGGTCATTTTTCTTCAGGTGTAAAACACGCGCTGCTGCTTTGAAGCAAAAGCAAGACACAAGGAGACACTTGGAGGCAAAGTCTTGCTTTTACCTGTTTTGCCTTTCTTTGAAAAAAAAAAAAAAAAAAAAACTTCTATTTACATGACATTTACTTGGTTTTTTACAATTGTTTTATTTGCATATTTATAATTCTTGAAAAAGAAATCGGCAAAATGTTGACTATGTAATTTGTCACTTAAATTTGAAAAATCCCACTTAAATTTTTTGTTAGAGTGAGAAAAATCCGCTCAATACTTTTCCATAGTGTGAGCCCTGCTTTTTAAAGAATCAGCCGATAAATCAGACGAGCTACACGAACATGAAAGTCCGAGAATTAAACTATAAATAAATGAAAAATATTGAAAAATATAATTATAATAATAAACATTTAACAAATAAGAACAGTTATTTCAGGATGAAAATTTACTTTTTACACTTAAACGTTTTTGTAGTATATAGTTGTCTCAATTTTATTGTAATTAAAAATTATCTTAAAAATATCGAGCTTAAATATTAAAATTCTTGTACTCATTAAAAGAATTCGATTTCAAACGAACTCCATATAAATACGAAGAAAATTCTGTATTATGCAGTTATGTAACGATATTATAAACTATGGAAATGCGAACTAAAAATAAAATGACTAAGAAATGATCATTACATTTTGAATAAGAATGCGCTTTTTTCCCTGTTTCTTATGAATATATAATGATTATACTGCTAGTGAATATTTTATGTTTTATTCATAGCTAAAAATCTCAATTATCGCATTTAAATGTCACATGGCCACTAATAGACTTGTAGTAAATAACATTTTAAATTTAAAATCTACTTTTTAACATAGATATTATTTTATTTTATTACTTTCTTCTATATTCAATAGAAGAAATTATTGGATTCGTAAAAATTTTCGACCTCGGGTTTTTGATGGATTTACACGTTTTGAGAGCTGTAGAACACGATTTGACCATTTTTAGAAAACGTCTGTCTGTCTGTGTGTGTGTGACAACATTTTGTGGCAACTGTATCTCAGGAACTAATGCACATAATTTCATACAAATTGATATGTAGTTGCACCTTGACATAAATTAGTGCCTATCAACTTTTGGTAAAAATTGTCTTACAGGTTGCGTTGCCATCCCGCTTTTTCTAAATTTTTAACATGGTGATACAGGACAATATTTTGTATAAATGTGCATAAAGAGAATTTTTTTTTAGTAATCATTATGAAATTTACAAGAATTATTTATAATAGAGATAGTAAACTACAAAAATTTTTTTGTATGTGTAGGAGCCGCGCCACCCCCTGGGGGGGCAGTCCCCTCTCCTGGGGAGTAAATTTTCATGATGGGTATCTTTCAAAAGAGCTCGCCAATACCTTTAAAACGAATGGTTGAAACATCGATCTGCGATAATTTAAAATAAAGTTATCAATTTTTTAAATTTTTAACAATATATATATATATATATATATATATATAATATTGACAATAAAATTGACTTTTCTTGGATATTCAGTGTTATACTACTTCTCTAATATGGAAATCGTCTGCATTATCATGAAAGATAATTTTTTTAAATAAGAATTTTAATAAATTATTTTTACTAAGTTAATTTGTATAGGAAAATATAGAAGAAAGTCATGTGGTAGCCACAACATACTAGTTTTTTATTAGCATTTGATTAATATTTATTTTATATTATGCGATATTTTCATAGTTTTAATTAATTTAATTTTTTAAAACCCCATATCTCAAAACGTACTATATTGAAAACAAAATGATATTTAAATAAACATACATGACGCCGCTTTTCAGTTAATTGATTATTATACTATTTAAAATGTAATTGCTTATAAAAATCTCACTATCGATTTCTTTTTTATAATAAATAAAAACTTTATTTTGGAATATATATATATATATACATACAATTGAAAAAAAAAAAAAAAAAAAAAAAAAAAAAACGTTAATATCACATTATTTTGTTCACATGTTGCCATATATTAATGTCCTCTTCAGAATGTTTTCTGTTTCTCTACTGCACTGCAAGATTTATATTTGTATTTAAAATACACCTTCATTGTTATAAATATATTTTTACATCCACCCACACACATTAGTATAGGACTCGACTCAAATGTTTGCATTAATGTAATGCATTAATGTAATTATATTTCCTTCACCATTAAAACAAATGGATCCCATTATATTTAGCAAAGCAAAATGCTTTACGTTCTTTTAAAAAGAATTAAGTATTAACATTTTCATTATGTAAATGTACTTTTGCCCTATTTTTAGTTCGTTTGATTGTGTATTAGGAGAAAATCCAGTGTCTGTAAACAAAAAATACTTATACTTAAAACTTAAGCGTTATTTTTAAGCAAATTTTATTTAATAAAAGAAATAAATAATAATAAAAATAAAAATCCTAAAATATAGAATTATAAATAACGAGATTTAAAACGTATCTTCTGGACTGTTTAGAAGTTTGTTCAATTTTATTTATTTATTTATTTTTATCTGTCGTTATGTGATATTTGATGATGAATCAATACAGGAGAGTAAAAAAAAAGTTTAAATGTACCTATATTAGAGAATTTGTAAATGCCTTTGTTATAATTGTTCTTCCAATATCTATTATTTAATTGTTAAACTAGTCAAATTAGTTTAAAAGAAAAAAGCGTCGCCAGTCGCTTAGATGTACAGCTCTCAAAACAGGTAGACAGAAAGTGCCCAGTTCGATCTCTGATCGTGCTTGTTGACCTAGACATTTGGAGTTTTTCGTGGCTTCACTGAGAAAATATAGGCTAGGATATCTTTAAAAAAGCCTCCACGGAGGGCATTTCACCGAGGCTTAGGACACCCTTGCACTCAGTCGGCCTTAACCCTAACACCCATCAGGCATCGTAGTCCCGCCTTCTTCTTTTTTTTTTTTTTTTTTTTTTTTCAAGGACACTTTTAGGGACGAGAAATTCTGGCTTTCTCCAATACCACTATTTTTATACAGAAATCTTTACATTGTTTTCATAATAATGTGTCGTGATGAAATAGGATATAGATTATTGTATGAAAATACTGGTAGCAAAGAAGAAATTTTTCATTCCCAAAAGTTCCTTGAGAAATTGGTGGAGACTACAACCCCCAACAAATCACATACACGCTCCAAAACAAATTGTTATTCCTTCCTTTTAAATAAAAAGAAAAGAAAAACATTTTAGCTAAATGTTTTTGTTCATAATGATTTTATAAACTGGCTTTAAACTGTTTTTTACTTGATGTTGAAGAACAATGATTTAAAACAGGCCTATTTAACCGACGAGAGGGACTAATTTTTATTAATCTCAACACAAATGCAAACAAATATTTTAATTATGTTAAACGTTTTGTCGTATGTTTCTATTTTGAAAAGTTTTAATAGAAATTCAACATATTAAGAAACATGTAAAGTCCATACTTGCCAACCATCTCATTAATAACCGTACAATTGTTAACGCCCTCTGAAAAAATTAACCTTTTCTCACACCACTATATTTTTAGAGTTATTTTCTCCAAATGTTGTTACGATTAAATAACACTAAAATTACTCTAAAAAATTATTGGTGCGAAAAAAAAAAGGCGGGTACTAAAAATTGTACGGTTCATAATGAGATGGTTGAAAAGTATGAAAGACGAATAAGACATTCTGATATGAGCGTGTTTCATGACGAGAATTTTATTAGAAATCGAAATTTTCGAAGAAAGTGATTGATTAATGTAATTTAATATATTAATTTTTATTGTAAAAGTCATTTTATTTAATTTTGTTCTTTTAGTCAAGAAAAAGTAAAACTCGATCTACAAATGTGTGTATAACTTTGATTGTGAGGGGGCTTTCTAGATTTATTGATTAATCGATAGAAACGGAAATCGATTCAGATAACTCAGAATTGCTAAAACACATCATTAAACAGCAACAATCGTTTAGTGTAACATCATTAAATCTGTTAGTAGTTACATTATTAGTTTGTGTAATCAATTAAACGAAAAATTGAATGTAAAATTAAATTTCGAGAAAGCTTTAAGAGGACGTTAATCTTGCCTATTAGGCAAATTTTTGTTATATAGTCCCAAGACTTTTGTGTATTATATGCAAATATCTTTTTATATTTAGTCACAGATATATAGATATAGATTTTTTACAGTTTATATACAGATATTTATAATGTATTCGTGAACTATTACAACACGAATAAGAGAAATTATCATGCGAATTTAAGGTATCCAAAACTTTTCGGAGATTACTATTATTAATATTTATTTAGTAAAACAATGAATTTTTTTCCATTTTATATTGAAATATGATTATAAACTTAAAATAAAATAAAAGCTTTTTCTATTCAATATATTATTTTATAATTTACCAGAAAAATGAGTAAAAAATAAATAAATAAATAAATAAATAAATAAATAATAATAATAACAATAAATAAATAAATTATTTTTTAAAACACAACATAATTTTAAGTGAAGAGATTTCTGTTTTGTAAATATTATGAATTATTTTAATTTTGTTTTCCAGGAGAATGAATTCCTATTTCAAACTTAATTATTAAAAAAGAAAAAAAAATGTCCAAATTAAATAATTGTCGGAACAAAAGCTATTAAAAATGCATTGCAAATCCTAAACTTCATTAATGGTTATCTATATATATATATATATGTATGTGTGTGCGTGCGTGCTTGCGTGCGTGTGTGTGTGTGTGCGTGTGTGTGTGTGTGTGCGTGTGTGACCGTGTGCGTGTGTGTGCGTGTGTGTGTGTGCATGTGGGCGTGAATATTATTAAATCACGTTTCTTGGGATCATGGAAGTCTCTATGAAAGTGCTGACTCGATGAGTCCAATACTAAATTAGGGATGATAACCCTTGTGGTTGAGAGAAGTTAGTTATAAGGGAACGCCAAATGACTAAATCTTCAAATCCAAACCTGTCAATCAATTTGGCCCTCTTCTAATCCTTTGGAGTCCTCCTGAGTGCTAGGCACGAGAAGCATGATGATACCATAATGTATATAACCATAAACACTAGCAAGATAGTATGTTCATTTAATTTCAATGCTAGCCAGGGTGAATTAAACTGATTTAAATATACCTGACTTAAGGGAGTGCAGCCCTGCCCTTTAAATTTTAGAACTAATAAACTCGTGTTTCATTTTAAGCTATATTGCCGTCTTTACTTCACACATTTACCTACAGCAGAATAATTGCAAGTCAGGAAGGCACAGGTGAGGGGCTATTCTCGGAACCCTAAAAATAAAATTTAACAATATGTAAAATGCTGATACGTAGTAAAATCGAAAAGGCTGAAATTCTAGGTTCCAATAGTATAGAACTAAAATTCAGATAGATTTGCAAAGGTAAGTAATCAAGCTTTAATATGATATTAAAACTGAAAATTTGATATTTTTTCAGAAAATCGACATTCAAAATTATCTGGCTATCTTAAGCGAATAATAAACGGATTATTGAAACAACCTTTTCAATATGTTTTTTTAATACTTTAAATGCAAATAAATTTAACTAACACAATAGATTAAATTGGTCCTACATAACAAAATACATGACTAATCAATTCATTTAAAAAAAAAAATATTTTTTAAATTTCACAATAGATGAATTGGACTTAAATGTTGCAGTGAAAATGATTTATAAAAGTAATTTGACCTCATTTTACAAATGATATCATTCATACCAATGCGTTCGCGTCAAAAGAGAAATAAATTTCGAAAATTTATTCGAAAATAAATTGTACAGTTCAAAAAAAGGAGTGGGAGTATATAAAAATCTATCAAAATCTATTTTAAGAAAGCAAGAAAAAGTATTCCAAATCTCTGATGAGAAGTTCTTTAAAGCAGCTGGTAACTGAAATGAACACGCGGAATGTCAATGAATACAAGTGAATGTCAAGTGAAATAATTTCAACTTAACCAGCAGCTTTTAATTAGACGACGAAGCTAAAATCCAGTTTTACTCAATACTGACAAGTCTGTTTTTTGTACCCTTTGTGAAATAACTGTGAGGTTTCAGGTTACCCAGATTAGTGTAGCATTAGAACAGCAAAGAGCATTAGTGGTGTCTATTGGCATTGATCTTGAAGTCATCTCTAAGAATGATACTGAGAGATGCCTTCACATTTTTTCCCCCTTCCCAGCAGCAGGAATGATTTTTCTGCTTATTGTCCAATGACCTACGAAAGAAATTGAACCTTTGATGAAGGGGTTGCAGAGATTAACGAGGACTTCTTCAGTCCCTTAGCAAACTAGACAAAAAAATTCATCCTAAGCACTGACAGCAGTCGTTGGTTCTTTAATTCTCAATGTTCTAATGAAACTTTGTTGAAATAGTCTATTGTTGGACAAAAAGATTCCCATTAAAACCAGCCTCGTGCGCCTGGTTAACAAGTTCCGATCTCGAAACAGGTAGATGGGAGATGCCGGATTCAATCCCAGGTTACACTCGTTAGCCTAACCGTTCGCGGTTTTTTTCGAAACTTTCTTGAATATGAGTTAGTAACCCTTTAAACGACCACAATGGAGGAGATGCAACTAGGTTCTTAATGTAGACAAGCAACCTTAATTTCAACACCAACACCCACTAAAATTAGAAATAATAATGAGATGTGTTTGGGGTTCCATTTAATTATGCTCACCTAAATATAATTACAAAAGACAAACTTCATCTTCTTACGTATTATTTTAGATGAAGTATTTACACAGTATAATTATGTTTGCAATAACCTTTTAATAACACAAATTAAACAAGTAAAAGTACTAGTTGTTAAGACAAATAATAGAAATAGTTCCAAATTTCTCAACAATATCAAAGATTTAAAATAAGTATAACATCTACTTAACCTAATATCATTATTAGATATTTCAGCGTTATCTTACAGACGAAAATTATTGAAAAATATATTTGTTTTTATTGTCTGAAAAAGATTTTATCGAAAGTCTTTATTTATATTTACAAACAAATTCTTTTCTAGCTTATCTCATTATAGTATATTATTATCATTTAGTAAAACTTAGTAATGAAATTGGGAATATGTGTATTTTACTTTAAAAAAATATTATTATTTTTTAAATAGAGTTATTAATTAAATGTAAAATGAAATATCTCATTACATTATTACCTTACATAATTTTGTAACTACTACTACTACTACTAATAATAATAATCAGCCTGCAACACGACATTAATATTTTATTTTTCGTAAACATGTTTCTACTTTTAATATGTTTATGAAATGACTGTTTTTCTCGTTATTAAAATAAATAAATTTCTGCAGTTAATTTAAATTTACTCCTGTCTTCGAACTTCTAAATTTCTGATCTTCCCTACTTTTATTTAATTTTTATAAATTAATTATTATTTTTTTTTAATTAAAGTATTTCTTTTTTATTACAAAGAAAGACTTGGTAGTCGTTTTATTTTGCGCATAAAGATTCCTTTGCTTTAAATATATAATTTTTTACGAGGTAATAAATTTCATTAAATTCTACGTTTAATTAAATTTTGGTGAATCATCACAGTTCTTAAATAAGTGCTTAAGGCAAAATTTATACCGTTTCGTGATTGCGGGGATTTAAATTTTTCCTTTTTCTTTTTCTTTTTTCTTTTTCCGAGACGTAACCTAAATTTAATGACTACCCTGTGCACTTAATTTATTTTATGGGGAGACTAATATTTTATTTCCGTAACTTTAAAAGATTTTCCCACTGTTTTTGTAAATTTTGTATTATTAAGATATCTTGAAAAATAGTTTTATATGTAATTTTCCTTTTTGAAGCATTATATTTCTTTAAATCACAGGTTTAATTAAATCTACACATCTTATATTTCATGTGTTTTAGAGGTAATTTGTATTAGTGCATAGTTGCAAATGGTTTAAAAATTTTCTTTTTCTTTTTCTCTTTCTTTCTTTCTTTTTTTAAATAACTTTCTTAATACAAATTTCTTGTCAAAGCATTGATCTTCTTAGGGTACAAACTTTAGATTTAGGGTAGGTGCTCCAGTGATTTGCATGCTCCAGTAACTGTCATCTATCCCGAAATAATTAATAAATAAGAAAAATAAGAAAATCATATATTTTACATATAAGAATTTTAACATTTTATCTGTATGTGCTAATAACTGGTAAAATGAATAACTAGCAGTGTCAAACACTGTAACATAGGGGGCCAATTACTGATAAAATGAAAACCTGTCAATGCCAATTACTGGAACATTGAGTGGATGTCAAAAAAAATTCATAAAAAAAAAATTGTTATCAAATGTATATATTTTAACATATATGTGGTTCTGGATGTCTTTCATACCATATGTACTAACTTAAGATTTCTAAAAATATTTTCTGATGGCTAGAACATTAAAAACATCAGAGATTGCTCTAAAATTGTCAATCACTGGTGCACTTACCCTATTTAAAAATATTCTTGTACAATGATTCATAAGATAATAACTTTAAACTTCTTTAATAAAAGTTATTTTAATTGATACAATATATATTTTTCGGGTAGTTGTATTGTATTTAAACGAATATTTAATTGGTTCTTCTTAAATATAAATAGTGCGTTATAAACCAATTATTTGAGAGAGAATTTGATCGTAATCATGTTAGCCAATATATGATGGAGATTTTTTTTAGTGATATTATTTTTATTATTAGGTTTAATTTTAATTTTAATGATGTTTTCCTGAATTTCACTTATAAACTTGTATTATATTATTTTCAAATACTTTCTCCAAATATTTTCAAAGGGAAAAAGATTTTGAGTTTCTTTTTTGGCATTTAACTTTTACAATTGAGTAATAATATTGAGTTAAAACAACTTATTTTTCGGCTTTCAAAAGTGTATACAGACCTAATTAGCTTTTCTTTTTATTCATAATTACAGATTATCATTTACTTATATTATCTATTTTTTTCATATTTTTTGGTACGTCAAATAAATATGCTGAAAAAAAAAATCTAATGTATATTTTAAATGTTAAAGTCATTTCATTCATTTGTCTTAAAATAAAGAAATCATGTACTGTTGAAATATTTAACTAGTAATATTTAAAAACCTCCTTATATTCATAAAAATCTTATGTTAACCAATTAATTTTCATGTTTTAAAAATTAGATTTCGCCAGTTAAATGCTTACTCACAATTTAAAATTTTACATCTAAATACCCCTGAAAGTTATTCATGTACGTTTACTTGACTGGTACAATCTGAACGTCCGTACAAAATGACAACAAATATCTTATTGAAGCGGGGACTATTTAATTTCTGTTAACGTCTCAGTATATCATATTTTCTGAAGTATGCTTAGAAAATGTGCACAGAAGTGTACATTTATTAGGTATTAATGTGGCACGTCTCAAACTGTAAATTGGTTAACTTTATGATGCTCTTGGCCACATATGTAGGTTATTATTATTATTATTATTATTATAATTTTCAACACTTCTACTACTAATAAACACACACACACACACACACACACACACACACACACACAAATAATAATATCATATATTATTCATTACAGAATCTCTCAAGAGTAAACAAACAAATCTTTTAGTATGGCTACGCTGAAAACCTAAAAAATTCAAAGACTGGATTAAAATTGACACAGATATCACACTGGAGGGTATAAGCCATTATCCTAAAAAGGAAAAGTACTTGAAAAATATTCCAAAATGTCACGACAAGTATTTTTTGAATAAAAGACAATTAATAAAAATGGAATAAAAATCTAGCAGGAGCTGATTTATTTTAAAAATTACATAGGCAATATGAAAGATAAAATTAAAATAATAAAGGACATTTTTTCTTAATTATGGCTCCTTGTCATTTTCAGCAACTTCAGATGCAGTACTGAACCATGTACAAGAACAGTTCAGAGTAGGAATGCATATTCAGAAAGAATTGCGCATATATATTTGAGATGGTGACGAGAAAGCCTTGTAAACCATCAGTCTTGTTGATTTTCTATTCACCCGCTCAACGAGGAATACTCAATAATGCATGAGTTATGTCTAGGGTTAGGGTTCCTTAAATGGTAAGTATACCTTACCATTTAACGAGCCCTAACCCTAGACCAGCAACTTGGCTGAACAATATAATAACTAGAAAGCCCCTACGGCTCAAATTAAAGCGCATCTATGCCTTCCTTCAAGATTTATCAAACTCAGCAAACTAAATTATTTCTCTATCTTTCCTTAATCTTTCCTTCCTCTCCTACATGGCAAATACTGGTCATGTCTGATGCTACAGCGTTCCAAGGAAGTGCTCTCGGGAAGCAATCATCCAGCGCATGATTTTGCTATTAACCAACATTGTCCATAGGTTGTTTGGGCTTGGTATAAAGACTGTGTGAACTTTGTTCAAAGATTGTGTGAACTTTGTTTAAAGACTGTGTGAAATTTGTACATTACCTGTATGAACTTTGTAAATAGACTACAACTCGGGTCCGGTCCTTTTCCCTTTCATGCAACTTTGTCGCCTTTTGTCGCGGGAGAGCTCTGTTCTGGCGACCATTGTATTTTTTTTTTTTTTTGGTTTGCTTATGCAATAAACAATGGGGGAGGCTTAACCTTTGGAAACGGGCTCTTTTGAATCTCCACAGAGGCTTTGGAGCCCCTCTCTAAAGGTTAAAAACGCTCAAAACCACTGCATAGTGGTGAGAGGCCTCCTTCCGTCTTAGAATCTTAGAATAATGCATGAGTAATAATCTCTGCTCTGAATTTTTAATATACTGGGTCGAACCTGGCATTGCAGAACCTTTCGGCCTCGGCCTAGCTGGGGTGCCTAGCTGTTCGAAGATTTTCGTGGTTTTACTCGCTTGAATACAAGATAATTTCCACTAAAAAGACTCCCGGAGGGCATATCAGATAGTTTCCCTTAAAAAGACACCCGGAGGGAATACCACGCAGGCCTTGGTCCGAGATTAATAGAATCAGTTATAACACCAACACAACTATTTCGTTATTTTCTTCTATGTATACATGAGAAGAAAGTATTGGATTCGTAAAAATTTTCAACCCCTGGATTTACATGCTTTGAGATGTTCTGAACATGATTTGACCATTTTTAGAAAATATTTGTCTGAGTGCTTGTGTGTCTGCATGCTTTTTTTTTCGTGTGTGTGTGTTTATCAAACAATTTGTGGATGCTGTATATCACAAACTATGAACGAAATTTTACCAAACTTGGTATTTAGTTGGTCTTTGGTCTAAATGGTTGCTAATTACATTTTGGGATCAATCGCTCAACAGGTGACGCTGTTATATTATATATAGTGTTTAAATTTTAATATGTCAATATAGGCCTATAATGAACTATATGAAGGGAATCTATTATATATATATAGTGTTTAAATTTTTATATGTCAATATAGGCCTATAATGAACTATATGAAGGGAATCTATCTTAAATTTCATATAAATGTGTATAATATAAACACATTTCCATCAACAACATACAACTTTTCAATGTGAAATTAAAAAGCTATGTATATATATTATATGTGTGTGTATATATAATATATATCAAGATATATATATATATATATATATATTGTTTATGTAGGACTATTAGTCAATCCCCTGGAAAGTGTAAATTTTCAACACGAGTATCTATCTATCTATATATATATATATAATAGTCAATAATAATAATAATAAAGCATTTCCCCAGACGTCGGTGCAAAATTGACTACATTCCGTCATATTTATACGTCTTTGAGGTGAAAATCACCCGCAATCACCTCGAAAAATAATTTTAATATATACTGCGTGAATTTGTATAGGCGAATATAGATGAAGTTTTATGGTGACCATAAAATACTAGTTTAATTTTAAAAAGAATTCTGCAAATAGGAAAGGAAAAATAAAACAGAAATATCTTTTTTTAAGCTGCTGTTGATAGACATTGTTCCAATTTATGTAACAGATGACTTAAAATCTCTTCTTAATGAGTAGCTGTGCGTTATCTGACACGAAGATCTCTAAATTAAAATTACTATTCATATTTTATACCCCTTGTCTAAATATAAGATCATGCCGATAGGGAAACGTATTGAATTAGTTGCATATAAACCGATGTAATCACTCACTGGTTTTTGTTGGACGGATTGAATTGTGAATACTTTTGTTTTAAAGATATTATATAAATGTCTCTAGATTAAAACTGTATAAAATGGCTCGACAATGCAAAAAATATCAATGCTTAGCGAAAAAAGAAATCTGTGAACGATTAATCGAGATCTAATTTATGTATGTGCTTGTGCACTGTAACAAAATTCTGCAAATTTACTGTAATAGTTATGTAGAATCTATAAATTTGCATTACTTTTCTGATTAAGTAAGTAAATGAAATTACAAGCTTTACTGAATATTTTTAAAAGGTTTTAATTTAAATAAAACCTAAAAATGAATGTTTCTAATTAAAAAAAGATACTAATCTAATCCCTTCATTGATAAATTAAAAAAAATATTTTCTATTAAAATTTATTTATAAAATACTTAAACGTCTCCGTTTACTTTTGCTCTCATTTTACAGAAAACTTCAAATAAATAATTTACAGCATATTTTTGGTGTTACAATTTTAACAATGATAGGTGGAAGCATCTTTTTAATAATAAAAGTCGAAGTTTCCCGAGGAAAACGTAAAAACTATCATTATAGCAACAAAAATATTTTGAAATACAGAAAATAAATTTTTATCCTTGGTTTAGAGGAGTTAATAAAATAATGGAAGAAGGATGATTTATCAGGAAAAAAATAACCTCACAATTACAATAAATTAAAGAGAAAAGAAAAACACTCAGATAATTTAAAAGAATTGATGTATTTCTATGTAAAGATTGCCAATTAACGATTTTTAGGTCTTCTTTCAGGACACCGGTAAGAACAGCGAAAATATGGTCAAAACATTTAGCTTAATCAGAAAGCAATGTAAGAAAAAAATACTTAAAATGATTATAATAAATAAAAAAATAATGTATTAATAATAATAATAAACGTATAAACAATAATAAATTCAAGCCGAATAAATTATGGTACTTTTCTGTTATTTCCTGTAAAAAAAAATAATAATAATAATAAAAAAAAAAAGTCCTGTTTGCTGCCAGAAATTTTCTGTAATAATAGTAATAATAATAATAATAATAAATACGATCTAATAACGTATTTTTTTCGTAAATTGCGCGCTTTTTCTTTAACTACAGAAAATTTCTGGCAGAAAACAGGACTTATTTTTTACAGTGTGGGATCGGATTCATGTAGAAAAAAAAAAAAAAAAAAAAGCAATAAATTTGGGGGTATTAAAGTACTACACCTTCGGTAAATAAACTAGTGATGATTTTGAAAAATCTACTCTGAAGTTAATTTTTATAAATAGTTAAATTTAAATTATATTCCATTATTTCGTAAAAAGAATAGATAATTTTCAATAATTGTTTTTTCATTATTGGTTGTTTATCACGGCATTTGGTTACTATTTTTGATTTGGCGAATATGGCGAATTTGAAAACAGGTTCATTTGGAAATACCGACCGCTAGGGCGGAGAAGACCAACTAGTCTGTTGTAAAAAGAGTATTCTAGATAATTATATTTGATTTTATGCAATGTTGATTCTGTTTAATTAAATATGCTGTACTGTTCGGATTAATTAAAACAATAGGTTATTTTTACTAAAAAAACTGAAAATCAGACTATTGTTCTATGAGGAATTTTTATATCTAGGTGGTGCCCTATAAAGTTTACTATTCTATCAACATTTTCAAGCAGAGTCAAAATTACATATGATTACAAGTCCTGATTGATATATGACATTAAAATAATAATAATTATAATAAAATTATATAATTCATCATAATTTAGATTAATTTTTCTATTATACAATATTATGTATTATAAAATGTTGTCATCTAAGATTGTGATGAAATTTTTTAAATTAGCATACGTTTTGAGTGGCGTTCAATTATTGCACATAATTATTTCTAAATTATGTTAAACCTGTCGCATAGAAATCCGAAATAAACACTGTTGCCTATGGTTACTGCAAAAATATTTTTTCATCTTTTAACTTAATTTATTGAAAAACGTTTCCATTTAACATTATGATGAATTTTTACTGTACCGCAAGTTCTTGGTGAATTAAAGTACGTTTTACTTTGAGATAAATCTAACTTAGATATATTAATTTATATTAAATAATTAGCTTATCGTTCAATGTAGGTACTTTAAAAAATAAATATTTTACCTTCTCATTTTATAATGAAATTAATTGAAACGGATTCTGAATTATTATGTTCATACAGATGGCAAGTCAGATATTTCTTTCTTTACTTCCATTACTCGACTACCGTAGGTAACGGAAGTATTGTATTTGGTTAAAAATTTGGATAAGGGTTTTTAAATAAATTTACATGTTTAAAGTTCTCCTGAGTTCAAAACAAGGGTTTTTGGTGATTGGTCAGTATGTATGTGTATGTGTGTCTGAAGAATCTTCTGACTCTGATATCTCTAAAACTAATAAAAATAGAACGACGAAATTTTAGAATTATGATAGGCTTTGTGTGCAAATGAATTTTCCAACTTTGGCTGAAAATTGGAAAACTTGAAGTGTGACCGAAGGTCTTTTTCTCAAAAACGACCCTAACGAATTTTTCTAATTGCTATATAAAAAACCCTTTTAACCCTGCAAGGCTCAATTTTTTTTTTTAGTGCGCGACAAAAATATATAGGTTGTAATTAGTGATCAGAAGATAGGGAAAACTTATAAAAATAAAAATAAAACCATATTTTACGGGAAAATCAACTTTTTAGCTCAACGTACCGTATGTGGAACATACATAAAAACATGATTTACTAATACGTTTACTATTGTAATATATATATATATATATATATATAAACTTACCTCAGCAAAATATACACTTCGTTATAACACACAGTATTTTTTTTTCGAGTCAAAACTGTTCAATAACTATTCTTTTTTTATTTTTGAATTCAGACAAACGACTAACGTATCACTTTCATTCAAATTTCACACTAAGTGCACTATAACAAAAACACGAACGACGTCTTTAGGTAAAGATTCGTTTTACTACATTGCTAAATGTCACTAGTTTCTATCAAGATGTCAAGAGATGTCGCTACTAATAGTTTTATAGCTATAGGAATGATTAAAGTCGGTGTTCCACATATGGAACTGGGTGCCTTGTACGGTTAAGATTTTTTTTATATGTATTAGTTGGTTATGTCAAGAAATTGATAGACCTCCTGTATAAATAGGTCAATTTTAGGTCTCGCAAGTGCGTACTTTTAAAAACGGTTCTGACTATTTTCTTCAACTTTGCTACATAATCCTCTTTTTAGACAGCCTTTTGCATATATTACCTGATTACTACAGGAAAATTGACAAGCGTGATTATTAGGTAGGTCTAGAGAATGGATATGTTTCAAAAATCGTCTCTAACGATTCTTTTAGAAACTGGAACTCTCTCATTTATATGTCTTCACGACGTATTTGCCAAATTACTCTTACAGGAAAATTGTTAGGTGTGTAATTTTTATATTTTCAGGTCTTACCTTAAAATTAAGAAAAAATAATCCACAACACTTCCTTAAGTCACAGATAAAGTGGAATAGTATGTATAACTGAAATAGCATAAATCAAGTAAATAGTTTACGAAGAACGAATTATCTTTTCATATTCATTTATATTAGAAGAAATAGATGAAATGCATATATATATATATATATATATATATATATATATATATATATATATATATATATATATATGATAGATATTTTAACCTTAATTTTTTAGCATTTAATAGATACATGTCAAAACCAACACAACAAATATATATATATATATACATATTAAACTCCAATTGGCATTTAATGAACTCAAAATAATTATTTCATAAATCATAAAGTTTTATTTGACTTGAAACTTAAGAAAAATCTTCAGGTTTTCATTAAGAATCAGAAGAATGTTTACCACAAATTTTGAGAAAATAATTAGTGTAGTTTTCATTTTGTTAACCCAACAAATGCTTACACATTTTAAAATGAATTATATATAAAAATAATATAAAATATTACCTAACACAATTATTGATATTCTTAGAATTACTCCACTCGTAGATATTCTTAAATCTCCTTTTAATAAGAAATTACCATGTTTTCTATATTTTGGTCATATAATTTAATTAATTAAGTTTAGAATTTCATATTAAGTTTATATTTTTACCTTTATTTTATTTTAATTTTTAATTAATTAATTTTTTATTTGCAATAACTATTATTTTCATTTTATCTTTTTTTCTTTGTTATATGGTCTTGCAGTGGATGTGGGCAGGGCCTGATTATCGCACAGGCCGTATATTCCTCGGCCTAGGGCACCTTTATCTAGGGGCATCAAAACAGTTTTTAAATTTAAAGTGCTATTTTTTGCAAAGATTTCCTTAAAAAATTAATTGAAAGTTAGATAACGATAATAATCTTTAGTTGAAAACAGGGATTTTTTAAATACCTTTTGACCAATTATCCGATTAAATTAAAAAAATACAGCATTAGCTAGATTATGAAATGTACCAGTTTTCGTGGAGATCTGTTGAATGGATATAATTTTTTACAGCGGATCTAAAAAATCCAGAGAAAGTTTCACTGACAGACTTACAGTTATATAATATAAATTAAAGAACTTTGTAGCATTCTAATGGAAAATATCTTTGCATTTTCATGTATTTGGTCATGTGTTAATATTTACATACCCGCTGACTTTGTATGGTTATGAATGAGATATATTAGGGTTAAAAAAGAAAACAGCATTATAAAGTATTAAATAATGTAAAAAATTACATTTTTATCGAAGTGATTTCCAACAGTCATAGAAGAAAAATATCCCCTCCTCCCAAAAAGAAAAAAATAATAAAAATGATGATTTGAGATCTCTTTGCAAAAGAAGTGAAACCTAATTTCTTATGATGGTGATAATTTCTTATGGTAACTTTGTTGCCAGCAATCAAACTTAGTGCACAAATTAAATAAAATAGTACAAAAAAAAAAAAAAAAAAAACTTTAACTTGTTCGAGGAGGGCGGGGGGGGGGGGGGGGGCACCAAAATCATCCTGGGCCTTGGGCCACAGCAGGTCGTAATCAGGCTCTGGATGTGGGGAAAGTTGGGCGTCCACTAAACTGAATTAACTCATTTTATCCCATTGTCCTATTTAAAGGACAGCTGAAAAATAGCATATAGAAATCAGAATTTGCTTGGAGTGAATATTTTGTCAGCTGGAATGTATAATGGTGTATATAAGCTTCTGCTAGCGTGTTATATGTCTCACCTCCTCCTCTTCCTCCATCTGGAATCTTTGTTTAATCATTACATTAGGGGGCGTGGTTTATCTTCTCTTTGCGGTTGAAAATTCTTTCTGGAGAACTATCATGTAAATAAGAAAGTATTATACAGATAAAGCAAAACTTTATACTCGGAAAGCACTTTTCACTATTGAAAAGAACACTAAAACTCATAAGTGCAAATTTCATCCTCTTTATTTCAGTGTCCTGCGTACAAGGTGGATGAGATTTCTTATACAGAATATAATTTTTTGTTTTTTCAAATTTTGTAATATTTAGTTTATTTAGGTTTAATTAACCTTAAAAAATACAATTTTTCTCAAATTTGAGCAAAATAAATAAATTGGGATAAAATGGGTTAAACCGCTCCATCCGTCTTAAACCGTGATTGCTTCTACTTTTTATTTTACTTTTTATTTTTGTTCTGTTATATTTTGTCCATTATATACGATCCCATCTCTCAATTTCTCAGACACATTTCATAATAACTTTTTCAATATCATTTGCTTTGTACAAGGCTTTACTTCCATATGTAATAGTTTTCTGATTAATTCAAGTAATCATTTCTGGTGTTTGCTGATTGTAATAATGGATTATTATATACATATTGATGAAATTAAAAGGAACTTTCATTTCCTTTGAATAAAACCATTTTTTTTTTTTAATTGTTAAATAAGTATGTTATGTGAGAAAGACAGAATAATGATGCACATAACTGTATCAAATTATCTTTAAAAAAGAGCAGCAGAAACAGCATTTTTAGAATTTAAACTTTTAAATAGCATTGGAAATGCCTTATGATAATCTTGAAATAGCATTTCATAGTAAAATTCTTTAAAAGTAAAATGAAAATTTGCAAACGGATTGAAAATTGGAAAACATTTAATATTAGACAGATTAAATGCAATAAGGTTATTAATCGAAAAAAAGTCATTCAAAAATAATTAGTCAAATTAACTCTAAAATTTGTTTAATTTTTTGGGTCTAGTTGAATGAGTTTTGTATCGCTCTATAGCTCTAAAGGAAGCAATTGGTGACGATCTGTGCTTCACTCCTAAGGGTGGTCCAGATTTAAGATTTGAAAACGATCTTAAATAATTCATTAATTCTTGCGAAAATATAATAATATTATATTGTCCACATAGTGTCAATGTAATAATATATTGAAACCAATATTAAAGAAAAAAAAAAAGCATTTGCACTCCGGGAGTGCCGACAGAAGTGAAAACGTGAACAATTACGTGTGCATTTCTTGAATCGTCAGGAAATATTTTATTATGCAGGAAATACTTTTAAATGAAGTGTTTTTTTATTCATTAATATAAACTACTACTACAAAAATTATATTACAATTTCATTTAATGCGCTAACGGCAATAGAGACAGTGTCCGGAGATGAGAGAAGTCGTGTACAGCCGCACCAGATTGTAAAAACGTGAGAAAAATGGCGGCTTTGGCCTTTCTCACTGTTTTGTGAGGTCTAACTGCAACATTTCCGGCTGTAATCTTTAAGAGACATTGTCCGGAGATGAGATAAGTCGTGTAGAGCCGCACCAGATTGTAAAAACATGAGAAAAATGACGGCTTTGGCCTTTCTCACTGTTTTGTGAGGTCTAACTGCGACGTAGCCGGCTGCAATCTTTAAGAGACAGTGTCCGGAGATGAGAGAAGTCGTGTAGAGCCGCACCAGATTGTAAAAACGTGAGAAAAATGGCGGCTTTGGCCTTTCTCACTGTTTTGTGAGGTCTAACTGCGACGTTGCCGGCTGCAATCTTTAAGAGACAGTGTCCGGAGATGAGAGAAGTCGTGTAGAGCCGCACCAGATTGTAAAAACGCGAGAAAAATGGCGGCTTTGGCCTTTCTCACGGTTCTGTGAAGTCTAACTGCAACTATTCCGGTTGCAATCTTTAAGAGACAGTGTCCGGAGATGAGAGAAGTCGTGTAGAGCCGCACCAGATTGTAAAAACATGAGAAAAATGGCGGCTTAGGCCTTTCTCACTGTTCAGTGAGGTCTAACTGAAACGTTTCCGTCTGCAATCTGAAAGAGACAGTGTCCAGAGATGAGAGAAGTCGTGTAGAGCCGCACCATATTGTAAAAACGTGAGAAAAATGGCGGCTTTGGCCTTTCTCACGGTTTTGTGAGGTCTAACTGCAATAGAGACAGTGCCCGGAGATGAGAGAAGTCGTGTAGAGACGCACCAGATTGTAAAAACGTGAGAAAAATGGCGGCTTTGGCCTTTCTCACTGTTTTGTGAGGTCTAACTGCAATGTTTCAGACTGCAATCTTTAAGAGACATTGTCCGGAGATGAGAGAAGTCGTGTAGAGCCGCACCAGATTGTAAAAACATGAGAAAAATGGCGGCTTTGGCCTTTCTCTCGGTTTTGTGAGGTCTAACTGCAATAGAGACAGTGCCCGGAGATGAGAAAAGTCGTGTAGAGCCGCACCAGATTTTAAAACAATATACAGTATATAATTATTAACATTTCGCATTAGCAAGTTAATTGTATGATACATTATTTGTATCATACAAGGATGGAAAGCGTCAGCTGACGATGACGTGAGTTCAATGATTTTTGTTCACCCAAAAGTTTTCACTTCAAATGGAAAGCGTCAGCTGACGATGACGGGAATTCAAAGATTTTTGTTCACCCAAAAGTGCTCAACGCGCCTAAAGAAGTTTTCACTTCAAAAATAGCGCAGAAAGGATAGTTTAAAACTTTATTCTACTATTTTCACTATTCATTTTTCATACCAATAATTTTCATTCTAAATATGCCTTAATCACTCTTCCCGTAAACTAACAAAAAATGCATCGATTACAAGCAGTGTGTTTATATAATCTCGTATCCTTTTGTGATATATCTAGCATGAACTATTTATAACAGTTATTGTTATGAAGAAGCACTTAACATAAAAATTGTAACAATAATGCCCCGACGTGCTGAAAAATTTAACATTCAGGAATATGAATGACTGCTATTGATCTAATAATATTCATAATTCAGTTTCTCGGCTAAGAGTAATCGATATTTGAATCTCGTTATTGTGCATCACGGACTAATCCGTAAGGTGAGATGTAACTATTCCTAGACTACTCAACCCTTTAAAAGAAAAAGAAAGACAAAAGATGTCTGTGCTCCGAGAGTCTCGATCTTCCCACAATCGATTTACATAAGATAGTCCCGGATACTTTTTTTTTTTTTTTAACCCTTACGTCGTGCTTCATTCATCCACGCGATATAAATAGTAATATTGCAAGGTTAGATAAACGAAAGAATAAGTATATTTATGTGACGTTGCTTTTTAATTGAATTACGTAACCATTGCTTCAATAAACGTGAAAATTTTTGAGATATTGTGAATTGCGATACAACAGAATTAAAGAGCATTTCATATTTTTTTGTATATAACATTTTACATGCAAAAGACAAAACTGGCATTTTAAATAAATTTTTACGCAAAGCGGTCAGGAAAAAATGATTATTAAATAGCAATCAACAATAAATTATGATGAACTGTGTTTGGAGAAAAATAAAAAAAGCATTGTTATTTTCTTCTATATTGAGTTGAAGAAAGTCGACATCCGGTTTTCAGTGGATTTATTCGTTTGCAGTGATCCAGATTTAATCATTTTTTAAAAATGTCTACCTGTGTGTATAACAAAACTTTTGTGGCAGCCTTAGCTCAAAAATTAATTCACAGAATTTCATACAGATTTACATGTTGAGCACATTGACATAAGTTAGTGACTATTAATTTTTGGGTGAAATCGCCTAACAGATTGTGTTGCCATCCCGATTTTCTTAATTTTTAATATAGCACATAAATGATTTCGAAGTTAATATTTTGCAAATTTTATTGCATTAAGAATCAAAAGTTAATTTGTAACTTAGACTTATTTATTTACCTCACGTGATAATTTTAATACCAAAGGATTTTGCGTAATTAATTATCCTAGTCCGGGATGATACATTGAGAAATCAGTTGTTTCCATCAGCAATATTAGTTTAGTTAGTTAAAACATTTCTAATTATCACATCGATTAGCGAATTGTACTCTTGGATTAAAACAAATTGCCCCTATCTAATGGTACCAATTCTGAAAAAAAATCAGACCGTTACTTCTATGTTATCTGGCCCTTTTAACGGTCTTACGGCTGCTATAGGTTTTAAACGAAATTTTAAACGATGAAATTCACAAACTTACCGTTCCAGATGAGAGCAAGTACATAAGAATTTGGGGAAAACAGGAAATGTTACGACAATTAGGATGAACTAAAGAAAGCTATAAAATATTTCTGGCAGAACAATGCGAAAGACGTTTTAAAGAAATTGTCGGAGTCTATGACTTCAAAATTGATTAAGATCATAGATAAAAAAGGCGAACTCACTGACTGTTAACTTCCTTTTTGTCGTCAGGCTAAAGCTGCCTTAAAGTTTTGTCCAACATTTTCTTTATACAGTCGAACCTCGTTAACGTGAGCACGCTTAACGTGAATTACTTTTAGCATGAAATGTATCCACAATCCCTTTCAAAATGAGGATTGTTTTAGTTATATGAAGATTAGTTGCTGATAATATGAACGCATTTTTATTCCCCTTGAGATTCACGTTCGTTAACGAGTTTCGACTGTATTCATATCAAAGACATGTAGTTAAGATATTAATATTTGCTTGTTCTAAGTACTTATCTGTACACATTATTAAGTACGATGCCTTTTTTCAAATGTCTTTTTTTTACAATCACTTATGTAGTTATATTTAAACGTTTATTCTGTTTTTTTTCTTGGCCTTGTGAAAAATATAGCTTTCTGCATTTCTTTTGTAATACACATATATTTAAATATTTTATGTACAAAGACTCAGAATACAATAGATAAGGACTTTAAACATACGACTGATTTTCAGAATGTGGTAGAATATAGTTTTTATTACAGATAACTTGCTTTTGAAGAAAATTTGTGCTTTTAGTTGCAGCTTATGACTAACAATGACTAGCAGCAATGACTAAGCAATGACTAGCTGCAAGTAAATGCTTGAGATTAAGAACCAATCTACATTTTAAACGGAAACTGAATCTTTTTCACTAGATTGTGCGCATATAGGTGGATTTGTAAAGTCAGTTTTCCAGTTTTCTACTTTATCGACAAATAAATTATTTTGATAGATTTATTTTCACAATAAAAATTCTGTATAACCAAAAGAACGAAAAAACCCTACTCGTGCCTTGTAAACATGATTAGAAACTGCAAATAATATTTTTTTTTATTTTGAGCATAAATCATTTTTCATATTCGTGAAAGAGCATTCGGGAAAAAAAAAAAGAACTTTCAAAGAAAAGCGAATAAAATATCAAATTTCTCAAAAATGTAGCAAAATTCCGTAATTTCTCAAAATAAAGACAAGATTAATTCATCTGTTCTAATTTCCAAAGCCTGAAATTTTCATAAAATTTAATTCCCTTATTAAATTTTTCATGAAATTTCTTTTTTTGTGCAAAGAAAGACTAAAATAACATTTGAAAATAAAAGTTATTAAAATTTATAAAATTCCATTAGACTAATGTTTAACATTTTAACGTAAAAGAAAAAATATTATACCCTCCACACATCTTTTTATACCTGAGAGAAAGGTTAATTAAGTTATTTATTATAAATATACATTTATCAAACATCAAAGAACATGTTTTCGTCACAAAAATTTAAAACGTGCTTAATTAACAGAAATATGTTTCTTGATTTTTAGAAACATTTCCATTTAGTTATTTAAGGTAAGTTAAAAAATGCATATTATTAATTATAAAGAAATATGAAATTCTTTTATTCACATTTACTTCAAAATGTCTTCCTAGATCCTTTAGATTATTTTCATTTATTTATTTATTATAAGAAAACAATATCTTGTTTATTTTTTTATTTTTAGATAGAAAAGCATGAAATGAGTGATATTTAATTTTTGATACTTAGATAGTTAAGCAAGAAAATGTTTTTTTTTTTTTTTTTTTTTTTCCAGCAAAATAATAACATAAATGATTTTTTTTTTTTTTTTTTAAATTTTTTGTAACATAAAACTGCAATAATTATCCAAATTTCTTTTCCTTAAAAGAAAAGAAAAAGTGTAAATTTGAATAATAAAAAATAAATAAATAAATAAAAAATAAAAAAATAATATATAGACTCTGTTAATATATATAGTTTGGTTTATTTTCTGTAAACTATTAAAATAAAAGCCCTGAAATATATTAAAAAGCAGATTTCAATGCCTCTATTTCTCTATTATCTTCTATGGAAAAATATCTGAAAATATATTCTATTAAAAAAAAAAAAAAAAAAAAGTTTCCATGGTTTTTACAGTACATTTTTATTCCTGGTATTTCATGTACTAATTTAAAAAAAAAAAATAAGAAAAGAAAAGATAAAGATAAAATAAGCCTGTGCATTTAACATAAAGTTTTTTGTATGGGAAAAATGGTGGAAGACAAAAGACTCGCGGGTCCTTATGAATCTTGATCTAAAGAGAAGTAACGATATTTACTCCAAACATAAAATATCAAAGAAACTTATAAAATAAAATAATACAAAATAAAATAAACAGTTTTTTTTTTTTTTTTTTTTTTTTTTTAACCTACTTCTAGGCATATCAGGAAGGAAGTATTGGATTTATTGAAATTTTCCAACTTCTGTTTTTGACGGATTTAGACGTTTGAGATGTCCTGATTACGATTTGGCAATTTTTAGAAAATCTGTGTGCGTTTGTATAAAAATTTTTGTAAACGCTGTATCTCACAAACCAGTGATCGAAATTTAGTTAGATCCTGACTTAAACTGGTGCGTATTACATTTAAGGATCAATCGTTCAACAAATGACACTGTTATCCCGTTTTTACTTTTCTTTTTTCTAATTTTTAATATGACAGTATTGAACAAAATTTCATATAAATGTACATAATCCCAGTTATTTTTACTGAATGATTGTAAAATAAATAAAAATTACTGATAATAAAAGTAGTAAACTAGCGGAAAAAATTATGTGCATATATGATCATCCCTTCCACACCAAAGGGTGTAAATTTTTATTATGGGTGTTTTTTTAAAAGAACTCGCTAATATCAATGAAAGGCATGGTTTAACTAGATCTGTCATAATTTAAAATAAAATTATCGATTTTTTTTTCATTAAAAAAAAAAAAAAAAAAAAAAAAAAGCATTTTCTCAGATGTCGGTAAAAAATTTACTTTCTTTCGTCATTTAGGGTCATACTTCTCTCAGATAAAAATCGTCTGAATTCATCATAGAAAATAATTTTAACAAATAATAATTTAATAAATAATTTGTATAAGATAATATAAAAGAAAGTCTTGTAGCGGCCGCAATATATTAGTTCCTATTTATTTTTAAAGCTCATGGAAAAAAAAAAAATATATATATGTATATATATATATATATATATATATATATATATATATATAAATTAAAAGTAAAAATGAAATAAAAAATTTTAATAACATGCATTTAATTAGAAATCAATGTATAATTCATTGTACAATTTTGTGGAGAATCAAAATTGTGATGGAATGTCTCCGGACCATCCTTAGGGGTACGTCCCAGACCGTCGTCAGTTACCCATTGCGAAGTATTACTTCGACGTTAAAAACTCACCTACCTACCACCTACCTACCATTATACCTTTTTTAGTAGGAGGTTCAAATTTTACCTAACAACTCTTTTAAACTAAACTTTTCTTGAAATGGGGTTACATATAAATACATTTTTAGTATGCAATACATTTTACTTATACTTCAACGATTAGTAACTATATATTACGAAATACTTCTAAATGAAAGTTCCTAGAATATAAGTATTCTCCTTTAAAACATTTCCTATCAAATAATTGATATGTTGCGGAAGAATGATCAAATATTAATAATGAATCGTTTTCAAAATTTCCATTATGGTATAACATTCACCTACGCGTTGAATATCGATTGTGCATATTTTATCAAATGCAGTTTGCGCAAAATATTCATTTGATGAAAGAGAAATTAAATAGACGTACATTTATTTTAGAGAATAAAATTAAATGGAAACTGATGTAATAAATATATTTTTAATTACACTGTCGTTTAAATCAGGCCAGCCAACCCGAAACACTTGGCGGGCCGCACTGGAAATATATTTTAATCAGGCGGGCCGCACTGTACATACGTATGTATGTGTTTATATACGTTTGTGAGTGTATGAATCCTGTATGTAATATGTATGCACTTTTTTGGGGGGAAAAGAGGGTAAAAATTTAGAGCAAAATACATTTATACTAAATTTTCATTTATGAATTAACAATCGAACCGTCACAAATTTATGATTGTATAGCAATAACCATAATAAAAACGAATAAAAAATAGATTTAATAATATTTTTTTTAACAAAAATATGTTGTCTCTTTATTTAGAAACCGTTTAAAGGCATTTTTACTTCAAAAACTCAAAAAGGAATTTCGCGGGCCGCAAAATACTAAACGGCGGGCTACGGGTTGGCTACCCTTGGTTTAGATGAAAATTATGTGCTTCGTGTATATTTTTGGCTGAAAATTACGAATCTGTAAATATTTTTAGTTCACCACTTACCATTTCCCCCAAAATCTACACTTTAGAATATCTAAACTATAAAGATGTTATTGGTAACATGTCGAAATGCTTTCGTGTTAAAACTACATCTTTTGGACTTTTTTCTTCAAAACTTTTACGCAATTAGTGATGAGCACGGGGAAAGTTTTAACCGAAACTTTCTACTTTCTTTGTCCACTGAAACTTTTTAAAACCATCTCTGTGTTTTAAAAAGTTTCAGTGGACAATGGAGTGGAAGTATGCTAGTTGAATATTGCTGGTCTGTTATCAGAATTCCACCAACAGATGCCTTCAAGAATAAAGGACAAAAAATTATTTTAGTGTTTATGTTTTCTATAATCAAGTCTCTGTTACATTTTTCTGTAACCAATCTACATACATATGTGAAGTGTGTCTCCTCTACAAAAACTGTATGTGAGGAACCATTTTGGTTTTGATACATGAATAAAGATTTTTTCGTTAATACAGAATCAGATAGTTTTATATAAAGGACAGAAGAAAAGTTCAAATTTGTTGCGCAAAGTTATTAAAGAAATCTTGGTATGATTCTGATGCATTACAGAAGTTTACAAAAACATAAATAATTTTTTTTTCTAAGTTTACAAAAATAAAATAAACTATCATTTTCTGAAAGTGATCATCAATGAAAGCGCAGAAATTACGAATGGAGAAAAAAAAAATGTAGGGACTTATTAATTAAACCTTAGTTAGTTTTAACAGAAACGAACACAACATATATTATTCATATATTTATTATAAGGTTTTCTTATAATCAAAATCGAAAGAACTTTATTAATTTTACTATCTGTTACACAGATATGATAGAGAAGATGTCATTTTTGAGTCCGCTTTACAAAATTGAATTTTTACTATATTTGCACACATTTTAATATACTATGAGTCTAAGAAACACATTTTTTAGTGGTTAATCTCTGTGTGTATGTGTTTGTGTCCGCCTGTGCGTACAAGAATGTTATAAGTATGTCCGAAGAACAAATATTAACAGAAAATCAAGACTTTGGATTCTAAATCTATATCATATAGGGATGCTATTTGGAACTTTTCATTGAGATAGGACAAATAATTCGTGTACAAGGACATGCAAAATTATTCAAATAGATTATACCTTCGGGTGAAATTACAAATATAGTGTAACCACGTTTCCTACGCCTAGCAGTGAGAACGAGTCGAAAATTTTAGAGGGTTTCCAAGTTGGCCAACAGGTTTGAATTTAGTAAACATCCAGTCATTCGATATTCCCTTATCGCTTATTTTCTCTCAACTAAAAGCTTGTCTCCCCTGTTTTACTAGTGGACTCGTTGAATCCGCACTTGCGCAGAGGCTTCCATGGTCGCAAGAAATGCAGTTAAAGAGTAAGTACAAGTTAACATCTTTAGTCTGCCATAAACAAGATGAAATTTGTATACTTTTTTATATGCACAGAAGCATATTTTATGTAGGATATGACAATCTCCAGTTCTGGTTTTGCGCATAATATCGTGTTTTGAGGATATTTGAATACGAAAGAGGGATTTTTAGTGGTTGATCTGTATGTATGATGTGTTATCTGTATGTATATGTATAAGCATAGTTTAAAAACGAATACTTGCAAGAAATTCAAATTTACATTTTGAAATTCATATGAGACTACGAAATGATAAGTTTGAGGAAAATTGGTAAGTTACAAAGAGTGTTGCGAGTAAAAGTTGTCAAAATAATTTGAAATAAACTTTACAACTTAGTAACACCTTTGAATTCTTTTTATTATATTGAAATGAGGTTGTAGCACTTTAATGCAGAATTATGTGTGAAAAAGAAAGAAAGAAAAAAAACTTTTCCTAAACGTATTTGAATTTGTTTTTAAATTAGGTTCATGTACAGTACTTGTTGTTCTACCCCTTAATCTGCAAACTGTTTTTAAAGTATTGAAATGCAGGGTGGAAATACGTCGTGTGAGTGAAATACTAGATTATTTTTTTATTATTTTGAAATTACTTCTATTGCATATCTCATTACTTTAATAGTGCGACGTAAAACACAACCAACCAACCAACCAACCACCCTTTTTAATTTTAAAATGGTTTCACAAGAAAGGCTTTTGTTTTAATGTATGTGTTTTTTTTTTTCTTTTAAATTGAAATTATATTTCCATTTATATAAAACTATTTTAATTAAACTGCACGTTATTAAAAACTTATAAACACATAAAATATTATGTTATGTATTTTGCATTCTTTTCTTAATATGTTTTCTTAAAAACCATCTATTTAAATTAAGTTGGTCTCACTAAAAATGTTTCATAATTATATAATATCAGTTTTCTTTTTAATCAAAATGTGCTGAATACTCGATACATTTTAAAATAACTTAACAATGTGCTTTATAAGTATTCGAAATTGAGTCTAAGATCTTTCGAAATACTTTGTTAAGAGGTGTTTAATCTTTCTATCGCATTTAAATATACTTCGAGATATAGAGATTGAGAATGTCATGTATGATGCTAAAAAATTTATACATGCCAAAAGGCAACTAAAAATAAATCTTATCTCATAAAATAATCGCTGATGTAAACGGTAGCATTGCCAAAAAAAGAATTTTTATGATTGATTTGATAATCTCGTGTGGCAGTCACACTACTTTCTCTTATTTTATATTAATATAGAATAGACATACAATTACAGTTAAAAGTGAATGATAAATTATGTAATGTACTATTTGAAACCCTCAGATAAATGTTAAAGAACTTCAAAATAAAGTTAGAAATAATTTAGTTTGACATACATTTCTAAATGTAAGGGTTGTAGCCAGTGGCGTATCCAGGATTTTATTTCGGGGAGGGCTGAGTTAAGTTCAGTAATGTTTTTCACAGTGTACAGAAATCATGAATATTATTCTTTTTCTATGTTTCTTGCGGCTATGGGAGCCTCTGCGCAAGGGCTGGCTCAACGAGTCTAGTGTTAAAATAAGGGTGATAACCCCTGTGGTTGAGAGAAAATAAATGATAATAGAATGCGGAATGACTAGATACTTAACGAATTTCAGCTCATTGGTCAATTTGGCACCCCTCCGTCTAAGCCTTTGGGATCATCCTCAAGGCTAGTCGCGAGAAGCGTGGTTGCACTGTACTCTTAATATTGACCTATGTCAACGACAACAACAAAAAAAAATCTACCATTTTTTTTCTTTAAAGTTTGTCAAAATAATGAAAAAGAAGGAAATACCTACAGAATTTCGGGAGGGTCTGCAGCCCCATTAGTTCCCCCCTCTGGATACGCCACTGAAGCCTTCTTGAAACTTGCCTTTAAATATCGTAGCTAAATTGCTAAAACATTTAAGTCTATTATTAAATATATATATATATATATAATCTGATATCCACGCCGTCATCGAAATTTATTCTACTAATTTCGATTAGCCCTGTATACTGTTTATAAATTCAATGCGCATAAATACAGTAATTAAGCTTAGCTTAGGAAAAAAATAATAATAGAGCAACCTGGAATACATTTCGAACCATTTTCAACTATAGCCTTAATACATAAAAATTCTTTTGTGAGGACCTGCCAGCGAATGATGAATGACTTTAATACAATATTTTATTTGAAACGGGCTTTTATGCCTATAAAAAACATATTTTGTTTTCTGCGGACTGAAAAATGGTAAAATGTACCTCTAAGAAATTTCTCCCATAGACGTATTATATTTCAGTACCTTTTTGTGTCTGTGTAAACAAACCATTGTCACACATTAATGAAGTTTTTTAAGAAACATACCAATAAGATAAAGATTTAGAACACTGAGTTAGGAAAGGACTTCCTGCTAATATTTGTTTCTGAGTTATACTGATAACAGCCTGACACAAACATACACAAAAAGACTCATAGACAGTCCAGCCTCTAAAAACTTGATTTTCAGATTCAGGTGACCTCAAGACTTGTACATGTAGCACAAAATTAATTTCGAAAATTTGACCCTAAAACATTTCTTTCTTCTACAATATGGGTAACAGAGAGAGATAAAAAGATTTAAATAAATAAATAAATTTATAAAAACCAAATGAAAATGAAAATACTCTAATAAATAAATGCGAAAACAAACACACAAAAACTTCATAAATCTTAAAAAAATGTAAAATCGAAATGTGACCTTATTTGAAAAATAAGAAGAAAAAAAAAAGGAATATTTACAATTGAAAGGACATTTTCAAAGGAAGGTAATTTAAATGTCGCAAATTCTTTAAAGTCGAGTCTCTTTTCTTAGATCAAAATAGTATTCGGAATTATATTGATTCAAACTCTTCGAACAATTTTTCTCAGGAGGAGTTGTTACAACATTACTTGAATATTCAATATTTCAACCTTTAATAAGATCAAATATTTTTCTTTTCGTGGAATCAAAATAAAGGTTTGAATAACAACAAAGAATATCAGTTTTTAGAATACACAATAAACTATCATGTGAAAAAAAAAAAAAAGTCTAGTATGTCATAGCCATCGAGAAACTTTTTTTTTTTTTTTTATCATTTTATATAACAGCGCCACCTACCAGTTTACATGCACGAAAAAAAAAAAAATCAATATAGCCACTCACTTGAATATTTCACTTATACAGTTTAGGACAATTTTAGCCAATAGATGTTGAGAAATAACTATATGAAAAATAACAGCAAATTAACGATATCAGCAACAGCTATCAACTCATATATACCCAAATTAACTTAGCATTTTTTTTTCCACAATGACCACCTGACATATCAAATTAGGCACATTTATGCGCCATAACCCTAACTATGCGCCCTTACCGTTCATAGAGATATTTGCAGCATAGCAGTATAATAATTTGCAGCATAGTATAATTTTCAACCGATACGAACCTAAATTGAATCAGCATAGTTTTTCATAAGGGCCTTTTTCATATGTAAGGTATGAAGTCTTGTGTAGTTATAGACTGCAAAAGCCGAGATATAGCCTTCTCATAAATAGAAATCGTAGCATTAAAGCCCCATCTTATAGCAACATACATCATTATTAGGCATCAATTTATATCAAGATGACGCTAAATAAAAATTGGTATAGGATATATCGTGCAGTATAGTTCGTGACCTAGAACTGTCATAAAACTTCGGTTACAAAGAGACGGACCGAAGGACATTTTTTTTTAATTCTGGGGTGATATCACTTTACTCTCCAAACGTGTAGTAATTAAAAGTTGTTTTAAAAAATTAAAACGAGTAAAGTAATTTAAAATAATAATAATAATAATGATAATGATAATACTAATAATAATAATTAAAATAAATTTATTAATTAAAAAAATAAATTAATAATAATAATAATAATAATAATAAATAAATAAAAAAAAACGAAAAGTGTATCATAATAGAACGTTTGAGTTTTTTCTTCTCAAAATGCATGTCGTTTAATGAATCGTGACTTATCCAAATTATTCCTATGTTCCTATAAATGTACAGTGTATAGAACTTCTATCCCAGAAAAAAAAGTACTATATATTTATGTAAATGTCCGCTATACTTACAATGATAACCTATAACATGCCTATCAATTTATATCTTAATAAAATGTAGAATTAAACGTTGTATACTTTTAATAATTTCAATCTATAGTCCGTAGTGATACAGACTATTTTAGTGTCTCTGAAACTCCTACACTCATAAAATTATATCATCAAGTCGTGTGACCGTGACCTACGACATATCTATCAACTTTTAGCTCATTCGGATAACACATTTATATTTTACAGCGCTTCAACCAATCCGTGTGCATTGGCCTTATAAAGATTTAAAAAATATAAAAAAAGTTTTTTTTTTCTGTATTATAGCCCTTACCATACCCAGTAAAGTAAACAATGATATGATCTACATT
The DNA here is from genome assembly GCA_963930645.1 of Salticus scenicus. Classification (NCBI taxonomy): domain Eukaryota; kingdom Metazoa; phylum Arthropoda; class Arachnida; order Araneae; family Salticidae; genus Salticus; species Salticus scenicus. Next base: position 79,546,363 of record OZ005654.1, on the reverse strand, counting down.
CGCCAAATTCTATACAGTTCATACGACAATGCTTTAAAACATTTTAAATAATTTAAGTCCATTGGACTTAATGATAAAGAATTTTTTTGTATCGCTGTAAAAGAGCTATGGTTACTCATAAACAGCTATAGAATTCGTGCGACGGTGACCCATAACGTACTCATACTAACTTTCAGCTTTAACAACAACAACAACAACAACAACAAAAAAAAAAAATGTTTATAAATTATCACTTCTAAACTTTTGTGGGTTCACTCACGTACATGCAGTGATATACTCATACATGCATACATCACTGTAAAAACAATAAAACTGAAGTCAGTAGACCTCAAGACGTATAAATACATAAAAATCTTACAGTAGTACTTTTTTTTCATGATTACAGCAGTTTTCTTATATAGAGTACGTTTGGAAAGTCAAAACGATTAAATCATGTTCAGGACATCACTAAACGTGTAAGTCTATAGAAAACCGAAAATGAAAACTGTTAGAAATGCAACACTTTCTTCTACGACAGTAGAAGAAAGTGATAAATTTATCTTAGATGACTAATTTTGACAAAGACACTTGTATAGATAAGTTTCTTTACAAAAAATCTGTTTGAAATTTTCTGTTTAATTTTTAAAAATTAAATTTCAGAAATTGTTTATATTTCGAATTAAACTTTGAATTTTCTTTGTTGAAAAAAAATCTTCATTTTGAATAGGGAGATTTGGATACTAAGAATCATTAGCTGTTTCACAAAAAATAGGAAGCACGTTTATTTTTCTGATGATAAATGCAAATATTTCTTTATTAGAAAAAAAAATGTTGATTGAATTATCTTTAACAATTTTTCATTTTTGTTTTTACAGACAAAATTGAAGCCATATTTATTCAGTAGACTCCGGAAAATCAATAAGCTTCTTTTTTTTTTTTTTTTTTTTTTTAAGAATTCTTTTAAGTCAATCTTAGCTTTAAAATTTAAAGTTGATGATTTCTCATGTATTCAATTTTTGATGCTTTCGTTGCATTCAAATTTGCATAAATTTTATTGAAGCATGAAAATACCTGGAAAATATCATAAGAATTTATTGATTAAAAATACGTATTCGGCACATGAGCTTATAAATTTCTGAGAAAACCATTCTTGGAATTTCATCGATAACTCCAAAGAATTTTATTCGTTGATACTTTGATGAAAAAAAAATTATAAGAAATCTTTCTAAGTCAGTTTAGGAACTAATTTTCTTCGAAAGTTTTTATATATAAGTATTTTGGATTGCAAGAGAAAAAATGTTTGATCTTCCTATAACACACAATTATCTAACTCACATTTTATTAAAACACATTTAAAATCTAACACACATAAATAAATTTTTAATTTTATTATGCAAGCAGTTAGCATTTTTTCCATGTTTATAAATTGGAAATACTGTATATAAAAAATTTCAAATCACCAATTATGGCTAGATTGATACATTTCAGAAAATTAGGAATTGCCACTTGAATTTTAGGAAGCGTGTGCATAGTGCTAATAATAAATGGACGCAAATTTATTTATTTATTTACTTATTTATTTTGTGAAGACTTTTATAAAAGTGTTTTGTATTAGAAGGGGGGAAAATATTGATCTGACACATTTTTCTAATTAAAAACTTATGAAAGTATATTTTAAACACACACACATAAATTTTGTATATTTGATTCATATGATTAATAATGTATTATAAATACCTATTTTGACCACCAGGGAACTTGTAAAACACTTTAAAATATCATTAAAACCATTTACATACATAAATACAGAATATATATTAATATAACACAAATTCTTTCATTGTAAAACATTAATTAAAATTTTCGCCGCTTAGGGGCACCGTAGGATATTTTAAAATCCTTAAAAACCATCATACAATCATTATTCTTAATCATGTATAAGAAATACTTTTTATTAATGAATTCATTATAAATTCCTACTTTGACTGCCAGGGGATTCCGTTGAAAAAATGCTTTAAGATAAATTAAACATCATTTACTCTCTTACACACAATATATCCTAAATCGCATAAAAATTTAAGAAATTGTTGCCGTAAAAGAGCTATTTTACAAAATCAACCAGTCAGTGTGTCAGTGATGAGCGTAAATATATAATATATAGGTTTAAATTGAATTGAATAGTACATATAAAATAAATCGATAATTCATTTGAATATAAAATACATACATTAAAACTTGTGTTTAGTACCCTTTTTATTATTAAATAAGTACATATGGAAATTTCAAGTTCGATTATATTTTTGGAGTATTATATTACAAGTTTACGTATTTTATTTTGCCGAGGCTTTATTTCCATTTCATATTTGTCGATATCACTCGTCGGATTCATTAAGACAATATTTAATGTCTTTTAAGTATGTAAAATAGACTTAGGGGATGAATTATTTATGTAATATGGGAACTTGTTTATGACATACAATTGTGTCATTTGCATTTTGAATGAATGCATGCTTTTTTTACCACATTAGTTTGATTTTGAATTTTTTCATATATTTATCATATGAATAATTCAAAATTTATTTTCGTTGTAAAACATGTTTACTTTTTTTTTTCTTTTGTTCAACATTTTTTTTTTCTCATTCAAATTCTACAGACTGACATTTTTAGAACTATTTTCAGCTTGTAAGATATGCATATTTAACAATTCTTTGTGGAAAGATTTAGAAAAAAAAAAATGGATTTTGTTTCAATATTTGTAATTTTGTAGTATAAAAATCCATTTCTAACAAATATTTCTGTAATTTACACTAATAATTTTGAACGCTATTTTCATAGTTTAAAAAATGTTTCACATAATTAAAATAATTAAATACATTTCTGAAAAACACTTTACATACTAAGTTATATTAGTACTTAGCCGTATACGATTATATTAATATTTAGTTACGATTAAAAAAAAAAAATTACGGAAAAAAAACAATTAGTGTTTTAATATTATTCTTTTAGTTGAAACATTGTCTGAAGTGCTTTAACAATCTAAAAGAAAGCACTTAAGGGGGAAAAATGACAATGAGTTATTTTTTTTCCCTCCATTTTATTAATTACATTATGAAATACTTTTATAGCTACTTTCTAATTTAAGATATTGTTTTTGGGAAGTATTACTTATAATCAATAAAAGAAGGTTTAGAACTTAAGTAAAAGTGATATATCAGCATATTCGTGAAAATATAAAACGATACCTTTAATTTGTTCTCTTTTATACAAGAATATTGTTCACTTTTATACAGAAACTGTTTAAAGATAGTTTGCAGTAAAAATAAATAAATGAAAATAAATAATTGAAAAATTATTTATAAAAATAAATATTTGAAGAAATGTATGTGCATAAAAAATAACCAAATTCTTAAAATACAGGCAATATGAAAAAAAAAAAAAAAAAACTTTATATCTACAGTTTTTTTTTTTTTTTTTGATAGCCATTACAAAATTTTCTTCTATATCTTAAAAAAAAAAAAAAAAAAAAAAAAAAAAAAAAAATCAATCTTCCGGTTATGGAATGCACCACGAAAATTTAAACAAAACAGCTTCTCACAATGAATATCACATACATACATATATATATATATATACATATGCAGTATTGCACAATTTTATACCACAGATGCTAGGCTATTGCCATTTGTGTGTACCGTGATAGTTACTGCAAAAATTATCCAATTGACTTGTGAATTGCTCCAAATGATTCTGAACCACATAGAACTAGCCGTGTGTTTTTTGGTATGTATATTATATGAAGATCACGTAGAGAGGCTCGTGAAAGTATTTATTTTATTTATTTATTTACTATACTGTTCGAATTATTTGGGACAAGCATGTTTTTCTTGTTTGAGTTGGTATGTGGTTGCCAGTGATGTCATGAACTGCCTCAAACCGGTTATATCTGCATAAAGGTAGTGTGATGGATTGACCTTGACTATAATTTACTCGTTTGACTGATTTTAGTGTATTACTAGTTCAATTGTGAGCCTTTCTGTGTGGCAGTTGGTGGTTATAATTTTGCATCCTGTGTAACACATGTTACTTTTGCTTGTTAAAAGATGGATATTACTTCGAGGAAGCGTTCTAAACTAATCGCACTTAATGAACACACTTGTATGACTGTGAGAGATATAGCTACGGCAGCTAGTGTGGACAAATCAAGTGTTTCAAGAATTTTAAGAACATTTCAAGATCCTGGATCATCATCTCCAAAAAGGAAAAGAAAATGTGGGTGCAAACGGAAAACTATTCCCAGAACTGATAAATTTCTAATAAGAAATAGGAAAATAAGTCCAAGAAAGTCAAGCACAGACCTTTGAAGGGATTTATTGGATTATGGAGTTGATGTAAGCACCTCAACTATACGGAAAAGACTTCTGGAAGTTGGCTATAAGGCAACAAGACCGAGGAAAAAACAATTTATAACTCAGAAAATGATGAAAAAACGTTTAGCATGGGCCAAAAGATACCGTTCATGGACTGTTAATGGCTGGAAGAAGGTGGTTTTTAGTGATGAAACACATTTATTTGTGGAGGAATACAAATCAAATGTAGTTAGACAAAATGAAGGTGAAACTCTCTAACCATTTCATATCCAACAAACTGTAAAACACTCTTTAAAACAGATGTTTTAGGTTTTTTTCACAACAAATGACATTGGAAGCTTAATTCCTCTTAAACGCATGATGAATTCTGTCAAATACATAGAAATATTATGCAGTAGGATTATTCTATTCATGGAAACATTTAACGGAACTTTTCAGCATGATTTGAACCCTTGTCCCAATTCAAAATTGGTCCAGACTTTTATGCAATAAAATAAAATAAAAGTGCTTAATTGTCCAGGTAATTCACCAGACCTAAATCCCATTGAGAACTTATGGCATATTCTCAAGAATCATTTAGTTAAAATGAATTCCACGACAATAGAATGAATGATAAAAAGTTCTATACAAGTATGGTTCCATGATGATGAAGTCAAGAATATGAGCGCTACTCTAGAGGAGTCAATGCCAAGACGTTTTGAAGAAGTCATTTCTGCTAAAGGAGGACGTATTTCGTACTAATATATAGATTTATCAGTCTACTTAAGGTATGTAATGATTAAAAGCTAAGGTTTTAGAAAAAATCCTTTTTTTTCCATTTGTCCCAATTAATTCGAACAGTATAGTATTTATTTATTTACGGCCCATATACAGAATTTCGCTGAGCAATGCAGAAGAGAAATGGTGATATAGCAGCATTTATAGCATGCAAATTGCACGATATACTTCATATACAGCATGGTTATTAAGGTTAACTAAACTGAAATAAAATTCTCGTTTTCATCAAACGGTAAGAAAGTTAATTTTCTTTCTTTTTAATGAACGTGGGAGCTGCCTCGCTGCTTCTGTTCGTTAAAAGTAAACAAATTTCTATCCAATACTAGAAAAAAAAAGCATTTTTGATTTGTATAACTTTTTGCCGGTGTGAGAAAAGTTTAAAAATGCCTACATTTAATAAGAATGGTTTTATTTCTACAGCAATTAAAAAGACACATTATATACAATAATATAAGTAACATTAAAGCAGTTGCTATGAATTTATGATATTTTATAACAATACTAAAAATAAACTACAACAATGATCAAAATAAAAAGTACAAATTAGTTTTCCCAACAATAAATTCTTTGAAGTCATTGAGCAAATTACGAGTAGCATGTAATTTGAGACTGTCTCTTACTAAAAAGCGAATTTTAAGAAATTTTACGATTTAAGTGAGTTAATTTTGTTTTGAAAATGGAGAAATTACGTAAAAAGTATCGTCGAGGTGAAATCAGTAAAGGAATATACAAATTTAAACTCTCAGAACTGGCTCTTATGAATCTGGAAAGAATCAATTATATCTATGCAGGAAAAACAGAGAATGGATTTCATAGCTTCACCATCGAACTTAAAAGTAGAGAAACACAGTTGAATGTGCCCGTGAAACTTTAATTGGATGACCAAACTGTAAAAAATAAAGTCAACTGGCCTAAAATCATCTCAGAAAAAGTGAATCCACTCCTTACATGGGAAAATGTAATTGGCCGTAAAATAAGAACTTATTGTACAGATAAAAATGTCTTTGGAATGAAAAAAATGGGTAAAAATAAAGCACGCCATACTTTTGCAAAAGAAAACCACCCAGTTAGTAATTATGTATTTGAAGAAAATCGATTTAACAAAATACGTCAAGATAATGTCAATGACGGAAGTAGTCCTACTGTGAAACCATGTGAGATCACCAAAGCAACACGTGCAAATGTCGAAGACCATCCGCCCAAGTTTGAAAATTCCGCTAAATATAAGAACATTCATACCTTGATTGACTAAATTATGATTAACAGACACAAACTTATGAAAGCAGAAAATACATATGATTATTACATGTCTCTGAGAAAAAGGAGCAGAAATGAAACAGAACAAGTATGTGATGAAAATCATTTTGGAAAAAGATCTGCAAAGAAAACGTACAAAAAAAAAATCAAAGTTTAAAATTTGTTTCAAGAGTAATTCTGTTAGTGAAAACAACATCAAAACGAATAAAAATGAAAGTAAATCAGTGCGAGAAATAGAACTTCATGAAAAGAACATTCTTCATAAGCAAAAGCTGGCATCAACTGAAAGTAATGTTTGCAATAATGTCAGAACTATCAATTTAGACTCAAATATAATGGAAAATTACGAAGTTGAGCTCAAATCTTATTTCAACGAAAGAAATTCTCATGAAAACTGTAAAACAGAAAAAAAATCTCTGCAGTGTGTTGCTCCAAAGAAAAAACCTAAACTACTAATTTGGTGGAAGCAACAAAGAGACACTTTTAAAGATGATTTTTATACTTGCTTTCTATACAGCAAGAAAAGGGCTCAAAAGCGACAGTCATCATGAATTACTGTCTTTACTCTTTCTGATCTATTTAAAGCATAATAAACAATATAAATTACACCATGATTCTTCTTCAAAAGTCTTCAATTCATAGCCCTGTTTTGCAATATCCTAAAAACTGGACCCTCCAACACTCAACCCACCCGAAGCAGTTCTGCCTGCATGTCACCAGCAGGATATGTTATCTAAATGGATTTTGTACTGTATATTTTAAAGTTAAAATAAACACTGCTTCGGGTAATTTGCTTTGTTTTTAACTTATTTTGCATTTTCAATTTATGAACATACATTACACCCGCAGAATTGTTTTCTTGATTAAAAAAATTTAATTGGTACAACAAAAATAATTTCTTCCATTACCTACACTTTGTTGGGTAATGGAAGACAATACCCAACAAAGTGTAGGTAATGGAATATTAAATTTGGTCAAAATTTTCGATATCGAGTTTTCACCACATTTGCTTGCGTTAAGATCGCCTGAGTCCGATTAGGTTATTTTTGGAAATTGGTCAGTGCAAATGTGTGCGTGTAATATGTGTGGAGTTTTTTGACTATGATATCACCTAAACGAAAAATAAATAAATAAAACAATGGAAAGTTATAACTTAAACAGGTCCGTTTTAATAAGGTTAAACTTTTAAAACAGAAAATAAATAAATAAATAAACGGAGATGTTGAAAAGAGTAAAATAAAAAAAATTATTTCAGCAAACACTACTTTAAACCTAAAAAAACATTAAAAATATAAGCAAAATATGGAGGATTTTTATAAATTAGCAAAAAGGTGTCCGATCGAAGTATTAGCAAAATATGGTTCCCCTTTTTATACAAGAAATTATTTAAAAAAAAAAAAAAAGTAAATAAAACTAGTAAACTTTTTTAGAAACATTTAAAAATTAAATAAATTATGTATTTTTGTCTAAAAAAGAGCTTCTTCAATTTTTTCGATACCTGATTGTTATTAATTTACTTTTCTTTTTCTTAAAAAAAAAAAAAAAAAAAAAAAAATCGATTTGATGAAATTGTGGCAAAAGCAGAATTTAGTTTAGTACGGAGGGCAATTAGTTTTTTTTCCCCCAAATTATAACATCGCTTTCAAATTATTCAATTATATTTTTGATAAATTTTCAATTTCGATAAATGTCTAACTATCGCAAAACTGGCGACAACGTTTTATCCGTAGATTGAGACTAATTAGTCCACCTTACTGAAAAAATAAAAATAAAAATAAAGAGATCTAACACTTTGCAGTATATTGTCTGACATATTACATGAACGCACGACCTATACTTCACTTTTTTTTAAACAACCATTATTATTATTATTATTATTATTATTATGAGATTTTGCCTTTATAATTATAATAGTTATTTAATGGCCACTGCAAATTAATTTTTTTACTAGCAATTCCACACAGAAGTTCATAATAACACAAAAAAATTAATGGATAAAATTTGTAAGAGTAAATACTCGCTTATTTTTTATTCATAAAATTTAAATGCTTTAGAGAAAAGGGGAATATGCATCTATAGATTTATAGATAGATAGGTAGATAGATTAAACATTTTCCTATAACTTTTGAAAAATAGCTAAAACAATATATTGTATATAGTCATAATAATATTGATCACTATTTTCACATAAAAAATAATCTGCTAAAAATGTATATACAACTTATCAATAAAAAGGTCGGGAAAAAAAAAATTCAATACATTTTTCTTCGACCCAAAAATAAACCAAAATTTCATTTTATTTGTTCTTCTTCTTACATACATTTTACAATATTTACTTACATACATATACATAAATATTTTAATGTATATGTTGAACGGAATATTGTGTTGAATATAATTTATTTCTATTTTGAAGTGAAATGTAAACATTTAGATGCGTTCCTTATAAATTATCTTTGCCAGAAAACAGATATTTCTAAGTAGCTTTTTCTTGAAATGCTTGAAACTAACAATTTCAGCTCTTACATATAATTCAATTTCTTCCGACGCATCAAAGTTTATTTCATCTTTATAGTACTTGCAAAAATTGCTTTTGTCAGATTTATAGCGGCAATAAAAATTTTCTTTAAAACAGACAAATTCGTTTTGGAAAATAAATTATTTATGAAAAAATAAAGACGCATTTGAGTGTAAAATGATGTAGTTTGTATTTTAAAAACAGAATCGATAGTCAGAGGCTTTTATAAAAAAAAAAAAAAAAAAAAAAAAAAAAAAAACGCTTTCTTTTATGTATATGAGTGTAGGTATATATCATCATCATCATCAGTTTCAGCCTTTATCACTCCACTGCAGGAAGAAGACCTCTCCTAAGTGATACGAATCTGCCCTATTTTCTGTAATTCTTCTCCATTCTGATCTTCCAAACTTCACAATTTCACTTCTCCAAAGACACTATGGTCTCTTCCTCGATTTTTTCTTATCTTTCAGTATCCAAAATACGACTTTCATGATACATGTATCATTGTAATGTCCAAGTTTCTGAAGTAAAGTTCATAAGTTTATGCAGGCAAAATAAACTGATCAAATTCTTTACTTTTCAAACAAATTGGGAGGTCACTTTTAAAAACAGCGATTTTTCTTCCGAATGCTTTCCATGGAAGTTTAACTCGGTTATTAATTTCTTCTATGATGTTCCCGTTAACGATAATGACTTGATTCAGATAAGTATGACAGAATACCGTTTATAATTCATCCATATCAACGGTGATCTTCAGTGGAGAAACAAAGGAATGTGACATAATTTTTGTTTTACTGAAGTTCATTTTCAATCCAACGAGCTTGCTTTCTTATAAGATATAAGTATATACAGCCATTTGCAAAAGTTTAAAATCAGTAGCCGATTTTCAGTATTTTAACACATTCCATCATTTGCACAGATTATTGCGTCATCTCATGTGCTGATTGAATCAGACGCATTGTACTGGTATACATAAAGGTGCGCGGCACGTTTATCGCCAATTGTTCATTGGATTTTGTCGTACACAGTGCTGCTGTGTAATTATTGTAATGGGTAAAAACTTTCATTTGTGGTTACAAAAAAGTCAGAAATATTGACCCTGCATTAAATTGGATTTTCTGAACGTCAAATAAGTTCGAGGGTAAATGTGAAATGTGATCAAGACAGCTGTGCGTCAAGCTATTAGTAAATTTAAAATTTCGGGAAAATTTGTTTGCCTTAAGAGTCGTTTCTTTTTCATACTTGGCGTAAGTCGAGTTTTCCTTGCAGATTTATGGGATGATAAACCAAAAGCTTTGGCCAAACGTCTTAAAATAGTACTCAAACTGACGTTGGTGCCTTTTGCAACCAGAGAATGTCTAATCGTATTGCAGGAGGTTCTTGGATCTCGTACGACCATCTTTCTTATCACATGATCATCATGTGCACTTGTTTTTCTAGGGCGACCACTACTCTTAAGGCTCACAATTTTCCCGAAATTTTAAGTTTACTAATAGCTTGATGCACAACTGTTTTGCTCTTATTTACCCTCGAACTTACAGTCGGTAACAAATGTGTCCGAACACTAGCAAAAATTCCTATGTAAAAAAAGTACACTTAATACTGTTTTGTTAAATAAATCCTTGTCGAATCGTGTTCTTACTCAGTATAAGAACATGATTCAATAAGGATTTATTTAACAAAACCGTATGAAGTGTACTTTTTTTACATAGGAATTTTTGCTAGTGTTCGGACACTTTTGTTACCGACTGTATTTGACGTTCAGAAAATCCAATTTTATGCAGGGTCAATATTTCTGTCCTTTTTGTAACAGTAAGTGAAGGATTTTTACATATTGCAATAATTACACAAAAGCACTGTCTGCGGCAAAATCCAATAAAACACTGGCGATAAACGTGCCGGGCACCTTTATTTATAGCAGTACAATGCGTCTGATGCAATCAGCACATGAATGACGCAATAATCTTCTGAAATGTTACAATGTGTTAAAATACTGAAAACCGGCTGTTCGTCTTAAACTTTTTGCAAATGATTGTATATATATATATATATATATATATATATCGCATTTCATTACTACAATGCGAATAAACTAGGAAATAGAACATGATAAAACTTTTAAATATAGTCATAACAACTGAAAATTACATGTTTAAATTTATGTTAATACAATTTTTCAACTCAAACTATATTAATCACAATAAATATTTGCATAAACCAGTGACCCAGTAACTTACTCAGAATGCGCTCACTGTGTGATATATCAGGAACTGGTAACAAAAACCTGGAAGATAATACATTCCATAGGAATATACAAATAGATATAGCACAAAAGCAGCTGATATCAAAGTACATAGCAAAAGAAAATGTATATATCTCCGCAAATTAACTCATTGCCATTGATATGTAATTGATGAAATTGTCTAAGAATATATATATCTATATCTACACACACACACACATACACACACGCACACACCGAAACACAAACTTCAAAATAGATGTTCAAACGATTATCTTTTAAACTAAGAGTTATAGAAACATACATCCAGCTACAAACTTTGTTAGATTAAAAGTAATATTTACAGGGTGTCCAAAAAGTTCTCATACAGTATTTTGAATGTGGTCTTATTAAAAACTATTAATTCTAGGCTATCAAAAGTTTTTTAACATTGTTTTAGAATGTGTCTTTAAAGAATATATGTAACAGAATCAATTGTATCATTTTTCATTTTGTTTCAGAAACCATGAAAGGATATAGAAAGGTAATCGGGAAAAAATATTTAGAAGGACAGAAAGCAGGCAAAATCTTCAGAGATCTGAAAAACTTAGGTGTCAAACGTGATTTTGTTTATAGGACGATACGAATGTATAATGAAACTTCATCTGTTCAGGACAGGTATAGATCCGGCAGACCTTGCACTGCACGGACTGAAAAAGTCATCAAAGCGCATCCGGAGAAATGGACAGACCTCTCTTAGAAAGTTATCACGAGGTTGCAAGATTTCAAAATCATCTGTCCACAATCTTCTAAAAAATGATCTAAGATACACAGCTTACAAAAAAATCAAGAACACATGGAATTTCAAAGGCCTCAAAAGCAAAGAGGTATGAAAGAGTTAACACCTTGCTCTCTTGGCACGCAGGTGATGAATTCATCTTCTCCGAAGAGAAACTTTTCGTTCTACAACAATCCCATAATCCCCAGAATGATCGAGTATGGTCGGAATCTATTCAAGATATCCCTGACAATCAAGCTACTGTGCTAAGATTTCAAAATGCTTCATCATTAATGGTATGGGGGGCTTTTTCGAAAAGGGGGAAACTTCCTTTGGTTTTTATTGAAAAGGGAGTAAAGATTAATGTAGAAATGTATCAGAAGGAAGTTTTGGAGAAAGTTTTATTACCAAATCTTCAAAACATGTATGGACACGATTATTATTGCTTCCACCAAGACGGTGCGCCATCCCAATAAGGTGCAACAATAGTGCCGAGAAAATTTGACCGACTTTCTGCCACAAGAAGAATGGCCTCCCAGCTCCCTCGACCTAAACCCCATAGATTATTTTGCATGCGGTTATATTTTATCGAAGCTTAAAGATGTGAAATGCAGCAATTTAACACAATTCAAAAACGTTATGCTTAAAGTATGGGATGAAATCCCAATGCAAGCCATACGTGCCGCATGTGATAGCTTCGAGAAAGGACTAAAACTAGTAAAAAATAAAAAAAGGTGGAAGTATCCCTAAATATTTGTTATGATGGTTTTCGGAATGTTTGATCTGTAATTTGCTTTAAATAAAAGCCTTTTATTTTCTTTAACTTTTGTGTATTTTAAGTTTTAAATTGTATGAGAACTTATTGGACACCCTGTAGATATGAGGCTACACCAAGAGGCTATAAATTTTATACGATCCATTTTCTTGTTATTTTTTATATTTAGAAAAATACTGCCCTCTGTCTAACAAAAAAATCCCAACTTTTCTAAAAGGAAAATTTGAAGAGTTATTGCACTTTAAAAAATTGAACATTAATCGCCAAGTTTAAACGGGATGCATATAAAGTGCGAGTAATGTAATTACTTTATACTTCAAATGATTTATGTTTGCCATTAAGTCACATCTAGCTTTAATTAAGATACAATTATTTTATAGTGCACCTTTAATAGTTTTTAATAACATCGATAACGGTATGTCCTTTTGAATAATATTGTGGTTCAATTGTTAATTAATGCATTTTTTAAACATTTTCTAAAGTATTGAAAAATGTTAAGGATTTCGGTTGTTGATTGTCCGTCTTTTTATTTCAGTACGTAATGGCTTGAAATTTGTTATGTTATTCAGATTTGCTATGTCATATTCTTTATTTAATAAGTTATAAATAGCACTATTTGTTTGTTCACTCACAAAATACCTCGGTTATATTATGAATTACTGTAAAATAATGCCAGCTGAATGTCTTAGATGTAGCAAAAATGATTTATATACTCGTATAAGGATTAAAAAATGTTTAGTTACATTATAGTATAATGTTTTAAACACATTTCAGTATCTTTATACTGCTCTAAACATTACGAAATTATGATACATTTTCTAGGTGGTACAATATTATGCCTTTTCTTTGGAAATGGTTAATTATCATTACTATTTTCTTTACAGAGCCAGACAAAATGTTTTTCTTCATACGGGAAATTTTTGAAGGAGCATTCCCAATTGTGTTATGCATTATTAACGATTTTAAATAAATCTAAAAAGAACTAATTTATAACTTCATGTCGTCAGTCTGTGTACGCTCACATTTAAATAGATAATTTTAGAATTTCTTAAAGATGATACATATAATTCAGGTTCATTAAATTAATTTTTTAATTTAAGGGAAAAAATATACTCCGCAATACTGATTTGTGTACAGGAACACACGGAAGAATTAGGATACATCAAGGTCTATCAGAAGTATTCCTTTTAAGCATATTTTTCTATTTTCATACTAAACAAAACATAATGAAATTAACGCGTTTTTTTTTTTTTTCAGATATAAAAAAACAAGGGTTTTATCTCTTCCTCTGAGAGTAAGTATACTTATTCTTTCAGAGTAAGCATACATGTTCCAACAATGGGCATTCTCTGCTACCCACTAACAATACTAAGTCTTTTGTCTTTCTTTTAGAAAAATATTTTCATTTGATACGATTGTAGACTTGTGTCTCTTACTCATGTGTATCTTATAGATCAGTTTTCGTTGGCAAGGTGCATGCCACGGGTCTCAAAGCTGCTACTGAGACTTCTATTAAGCGAACTATTTTACTTAGGGAAACGGAGAAGACCATAGATGATCATCTTCAATTTACAACAGACTGTAAATTTGATTATAATAAATTACATAGCTTCCAACATTCTAATTATGAATCTGGAATATTGTTAGGTTTTTTTCACACCAGTCTTTTTTTTTTTTTTTTAGAGTATTTTTCTTTTTTTCATCGTAAATACATTTGTAGAGAATTGTGCTAAAAATTAAGTAGTGCGGTAATCGGGCCGTGTACTAACAATAGTCCGGATTATTAATTAGGATGTCGGCAGCTATGAAATTATTATTTACAAATCAAATCTAATATCATTTTTGTACACTACTGTCACATCCATCTGCAATAATAATCTATTTTATTTTATTGTTTGTTTTGTGTACGACATGTTTTATAGAACTTATTGTAATTTTTATATTTCAAGAATGGAGATGTGTTATGTTTTACTTTTATCATATTATAATATCGATGCGTTGTATGGTACTACATTTTTATGTCTTTTGACTAATCATCTCTGTAGATTTATCAATAGTGATTATTGTTTAATTATACAGAATTAACGGTTTACAGTTATATAAGATTTATGTTAAGTAATTATAGATATATGTATTTAGACATATATTATGTAATTATATTTCATAATTTTTATGTAATGTTAGAAATATATTAATTAATTAATTTCGTGTATTTTTTTAACAATAAGTGCAGTTTTATTAAAAAAGATTCCGTATTTATTATTATTTTTTTTCCATAACTTTCTTGACTAATAGTTTAATTATGCTGTACAACTTATTTTTGAAGTAATATTTCTACTTGTTTTGTAAAAAAATTGTTTTCTTCATTATCTATTCTAAAATTATTAGAGTTTTTATAATTATTAACATTATTAAATAAATATAAGAATAAATACAAACTACTGTCAAAACTTAAAACAAATTTTATTCTCCAAGTAATAACAATAATTAATAAAATATGAACGTCATCAATATTTTTATGGAAAACAAAAAACCAACATAAAAAATGTGATTCGTTAATTTCTTAATATCATTCATTCTTTAAGTGGAAATATTCACTAAAACACTTAAGTGCCCGGAAAAAGTACTTAAAATAAAAATAATAAAAGTAAATTAGGGAATAGGAAATATATTTCGTTGATTCATTTTCTTCATTTTATTAATCAGATTATGAAGTATTTTATAACTTTACGCTTATCTAAGATATATTTAGAGACAAGTAGTAGAGTCATAAAGAATAATACATCCCACTTACGTTCAAGCTAAAATGAATGTATGTATGGGGAAAAAGTAATGAAATTTGTCTATGTTTTTTATTTGTTGCAACACTAAACTTTAATTTATAAATGGAGAACATAAATCAATATATACATATATATGAAAATGATTGTTAAAAACTGTTAAAAAACTCATACATATGCTTTAAATTGTGAAATGATCTTGAAGATTTTTTTAAAAGAATTTTTATAAAAGAAATATCTATGATGCTCGGAATTGTCTGTAGCATAAAAGCAATAATTAAAATGAAACCAATTTAAAAGTTAGAAGATTAAAAAAGGGAAGAAGTATGTTTATTAATTTGTTGTATGAAGAAGATATATATTCTGAAATGTCAAATGCTATGTGTAACATAGAAAGATGCATAACAAAGAGAGAGAGAGAAAGAGAGGGAGATCAAAGAATAAAAACAAATTGAATATTTATTGGAAAATATCACAGAAAACGCGAAGTTGTTAAAATCTCTTACAAGGAAACATTCAAAAGGTGTCGTCTTAATAAAAAATTGAAAAAAATATATGTGATTCTATTCTTCATAAAACACCAGAAAGTGAAAAATTATCGGCTGAAATGAATTACAGCGACTGCAAAAAAATATCAAAATTAAGCATATTTGGCGATTTAACACTGTTTGGCGATTGATTTTGAGAACTTGGCGGAGAAGCAAAACACGGTTCTGTTCGTACACGGCAATCTCGGTGCTAGCGAACTTATCGCCTAACGGTGTTAAATCGCCAAAAATGCTTAATTTTGACAATTTTTTGTGGTCGCTGTAATTCATTTCAGCCGATAATTTTTTCACTTTCTGATGTTTTATGAAGAGTAGAATCACGTATGTTTTTTTTTCAATATTTTTTGAAGACGACACCTTTTGAATGTTTCCTTGTTAGTAAAAGGAAAATGCGCTGGCACAAATTTTCAGTTATAGCTCTTAATATATCTGAATATTTTTGCGTGACCCTATAAATCCTAATCCTAATACTACATTCTGTAGAAAACTTTTTATTATTATTATTATTATTTCATATTTTTGTGCATATGAATAATAAGTAGCAATTTCATTAAGATTTGTGCAAAATAAAGTTATTAAAATATGGTTAGAAAAAACCTTTTTATAGAACGCAGTGTTTTGGAATTCTTTCAAGTGTGCCTGTACTCAAAAGATTTATCATATTTAATCTATTTTTTATACGGAATATCCCATAGTACACTTGAATTACATATATTAGTTTCAAGGAATTCTTTGAATATTTACGGGAGTTAGACAGATAGACGGAATGACGGACAAACTTTTAAACTATGTTAGAATGTGAAAAACAAAAAAATATTTGATACCATATTTGGAAAAGTTAAGTATATATTTTTTATCGTAGTTGTCCCATCTCGTAATTGTCCAAGAAATATTGAAAAAAAAAAAATTTTTTTTCATTCAAATTTTTCATTTGTATAATTTTAATAAATTTTAAACAAGGATAGAAAGTTATCGATATTATTTAAAGAAAAATATGCTGGAATATCATATTTGTTAATATCAAAATTTGTGAAATTAAATAAGGCGTATTACGGCTTATACCGCCATCATCTAGAATGAATAAGTGATAATTTCCTAAATCCCTAAATTAGAAATATAGATTTCCGAGCTATGCGCATAAGGCACGCCAATAAACTGAATAGACGAAATGATCGAGAATTTCTAGTCTACACATTTCTAGACGGTGAAGCGATATTCTGAATATTCTGTATCTTTTGTATTGCGAGAAATTATCGCTTGATTTTCTAGAATTGGGTCATAAACCAAGATTATAGCTGTTGAAACCCGCCTCTTGTATTCGCATTTATTTGCAGAGACTGTTTATATAACTTTGCCCTCTATAATATAGGCAAACGCTCTAGAATTATAATAGGGGTTTCTAGAACTCGCACTAGAATTCTAATAGGGGTTTCTAGAACTCGCTTTCAAAGGGGACAAGAATTCCTAAGGATGACATGGAACAATTTTTTCTAGAGCCACAATTTAGATTCTAGATGTCAGTTACAGAATTTTTTTCTTAGTGTAAGGATGACAACAATGACAAATTGAGATTGAAATGGATTATCACACCCCATAAGTTTCTCATCTTGTAATCTTAAAAGGTTAAAATATATTTAATGCAATAAATGTAATGTATTATTGCAGGCCCAGTAAATGAAATTTAAATAGATATAAAATAAGGCATAAAAAGCACATGCGTCTTATATAGATGTACAGTTACAAATAAAATTCAGATTTCACCAGAAAAATGGTTCCAATTAGCTACAGCCAATATTTTCTACAATGTTCCACCATTTTAGTAGTGTCATTTCATTAATAAGCACCATTGAAAGATTAAAAATTAGCACCAGAATATTGGTTGCAGCTAAAAATGCCTATTTAGCACCATTCTTAAAAAAAAAAATACAACAATTTGTTCTGGTTGAACAACCTTATTGATATAATCGTTAAACATTCACAGCTCATAAAAACCTTTACTCACTTATAAAAAGTTTATACAGTTTATTTATTTTAAATACTTTATAGAAATTTAATTTTACTTAATACTTCACAAAACATCTTTTTAAATGGTATTTATTGTGTGAGAATTAAATAAAAAATTGTATTCAAAATTTTAGATACTTTTAAACAAGTAATAAGCACACAGGATTTACTTAAGTGATAAAATTGATGTAATATGTCATTAGGTTTGGCGTTAATTTTGAACAGCATTTTGTGATTTTTTACAAAAGACATTGGAAACGTTTACACTTTCCATGTACCAGTAATTTGTAATAGAAATCTTTTACAAATTTCTGTCACAGTGTTCACTAATTAAATATATATATATATATATATATATATATATATATATATATATATATATATATATATATATTATATATTATATAATATATATATATATATATATATATATATATACACACACATACAATGAAAATAATATTAAAAAAGAATTAAAAAAGAATAAATAAATGAATAAATAGAATATAATAAATAGAATAATAAAATGTGATGAATAAATGAATAAATAAATTAAATTAAATAAATAACTGATTTTTTTTCCTTTAAAATATGAACTTGCGTTCCTTACCATTCGTTATTAAATTCCTTTTTTAAAGTTTCTTTTGGAGGTTTTATCTCAATTTTAACTTATTGGCAAAGGGAAACCCATTCAGACACATTCAAAGCGAAACACAGCAAATGATAACAAAAGAAAATGTATGATTGAAAGCAATAATCCTGCCGTGCTTTAAAAAAAGCGCAAATTCTGTCAAACCATACTTTAAATTTTTAATTAGTTCAACTGAAAAAATAATCACTGCTCCAATTAAAACAATATAATCTTTTAGCTCCCCATCATACTATAGGTACGGGAAACTCAGGTAATCGCGAAAATTTTCGACCTCGGTTTTTTTACTTTTTTTACACGTTTTCAGGTGTGAGGATTCCGAAAATGACAAAATTTGTATGGTGTCCTCGTTACGGTGTCTCTTAGTTTGTTAGTCCGTCAGTCCGTTAGTGAGTTTGTTAGTCTGTGTACACAATATCTCAAGAGCAAATAGTCGCAGAGAAGTTAGAACCTAGCCCTGTCATCTTTTCACCGGAAAGCAAGAATTATACTCTAAAGAACATCTGAAAGGAAGTTATAGGGCAAGTTTTTAGTTCCCCATCATACTATAGGTATGGGGAACTTAGGTAATCGTGAATTAGTTCCCCATCATACTATAGGTATGAAGAACTTAGGTAATCGTGAAAATTTTCGACCTCGGTTTTTTTTACTTTTTTACACGTTTTCAGGTGTGAGAAATCCGAAAATGACAAAATCTGTATGGTGTCTGTCTGTAGGGTGTCTGTTAGTGTGTTAGTGTGTTAGTCCGTTAGTTTGTTAGTCTGTGTACACGATATCTCAAGAACAAATTGTCGTAGAGAGGTCAAATCAGTTTTAAAATATTACTTTCGACACTGGCAAGAAACCTATTCGTTTGCAACTTTCGAATTAAAAAACTTCACAGTTTATTATAAATTTACGATTTTCTTAACATGGGAGAATAGGGCAAAATTTCACTTAAACGTCCATTAAGTGGAAAAATTTTACTGTAAAGATGTCAGGACGGTTTTAAAATATCAGTGATGAATTTGGAATGAACTTCATTAATTATAAACATGCTACTTTGAAAATTTCGCAAGTTATTTGGAATTTAGGAATTTCTTAACATGGCAGAATAGGGCAGAATTTCACACAAATGTCAATTTTGAGGGATATTTCCATCGTAAAGATGTCAGACCACTTTTTAAATATTAATTAGGATACTGGCATGACTATTATTGATTATGAATTTTGCAATATAAAAATTTCGTAAGTTATTGGAAAATTACGGTTTTCTTAACATGGTAGAATAGGGCAAAATTTCACAGAAACGTCACTCTTGAGGGATATTTTCATCGTAACGATGCCAAACCACTTTTGAAATATTATTTAAGATACTGGCATGAATATCATTGACTATGATTTTTCCAATTTAAAAAAATTCGTAAGTTATTTGGAATTTGCGATTTACTTAGCATGACAGAATAGGGCAAAATTCATTCATTTTAAGGATCATAAATATATCAGACAACTTCAAAATAATATTTATGGTACTTGTTTTATCATGATTGACTACAAATATTCTAAAAGGAAAATTTCGTAAGCTATTCGTAATTTAAGATTTTATCAACATAGCGAAACTGAAAATTTTTCATATAAATAGGAATTTTGAGGATTATTGCATTGGAAATAGTAGCATGAAAACTTAACATGTGAATTGGCCCTGATAAAATAAATTAATAGATTAAGATAAATATATCGAAGTGAACGGTGGATAGCCTATTAGGCGGTGATTTCATTCTGTCATTGTGTCAAGCTTTGGTGAAATTAATTTCTCTTAAGATGATTATAATATGGCTCGCACTAGAAATTTATGAGAACATAAATATGGTAGGGAACTGAGCAGAGTCCGCCTATGCCAACTAGTTTAAATATCACTACGTAAAAAATTAATAAATAAAATAAAATGAATAAGATAACGAATTCTCAAAACAACCAGCCTTGAAAGTATATAAACAAATTTTTACGTGTTTTGAACTTTCGCTTAAATGATTTAAAAATTTTTATCTACACATGAATATGTACATATGCATATGTCACTGAAAATAACTTGGACGGTTTATACAATATTTTAAATTTTAAATCCTTTACTGTAAGAAAGACTTAAAATTTATAGCTGTCGTATAGATTATTTATACCGGAAATTAGAATCCATTCATGAAATTTCACGGAAAATAAAGCAGAAAACAGAGATAAAAATCAGTTCTGTAAAAAAGTTTTTTTTTTTTTTTTTTTTTTTTTTTTTAAGTAACGTTAGAAGCACTTTATATTATTCTTTTAAAATAAATCTATTCTTTTATTTTCCTAAGTCTCAACAACAGTTTAGATTTAATAAAAATACTTTTTTTTATCAAGTGATGGTTGACTGGTTTATTTCTTGGAACGAAACTCCTTTTTTTTTTTTTTTTTTTTTTTTTTTCTTTAAGTCAAAGATTAAATAAAAGCAATATTATATACCTGGTTGACTTTTTTAAAAGTTTTTATGGAAAAGTTAGACTTTTTTTTTCTTTTAACATTACATTTTTACTTTCTCCTATATAAAGAAAGGGAAAGTAATGGATTTATGAAAAATATCGATTTCAGGTTTTCAAAAGATTTACACGTTTTGAGATGCTTTAAAAACGATTTAACCATTTTAAGAAAATGTCTGTCTCTGTGTCTGTGGGTATAAAATAATTTTGGACACTGTGTCCCACGAATTAATGAATGAAATTAACCAAACTTGGTATTTAGTTAAACTTTCGCCTTAACTGGTACTGATTATAGTTGGGGATCAATCGATCAACAGGTGGCGCTGCCATCCATTTTTTTTTTTTTTTTTTTCCAAAATTTTCAACGTAGCAGTATAGAACAAAATTTTTTTTTATAAATGTACATTATCAGAATTATTAACAAATGATTTTGAAATTCATAAGGATTATTGATTATAATAATTATAAACTCAGAAAGTAATTGTGTGTAAGCAGGAGAATTGATTGCACCCCCCGGAAGGTGCAACTCTTGAAAATATGAAGAGGGAGATCTGACTTTAAGAGAGTGGCATATTACTCTTTGAACATGCCAAAATGGAGCCAATCTCTAAAGAGTGAAAAGTATCTTTTTGAAAGTGTGAGATTTCTCACTCTTTATTAAGAGTAAGATTAATCCGAGTAATTCAATGAATATGACTGTTTATTTTTCCTAAAAATAATTCGGATACGCTATCTTTTTTATTATCCTTTTTTTTTTTTTTTTTTTTTTTTTTTCGCATTCCTCTAGTTTAACAACGATGGAAAAGATGTCGATTGCATCTGCGGGGAATCGAACTGAAGCCAATCCGTGGCAGGCGAACATTTTACCACTGAACCACTGGGGACACACAGAAGTCGCTTAATTTACAGTGATAAATCATTCACATAAGAGATTAATCGCATTTATAAACTTTTACTTCATTTATTAAAAATAAAAAAAATACAGAATTCTAATGTACATTTTAAAATTAAAATTAGAATTATTTTTAATTAATAAAATTAGAATTATTATTAAATTACTAAAATTAGAATTATTTTTTAAATCAAAATTTATACCTGAAAAGAAATTCCCTAAGATAAATAGTTATTTTAAAGTACCTTATTCGAAAAGAAAAATTCTTGAGTGTGCATGTTTAAAAAAATAGTTAAATACTTACACACAGACCCTATAGAGTTTCTTAAAACTCGTTTGTTCAGGAATATATATCTTTTAATTTTTAGATTTTAATTTTTAGTAAAAGATTACAGACAGATTTATGAATATTTCGCCTGTGTTAAGTATCAATGATTATAATAAAAATATGAATTCCTATAGATTTTAAGACGTTATGCATTAAGTATTTGCATTGGTATTTTCTTTTATACCTTATATATTTCCGATTAAAACTACTTGCTTTCATTTACGAATTTCCATAACTTTCTTATGATTTTCGATTCTTTACTAATAACACTTCGATCTTGTCAATTGTATAAAAAATTTATATTTACCAAAATTTACAAAAATATTTTGCATTATTACTTTCTCTGATCCATAGGGTCGAGAAAGTATTGTTTTCGGGTCAAATTTTCGAAAGTGCGTTTTTGTTATATTTACATGTTCTGAGGTCCCCTGAATACAAAAATCATGTTTTTAGCGAATGGTCTGTGTGTGTGTCTGTGTGTCTGTTATCAGCATATCTCAAGAACAAATAGTTGCAGAAATTCCAAACTCGGTATTATAAATGTGTATCATATAGGGACGCTACACTAAGCTTTTCGTTGAGAAGAAGCAAAAGGTTCATGTACAGGGACACTCAAAAGTATTCAAATACATTACGTCTATGGGGGAAATTGCAGGTAAGTAGAGTTTAACATCTATAGACTGCACTAAACAAAATGAAGCGAATACATATTTTTTGTAATAGAGATAGTAAACTGGGGAAACATTTTGTGTATATAGGAGCCTCACCTCACCCCCTGGGGGGAAGTCCCCCCTCCAGGGGAGTAAATTTTCATGATGGGTATCTTTCATAAGAGCTCGCCGATACGTTTAAAACGAATGGCTGATCCATCGATCTGCGATAATTTAGAATAAAGTTATCGATTTTTTTTCATTTTTATCATTATTTTTTAAAATGTAGTTGAGATTAAATTCAACTTTTTTTTTTGGATATTTAGTGTTATACTACTTCTCTAATATGGAAATCGTCTCCATTATCATGGAAGATAATTTTTTTAAATAATAATTTTAATAAATTATTTATACTTAGTGAAATTGTATACGAAAATATAGAAGAAAGTCATGTGGTGGCCACAAAACACTAGTTATTCGTTGTTTGTGGATGTGCTTTCCTAATAATAGTTTACCATTTCTAGGAAAGCTGTTCGGGAATTAAAAAAAATTCCTCATAGAGATATGGTAAATAATGTATGTTTTAAGCTAAATAATCATCACTTTTTTTGTATATTTAAACGTTTTGAGGCTTCCTGATTACCGTAGTCAAGTTTTTTAACGTTTGATCTTTGTGTATGTCTCTTAGAGAGACTTAAAAGCGAATAATTTTAGGAGATCCAAATGTTGTATTTTGAAGTTAATTAAAGTTTGTTGCTGGAAATGTTTGATCAAGATTGATAAGTTTCAATGAATGTTGCGTGTGAAAATTGTCTGTATAATTTTAAGTAAACTTTTTATTTTAATAACAGAATTAAATTCTATATAAATATAGGTGCATTAATGAAACGGGGGTTTGAGGGGGGCGATGGCCCCCTCACACAGAACTAATTATCACATAAAACTCTTTCGAAGTCTAATTTGAATTGTTTAACATAGGTTTACATAAAAGTACTCGTTATCTTACCGCTTAATCTCCAACCTGTATTTATAGTATTAAATTTCAGGGTAAGAGAAAGTCGTGTGAGTGACACACCAGATTATTTTGTTTATTTTATTTTTTAACCCATAAAATCGTTTGCATTCATCCTGGAAAAATAATATTAATAAATAATAATATTAACAAATAATTTCTACAAGAAATTATAGAAAGAAATCTTGAGGTGGCTACAATATACTAGATTCTTTTTTTTTTTTTTTTTTTTTTTTTTTGACTTAATTTTTATAATATATATTGCAATCTCTACCAAATTTAGTATAAAGATTTTGTAAGAATGAAATCTTAGCGATTTTTTAAACACTTTTAAAATTGTCTTTAAAAATTTAATAATTAGCTTTTCACTAACTTTGATAACTCCGTTTAAAATCTACAAAAGCGAAGCTCTGAAAGGCTCATTATTGAATTAAAGTATCAAAAATCATTAAAATTTATTACATTTTTTATAAAATTGATGCTTGGCAAGTATGTAGAAATAACATTTAATGCAGAATTGATAGTGTTTTTATGGGGCCACAAAGAAATTTTTTTTTAAATTGTCGCTTATGAATGGAAGGTATGCATAGATCACCGACGAACGACCTGTATAAATTTTGATTAGTGTAGGACATACAGTATTATATATATATATAGTGAAGTGATACACAGAAAAATTCTTTATCATCATGGAATATAGATCCAAATTATTTGAAATACGATAGCGTCTACACACCTTACCTGATTGATTTAAAAGCTATTAGAAATGTTATAGGTCATCGTCATACAACTTGCATAGAGTTTGATGAGGTAGGACTTAGAGTTCTCTTACAGATACATAAAGAAAAACTATTTACCATTACGACCAATGGACTTAAATTATTAGAATATTATCTATATATATATTTATGTAGATAATAATTTCTGCTCTAATTTTGTGATGCTCCCATCAAATTGATAAATTTGCTGAAAATGCGTTCTATAGGTTTAACTATTTTAATTTAGAAATTTAATGCTAGGTTGATTTAGTTTGCTTAAATATTCCTTTCAACAATGTTTATACGAAAGAGTGTTTCAGTGCATTTCGTAATTTATAAATCAGAGTTTTTTTTTTTTTTTTAATAATGCATATTGGTCTGTTGTGTCCCTGAAAAAGTCTTCAAATATCGTTTACAATGTCCCGAAAAATTCTTGCGATTTGGGGCCAGTACAATATTTGTCCTCAAATGAGTGTTTCCAGATATAGTCATCTTAGTTTATACAGAAACTTTTTAGAAAATCATTAAAACTGTTTTCGATCTAGCATTTCTAAATTATCTGTACACCGGACATTTTGATTCAAGTAAGAAGCTTAAAAGGTGTATGATGAGTTGTCGTGATCGTAGTGCTCTTTTTGAAGGTGCATTGTACATCTGAAAATATTTCAACCACTTGAAAGGATCTTCTATGGTAATTTGACCAGGACTGGAATAAATATCCAATTGTCTTGTGCCCCTGCCCATTTCTTCTCTGAATGTCAAGGTTACAAAATATGTGGCAATTTTTTCTTTTGCACAATAATTTTCCAAATCTCATACATACATGATTGTTAAATGACATAGTGAATGTCATGCAGCTTAATAATAAGATTGTCGCTTTAACTTTTACCATGCAATAGGACTGATATAGACTTGTCTGGGTAAAATCAGATGAATTCTTTATATGAGCCAACAACTAATGATTTAAAGCCATAGTTCTTGTTTGTTGATGGCAGCCGTCTTATAACATTATGTAAAATACGCTCAATTAAGCAATTTTGGTCGTTCGTTCTTTCCTCATTTACTGGCACACAAAATACCTTATTTACATTTTAAAACAACTTGTTCGATTAATTTTTTAAGGTTAGAAATATAATAATTCATCTTCAACAAACCTTCCCTTTGAGACATAGTAAAGTTTCCCATATTAATGATACCGTATGTAATCTCTAGCTCCAATACTTTAGGCATTACAGGTAATAAAGGCTACTATCGTACATGTATGGCACACTGTTTTTCCCCCTGTATTTTCTCTAAAAATCTTGCTCGATTAAATATTTTAGCTAACGGGGGCGTTCTTCGTTATTTTACGCAGCTAGCTGCAGTTACTGAGATATTTTTTCTCGCCAAAAGGATAGCCATCATAATAGCATTTCTGCTCAACGAAGGCATTCTATTTGATTCGTAGATTTGCGAACAACTTTAATAATTGTAAACAAGTAGGAGCAATTTTAAAATATTAATTTTGGTACTGGACAGCGCCTTATAGAATATCAACATTCTACTTTGTAGAATTAGTGCTCTTTTATAAGTAATTTCCAACTTGTCATCTTGTGAGATCTATCATTTTGGATCATAGTTTTCTGAAAAGCATCATTTTATTCTATGTATTATCTGAGATTTAAAAAAAAAAAAAAAACTACTCTCGTTAGATTTTCCAGTTCACAATTAGATAGATTTTGTTTTTGGTGGTCTTGTTAGTGAAGTGAATTAGATTAACTACATATTCCAGACTTTTACAGTGAAGCAGCGCCATAGCAATGGCTGTTGATCCATGTGTAGTTTCAGAAAGGTGTTTAGTCTTAAAATATGAAGAAAATGAACTTGTCGTCAAGAGTTTCTTTAATATATCTGATCATGCTTTTTGTCCTATCTTTAATTTAAATTATGTGTTTTTACAATGAGGGTTATTCAGAGGTTTAGCATTTTTCGAATAGTTTGCAATAAAATTTTGACATATAATTTCTGACCTAATAATCTATGAATTTGCTAAAGAATTTTGTGCTGTGGAACGTTTTTCACTTCTACATTTTATTATTATTATTATTATTATTGTTTTTTTATTAGAAAAATGTAGAAATCTGCCATTATCAATAATATACTCAGAAATTCTATTTTTCTTTTTAAAATCTGATATTAAAAAGAAATTGTTTCGAAACCACATCCTTCAGCAATTTTTAAAGTGTGATTTAAGTTTTCAAAATCTTCTTTATTGGCATGCGTAAGTATTAGAAAATCACTTTAAAAATTACAACAATGTTGTTATCCCACATTAAATCTCTAAACACATTGCAAATAATTCATTTTATAACACTCAGCGATGTCTATTATCCAAAACGTACGTTCTACACTCACATGTTTATTTTTTTTCTATAACGCAATTAGTATGATATAGAAATACAATAAATAAAATTTAGAGATTTCAGAGCTTCCTCTGACTTTCAGGAAACAGATTGCTTAGAAAAAATTCTTATCATTATCTCCTGCTCGTCATAAATTGCAGAAAAATATGGCAGAGCCACCTTTTAGTAGACCCACATCGTCTAAACATTGACTCTCAACTAACACGTGAGATTTCTCGTATAGCACGTCTTAAAATAAATAGATATATAGAATGCAGAATATATATATATATATATACATATATATATTTGACATATATCTTTTTTATCATTTCTTTTAACTTTTAGTTTCGGTTCGACAAAGTTTTCGTCTGTAGACAAATAAGTATGCCTCCTGTTTCCAGTATGAATTTTCTTTTCCCCTAAAAAGGCATATTTTTAAGTTGTACTTAATTAGAAAAGTAGTTTAAAAAAACCATGGTTACGAGTTCTATTTCACATTTGTCCTTTAATAAAATACAGGCAGTTAAATAAGAGCTAATTACATACATATTTTATCGTATCGTCTATAAAAATTTACATCATCTTATAAACAGTGTGAGAATTTAAGAAAAAGTAATTTCTTTGTTTTGCAACGATACGAATTTTGTTCGTAAGGAAAATTTTATGAAAAAGGAAAATGGTAATGTACTAATGTTTACAATCAGACTTAGATGTTTTTGTTAATTTAACTGGAATTTTAAAAGTGTATTCTACAAATAATATTAATAATAACTTTTTTAAAAAATTGCTAAAATGTCAAATTTGTTAAATAGGTTTTACTTTTACATATACATACACATACATAAAAAAATATTTAAAATATTAACAATTTAAATGGAAAATTGGTATATTAAACAAAGAAATTTTATTTAAATTTACTTTTCAGTACTTTCAATAAAGCGATATCTTCGTTTAAAAAATCTAGATATAGATAAACAAGCAAACAGCACAATTAATACAGAATTTGATTTTAAAACATTTTTGAAATAAATTGTATATGAAATGAAAATAAACAAACTTACTATGACAAAATATCAGTCCAAAAGAATTATAGCCTTTTTCATATATGCCTGTGCAATCTTCCTCTTCCAAAGCACAAATATCCTTCCGGTAAATTTTAAAAGACGTAAATTTGGATTTGTTATACTTCATTTCATCTAAACATGGAAATATGCCTATATAATGATTAGGGAATTCCTAGAAAAAGACGTAGAGACTCAGGAAAATTTATAACAATATTTGACATTTGCGAAAAATTTTGTTGATTTGCAAGAAGAAAATTTTATAAAATATCTAGAATTTTGTACTTTTTTTAATATACGAGTATATATGTACAATTAAGTTGAAGTATTGTTATGCTATATTGTCGTGAACTATTCGTAGAACAGACGTTTTTAAATTATAGTAAAACTCCAATAGAACGCTGGTAACCTTAAAAAAATTGTATAGAATTGATTTTTTCTTTTAATAAAGTTTAAATTAATAAAAGTAATCAATTTTACAGGAAATGAGTATATTTGTTATCATAATTAAAATTTTCATAAAGACAACAAGTTTTTTTTTTTTTTTTTCAAATCAAACACCGAAAATTATTGTAAATTTTTAAAATAGGTTAAATTACATTAATCGAAAATATTTACGAAGTTTTGTCATTTTTAGTATGTAATAAAATAAAATTACATACCAGAAAAAAAATATATTTCACGTGTTTGCAATTAGAAGAACAATTCTATTGTTCATCAGTTTTTATAGTTATTTTTTAAATTAACATTTCGCGAAAGCTTTCCTTCCACAGTGAGACAATCAAGCATCGTACCTGGCTTAGTTTTAGCAAATATTTTCAAATATTCACGTTCAATATCATCTTGATATTTCAATATTCTCAAACGCTTCATGTGAACTGAACTACTTACATTTTGAATGCACTTTTCTATGATAAATTCAATATTTTTGTATAATCTTTAGTCCTTAATATTCGGGTGTTAATTATTATGATTATTTTTTGAATTAATATTTTATGGAGCATTATTTTCTATAGTGAGACAATATAAGGATTTTTATCTGTTTTAGTTTTAGCAGTTTTTTTTTTCAAATATTCAGGTTCAATATCATTCCTTGATGCATAGAAATGAACTAAATTGCCTTCACTTGAGTGCGCTTTTTTACTATGTTAAATTCAACATTATCTTGTAATTTTTGGGCCTCAAAATGGAGGTACCTAAGTTAAAATACCGATGTTTCTTTCTTCAAACCCTTTTTTACTTGGTCTAGAAATGGGGTAAATATATCCATCTTTATCAAAGAAATTATTGCTATCTAACATTGAATAATATGCTAAGACATGTACGTTTAAGGTTTGTGCACATCCTTTTGATGTTTATAGTAGCAGTCGCAGCCACAACATTTGTTCGGCCATTAGCTGAGTCTGCTTCCCAAAACATCAAATATCCACAATTAAAACGTCTGATTTAAACGTTCACAATTACAACGACTGTCCTGGGGTAGTACCAATGACAGTATTCAACAAAGTTTGAGGAAATTTTTGTAATATAAGTTTGGCAGCCAGTCCAGACACTGAACTATAAAAATCAACGATTTTTTTTTCTCTTTCTTTCTTTTCTTTTTCTTTTCTTTTTTTTTCCTTTCCTGTTTATACTGCAGTTTACATAACTAACTAAAAGAGGTACAAGACAAAATTTTTAACGCTCACTAGATGAAAAGAGATGAACTATCGGTCAAAACAAATCTACGAAATTTCTGAAAATTTCTTAAAGACTTAATGTATGTCTCGTTACTGATATACCTCCCCTTTCCCATGAATGTCCTGCGTCCTTTTATAACGCATGCGTATAAGAGTGTCAGGTTGAGACTACAGAACGTCTCCACAGTTGGTTTGAAATTACGCTGAATCCAGCAAATTATAAAGTTGGGACGGTTAAATCACTTCGTCGCCAGTGACTCGGCGAAAGTCTTCGTCGGATGAGTTTTATGTCGACATGGTGCTGCAATGAAAGAATTAGGTTATGAGAGTTAGATGAATGGAAAACGATTTGTAAGGTTTTGGTTGAAATGAAGAGAAAGGAAGTTGTAGAATGTAGTATAAGATGGAGATTGTTTTGGTAGATGGAAATAGTGAATTGGTAGTGGTAGAGAATTGTTGTGGATTAGAGTGGTGTGTGTGAAGTGGATAGTAGGAGAGTAAGGTTTGTAGTGATAATTCTTATGCGTGTGGTAAGTGATGGTAGAGAGGTGTAGCGTTGTAGAATAAAGTAAGAGAAGAATCTGTCGCGCCTAGGGAATCCAGCCGATGATTCTTGTGTGAGAGTTAGTGGTCGACAGAGAGCAGCCGTAGACAAGATCAATATTGGTGAGATAAGTTACCTTTTATTTTATGCTTTGTTGAAGTTATTCCCTGAGGTCATTTGAGTTAGAACTGAGTTAGCCCAACACCCGCCTTGATATTGAAGGTTAAATAAACTTTGTTATTTTATATTTACTTTGTCTCGAGCTCTTCTTAATATCTAATTAAGTAATTAAGTTAATCTTTAGGATTAAGATTGAGGAATTGAGATATGGCCCACTCAAATTCCTCACAGTGGCGCCCAAATGAGTTCGACCCCCCCCCCCCCGCTCGAGTTTATTTTACCGGTTCAAATAATGTACTTAACTTTTTTGAGGAACTTTAAGAATATTTTGATGTATGTAAAATTGATATTTCTGATAGATTTAATTGGCTAAAATACTCCTTAAAAGGATAACCTAAAATGTGGTACGAACTAATTGCCTCTCATTCCTTGGGTCAAAATCCCACTTATGAAGATTTAAAAATCAAAATTATAAGCACCTTTTCCTCAAGTGCTGATAGAGCAATATTATTGCAGGAACTCTATACTACTAAAATGTCTGTATTTGATAAACCGACAACCTTTATCCTGCGTAAACTTGATTTAATTAAACAACTAGAATTAAATTTATCCTTTTTTGAACTGTTGGACATTATAAACCCGCTGTTCACAGTCCCAATTCAAGATTATCTAGATTTGCAACCGGCCGCATCTATTGATAGTCTGTTTCAAAGGTTAGATAAATATCAAGCACGTCACGCTACTAAGTCTACGAATAATTCTAATCGCCGGTAGGAAACCGTCAATCTCCAAAATGAACAGCACGAAACTCTCGCTCCCCTCAAAATGTTAATTTCAATCATCTGCAGCATACTAACTTTTCCCAGCCAAGACCCAGTCATTTAAATCAATCTGAAAATGTTGCAAGAAATCACCCGAGCTCTCATAATACCAAAGTACAATCTATATTTCTAAATTATCTTTCTATTTGTCCAGTAAACTTACCGCATTTAAATACTTCTCAAAGCTTTTCTCACTTGAGCTCTCAATTAGCTTCCAATTTAAAAAAGAATGAAATCCCACTAAATGTAGCGGCTAAACCTTTCGTCAGTAGATCAAATTTCTGTTGTACAACTGTTCAGCCAACAGACTTTTCTAGTAGTTTAAATGCACCTCCTGATAAATTACAGTTTAATTCTACAACTGTCAAGTCGACAGAATCTGCTATTTTTAATGATAAATCATACGCAAATGCTAAACCGGTCGAGTCCGGAAAGTTATCTCATGTAACAGGAAAAATTAACGCAGAAAATGATGTTAAAATTAATGTTGCTACTAAATCTTTCTTAAATGAATCAAACTTTTGTTTTCATTCTATTCAGCCAACAGATTTATCTGTTAGTTTACATGCATCTCCTGACAATTTGCATTTAAGTTCTAAAACTGTCACGTCGACAAATTGATCTATTTCTACAGAAAATGTTGTAAAAGAAAAAGAAAGTGGAAGGTTAAATAGTGGCCCTTCTCAAAAACTGCTAGCTAATTTACATAAAAATGTAGTGAATAAAAGTGACAGATTAAAACATTTCCACGTTAATTCTTCATCTGTTAGCTCTAAACTTGAGCATACGGTTTCGGATGTTCTTTCCCGAAACATTTCTAGTAACTGCGGTTTCGATAACATAAGCGAGACTACCTCACCTCATAGGCCTTTGCACTTTAATCTCAGGAGATTTTTTATAGAGCCAGCTGAGCCTTCCTCTGGCACTCTAGATGTTAACAAAATGCCGGGTTCGAACCCATCCTAGCAAAGTGCCTCTCCTACGCCTGACTCCATTCTGCAAACCGCCAGCCCTGATATTTCCCCGACAACTGCACAGACCATCCTGGCTAAGTGGTGTGATCCTACTTCTGTTACAGCGGTAACCTTACGTCAGGTCCTATCTTTCCTTATTTTATTTCTTCAAAAGTATATTTCTATCAGTGCTGTGCCAAAATGTGCGACATGTATTGAAGCCTCTTGGACTTGTGAACCTTTTCTGAAAGCAACGGTCTTTCTTAAACGAAAAACTGTAAAATTTAAATTAGGGCATGAACTTTCATATTGAAATTCATGTTTAAGCTTGAATGTTAACATTTTTGTTCTCTCTTAATATATATTTTATGTATGTACACTAAGTTCTTTTATTTTGTAGCCACCACCTGCAGAGCAGGTAATATAAAATATTTTTTAGTCTTTGTAAAATTCCCCTCTTTTCGTATGTCTATAAATAATGTCTCTGTATATATAAAATGAAATTTGATAACTGTAAACTTTTGTATATCCTAAAAGTTTCTCTGTATATATGCTTTAGAGTGGGGAAAATGTTTTTTTTTGGCTATCAGCATAAATCGTGTTTAACTTTTAACCCTAAAACCACTAACACCTTAGTTTTTTTTTCATGCTATAGCCCAGGAAGGGAATATTTTCTGTATATAAATATGAAAATTATTTTCTGTTTATCTTTAGAGACAAACTGTCTCTTTTAATTATCTTCAAAATGTAGTTTAACTTCATTTATATTTTTGATACTGTAAAAAGTTTCCATTTTAGAATTATTTTTGATGAGCTATACTGATGCCCACAGCCACTTCGTCTGGGTTTAACCAAAGGAGGAAGACCTAGTTTTGTTTCTGATATCCCAAGTCGTAATCTACAATCTGAAGTTACTTCTACCAGCTGACGTTTCTGGCACCTAGACTGTCTTTCTGATGGCTGAAGAAAATTCATGTTATAAGTTTCGAAGGATGGTTTACTTCAAGAGGGATTTCAAGATTTTTTTTTTCTCAATAAACTTTTTTTTTTCACGTTGTTATTGATTGTCGCATTTATGTAAAGCGATCCACCTGAACAAAAATCCTTTTAAAAATCAAGACTTTGCCTTTCTGGGTTGACAGAAAGATGTTTGTAATTCCCCTCTGTAATTGTTGGGCTAACCTATTTGTTGAGGCGTTTTTTTTTTTTTTTTTCGGAGTTTCCGGCTGTTAAGGGTCCCCAATTTAATTTAAAATTTAAATTTCTTTTTTCGGAGTTGGTCCAGTTTTCCCGCTTAGGATTTTTTTTTTTTTTTTTTTTTTTTTTTTTTTACTCGCCATTGTGTTTTACGGTGTGAGCAGTCCATTGCTCATCAAATTAAACTTTTACTTTTTTTTCTAACTTATTCTGAAGTTAGTTTTCGAAATTTAAGTTGTGGCTGCACTCGCACCTACGAGATAAAAGATTATAGTTAGATATACAAGTAAGGAGTTTAAAATTACTCGGTGAAACCCGTTGGGGATTTTCCCGACTAAATTTTTTTTTCTTGGAGGGGGACTGTGAGGTTGAGACTACAGAACGTCTCCACAGTTGGTTTGAAATTAAGGTGAATCCCGCAAATTATAAAGTTGGGACGGTTAAATCACTTCATCGCCAGTGACTCGGCGAAAGTCTTCGTCGGATGAGTTTTATGTCGACATGGTGCTGCAATGAAAGAATTAGGTTCTGAGAGTTAGATGAATGGAAAACGATTTGTAAGGTTTTAATTCAAATGAAGAGAAAGGAAGTTGTAGAATGTAGTATGGAGATTGTTTTGGTAGATGGAAATAGTGAATTGGTAGTGGTAGAGAATTGTAGTGGATTAGAG
The DNA here is from genome assembly GCA_963930645.1 of Salticus scenicus. Lineage (NCBI taxonomy): Eukaryota > Metazoa > Arthropoda > Arachnida > Araneae > Salticidae > Salticus > Salticus scenicus. The sequence goes on along the minus strand of OZ005654.1, from coordinate 79,512,152 downwards.
TGGTGTGTGTGAAGTGGATAGTAGGAGAGTAAGGTTGTTGGTGATAGTTCTCACGAGTGTGTTAAGTGATGGTAGAGAGGTGTAGTGTTGTAGAACAAAGTAAGAGAAGAATTTGTCACGCCTAGGGAATCCAGCCGATGATTCTTGTGTGAGAATAGTTAGTGGTCAACAAAGAGCAGCCGTCGACAAGATCAGTATTGGTGAGATAAGTTACCTTTTATTTTATGCTTTGTTGAAGTTATTCCCTGAGGTCATTTGAGTTAAAACTGAGTTAGCCCAACACCCGCCTTGATATTGAAGGTTAAATAAACTTTGTTATTTTATATTTACTTTGTCTCGAGCTCTTCTTATCATCTAATTAAGTAATTAAGTTAATGTTTAGGATTAAGATTGAGGAATTGAGATATGGCCCACTCGAATTCCTCACAAGAGGACAACATGACACGACATCTTGCCCAACGTGACATCTTATCCCAACTTTTTCTCCCCTAATGTTTTACTAATAAATATTTTACAAAGTATCACAAACATTTATTATTATTATTATTTTATAATGAGAAGTATTAGTAGGTTTTTTATACATTTTTTTCTACCAATACTTTGGTCATTATCCAAAATAAGTTACATTATTTTACCAATATTTACGATTCTGAAAAATATCTCTTAACAAAAAAAAAAAAAAAAAAAAATCTTCTAACTGTGATTTCACATAGATTTCCTAAAAATAGTGAAAAGGATAAAGGTTAAGATTTTTATTCTGAATTATTTTAAGAAACAAATATTTCAAGAACAAATAATGTCCTAGTAAACAATATTTTTTAAGTGAATTGAAAATAAGATATTTTTGGAGGCTATATTCGGTCTCATATGGATTCTAGAAATACATAATGATCAAGATATTTCTTGAAGTCGTAGAATCGGAAAAAGTTTTAACAATATTTGACTTTTGCGAAATGTTACCCCAGTTTTCAAGGGTATTTTATGAATTTATCTTAAATTTACTGCGACAAAAGGAAGTATGAGGTATATTCTTTGCGTGTAATATATTTTTTAGGTATTATAACGTCGTTTTAAAAGTTAATTTGAAGAAGCAACAAAATTTCTATATAATGTGATTTTTTTTTTTTTTTGTAAAGTACGATTATTTGGATAGAATTCAAATTATTTTATTTTATCTCCTTCAGAGTAAAACCAATCCTTTTTGCAATACGATTTTTAATTAAAAGAGATTGCATAATTGAACCAATTTGTAATTTTGATGCAAAGAAAATATACTAAACAATTATACTAGATAGTTGTTTATGAAATTGTTTGTGAAAATGTTATTCTTTTCAAAGGAAAAGAAATTTTTACGTTTCATGTAAAATAGAATTAATTCTTCCGTCAGAATTCTAGATAAACATTTTAGATTCAGATATTAGCGCCCCCCCCCCCCCCAAAAAAAAAAACTAGCTATAGGTTCATAACATAGAGAATCAATCTGCTTAGCCTACAAACTACACTACCAACGCATCCGATGTACTCCAGTTAAGCTATTAAAAAAGATATACTTTGGTTGCTACACTTTATCTGAATATTAAATTCAGTTTTTATATAAATATGTGTTTTTGATAGTGATGTTTAAGAGTTTAAGTTTGGTAGGTGGAGCTAGCGTAAAGTTTGTTCAATGTAGAGCAATCATGCGATACAATTATGTGAAAGGAATAAGTTCCCTAGTCAGTAATATAATACATGCCCTATGCAAATACAAATTAAAAATTATAAGTCTAATATACGTGCAGATCATCACAAATATCCATCACAATCATTCTACATACATTTTATAAGCAACTTGAAATCATAAAATTTTAAATTACTACATTTCAAAACTAAGGAAATTCGGCAATCATTTATTAATAAAGGTATGACAGAAAGGGGAAGAACTTGGAAGATTATGTATTCTTGACACGTACTCTTAAAAGATTATCCATAAATACGTGTGTTAAGAAAGCAATAAAATATAATAAAAATAACAGCTCGGAAAAAAAAAAAATGGTTTTGAATTTATAAAGTTTGAAATCTTTATAAAAAAGTAACCATATGGAGGTTAGCTAAGTTGCTAAAAGTATAAAAATGAAAAATTGGTAGTTAATTGATAGTTTCTAAAAAATTCTAATTATTTAATTATTAATTACTTTTTTTATATATATACGTATGTATATACGATTTAATGATTTGAAAGAATAAACTATAATCAATATACCCATATTTCAAACAGTTTTTTAAATATTTGTGAATTTCATGGACAATCAGTTTCACAAATATCATTATATACATTTGTGACAAATTAATTTTGCGTTATAATCATTTTTCATTTATAAGACGATATGGTAGACAAGCAGATAAAGACAAAAGATGGTCATCAATTAATCTGTGCTAAATTTACAGAATGAAAAAAAAAGTACTTCTTTACACACACACACACACACACAAAAAAAAAAAAAAAAAAAAAAAAAAAAAAAAAAGAAGAAGAAGAAAAAGAAAGAGACAGAGACAGAGAGAGAAAAAAAATCAGCAATTTTATCGATATGTTGTGCTTTAATATTTCTAGAATATACAACGACACTTCCTTATACAGTGCGGAAAAGTGAGAAAGTACTCAGTCAGAACTATTTATAGTTCTAGAGAAACATATACGAAATTGACTAAATTCAATTCTTAAATTTTAGCATGTTAATGCAAAAAAACTTTCTTTTCTTTTTTTTTTTTTTTTTTTAATGGAAAATAAAAATTTTGCTGAAGTTTCTTTTTTGACAAAATATAGCGTTAGAAAAAATAATAAATAAATAAAACATTCTTAAATAGAATCTAATTTTATACCTTAGTTCTATTTTTAATTCAAACATTTCCTCTTTACGTAACTGAATTTCAAGTTGGTCTAACGTAAATTACGCCGATGCTTATTTTCATGACTGAAAGAAATAAGACAAAAATATGGTGTGAAACAACCACACGACTTCCATTACCCACTATTACACGCATTATATGCGTTTTTTGGAGATGTGATCAGAAAAGATAATGCAGGGATGGAACACGGGCGCAGAATTCATACCGGAATCCGTTTAAGAAATTTCTCTACTTATAATATCGTTGATTTAAGAAGTAGAAAATTTTCTTACATTGATAGCGGTATGAATTCTGCGCCCGTGTTCCATCCCTGATAATGTGACCAGAAGACATAAATTTGACCTAACAAAGTAGAAACCTAAAATATTTCCGGTAAGAGAAACTTAATAAACGTGTAAAGATATATAAAAAAAAGTTTACATAGCGAATTTAAAAATAAGAAAAAAAAATGGTAGAGTTATTTTTTAAAAACAACAATTTGCGAGATCTAAAACCGACCTAACTAAGCAGGATGACTGTTAATTTTCCTGTAATAACCACGTAATATATGAGAAAGGATATCTAAAATGGATTTCTGTAACAATTTTCAAGAAAATCGTTCGAGCGTTTAGTTCTAATTTCATGGTAAAGAATGATTTTGTTTACGACACAGAGTACTTTTTTTTTTTTAAACACTCCAAATTGTATACACCTTTTCTATGTTGCGAAAAAAGCGCCATCTATCAGCCGAAGTTTGAACTATTAGTTTTAATTGCAGATTTCCATTCTTCATGATCCATACAACGCCTGTAAATGCGAGATGGTGCATTCGACACTTTCTTGCCTTAGGATTGTCCGACGGACCCAGCGTGTCTGTAGATTTTCTAGCGATAGCCACTATTTCGGTCATCATGTGATATTCTTTCTATCATATTTGTTTTAATATTTTCAATAATTTTAGCTTAACAAAATGCGATATAAGATGCCTTTAAGCGAATAATTGTTTGAATCACTCCAAGAAAAAACATAAAAATGATTGTACAGTCGGTAACAAAAGTGTCCGAACTCTAGCAAAAATTCCTATTTAAAACAAGTGCACTTAATACTGTATTATTAAATGAATCATTGTCGAGTCCTGTTCTTAGTCAGTCTAAGAACAGGATTCGTGAAGGATTTATTTAACAAAACAGTATTAACTCTACTTTTTTTATATAGGAATTTTTGGTAGTTTTCAGATACTTTTGTTACTGACTGTATTTTTCTCAGATCTACGAGATAAAAATCATAGTGGCGATAAATACGCCAAGAGGGAAAACTGGCGTGTTTGGATGCAAAAATGATGGCGACTGATACGTCTCCATCTTTTAATACGCCTGTATTATTATGGGGATCTGCATATACAAAATTTCAATAAAATACGCCGACTAGAACAGGACCTACGTATGTCTAAATAGGGTAGCTTTAATTATAACCTTCCGATAGAAAGAGTATTGAAATCATATCTACTATTTTACTTAGCAAATTTATTTTTAATTATATATTGATATATAGAAAGTAAATTAATGGTACGAATTTCTGCAACATTCATAGATGTAGCGACGGCTTATTTTTTGAAATTACAAAGCTTAATCGAATGTTAATGGAATATCAATATATACGAGTATTTATAAAAAAGTGAGTTATCAATATAAACCAAACTCTTTGAAGAAATGTTTTTGAGCGACATTTTATCTTTTATCTGGGAATGGAATTATTGTTTATTAAAAAATAATTAATCATGGACATTTTCTTTTCATTTGGTGCATTAATATTATATATATATGCGAAACATTATTAGTTACAAAAACATTATCGACAATAATGTTAAACGATAGCTTTATTCATCTATATTAATAAAATCAGAGTTTTGTCTGTAAATTTGTCGGAATCGAAAAATTTTGCGATATCTTCACGTTTTACACCCCATGAAAGCCGAAAATGACTTCAGAAAATTTTGCCTGTGTGTGTGTGTGTGTGTGTGTCTGTGTGTATGTCATCGTGTCCGAATGTCGCTTTTTTTGTCCGGGCATCACTCGAGAACGGCTGGACGGAATTCAACGGCGCTTGGCAGGAATTTAGGTCTTCACCCAACTTAAAATTTTATATATCAACTTTTCGGAAATTCCCCCCCGTTCCCCCCCTAGGGGGTAAAAGACTAAAACACGTTTGTCCGGGCATCACTTGAGAACGGCTGGACGGAATTCAACGACGCTCGGCAGGAATTTAGGTCTTCACCCAACTTAAAATTATATCTATCAACTTTTTGGAAATTCCCCCCCGTTCCCCCCTAGGGGGTAAAAGACTAAAACACGTTTGTCCGGGCATCACTCGAGAACTGCTGGACGGAATTCAACGGCGCTTGGCAGAAAGTTAGGTCTTCACCCAACTTGAAATTATATCTATAGAAATTTTCAAAATTATGATTAGTGTTTAAATTGTGTGTAAAAAACGCCTGCGCATGCGCCATAAATATTTTTTCACTAAAATGCTTTGAATGTAAAAATCTTATATATATATATAAATGTGAATGTCCGTGAATTTATTTGACTGAGTTTCACGCCAAAACTGCTTGACGGATTTCGATGAAATTTGTAATGGAGATAGCTTATACCCTAACTTAAAAAGTTGGCTACCTTTTATTCCAAAAAAAAAAATTTGTTTTTGCGATTTTTATGCATAAAATAGCAATTTCGTAAGCTAATAATAGCAAAAAATTAGCCATTTAAATTTATCCATAATTTAATTGTTACCAAAAAAAAAAAAAGAATTTATTTATTTTTTTCAACAGGAAAATAAATACATTTATCTAAAAGTGAACGATAAAAAATTATAAAAAAAAATTATGCATCTCACAAAAATTGACGTCATTTTTAATTAAAAATTTCTTTTACACATTGATAAAGTGCTAATACGCAAGCGAAGTGATGACGTCACTGGCCGTTTGTGGATTCAAGAAAAATATGTTCTTTGTTAAACGTACATTGGATTTTTTGTAAAAAATTATTAAAAATCGAGGAAAATTATTTCCCGATTTTAATCCCCATATTTAGGTATAGATATGTATTAGTTATCATGTCCATGCGTTAGATTAAGTTATTTTTGTTGTAAAATTGACAAAATTTGAATTTTTAATATCAAAACTCTAGGAAAAAAAAATGGCAAACTTCTATATTCGATTGAAAACACAAACATTTCATTTCAAAGGATGATATTTACACAATAAATATCCAACTAATACACTAATTAAAAGGAAAATGATAAATATTCTATCATAATTTGAAGTCAAATTTCTTTCCAAATGTCTAAATAAAGTATCTGATATAAGATACGATATTGCAGCGGAATAGATTTGATATCGGTCATCCTTAGCAGAAAAAAAAAAAAAAATATCGACAAATTATTTGGCGAACATAATTTAATTCCTTTCAAAAATCATGGTTATTTTAACAACTTATATTAAGAGAGTAATGAATAATATGAAACAATATTTCGTACAATGCATATTACTAAAGTACATCTGGCATACATATTTTCGTTTTAAGTTTTTCATCGCCAAATACAATAAGCGCCAAGAACGACAGAGTTTTGAAATTTAAAATTAAAATTTTGTCAATTTGATAGCAAAATAACTCAATCTAACACATGCACATGATAACTATAATCTATACTAATATTATAAATGCGAAAGTTTGGATGGATGTTTGTTACTCAATCACACCACAACGGCTAAACGGATCTGGATGAAATTTTGTATAGAGATAGGTAATAGTCTGGAATAAGACATAGGCTACTATTTATACCGGAAAAAATGTAAATTTTTAATTAATCTTCTGTATAATATAAATATTTCTTCTATAAAAATTTTTTAAAATAATTTATTTTAATTTTTAATTGTTGCCAAAGAATATTTCACGCGAATAATAATAAAAAAAATAATACATATTAAATTTGCTTAGGCACATGACAACATAACGTCATTATCAAAATTAAATAATAAGAAAATGAAAGCTAATTCAGATCTGTATTAAAGAGCTTTATTAGTTGATAATCCTGGGTATATTTTTAATTTTAATACTGAAGTAGATAGGACATTTTTCGCCAAGGACTCTATTTTTGTGACAACAACCTTAAGCCAAGTAGTCCATAAAAAATATAAACAAATCTGTTCATATAAAAGAGTAAACTCAATGATTCACTGACTCAACACTGCCATGACGATTCTGTGGGAAAGAGGGTCACAAATTTTGGATTTCGGAGCCTGACCCCCAACTAAGACGGAATTTTGCAAAATACACCCCCCCCCCGTCTTCTTGGGGGGCAGAAGGCTTAACTCGGCTCCAAATTACTTAACGGTGAAGAAATTGCAGATGGAAAGACCAGACTTCAGTACAAAAAATTATTTTCTGCGATTTTGGAATTTTGAATTTTTAAGGGGGGAGGGAATGGAAAAGATTTTGGAAGAAAGGTGCTCATCACACGAGGAAATCGAACTGAACACACACTACAAAGGGATTTTATGAAATTCCACCCTACAGCCTTTTGGAGAATGGGGGGCAAAAACATGTATTCATGCGTAACGCTACACTAAATTATCTAAGGTTGGAAATTTTTTATGTAAGGGACGATTATATGTATCTAACTCATAGTATGAAGAGATTTTGCGAAATTCACTCCTCCTTCCCTCCTTTAAGAACGGGAGGAGAGATTTAAAAAAAAAAAAAATGTTTTAAAGCATAGCTCAGCTTTAAATAATTTCATGATCTCAATTTTTTGATGTGTCGGTCAGGTATGTGTATGCAACATGAAATATAAAGTAATTTTGGAAATTTACCCCCCCCTCCTTCCTCTTGGGGCGGGCGGGGCAAAAACCACATTTTGAAGCTTAAATACGTCCAAATTACCTAAGAATGGCGAATTTTGGTGTGTGGATGTTAATTAAGTGTGCGAAATATGCACTTTGATGAGATTTTGTAAAACTTTCAACTGTAACCGCGAGGGAGGGGGAGTAAAAAGCAGGTAAGGGACTGCCGAAGGCATTGGGCAACTTAAAATTAGATTTTGACGGATTTCAATGATTCTTTTTTTTTTTTTTAAAGATATTTTATTATTATCAATGATATGCTGTTTTGGGGATTCATTTCAATATAATGACCAGCGAAGCGGGCAAAGCCTGCTAGTAATGAGATAAAGACAAAAATTAGCATGTTCAGAAATATATAGAAAAAATATTGCACCTTTATCCATTATTTTATTTCATTTAAAAGAAACATATTTAAATATTATAAAACATTTCAGTGGTTAAATAACGTAATATAAAACTTGAAAAAATTATGCACATTTCAAAATCTTTAATTACACAAATTTTATTTTTTACTTCAGGGTGATAAAAATTTCTAAATAACTAATTTTTAGAAAAAGCATTTCGTTAAATTTTTCATATTGAAAAATCCAATAACAACTTACACATGAAATAAAAAATAAATTAGTATATTGCGGCGATTGCAAAAAGTTTTTCTACATCATTCTATAGAACAGAGCCATTTACACTTTAACGTGCACGAAAGCTTAAGCATAATTTCGCACAATAAAGATTTTATAGATGGAGTTTGGTGCAACATTTACTGAGATGTTGGCATGTGGAAAATCACAGAAGATGAGTAATGCCAGCGCCACCTGTCAGTAGATATATAATTAAACTGACAAGGAAACATTCAAAAGGTGTCGTCGTCAAAAAATATTGATATATATATATATATATATATATATGTGTGTGTGTGTGTGTGTGATTCTACTCTTTACAAAACACCAGAAAGTGAAAAAATTAACGGCTAAAATGAATTACAGCGACCACAAAAAATTATCAAAATTAAGCATACGTGGCGATTTCACACTGTTAGGCGATTGATTTTGAGTACCTGGCGGAGAAGTAAAACACAGTTTTGTTCGTACACGGCAATCTTGGTACTAGCGGACTTATCGCCTAACAGCGCTAAATCGCCAAAAAAGCTTAATTTCGATAATTTTTTGTGGTCGCTGTAATTCATTTCAGCCGATAATTTTTTCACTTTCTGGTGTTTTATGAAGCGTAGAATCACATATATATTTTTTTCAATATTTTTTAGTGACGACACCTTTTGAATGTTTCCTTGTGAGTCATCTTTTTCCCTTTAATGTTTATCTCATATACCACGTTTGGTGCAATTATATGAGATAGAAGAAGAGATTTATCCTTCGTATTCACAGAGTAAATTGCAGCACAGCATTACTACTTATCGACTGATACGAATCCATATTGAATCAGCCTAATATTTCATAATTGCCCTCTCTTATTCCATTTTTTTTTTTTTTTTTTTTTTTTTTTTTTTTTTTTTTTATGCACAACAGATTCTAGCATTCTTAAATGGCAGAAATCGGAAAATAGCAGCGTCACCTGTTGAGCAATTTGCACCAAAAGTTGATAGGCAACTAAATTATGTGAAAGTGCAACTACGTATAAATTTATATTAAATTCTTCGTAATAGTTCCTGAGTTACAGTTGAAAGATATTTTTGTCACGCAAATACAGACAGACATTTTCTAAAAAGGGTCAAATCGGGTTTTGGACATCCGAAAACGTATAAGTTCATCGATAGGCGAAAGTAGAAAATTTATAAGAAACCAATACTTTCTTTTACTGAATATAGAAGAAAGTAAATATAAAAATTTGTATTCATAGAATATGTGATATTAAATATGTATTAAAAAAAGAAAGAAAGAGAGAAAAAAAGAGATAAAGAGAAGAGGGAGTGAAAAAGAAGAGAGAGATACGCACTTTTAGACGATCGAAATTATCTTTTTAAACATTTACGGTTAATTTACTCTTTTCGTGTTTCAGCATTCAGAAAACTTTGTACTTTGCATCATTGATTTTAAAAACAAAAGGGACTCCAGAGATTTTCACATCTAATTTATCACTTTTCATTCAACATAATTTTTAAATAAATCCAATGAGTATACAGGAGACGGTATTGTATTGCATCGAGAGTTGAGAATTTGTCAATGTGTGTAAAATTTGACGTGTATTCTAACTATTCAAGAAGAAAAAAATGCCACATTGTAACTTTACAATATAAAACCAATGAATATATATATGCATGTATATAATGTCTTCTATACATCTATCTTTGTGACAACTTAAAAAAAAAATATATAATAATATAAATATACGTAATGTATTAGGTCTACCAGTAAATTATGTCCGTCTGGATAAAATAAATTATCTGAGAAATTTTTGTTCGGTGTTACTTATCTAATAATATATTTAGTGAAGAATCTTATAAATGTTGTTAAATAAAAATTTCTGGTGTGATTGATTTATTTCAAACGAAGTTTGGTATTAGGGATTAAGATCGATTAACTACACTTGAGTTCTAGGTCTGGGTCGAATGTTCTTCTTGAAGAATTTTTCTAAGGGAACCTAGCACCTATTTACACGAGTTTCATAAAAAACCAGTTCAAACTACGACCCAAGCAGCACCGAAACGTTCTCTGAACGTTCAAAAATTGTTCTGCAAACACGTTCTATGAACGTTCACTCTGAACGTGTTATAGACGTCTATTTGTCCATCTTGAAGACGTACAATAGTACGGTTCAGAGAACGTTCAATGAACGTGTAACTATCACAATCGGTGTTATAGAAGCGTTCTGAGAACGTTCTATGTATACGGTCTCAGAACGTTCTAAACGTTTTTAAAACGTTATACACATTTTCAGAACGTTCTAGAAAACGTACTGTAAACGTTCTTAAATAGTGTAGAAACGTTCTGAAAACGTTCTATACACACGTTCTCACAACGTTATGTAAACAATTTTTGAACGTTTTTTGAACGTGCTAAAAATGAATTTTATGTATAATAAAATGGAGGAACTCGCAATAATTGTTTCGGGTCGAAAGAAGACACGACCCTTCGTCAGACGAACATAGTAGGCACGAGTGCTGCAAATACAAGAGCTACGCTGCAGTTTTTTTTTTGCAGCACTCGTGCCTACTTTGTTCGGTTGATGAAGGGTTGTGTCTTTTCTCGACCCGAAACAATTGCTTCGAGTTCTTGAATTTTTTAGTGTCTATTCAATTTTATCTGTGTCTATTATTTTGTTTACTTATTTTTTTTTCATTCCTTTCCTTATTTATCTTATTTATCTTTTCTTTTCTTTTTTTTTTTTGTGTGTGTAATTTTTATCTTTTTTTTTTTTTCCCATGAAAAAAATTGTATTAGTATTATGAAATTTTACATGCATGCATTGAAATATGGTATAACAAAAGATCAAGTATTTTGAATATTCTGGATAAATATTTGATTTCAAAAACAAATAAATAAATAAATTCAAGATTTGGAATATTTTGAAAAATTTTAAGATATATGCCTCCTGCTAACCAATTATTACCCCCCCCCCCCTAGATTTTGCATTATTATGATTTAACAATATACTATATTTGGATATTAATTTTAATAAGTTAAGCAAAAAAAAAAAAAAAAGATATACATATATATATATATTTTATGTCTAAATTTTCAAACTTACTGCAAACTTTTGGCATTCAAACTTAGAACTATTTTTAAAACTTTAACTTATCAATGATTTCACAAATTAATATCTAGATATGTTATATATTCTATTGATAAAGAGTAATAATGTACAAATGATGGGAGAAAATAAAAGATTTAAGAGAAGTATATAAAATAAATAAATAAATAAATAAAAATTATTAATTAATTAATTAATCTATTTTTTTTTTTTTAATTTAAATTGATTTTGTGAAGTTTTAATATACTTAACATTTTCATTTCTCAAAATATGCGAATGTAAAATTTAAAGTATTGATTTAAAGTTTATGAATTTTACTTACAAATTCATTGAAATATAACAATATACAATATGATAAAATTTCTTGAAAATCCTTTAAATATAAAATAAATAAATTTTGAAATTTAAAATATTTTATAAATTTTTAGAGAACCGGCTGCTAATATTTTTTTCCTTCATTTTACAATATTACAGTGTAACAATAAAATCTAAAAAAGTATACTTAAATATATCTAACATTAAGCTGAAATAATACAAAATCGAATGGGGGAAAAAAATTAAAAGGTAGTTAGCATGAAAAATTAAAAAAATTAAAGTTTTTAAATTATTATTATTGTTGTTATGCAAAACTATTGGGCAAAACTGAACAAATCCTACGCTCGACATATGAAAATTGTCTAAAAGAAACTTATCTGTTAGGATTATCAAGTGTATCCAAATGTCATTAAGAAGTCTTAAACCAAACGCAATGAAGATTGAAGGCACAAAAATTTACCGTTATCTATAGACTTGGACCTTGGAGTTCGTGCTTCCGTAGTCATTAACTGGCAACCCAATAAAAATTTCACAGTTTGGCGAGTGTTTTCGTTTTTTTTTTTTTTTTTTTTTAAGATTCAAGATTCGGCAAAATATATGTCACTTTTATATTATTATTGGGAAAGGAATTTATTTTAGTTACATTTATTATTTTTATGAGAAATACAAAACTCAAAATTTTTATTCAGATTTTTTTTTTTTTTTTTTTTTTTTTTTTTTTTTTAATATTACGTGGTATTGTGTATCTATTTAATAATATTTTACAAAATAATTGACGTTTATTATGAAGTAAAATATAAAAATTTGATCGTAACTAAAATAATCGCATGCTTCCTTTTATGAATCAATTACAATAAATTACAGGAAATGTTAAACTAGTGTCTTGTGACTATCACACAATTCTTTTCTTTATTTTCTAATACAATTCACATAGTTTAGATCAAATCACGCATTTTACATAGTAAAATTGAAAAATAAAATAAAATAAATAACATTAATAACATTAATAATAAACTTTATATATATATATATATACATATATATATATATATATATATAATATCGATAACTTTGTTTTACATTATCACAGATAATTAATACAACCGTTCGTTTTAAAAGATATCAAAGAGTAATTTTGAAAAAATATTATAAAAATTTACGCACCCGAGGAGGGGGGGGGGAGGATTGCTATTCCCCTTGTTATAAATCTTCGTGTTCACCATTAATATTTTTAAAAAATCAGTTTCACAATGTTCAACTAAAGAAATCCCTATTGTGCGTCTATTATAAGAAATTTTCTCCTCTATTGTAATGTTAAAAATTTTGAAAAAATAAATGACAGCGCGACCTGTTGAGCGTTATATGTTAAAAAAAAATAATAATAATCTTGTGTGTCACTCACACGATTTTCTCTTACCCTGAAATTTAATACTATAAATACAGGTTGGAGATTAAGAGGTAAGATAACGATGTTATGTAAACCTATGTTAAACAATTCAAATTAGGCTTCAGAAGAGTTTTATATGATAATTAATTCTGTGTGGGCCTCAACCCCCCGTTTCATTAATGCACCTAGATTTATATAAAATTTAATTCGGTTATTAAAAAATAATTCTGTTTTTAAAAAATAATTTATTAAAATTATTATTTAAAAAAATTATCTTTTATTATCATAAAAGATAATTTTTTTGATAATGCAGACGATTTCCACGATTTCCAGACGATTCTTGAATGCAGACGATTTCCATATTAGAGAAGTAGTATAACACTAAATATCCAAAAAAAGTCCATTTTATCCTCAATAAGAAAAATATATATATATATTCTAAGGTTTTTTTTTTTTTTTGTTTTTGTTTCAAATTATCGCAGATCGATGGTTCAACCATTCGTTTTAAAGGTATTGGCGAGCTCTTTTGAAAGATACCCATCATGAAAATTTACTCCCCTCGAGGGGGGACTTCTCCCCCCAGGGGCGAGGCGAGGCTCCTACATACACAATTTTTTTTTCCCAGTTGACTATCTCAAAACAAAAAATATATATTCGTTTCATTTGGTTTAGTGCAGTCTATAGACGTTAAACTACAGTCTATAGACGTTAAACGTCTCCTGCAATTTCCCCCATAGACATAATGTATTAGAATTCTCTTGATTGTCCCTGTACACGAACCATTTGCTTGATCTTAACGAAAAGCTTACTGTAGCATCCCTATATGATACATATTTAGAATATGAAGTTTGGAATGTCTGCTACTATTTGTTCTTGAGATATGCTGATTGCAGACAGATACACACACAGACACACAGACACACACACAGACACACAGACATACACACAGACTATTTGCTAAAAACATGATTTTCATATTCAGGGGACCTCGAAACGTGTAAATATAACAAAATCTCACTTTCGAAAATTTGACCCAAAAACAATACTTTCTCTACCTTATGGGTAAGAGAAAGTATTAAAAAGAGGTAATAATTACTAACTGATATCAAGGTGGAGCTAAATATAAGTTTTCAGGAAATTCTGTTCATTAGTTTTTGACCTAGAGTTGACACAAAATTCTTATCACACATATCCAAAGACACAGACAAACTGGCATTTTCTAAGAAATATCAATTTTTTATTAAAACATCTTAAAAAGGGAAAAATCTATCGAAACGCGGGAGCCAAAAATATTTACGAATCAAACCTTTCTTCTTTTTATTATAGAAGAAAGTAATAAATAAATAAGGAAAACAAAATTTTTAGCTACTTTTTTTTATTGTTTCAGCTTCTAAATTTACAATATCATAGATTATTTACAACGTATGATCACTTCACTGTTTATTATTATTATGTTTGTTACTTACATAAGAAAAAAGCAGTAGATTTGTAAAATGTTTAACTTCCGGTTTTCGATAAATATACACGTTTTGTGACTTCGGTATTTTTTTCACTTGAAAATGACTGTGAGTTCGTTAAAAAATAAAGAAATATATAAAAATAAATAAATGTGGACGCGGTTTCTCACAAAGCAATAAACGCAAAGTAACATAACATTTGAATGGACCGGGAATTAAATTAGTGTTTATTAGCTTTTAAGATATTATCGTGCATTATGTGGCGCTGATATAATGTGATCCCACATAAGGAAAGGTTTTATCACAACTTGTATGATACATAAATTCACTAAAGTTATATATGAGATCAGCATTATGTAAATCTCTGCTGATTCAATTTGGGTGCATATAGGTCGACAGGTGCCTCTGCTATGCTGCAATTTAATCTTGTTAACGGGGAGGCAGTATATCAGTTTCTATGATATTTAAAGGCATCACATTTCGTTTGTGAGATGGCTATTGTAAAGTTAAATAAATTAATTTTCCATATCGTCTATGTTAGGTGGTACGTTGAAGTTTTACCCGTTTAGTTAAAATTTTATTTCAATGTTTGTCATTTAAACACCACAAACTTGGTATGTGAAAAATATATTATTAAAATTTATTCTGATTGAATTCGGATATAAATTGGCAAACAAGTTGTGCTGCTATTACTTTTTACGATTTCTAGATGTCCACATTTCAGCATCTATTGCAGAAAGTTACACGAAATTACATATATAAAAAGTTTATTATATGATAGTAAGTTGATTAAAATTCTGTAAATGCTAATCGTAGCTAACTTTGTTCATATAGAATGATATAAAAGAAAGTTTTGTGATGATCCCAGCATAACTAATTTTGTATTATAGTTGTGTCACTCAACGAAAAAATAGTTATATTTTTATTGATACGAGAAAAAACAGAAATTATTTATTTTTTTATGATAAATTCCGTAATTAACAAAAGAGAAAAATAATTCGAATCTCATTGTTTATAAAAAAGTTTCCATCTCTTCTTCACTATATTGTTTAATTTAGTGATAAACCCTACAGTTAATGCCTTAAAATATGCTTGATTTCAAATGAAGAAGAAGAAATCTCCTGAAATCTATCTTTAGAGCTTTATATAAAAGTTTAAAATAGGTTATTTTTTTAATAGCTCTTATATTGTATAAAAATTTCGTGCATATTATATGCTGTGTAACAAAAAGTATAGAAAGAAAAAAAATTCATACTATTGAATATTTACAATGAGCAATTTCGAATTATATATCATATTTTTTCGGAAAATATTTGTGAGACCCTTTAAAACAATCATTAATATTAATCATAGCATATTCTACACGTTTTATTTTGCCAAATCGCAATACGTATGCCAAAATGGTATACATTCCTGCTCCCGCTTAGTTTAGCAGATGTTCGCAGTGGCGGGATAATCTGCTGATTCTGCGAAATACAATACAGTTCATGCAATAACATATCCGCTTTTGATTCGAAAATTTTATACTATTTAAACCTTAAATCTTTTTCTAAACTAGTATATTGCGGCCATTACAAATCTTTCTTTTATGCTTTTTTGTACAAGTACATGATATTTATTAAAATTATTATTTACCAAAATTATTTTCTATGATGAATACAGACGATTTTCATCTGAAAGAAGTAAAACATTAAGCATACCATAAAAAAAAAAAAAAAAAAAAAAAAAAAAAATCTGTGGTATACAGAAGATATCTTAGGAAATGTGTTTTATTAATAAAAAACGTAAAAAAAATATTGATAATATTGTTTTAAATTTTCACAGATTTTTTAGGGCTCAAGCATTCGTTTTAAAGGTGTGGATGACTTTATTTGCAAAACACACATTTTGGAATTTTAACCCATAGGAAAAAGCGATGCCCTACACAAATCACCCCCAGATTTTTTTTTTTTTTTTTTTTTTTTAGTTGGCTGTTGCTATTGCACACACACGCATATATATATATATATAGATATATATATATATATAAAGTAATAGAAATTAAGCTATTGTTTTTCCGTTAACGAAATTAAATTACAATATACCAGCGCCACCTGTCGATCGATATGCACCCAAATGGAATCAGCAGAGTTTTATATGATATCAATATTCCATATCAAGTGTGTGTATTTATAATGAAGTGCATTTGTAAGTGTTATTGTATTTATAATAATTTATATCACAAAATCTGAAAAATTGCTTTATGTTAGCGGGATTAAATTGCAGAACAGCAGCGCCACCAGCTGACCAATATACGCTTCTAAATTAGATCAGTGTAATTTTACATAATATCTTGCTTACATGTTAAGTTTGGTACATTTATACACCGTAGAATCTGAGATATAACTTCCCCGATTTTCAAAATAGCATCGCCACGTTTCATTCAATACATCCAAAGACAAATCATCAACAATTTAAGTCAAGATCCAACTAAATACCAAATTTTGTGAAATTCCGTTCATTGGTTTGTGAGATACAGAGTCCACAAAATTCTTACAATACACACACAAAAAGACGGACACGCAGATTGAATTTTTCTGAATTTTTTTTTTGTCGAATTGCGTCCTAGATATCTCAATACTGTATAAACTGCTGGAAAACCAGAAGTCAGAAATTTTCAATTATAAAATACTTTTTTCTCAGAAAAAAGTAGAAAAACTATTTTTTTAACTTAATATACCTCTGCTAAAATTTTATGAAACAAATAATGTTTAGTATCTGAAAAAAAAAAAAAAAAAAAAAAAAAAAAAAATCCGGAGTAATATATTTTATTAAATTCAAAAAATAAAATTATAAATACAGTACTTAAACTTTAATTTTTTTTCCCTATTACCTCATCACTATTACCATTCTTCACTAACATGTCAACAAAACGTAAAACTAAAAATAAGGCAACATAAACAGAGAAAAAGGCATTTTGTCATATTCGTTATAACCACACTGAGACAGAACGTGTTACGACGGTGATATACTAGAACGTTTTTCTTAGAACTAGAATTGTACGTTTTATAGATGGTACAAAGCAAACCTTTTCAAAACGTTCTAAATAATACTATTTCTGAACGTCTAATAGAACGTTCTTTTGACACGAAACACCGTGTTTGAACGATTGTAACCGTTATTAGACGTTCACAGAACGTTCCCGTGCTACTTGGGGAGTAGCTAGGCCGACGTGCGTTACCTGGGTTTGAAGCCCTTTTACCAGCTTAGAAAGCAAAAACCTCTTATCCACTGCTAGGGCCTTCATCCAAAAGAACTTCAGTAAAATACCAACAACTCTACTTGGCTACATTAGTAATGATCTGAGGCCTTCTGGCAGCCAATACACAGGAAGAGAATTTTCCTGTAGAACTAACATAAACAAATAACTTTATAAAGACAGACCAGTCAATATTACAGATACAAAGTTTACAAATTACAATTTTGGTCATTTAAAGTCTAGTAAAAGCTTTTTAGGAAACAGAGCTTGATTCAGGCCGTATTAGATACGTGATATTAAGGATTGGATTTGTAAATATATCTGCAGATGAAAGGTGAAGGACAGCAGAACTATTGTACAAATATCAAATACACAACACTAAATACGTTAAAATTCTGAAAAATTAATGAAAAGAAAATGAATGATCAAATTCTAAACAGTAATAAGTAATATTTTATGGCTAAGGTTGTGAGGTTGAGACAACAGAACTTCACCACAGTTTGTGAGAAATTAAGCTGGATCTAGCAAAGTATAAAGTTGGGACGGTTAAATCGCTTCGACGCCAGTGACTCGGCGAAAGTTTTGGTCGGATTAGTTTCGTGTCGACATGGTGCTGCAACGAATGAATTAAGCTGTGGTAGGTAGATGAATTGGAAGTGATTTTAAAAGTATTGATTGAAATGAAGAGAAAGGAAGCTGGTAGGAAATAGTGTAAGATGGAGATGGTTTTAGAGGAGATTGTGGTGTATATTGGAGGAGATTGTGGTGTATAGAGAAGATTGTGGTGTACATGGTGAAGATTCTTATGTTGGCGAGTATTGAGGTGTGAAGTAGTGGAGATTTAGTTGTGTGAAGATTAAGTAGTGATGAGTGTTGGTGCGCGTATCTACTAGCATTCGTAAAGGTAAAGTTGGTTCAGACGGGAATCCTCTGATCCACAGTGAAGTCACAGTAGCGAAGTAAGAGAGTGCATCCGTCTCTACACCTTCGACTGTTTGCTGGGGTGAGATATTTAGAATTATCTAATTTAAATTCTGATATATATATTTTGATAAAGTAATTAAATACGCTGACTGAGCTATCTTGATTGCTAGACCGCCCACCCACTAATCTGTTCAAATAAAAGTCTTTATAGTTTAATTCAAATCTCGTGCTCTTTACTTATCCATTTAGTTATCTAAGTAATTAATTAAGATGAAGTTTGCATCAACCAAACCTCACAGTGGCGGCCGCAAACGCTCTACATCCCTTCCTCTCGGGTATACTTTACGGGCTCAAGAGACGTTACTCAATTCTTTACTGAAATCGAGGAGTACTTCATATTATCTAAAACTGATGAAGCTGATAAATTTAATTTATTAAAATACTCCTTAAAAGGAGATGCTAAAATCTGGTATGATACTGTTGCCTCTAGAGCACTAGGCCAAAATCCTACGTATGAGGATTTGAAACTTAAAATTAAGAGTTCATTCTCTTCTATCGCTGATTAAACCAGACTTCGTCAAAACTTTACACGACTAAAATGTCATTTTATGATAAACCTACAACATTTTTGTTAAGTAAATTAGACATTATAAAGCAGCTGGATTTAGTTGTATCTTTTGCCGCTGCAATGGAAATTATAACCCCGCTATTGACTATTCCTATTCAAGATTCTTGTGATCTGAAACCTGTCACTTCTTACGACAGCCTTTTTGAGACCTTATCTAAGTACCAAGAACGTCACCCTCCAAGGGCGGAAAGTAACTTTAGTCGCCCGCGGATTAATGGAAATATGCAAAATTCCAGGCGTGAAAATTCCCCCCCCCCCTAGCCCAATGCTCCTGATTCTTTTACGGTTGTAAACTACCTACTCCTACAACACCCGAACAATCTGTTCAGGACACTTCCACTGATCCATCTAGTGTTAGCAGACCCGTCGCACAAAAGCGAGCTCGTACTGGGTCATCAAACTTTTCAAATGTGAAATTTCCTAGGCAAACTGGTCACAAACGCGACTATTATTTTTCTAATACTTCTTTTATATCGCAGATTAAAAAGAAGAAAGGCTGGAACAAATTTTTAAAACGCCCTCAATCCAAGTCCTCAAATTCTTCTGGAGCACATCCACCACACAAGTTACTTTCAGTTCCTGATTCAGTGCATACCGACTCTTTCCGACCTAAGAGAAAGGCAAGGGTTTCAAAAAGACCTCCACCCTTTTCATCAGCTAGAGGACGGCACATGGACAAATTTTTGGCAGCTTCTGACTCGGTCCGCACGGACGAGTTCTTGCCTCAGCACCGATTCAACACCCGGCGTCAATCCAGACTCCGACAAAAGGCTCCTCCATATGAATCACTTGCCGAACAAGCGTTTGTCAGAGTGTTTTGGGATAACCCTAGACCCCAGTCTGCAAGTCTTCAACCATGTGGCCTAGCTGACGAGTACAATGAGCAGCTTCACCAAGATCTCTAACCTTACTGACGTTACAGCTGCAAACTTAAATCAGGTGATACCGTTCTTTATTTTTTTTTCTATTCACAAGTGCATTTCTGTCGCAGCTGCACAAAATGTTCGACATACTTTGAAGCCTTTTTGGGACTTTATATTTTAGAACTGTTATGAAAGCAATGGACTTTCTCAAGCTAAAAATGCAAAATTTAAATTAGTGCATGAACTTTCACTTTGAAATTCATGTTTGAGCTTCGGTGTCAGCATTTTTGTTCTCTCTTAGTATCTATTTTATGTATATATTAAGTTCTATTAATTTTTAGCCATCACCTGCAGAGCGGGTAATATAAAATGTTTTCTTAACCTTTTGTAAAAATTCCCCCATTTTCGTATTTTTATAAATAATGTCTTTGTATATATAAAATGAAAATTTGTCATTGTAAACTTTTGTATATATTCTAAAAGTTTCTCTGTATATATGCTTTAGAGTGGGGAAATGTTTTCTTATGGATATAAGCATCAATCGTGCTTAACTTTTAACTATAAAAATACTAACAAATTAGTTTTTTGTCTTTCGTCATGCTATAGCCCAGGAGGGAAATAATTATTGTATATAAACTACTTGTATGAGAGACAAATTGTCTCGATTATCTGTCTGCAAGATGCAGTTTAACTTCGTATACTCCTTTATACTGTACAAGTTTTTCATTTTAGAAACTCTCCAAATGGCCAGTTCTTTCAATCTAATCTGATGTCCAAAGTATTACTCTGCTCTCTGACGTCTCTTAAACTCCTATCTCAAGTGCTTTGATCTGGAAATGACAGCTCTTTTAACCGGATACAGAAAGTCTGCGTATTCTGATGTCCCAGGTTGTTATCTACAATCTTAAACCCTACAGCTTCTGAACGAATTGGTCTTCAATCTGCATACCTTGCCGCTCTTTTTCCTAGCCAGCTGTAATACAAGACGGACAGCATTTGTATTACAGCTGTAGACGGACACTGGATTGGTAATGAGCAAAATTTCTTACGTAAAAAAAGGTACACCTCACACGGTTTTATTAAATAAATCCTTGTCGAATCCTGTTCTTAGTCAGTCTAAGAACACGATTCGATAAGGATTTATTTATCAGAACCGTATGAAGTGTACTTCTTTTACATAGGAATTTTTGCTGGTGTTCGGACACTTTTGTTACCGACTGTATACAAAAAAAATGATTGCGCTGAGCTCTGCATAAGACTTAATCCATTAAAAAATAAATACAAATAATAATGATTAAATTTGGACTTATGAGCCTTGCGGTACAACTGAAAGGGTTAAATTATAAATATATCTATAAATGATAAATATTATTATAAAGTTTTAAATCATAAATATATAGCTTTTCTTGGCGCTATACAGAAATTAAAATATATATTTTTATATTGTATATATATTTTTTCTCCATCAATATAGTCTTAGCGTCGCAAGTTTAGACTCTTAATATTTTCCCCCAGTTTCCGAAATTTATGGCGCCATTAACCCAAAAGTTTGTTGTAGAATATTTTATCTTAAATGTCTTTTCGACTTTAGAATTTAAATGAGCTGCATCGAAGAACTCCGCAGACACGTTGTAATTTCAAAAACTTCCAGAATTTTCTTTGAGAGATATGAAACAGAAATAACTCTAATAGAACGTGCCACAAAACCAAAGTTATATTATGCATACGTGGACATTTTTTTTTTTAAAGAATAAAATCTTCCACAGGTAAAATAACGTGAAACAGGAAAAAAAAAATTCTTTGAAATTTTTATCAAGATATTTTGTACGAAATTGCAGAAGCTATTGTAACTTGAGTTCAGTTTCTTAAAAATGCGAGGTGCATAAAATTTCTGGCATTATTAGGGTTTAAAATTTATATTCTCAAAAAAAAGTTCTTTCTCTCTCTTTTTTTTTTTCTTTTACTTTATATTGTACATTTTTTTTATGTTTTTTATTCAGTTCGATGTTTTGTTTATTTTTTTTTTCGTTCAAACATGTCTTAAGTGTGTACGGCTTCGGTTTGCGTGCTTGTCTCTTCATGTTTTTTCTTTTTTTTTTCTTTTTTTTTTTTTACCTTACATAAAATGCTTAAATTACTATAAAATATAAATGCGTTATTTAAAACTACTATGCTATGTTACCTGGTGTACATAGCAACTAAAGTCGCAGTGCAGACAGATGCAAATAATTCTGGTACACTATGGTGTATGAGCAGAGATTTTTGCTCATTTTTAATATTTAATAAAGACAATGTTATATTTATTCATTAGAAACAGACTTATAACTTACTAAAAAACACTTTTTTTTTTTTTAAAATGCTTAAATTACTATAAATGTGTTACTTAAAATCACTATGCTATGTTCACTATGTTATGTTACACATCATTTAAAGTCGTAGAACAGAGATATACAAAATAATTCTGGTACACTATGGTGTATGAGCAGAGATTTTTGCTCATTTTTCATATTTAATAAAGACAATGTTATATTTATTCATTAGAAACTGATTTGTAACTTACTAAAAATTCTTTTTTTAATTGCTTAAATTACTATAAATGTGTTACTTAAAATCACTATACTATGTTCATTGTGTTATGTTACATAGCATTTAAAGTCGTAGAACAGATATATGCAAAATAATTCTGGTACACTATGGTGTATGAGCAAAGACTTTTGCTCATTTTTCATATTTATAAAAGATAATGTTGTATTTATTCATTAGAAACAGACTTATAACTTACTAAAAATACTGAATAAGGTACAATGCTTTCATTATATGTGCAAATGAAATCACTTAATTATATTAAAAACAGTGTGCACATAAAATTTTAAATATGTTTAAGAAGTGCAAAATTCTTCTAAATGTAGCCAGTATGTAACATTCAGATTTACTACACTTTGTTTTGTAAACTACAACATTTTGGATCTAATAGTTAAAGTTTAATATAACTTTTACGTTATAGAAATGTACAGAATAAAATATTCTGAATTCACCATTTTCTGTCAGAGACAAATATCTCAAGTAGGTTTTTGAAGGGCGATTTAAATAAATTTATGTCTTTGAAATTTCAATGATTATAAAAACGTAAAATCTTAGGTAATATAACAACAACAACAAAAAAAAAAAAAAAAAAAAAAAAAAAAAACGACGCTCCAAGAAGAAGTAAGGACAAAAATTGGTAGTTGGGGTGGAATGGGAGGTCCGAATGGGACAAAAATTGGTAGATGTGATGTACATGTGGAGAAAAACAATTGATTACAGTTTCAGAAAATTTGAATGATTTAATGAAGAGAAAGAGCCTCACAAAGTAAACAAGTCAATAACGCGTTGGTCCACTTCTGGCCCTTATGTACGCAGTTATTTGGCTTGGTATTAATTGATAGAGTGGGCAGATGTGCTCCTGTGAATTATCGTGCCAAATTCCGTCCAATTGTAGCGTTAGATTGGTAAAATCTCGAGCTGGTTGTAGGACCCTTTTTATGATGCTCAGAACGTCCTCAGTTTAAAAGAGATCCGGGGACTGAGCACAACCCCATTTCACTGAGCCGCCTATTAAGGGTATTTGCAGTCATTGAAGTACCAGTTGCACGTAGGATGGACGATAATGATAAACTGGTGCTTGATTCCATCAAAACCTGTATGTGTGTCAATTTTTGTCCAGTTTGCATTACTCCTTCTTGGTGCGTCACTTTTTTTGATATAGAGTATATTTTAAACTAAAACGCAAAAAATAATCATGAATCAGACTGAGTAATAACAGTAATATTTGAATCTTGAATGGAGTGGGAGGTAGTTACAATTACTCGACGGAACACAAAGTTTGATATCTTTTGGGTCTAATTAACAAATCGAAATGAAACTTGATATGTGTGTCATAGGGTCGAAGTTTAAGTCGAAAAAATAAATAAATAAATAAATAAAATAATAAAAATAATAGTTTTCAAATTCGCCAAAAGATGGCGACTCGCAGCTTGAAGCATATGCAAATGTAAATATTTAAATTTATTTTACAATATAAATTATTTATGCACGTTTCTGCTTGTCCAGCAGCATGGTTACTATGAGCGAATTATTTGTTTTAACAACAGGTATTGTTTTTGCAAGGAAACTATTTTGCATTTTATTTATTTGTATCTGCTTAAGTCATCAAAATGCCATCTGTCGGTTTTTTTTTTTCGGGGGGGGGGGGGGGATAAAAAAATAATAACCCCATTATTTACATAACACATAAACCAAATTTCATTTGGTCCGATTAGTAGAACAGGAGATAGCAATATTTGAGTACCGTATTTTAAAACAAGCTTTAACTTTCCTTTTACATGAATCAATAGAAATATTTATTATGCAATTTTAAAATAGCAATATTTTAAGCCGTCAAACATGAAAAAAAAAGAAAAAAAGTTAGTTTTTGTCCATTGTGAGAAATAAATAAACGTAATTTTCACATCAACTAGGAATTTACTATTGTGATTTACTTCCATTCACTGACATTAGAGAATGTGCCATTTTGTAGCATGTCATTTTATGAATAAGAAAATTTTTTAACTTTGTGTATAACATTTAAATTAAAATCAAATAAAGCTACTTTAGAAAAGTCATATTATATAAAATGTCAATTTTCACGCATGAATGAAATAAAATCAATTTATTTGATAGATTTTCTTCAAAAAAAAAAAAAATGTCACAATATTAAAAATTTGATATAGTATTTCATTTCAAAATCAAATTTGTCTTATCCATAGGTGAAGCTTATAATTTGCATAAAATATTTATATCCTATAAATATGCATGTATGTAAAGGGGGAAATATTTTTAATAAAATTTATAATATAATTATAGAGTTAAATTTGAATGATAAGTTTGTAACTGAATATTAAATGAAATGGTTAATAAAAAAAAAATTATGTTTCATTTCAAACCGCCTCCATAACATTACGATTGCATTTTAATCCGATATTTTATTTTTATCAGTATTTATAGATTAAAAGTTTATAAAATAGTGAGTAAGACGTGTATACATTAACTGTTTAATCATCTTTTTAAACTAGAGAATGCATTTTTAAATTTAAATTTGGCTTGTTATCATTTTAATTGCACCCAATGCTGTGTGTGTATATATATTTTTAAAATTTAGTTTATTTTTATATTATGCCATTATAATCTTAAATAAGGTAAATAAAAATAAAATAAAAATACAATTGAATACTGACATTATTTATTTTTAATGGAAATATTCATTTAAACGTTCTATTTTTGATTGAATATTGTTCTATTTTGATATCTATGAATAAAACAATGTAAAAGTTAAAAATTGGTAATTTTTTAGGGTGAGGTGTTGTAAGAAGTTAATAGAGGGTGCTGCCTAGAAAAAACTATGAAAGAACATTTTGCGTGTGTGTTATGGAGGATGGCAACAGCGAAGTGAAGAAGAAAGAGGGAACGAGGAAAGCGTGTGATATTACGTCTAACCTTTTAATTAATTTCAAACTGATGTCGTTTGTATACAATAATGTATCTTATGTATTGTTATATTAAATATGTGTGTCTTCAAAAGGGTGTTTCATCGTCTATTAATTTTTAAGTATGGTTTTTTTTCAACAAGTTCTTACTATTTTCTATTTGGTAGTCGGATATTTTAAAGCCATAACTATAAACTAAAAGAAGATGACTATAATTAAAAGTAAAGGTTTTCGATATAACTAGTGTTGCCAATGTGTACTGATTTTTTTATTTAATAATTACTAATAACTTTTGAACATTAATGTTAAATAGGGGAGACCCGTATACCTAAGGCCGCTTCTTTTTCAATGCCAAAAAACTAAGCCCCTGATCTGTTTAAATTTATGAAAATGATATATACATATTTTTAGGACTAATTATTTCCAATTGAGATTAATATAAATTAATATAAACACTCAAAATTATAAATTCTGAGAAATAAGAGGTTTTTAAATAAACTTTACACATGGCCCTTGGTACAACACCCTCCTTGTACCTAGGGCCTAATTGTACCTCATTGTACCTCAACACCCTCATTGTGACTCATTGTACCTGTTATTCCCTGAAAGATTTCCCTTCGCAATGAATAGAAAATAAACATATAAAAATGCATTTTATAAAAGAAATAATATCAGGCAATACATTAATTTATTATGTAATAACTATTAAAATTGCAATGTGCCAAAGTTACATATTGTACCAAAGTATTGCTGTAAATTATTCAACTTTGAATAACTAATTCCAAAAGTGAGCTGCATATATTGGCTTTTCTAGAGTGTCTGTCATGATTCTACATCTCCCTGGTTTTCAGCGGCCTCTTTTTATTATGAACTAAGTTTCGCCTGTTGAAAACATCGTACCGGTTCAGGCATCACACATGAGATGAAACAGATGTCGAAGGCTTCGAAAATTCTACGGGACAAGAAACAGTGTTTGATGCAAAAATGCTAAGTATCATCATTGCTGAGTACTTTCTTCCTCATAAAATTATTATTTTGGCAATTTATGAAGGAATGTGCTAATCAGTCACATTTGAACTCAAATTCTCATCATCCGTGAATATGGTTTTGATTCACTGGCCATGTACAAGATTCGCGAAAGTGTATTAGAACGTTTATATTAGTAAAGGCAAAAGGATAGGATTTGTCAATATTCTCCACAGTGTCAAGTAACTAAATCCATTTTCTTTTATTTAATTTTGAAAACATTTTTAATAAAATAGTAACAACATGAAGAATATAATTGTACCTAAGGTGATGACCTTAGGTACAAGGCAGCTAAGTGGCCCTAAGTACAAGACTAGGAAATTTTTTTCAACACGTCTTCTTCTAAAAAACTCAGATGTAGAATAGACATTTTTACTATTACATTTAATACTTAATATAACAAGCAAATTTAAAAATGAAAGAGAAATATTTGGCTTGCCTTTGTAGAATAGATGAACTGCAAAATTTCACTTTATACCATATAAAACTCCTCCCTCCCCCCATAAATTGTCAAAACTTTCTTCTCAAAGATTTCAATGTGGCTGAGAAAATATCAATTGCTGTTGTTACTCACCTAATCGAGTAGTAAAGATTAAAATTAAATATTATTTAAATAAAATGGGCCTTAGGTACGAGATGGCCCTAGGTACACAGTCCTCCCCTATATATGAAAACCCGAATAAACAACTACGTTAGAAACGCCAAAGAAAAATATATTTGAGATGCATACAGCTGTTTCGGTAGCCGTAAGCGTACCGTCTTCAGTGCAAAAAGAATTATGAATCTAGTACGTAAACGGTAGAAACGATTAACTAATTTGCACATTTTGAAATGAAGAAAAAGGCTCAAAATATTACTGACCTAATCTCCCCCTCATATGAGGCTTCTCAGACCAGGTTTCTCAGTAACAATATGAGCAGAGGACCAATAACACAGATTTAGATTCAGAATTCTTTTTGGACTGAAGACGGTACGCTTAAGGCTACCGAAACAGCTGTATGCATCTCAAATATATTTTTCTTTGGCGTTTCTGACGTAGTAGTTTATTCGGGTGTTAATATTCCAACGCCAAGTCACCTGTTATTATTTATTATTACTCCCCTATATATGGTTGTCGATTAGGCAGCATGTAATTATACAAAAATTACCACTAAATATTAGTGATGGATATTGAATAAAAGTTGGCAATATTGTTTTTAAATAATCCTAATTGTACAAATGAATGACGAAATAATGTGAATACTTTGAAATTTAGACGTTTTGTGGATTATCGAGCTAAATGTTTTATAGATTTTTTTTTTTTTTTAAATTCTGATTATTACAAGAACGGATACAATAGTGTACCGTTTAATAACAGATGCTTAGAAAATAATTTTGACTTGAGGCTATTAATCTATAAATACTACGTATAGTTAGACCTGAAATTTCTATGCATTTGGAAATCTACTAAGAATAAAAAATACACTTAAGATTTAATTTATCACTTTACGAGCCTTTTATTTACATGTGCTAATTAGATCGATAAAATGTGGTTAAAATGATAGATTCTGAAAATTGAAACATTCAATTTACATTCTCTTAAAGATATTTTTGTGAATCTAAAATAGTTTGAAAAAATTAAAAATATGTTATCACAAAGTAATTATAAATTCATATTAATCTAAAAAGTTCCCTTTAAAAAGTAGGAAATACAAAAGGAATTTATTATTAATTATTTAGTATTATTTTCATTATATCCTCCTTAAAAAACAATGTTATAAAGACAAATTATGCTGCTCCCTCCCCCCCCCTCCTATAAAATGATTCCTCAAAAAATATGTTAATGAATTTTTCATGCAACGACATTTGTACTTGAAACATTGATAAGAAATGCTTTTTTTTTATAATTTAAGTTTTGTAAAAAACTAATGTTCTTTTTTCCCTGCTTGTATAACTTCTATTGCTCCTTTTCGAAGCAATTATTTAGAAATATTTTCCGAAATATAGTTCATTTTGTGGTGATTTCCAAAGTAGAAAAGAAAATGATCTGTTTTACTTCCATTACCATAGATAATGAAAGTAGTGTATTCGTTCTAAAACATTCATATTGAGTTTTCACTTCATTTACATGCTTTAAGGTCTGCTGAGTCCAAAAACGTTATTTTCGAAATAGGTAAGAGCGTATGTGCGGGAATTATCTGACTATCAAATCTCCAAAAACAAAACATATTGAATAGCAAAACTTTATAATTAAAGCATATCAGGTGTACAGGTGAGTTTAGAAAGTTTTCAAGAAAGTTGGAAAAACGGAAGTGAGGCATAAAATGTTGGAAGTAGGATGAAAAATCCATACTCAACAATAGCTCTAACAATTTTTTTCAAATTTGCTATAGAAACCTTTTTTTTTTTTTTTTTCTTTTTTTTTTTTACTTTCTTCTATCTTCAATAGAAGAAAGTATTGGATTCGTCAAAATTTTCTATTTCGGGTTTTTGATGAATTTACACGTTTTGAGAGCTGTAGAACACGATTTTACCATTTTTAGAAAATGTCTGTCTGTCTGTGTGTGTGTGTGACAAAATTTTGTGGCAACTGTATCTCTGGAACTACTGCACAGAATTTCATACAAATTGGTATGTAGTTGCCCCTTGACATAAATTAGTGCCTATCAACTTTTGGTAAAACTTGTCTTACAGGTTGCGTCGCCATCCCGCTTTTTCTAAATTTTTAACAGGGTGATATAGGGCAAAAACTTTCAAGATGGGTATCTTTAGAAAGGTATCGTCAGTACCTTTAAAACGAATGGTTGAACTATAAATCTGTGATAATTTAAAACAAAGTTATCGATTTTTTTTTACTTTTTACGAAAAAAAAAACTTAGAAAAAAAAATCTTTTTTTTTTTTTTTTTTTTTTTTCTCTCTCCCCTTAATTTTATCAAACTCCCACGGTTTCCGTGTTCTGACAAACTTAAACTAATTTTTGCTTTTTTCCCCTAATTTTGTCAAAGTCCCACGGTTTCCGTGTTTTGACAAACTTTAACAAATTATCACATTTTACCCAAAATTTTGTTGAAGTCCCACTTTTTTTTTTTTTTTTTTTTTTTTTTTTTTTTTTTTAACACTCCCCTTAATTCTATCAAACTCCCACGGTTTCCGTGTTCTGACAAACTTAAACAAATTTTTGCATTTTCTACCCAATTTTGTCAAAGTCCCATGGTTTCCGTGTTTTGACAAACTTAGAATAATTTTCACATTTTACCCAAAATTTTGTCAAAGTCCCACTTTTTTTTTTTTTATTACTGTTACTGAGTGAATTTGTATAGGAAAATATAGAAAAAAGTCTCGTGGTGGCCACAACATACTAGTTTTTGATGTGCTTTGGTGTAAATTATTTGATTATTGCAGGAAAATGGATAGACGTTCTAAATAAACCTCAGAAATATAAAATGTCTCAAAAAACGGTTCAACCTATTTTCTTCCAACTTGATATAAAGGTCATATTTTTAGAGTATGGTAAATTGTCATCATTACGACGTTAGTTATCACATAAAAATTGATAAACGCATCCTCATTAGTTAGGTCAGTTTTATGTCTTCTGATCACTCTATCATCTATCTTCATAAAGAGTTTTTAATATGAGTAGTTGTGAGTAATGGAAGTCGCGCGATTGTTACACACCATGATTTTTAATGTATTTTTTAACACTTATGCTAATGATTTCTAGGAAAATGTATCTTGCGAAGAAAAATTATTTAAATTCGAACATGCAAAGATTGTCTAATCAAGATAATCGAGAGTAAGAATTTTATGAACAAGTACCAAAAAAAGCACATACACACAAGAATTTTTCTGGTCGGAAAAGTCCAGCAAACAGATCTAATTCTTTTCTTAACATAAAAAAAAAAAAAAAAAAAAAAAAAACTTAAGTAGAGAATAGGAACGGCGGACAATTATTTGCTCATACATTCCAGAAATTCAAAACTTTAATTATTTTTTAAATTCTTAGTTTTATCTTTATTTTAAAATATTCTTTTTTCGTAAAGGATTAAAAACAATTATATTAATTCGTGCTTGCCTCTTTATCGCGAACAGAAATGCAGAATATTATGTATATTTTTAATTAAGAATGTTTGAAGAATGAAATCTCGTTAAGGAAAAGATTTTATTTCTTTGGTTTGCATTATTCTCGTAAGGAAAGGAATTTAATTACTGAATTCTTTTCATACAGGAAGGATTATAAAAGACTTAATGTTTGCTTAATTCATTATTCCACAATTCACCAAAGCAAAGTGATAAACGTTAAGGAGTTTTCTATACTTAATAGGTTTAAAAACTGCATTATATTTAAATTGATAAGTAATTATGGTTACAGATGTATTCTAAACGTCTTGCAATTTATTTTATTTCAAAAAGAAAAAAAAAAAAAAGGGAAATTTCCTTACCGAAAGTTTGCAAAATGTTAATAATTCTTTGAAAACATAAATATTTAAATAATATTCTTGTTTACCAGACTTTTATGTTAGCATTACAGATACATTTATCTTTATTTTAATGCTGTCTAATAAAAATAAATAAATAAATAAATTGAAGTTTTTTTGAGCAACGTTGTTGATTCAGCTACTAAACAAGAGACAGCACTGTTAAAAATGAAACGCCCGAAAATGAGTAAATGGGCCATTTCAAAATGAGTAATTTTATTTCAGAAAGGAAAACATGCTTCGCTCATTTATGAAACATTGCATGTTTTGAAATTAATATATGTTCACTTCCTAATTTCTTTTAAATATGCTGAACTAAACGAAGTTCTTAAAATTTTTTTTAACAAAAATAGAGTTCAAACAAAAAATTATTCCCTCAAATCTTCAGAATTATATTTCGAGGCAATTTCATGCTAAATAGACAATAAGACTTCTTCACACACCATAAATTTTAAGCCAGCAAAACCGGTTTCGAAAGGACGTAGCCTTCCTTCATCAGGTGCAAAAAAACACGTGCTACTGCCTAGGAGGCAAAGGCAAGACAGTAAGACTTCTTCACACACCATAAATTTTAAGCCAGCACAACCGGTTTCGAAAGTACGTAGCCTTCCTTCATCAGGTGCAAAAAAACACGTGCTACTGCCTTGGAGGCAAAAGCAAGACAGTAAGACTTCTTCACACACCTTAAATTTTAAGCCAGAACAACCGGTTTAGAAAGGACGTAGCCTTCCTTCATCAGATGCAAAAAAACACTTGCTACTGCCTTGGAGGCAAAAGCAAGACTGTCTTGCTTTTGCCTCCAAGGTAGTAGCACGTGTTTGTTTGTTTTTTGCACCTGATGAAGGAAGGCCTTTCGAAACCGGTTGTGCTGGCTTAAAATTTATAGTGTGTGAAGAAGTCTTATTGTATATTTATCGTTTGTACAGCAGTTTTGCATTTAGTCTTTGGTGATTAATTTCATGCTAGTTTGCAGAAGAATACATGAATGAGAATTTATGTTTGGGATATTAGGATTCACGATGGTCGATATCAATTGAAGAGCTTGTTTCCAAATGGCGTTAAGTCATTTTTTTTCCATTCTTGAAAAAACGCGATTTTGTTATGTACGATTTATTATTGAATTTAAGGAAAAGATAATTTTTTTCAGTAATCTATGGATGATAGTAACACTAAATTATATGGTTAAAAAAATCCTGACAGTATAGTTATTGAGAAATAAAAAAAAGAAAAAATGACCTAACCCCTTTTGGAACAAAACTATGACTTATGCCCTTTTGGCACAAACAAATTACAAAATGAAATGACTTATGCCCTTTCGGCACAAACAAATTACAAAATGAAATGACTTACTTCCATTTGAAAGTAATCCGTGTTTGTTTTCCATGTAATTTCCACATAAATTTTAGATGCACAATTTTTGGAAGCTGGTTAGTTACCACAAATCTTCGTTTACATACTCTATTTCTTCATCGCTATCATTATTTTCACTTATGTTAGCCCTAGGTGAATCGTTGCAAGATTGTCATTAAAAAAAAAAAAAAAAAAAAAAATTGTTAATTCCCAAAGATTCAAGCAATTTCAAAACATCTGATATTTTTTTCTTCTTGTTTTATATTGGTTTTGGTTTTATTTCAGAAGAGGCTCATAGGAGAATTTTTTTTTTCGTTTGTTTCAGGATCTTCTGACGGCAAAACGAACCACAGTCCGTTCTCCCCCCCCCCCCCTCATCTCTCTTCGTAATTTCCAGTACTTTTGCCTCTGAAAACACGAAACCTTGTTTGCTTTTCATACACAAAATTTTTCCAATCTAAAATATTCCACTGTTTCTTATACTTAGATAAATGTTCAAAATACCTTAGATAAATGTTCAAAATAATCATTAGAGAGTAAAATTGTATCCATTTTCATTAAACTAGTCTCCACTCGGCCAAATATTCTATGTGCTGGTAAGTAGGAGTGATCATGCACTGGTAAATAGTAGGTGACGTCTTTTTGAGCAGCCCTTGCTAAAAGCATTTCTAACATGGTATATTTTTTATTTCTGCGGTAATTTCTGATTTTGCATCAGGTCAAAACGTATTGTAATTTCATCTTCTCCTATGAGCTTTTCCCCTAAAAGTGAATAAAATTTTTTGCTCCGGTGTTTATGAATCAAAAGTTCGGTTAACAGGGTCTTTTCTTTTTTCTGTACATTTTTCTGAATTCATTTGTATTTTTTTCCTAATACAGAAGGAACAAATGCGTTTTTTTAGGGGGTTCCAAAACCAAGATTAAAATCTTTTAAAAACACATTATAATAAAGATTATAAGTAATCTCTCTTTATATTTTTCTATGGGAAAAAAAAAAAAAAAAAAAAAAAAAAAAAAAACTTTCTCAATGTGACAATCTACCACAACATTCTTTTTCTTATTTTTATCTTTCCACCCAAGGCCAGACAAACCACGTGATCTCAGGGCACGCTACAATTGGTTAAACTTGACTTAATCCCTTTTGGCACAAAACTTACTTGTGACTTAATTCTTTTTGGAAAAAAACACGGATTTCACTTTCTGTTTTCATTATGACTAAACTTTGTTTGGAACTTCTATTTATTGAAAATATATTGTTAGACGTGTGCTGCGACCTTTTACATCGAGAAGTCAATTTTTGAAATTTTTGACTTAACGCCTTTTGGAAACAAGCTCTTCAATTGATGAGCATGTCATGGTACTCAATAATGAACACACGATATTTTTAAATTTGAGTATATTTGCTTCGGAGCTATTTTAAATATGTGTTATACTCAAATTTGACACAATTTTGCTCTTTTTTTTTTTCTTCTTCTTCTTTCAGTAAGAAGAAGGATGACAGAGAAAATTTATTAGAACGAAAGTTAATTACCTAGGTTATGAAGACCAGTAGTAATTTTAAATCGATACAATATGGTCACTTAAGCAAAGACAGCATGGTTATATTGATGAAAATTTCACTGTTGAATAACAGGAAAAGCTTGGTGACACATACACGTATAAAATTTTCTGTAAATATTACAGTATGTGTTTATCTGTTCAGATCGTATTTAATTATATTAGGTCTCTGACAATTCATTCAGATACTGTGGTATACCATTCGATCACGGTTTACGGTGGTCGCAAATGAAATTTACCAAAATACCCCTTGGTCTGTTGTTAACGACTACACAATCTACGTTTCATTCTTTCTTTCAACTTATATGACTGTTAAGACAAGTATAATACTTAAAAAAAGAAAGAGAGAGTACAATAACTGTACTAGAGTACTGTAATAGAGAGTACTGTAACAAATTTACAGTACAATAACGCAGTAAAATATTGTAAATCTACAGCTATTAATATTTTTACAGTGAAGGTTATATAAAAATAATGTTGAGTCTGGAAATCGTCACATTTTAAGAAAATTATCCGTGAAATATAGTTGCTGTATACGGATAGATTTACAAAAAATAGAAATCGAATTCAGTGGCGCTTTAGCCAAATTGCATGAAATTGCCGTTTTTTTCTTTGTCTAGAATCATGCTGACTAAGTGTTCAATTTAAAATGACGTAACTTATGTGACCACAAAACTCATCCTCAGAATTATAGTTAGAAAAAAAATTAAATCTGGGCATCTAAAGACAAATAATATGGCTTGCGAATACTAACACTTTTTTAATAGATAATAATTGCTGCAGTTAATAAATGAAAGTGTATCCCAACTTGTTCCCGAGAAAATATTCTCGTAAGAACTATATACAATGAACATTTGCAGTCAAGTGCTTCCCAAAATACCGTTAATGAAATAGAGATGCATGCTAGTAAAGATTCTGAATAATAATTTCCTGTAAACATAGCCATCAACTGTTCCAATTTTTGGATACCGGTACATTTTTTATTAAAAATTTTTCTAAGCTTTTGTAGCAGTTTTTTTTTTATGATAAACTAA
The DNA here is from genome assembly GCA_963930645.1 of Salticus scenicus. Lineage (NCBI taxonomy): Eukaryota > Metazoa > Arthropoda > Arachnida > Araneae > Salticidae > Salticus > Salticus scenicus. The sequence goes on along the minus strand of OZ005654.1, from coordinate 79,476,947 downwards.
GTTAAATTTTTTATTTTATTTTATATTATATTTTATTTTATTTTTATAAAAAATGCCAGCATCCGAAAATAAGAACGGTTGGCAGCTATGCTATGAAGGACAATTTTGCAGTTCTTAGAATGGTACAAAGCATGTAATGTGTCATTAAAAAAAAATCCGTTTAAGAATGTTATCCTCAATGTAGATGACGTAATTTAAACTAGAGTAAACATGTACTGCTTCGAAATTTTAGTATAGTTATTCATTTATTTATGTTGTGCTTTGACATCTGTAGATTAATTTATATAAATTACGTTAACTAGCATGTTTATGTTGACATTCACTGAGGAGCTGTTAACTGAAAATCAATATTCTCTCGAAGATAACGTCTTTGCCACTTAACTTTTATTTAGATAACACCAGTAAAATGGTTACGACTAAAAGCATACAAAAGTGATTACACAATCATTTAGATTACAATCAGCTAAAAAAGCAAGAAATTTCATAGCGAACCAGTAGGAACTTTTTTGGGAGTTAATTTAAATTACCAAAGTAGCTGTAAACAAAGTTAAATTACCAAAGTAGATTACCATAGTGCTGAGATAATGATTATCTCAGCACTGTGATGAAATTATAGATTAATTACCTGAATACTGGTAATTATTTAATGAGCAAACACAGTTATAATGTATTGAGATCCACCGTGAATAAATAAATGTTCGTCCAGTAATCTTAAAAAAATATTTTCAAATTTCAGCAAAAAATAGAATATATTACTCAGAACCCTATAGAATTTCTGTTTATTATTGCACGAAGAATATTTAGTCACTCTGATAAGTACTGAAAAGAGAATTTTAGGCAATTAACTCTTATATATAGGAAAAATATGCTCTCATATACTTTTGTAATACTATTAGTCAAAATGTTTTTTTTAGAATTTCTTTTCGAAATCGTATTCATAAACTTTTAGGATTATATTGGAATTTAAATGAAAACTAATTCTATAAGGGGTAAGAATATTTCCATCTACCACGGGCTAAAAGAGCGAAAGTCGGAACTTCCAGCACAAAAATATTTAAGTGATGTAGATGTAAAGTGAAAAAGCTGTCCTTTAGCATTATGACGTGCTTATCCAAGTAATCGGGGATATTTTAAAAATGTAACATAAAAATATTTTTGTGAAATATCTGACTCACAATACTTCGCTGATCTATGGATGAAATTGTTATTGGAAACTTTACGTGAACTTACCATAAAAATTTCAAAATTTTCAGAAAGTTACATAGTATATCTTCTGAAGTTTTCAGCAATAATTAAATTGTCATTTTCCTATATATTAAGAATCATTAAACTACCACTTGCGGTTTAAGATGGATTCTGAATCTCACTGTAAGCATCTATGATTGTACCGGGACTTCACCCCGGTAACTGGGAACATAAGACAACTATTCTGGGTACCTTCTTGAATAAATAAATAATTTTACCTATATGTTGGTAGAATTTACAAAAAATTCTTTAAATACTGATTTCCAATTGGCTTGAAAAAATTACGGAAATACTTTACTTTTTACATAATTCCCTGGGAAAATTTTAGCTGCTGATTTACAACAGAAGAGCTACAATTTTTTTTTTTTTACTGCGTTGCCAAATTGCATTAACCCTCGTTTAGTAATGCCAGATAATTTAAATATATCTAGCAAATTTAATTCTTAAAATATGACGTCATGACCTTATTATTTTATCAAAATTTTTCATTTATTTCTTCAATACTGTACAAATTTAAAATAATTACAATTAAATTTCCGATTTATTTTTAAATTACATTTACATTACGATAATTTTACTCGTCATATACATTTACCTTAATTTAAAGACGATAATAAAAATGAAATAACCAAGAGTATATTTACTTAGTTGAAATTAACATTGAATGGTTTGTCAAAATCCATAACAATCCTCCTAGCAACTGCAGATAAAAATCATAAGCATAGAATACCCAAAAAGACGCTTACAAGCATGAAACTCATTTTTAGTAATTTTTTCTAGATTTTTTGTTGTTCATTAATTTGTATTTCTGAAAATTACTGTATTAAAAAAAAAAAAAAAAAAAAAAACATTTGCCAGCAATTTTTCCAACAAACTTGGCGATTAATGATTAGCACTTGTAAGAGTTTTCTAGTTAGTCATTTGAAAGATAAAAGTTTCCATCTTAACTTAAGATTGCAAATTACTTGTTCTTTTAAACTATTAATGAGCACTTTTAAGGTAATATACAAAAAATTTTGTGGTCTATCAGTTGCTGTTTAAGTAAGAAAAAAAAAACTTTACATTAAATTATTTACATTCTTATAAATTTTATTTATTGTCTTCATATGAATCCCAGTTACAATGAATTGTGGTTTTGATCATATCAGATGCCTTTTCTGCAACCATTATCGTTGGAATATTGGTGTTGCTCCAAGGAATAGTTGGCATGATTGATGCATCAACTACTCTAAGTCCTCGTACTCCTTTTACTCTAAAATAGAAAGAGATATTGCTCTTTAAAGTACCTTAATATAAAAAAGAATATTAAAAGTTATTTCTAAAAAACATCGAAACATTTTTACTGATTATCAGTAGAAAACTTACTAAAATTTTATAGTAAAAATTAGTTGTACTAATTATTAATATAACCACCAATTTTCAATTTAATATTTAATACATCTTCCACAGTAAACTGAAAAAGTTAGCATAAATGGAACTTTTACGGTACCTGCCTACCTTTAAAATGCAATTTTCGGTCAAAACTCCGATTTTTTGTTTTTGGTTTAGTATTAAAGCCTGATATATTATCTTTCTAAATCAGTTTGAATTTTGTTTCTATCTTGCTTAGAACTTAAGTTACCGGTATTTTAATATTAGTCATTTGCCAGTTTTTGAAACCGGAAGTGACCGGAAATGACCCGTAAATTTTTCTTTACATAAATGTTTTACTCAATATAAGCATCAAAATTTGTTACTGAATATAAAATGAATTCAAAAAAGAAAATAAGAAGCTTTAAAATAAATCAGGAACTTATTAAAATTATGTTTTGTTTAATAGGTAAAATGTTGTTTTTAAATCTGTTTTCTGCTTTTTCTCAAAATGAGATTTTTAGCATTTTGCTTTATCCTAAAACATCATAACTCCAAACGTTATGAAAATTTGACAAAATACTCTAGAGGAGTTGTTTTAGGGATTGAACTTCGATGATGAATCTAGCTAAATTATTTTTTGTTTTTTTGTTGATAGAAGTTATGAACTATCATGCAAATTCATTGATTTTTTAAGCATGTAAAAATGTTATCGTCTCTAACATATTAAATAACATGGTTATAGTTTTGAAAGTAGTCCACTCCCTTAAGGATCTTTCTATAATCTAAATAAAATTTACAGAATAAAAATATCTTTATTTAAATTTGACATATGGTGTTTTGTAAAAGTAATTTTTTTTTTCGCAAATTTTATGCATATTTTGAGCTTAAATTTCAAAATATTTTAAAAATTTCAGTTTTTTTTTTCAGGTTATTCACTGTTTTTTACTGTATTTTATCATATAATGCGCATAAATAGGCAATTTTTCAATTATAAAAAAAAAAAAAAAAAAAAAAAAAATCACCTCCGAATGTTGGTAGGCACCTTAAGACAAAAGAGGACACAAAATGAGGAACCTCTATAAGACATGCTAACGAGCTGAAGATAGTCTTCATTATTTTATGGATTAATATTCAAAAGGAATTTACATGTTGTAATTTGAATTTAGGTTACATAATTTAAATGCATGATACGAATTTTAATTATATATCTTATTCAACCTCCTTATTTAACAGCTTAGTCTCTATCATTTTATTTTTGATAATATTTATTAATTTATTTATGCGTCAGGCGTAATCATTGCAAATATAACATATTGCTCTTCAAGTAAAATAATTAAATTTTTCTTAAAAAATACACAAACTGTTTATTAAATTAAAATAAAGAACCAAAACTAGACGCTTATTTTTATAAAAGACAGATTAAATATATTTTATAAACATTTAAGTTTCTTTAAATGTTTCAAACCAAACGACAAATTTTTCGGATTTTACTGTAACCGTTCTAGAGTGTACCGTTTTTACGAGCGAGATTGCATAATTCTTTGATCCCTTTACCACGAAAAATAGATAACTGTGTTGTCGTTTGATCACCATGCACTAATTTTATCAGAAAAAAAAAAAATTGTTGATAACTTTGGAATTATTTTTCAAAGGCTTTACTGTATCATAAAATTTGATATGAGATAGTTCGTAGTGAAACTAATTGTTTATGACAAACATTTACCTTAACTCTGGGTCCACAACTGTTGTTGGATCACTTGGATTACCCATTTTAGCTGTGCCGACTGGGTGACTAGTTGTCGTTATAACTGTGCGCACAATGCATCTCAAATACAAGTCTTCGTCTTCAGCAAAATCTTCACAACCGGGTATCAATATATCTATTGGTCGGGCATTTATTCTTTTCATAGCAGGATTTCTAATTATCCTTTGACAAACTTTCAGACCTTTAAAAGAGGTGAAGGGTTCATACTTAATACGTCATTATAAATTCGTGACATTTGTAAAGGTTAAAAGTTCATTTGAGTGATTGAAAAATAAACCAAGTGTTTACGCTTTTAACTGATATCATTTTTCAAGACTTTTTTAATAACTCTAATATTGTAAATTTGCTAAATAAATATATATATATATATATATATAATATTCATATATTATTTAATTTAGCGTAAAAAAAAAAAAAACCTTATAAGTAAAAATTTAAAGTTAATAATATTGTTTTAAACTCAAATATATATCTAAGTATGTATAGTATCAACAAGAAAATTTACTTGGTGATTAAAACTAATTCTGAGAGACTTCAGGATCCATCACATTTACATGGCTTTTTATTACTTTACTCAATAAAATAAATGTAATAAATTGAAATTTTATATATCTATAGTTAATATTGAAATTGCTCTTTTTTTTTTTTTTTTTTTTTTTTTGGTGTGTGTGTGTGCATGTGTATTTAAGGTAATCTAGAAATTTAACTTACACTCATTCACGGAGTTCACACAAGACATTTATGGTGATTTTTTAAAATCCTTTATTATCTATTAAATTGGATTTTACTTTGTTAGCTAAAGACTTCTATAATTACTTTGAGACATACTTTTAAACTTTCAATAAAAGTTTTTTTTAAAGATTTTTTTAATAAATAAGTAATATTAATATTTATCAAATGTTCCTAAATTTTTAAATTACAGATGATTTCAATAAACGAAACTTATTATTTTTTACATTTATTTTTTGCTTTTGTATTTCCGTTTTCTTTTACTGCAAGATTGAAATTCCTACTCATCATTTACAAGCTTAGAACAAAAACGGATTAACAAAATTTTATGTAAAGTAGCCTAACAACATAGTAAAGAATTAAGGTACATCTCTTGCTACTCAGCTTTTGAGAGGCTGTACAGAATAATTAAGTATACTGAAGTACTTTATGATCGATAACTAGTATCCTTTATATTCGTGTTATTTAGAGAAAGATTTATACTCAATAAGCTGACAAATAAGACAAACGTACACCTTTTTATATTTTACTAAGAGCAAAAATATTGGAGATATAGTTACTCTTTCTTCTACATTGAATAGAAGAATGTATTGTTCTCCTACAAATTTTTAACTTCCGGTTTCTTTGGATTTACACATTTTTAGAATTGAAGAACATAGGTTGACCATTTTTAGAAAATGTTTGTCTGTATGTATGCAAAAAACAACTTTTGGCGACTATACCTCAGGAATTGCTGCACCCAATTTCATATAAATTTACATGTAGTTTTACCATTACATAAATTAGAGTCTATCAACGTTTGGTGAAAATCACCCAATACGTGCGTTTCTATACTTTCTATTATTATTATTATTATGGTAGAACAAGACAAAATTTTGTATAAATGTGCACAATGAAAAGTTCTTCTAACGAATCCAAAATAATTTTTTATACTTACAATAATGAACTAGGAAAAACATTTAAAATATAGGAGTATCGCATCCCCAAAGGAGGTATACATATTCAATATAAGTATATCTCAGATGATTTTGCCAATGCTTTTAAAACAAATGGTTGAATCCCACATCTGTTATAATTTGAAATGAAGTTATCGATTTTTTTTTCATTGTACGCACACACAAATACTACATAAATAAAAAAAAAAAAAAAAAAAAAAAAAAGAAAGAAAAAAGAAAAAGAAACTTTAAAAATTGCATTTATTCAGATATTGTCTGTAGAGCATAAAATGGAATTTTTAAAATATTTAGTGTTATAATTTCTTGGACTAAAAATCGTCTGCATTCATCATGAAATATAATTTTAATATTCTGATATTCATATTCTGATTTCGCTGTGCTCAGAACAGAACGTATATAAATACAATAAAAATGGTTGTTCGAGTTTAAAAAAAAAACAGTCCTTTTTTCAGAATTTTTTTCCGATTTCTTCCTATGGGGCTTTATAAAAGATCGTGTCTATGTTCCGCCGCTACCAAATGATTTGACAGAGTTTAGACACAGAATTGAAGAGGCTATTGCTTTCATTACACCGAACATGTTAACCAAAGTGTGGGAAGGACTATAGGTTAGATGTGTGCCGTGTAACTAAAGGAGCACATATTGAACATTTGTAAGAAAAACTAGGTCAGTTTACCCTCAATTTGATGTATGGTTTGTTGTAAATAGTAATTATACAGTTATAATATACCATTGAATCTGGGACACTCTTTTATGGACACCCTGTATTATGCGATCCTTTTCATGAATTTTGGTACAAGCATCTATGAGTTACAAGGCTAACAGTTTCATGGAACAAACACATACACACACATATAAATATATAGATATATAGATATGTGTGTGTGTGTGTGTATACACAGATAGATAAAGAAAGAGAGATACAGACGGGGGGAGTTGAGGGGGACGGTAGCGTCGTCAAAACGTATTTGCTTATCAGGGAGTCAATCGGTCATATATATACATATATAATATTGAATAAATAAAAATGACTTGTTGAATAATGAGTGATTATTATAGGATGTTGAGGCTCCTGATCTGCAGATCCATTAGTTAACTAATTAATTGAAATAATAATAATAATAATAAATGTTTGATTTTCAGAGAAATGAATCAAAACAGTACATATTATAGGAAAAATAGGGAGAAAGTCAGACATATTAATGACTTTTTTTGTTACCTTGAACCATATCTTCTACATCTTGAAAATCCGCCAAAAAATTAGGATCGATAAGAGGTGGATCATATGGATTGGAGGATCGTAATGATACTGTGCCGATACTTCTGGTGCGTAATAACTGGGAACCGCAGTATATTAAAGATTCATTCTCTAATGGTCGGAAAACTTTTTCTATAATCTGAAAATATATATTGGTAATCGTACTATATTTCATCGTAAGATAATAAAAATAAAATAGAAAAAATATATTATGTATTAGATTATGTTGTACCTTAACTGAAAAAAATGCTTTATTAGCATAGTAATGAACCTTTTACATTAAAACCGAATTAATTACTAGTTACAATAACTATTATATTAAAAAAGAGAAAAAAGACTAATAATTTTGGAAAATAAGTCGATTTTTATTTATTTATTTAGTATTAGAATATATTTTCTACTTTAAAAATTATGTTTATAAAAATGTTTATAAATACTCTTTTTACACTTAAATCTATTTTCAAAAGAAACTAAGTTATTTCATGTGCACCGATTTTTATTTTATGTCCTTTCATTTTACTTCTTTTTTTTATAGAGTTTGGACTTCCAACTACTAATTGTTCTTCACGTATGCTGGTAACAGCTAAATACACGGACACACAGGCCAATTGCTAAAATCATTTTTTGGGGGGTTGAGAGGACCTTAAATCGTGTAAAGATGACAAAAATTCAATTTCAAAAAAATGACCCCCCCCCCCCCTTCCAAAAAAAAAAAAAAAAAAAAAAAAAAGACATTATCTGCCATATATATGTGTAAGAGAAAGTAAAACCCAAACAAACAAAGCTTGGTAATCGAGAATATTACATCATTTTCTGTAAAATTTATAAAAATAATTGTTCAATGAATATTTAGATAACAATTAAATTAATTCAGATTTAAATAAAATTTATGTTGTCATGGTAACTGAAAGTACCATTCTGTGTAACTGACAGTTACACAGAAGTTCAGATATTTAAATTCTTCTATAAAAATTGTGTGAGCAAGTAGCTGTTCTTAAATCAGTCCCTCTACTTTCAGTAGGCCAAATGGAGTACAGTAGAATGCCCCAATATGCTAAATAGTATTCTCTTCCTTCATTATTTACAGTACCTGGTCGAATTATTAGACCAAAGAAAATATTCAAAGTTTTTTTAAATTAGAAGTTTATTATACCCGACCTGCTCAAAATTATTATTATTTAATTAGTGTTACCTTAAGCTTAAAGCTTTATGCAGTACCTTTATTACAGAAACATTTTCAAGCTGTCAACACAAGACAGTTAGTTATTATTCTGTGATACAGTGGCATAGGTGTAAACATGCATTATAACGTAAAATTTGTTCTGCTTGTTTATTTTGGATTGAAGCCAATATTTTGCTGCAAAAAGTAAGTTTTGCGTTGTTATTAATATCGTGTGGGATATTTAACATTTTTATTCATTTATTATCATAAAAAGTTTTTGTTCCTTTATTTTAGATAGGAAGAAAGGCTGACGTTTCACCAAAGAGAGTAGGGCAGGTTTTTGGTCTACTGAAGGCCACTAAACTGACCCAAAATCAAATTGCAGCAAAGGTAGGAGTATCCAGAAGCTCAGTAAAAAATATTAAAAAGGAAATGGTCTTAAACATAAGTTTGGATCTATCACGGACGAATAATAGTGGACAAGCTCGCATTACGACGCCGAGGACGGCTAGAAAAGTACGAGACATTTGTATAAATAACAGAAAGAAACCGCTACGCATGTTAATGAAAGAAGTTCAAAATGTTGGCATTACTACATCAGAAAGAACTTTGAGACGTCGCTTGACAGAAAATAAACTCATTGCCATGAAACCGGCTCGCAAGCCAAGGCTTATATCAGAAATGATGAAAAAACGCTTGGAGTGGGCAATAAAGTACAAAAATTGGACAGTAGAAGAATGGAAAAAGGTATAAAGCTATTTATTTTCATCAACGATATATTGGCATTTATAATGAATATAAAGATATTAAATAAAAAGCAATTTTCATTTTAATCCATTTATTCATGAATAAATATTTCTAAAAAGCAATTTTGTTTAACTTTCAGGTTTGCTTCTCTGATGAATCGGTTTTTCATGTTTTAACCGAAAAAACCAAATTTGTTCGGCGGTGTCCAAACGAGAAATACAAGTCAGATTGTATTGTTCCCACCATCAAACATCCTCCATCAGTCATGGTGTGGTCTGTCATATCAGGAAAAAGTTCTGGTCCTCTCTATGTGGTCAAAAATACAATGAAACAAGTTCAATACCTGAAAGTCTTACAAACCAGGCTCATGCCACAAATGCAAGAATGGTTTCCTGGAGACGAGGAACCAGTCTTGCTGCAGGATGGTGCTTCATGCCATAAAGCTATAAGTGTATCGAAGTATTTAGAGCGAAAAAAAATCAAAGTTCTTGATTGGCCTGGCAACGCGCCTGATATGAACCCTATTGAAAATGGTTGGGAGTTGTTGAAAAAAGAAATGCATAAGAAAAATATAACCAATAAGGTAGAGTTGCTGGAATCTTTAACATACCAGTGGAATCATAATAAACATCTTCAAGAAACCATCCAAGCATGCATAGAAAGTATGTCTCGTCGTGTTAAAGCCCTTTTAGTTGCCAAAGGTGGCCATACGAAATATTGATTTTTCTGTTAAATTTAATTTATCAATTTTTTCTTTCTTTAATAAGTATTATATTGTAACATTTTTTCTCTCGTTGTATTCTTTAATGTATATGTTTTTGAAATATGAATGAAGAAAATATCTTTTTTAATAAAATTCTTCATTAATAAGGCTGTAAACATGAAAAAATATATAATTTGCCAATGGTCTAATAATTTGGCCAGGTACTGTAGGTTGACTTCTTTCAGTCTACCAATCTGCAAACCAAATGTATTAATTTGGAATTCCACTAATGTGAGTTTTTTTTTTTTTTTTTTTTTTTTTTTTTTCACTAAATCGCCTATGCTTTTTATTATTTTTTTTTCCCACTAAATAAAAATCGCTGAAAGAAATTAATTAAAATAAATAAATAAGTAAAGAAAAAGAAAGAAGGAAAAGAAATTATGCCACAAATAAAAATTTTTAACAAATAAAATAATAAATTTTACTATTTTTACTTACCTCGGGTGTAAGACCTATTCGAAAAGCGTATGTTTTAGCATTATCAATGAAGTAAACACTGTGATCAGGAATGTTATCTTGGATATTATGATTGCTTAAAAAAGATGTCAGCAGCATACCTCCGGCAGCCGTTAATGGACCTAATAAAAATTATTTCATATTTACTTATGCTATATTGAATATTATTTTTCAACTTTTTTTACAGCATAAAATATTAATATGGAAAAATAATCTGGTGTGTCACTCACACGACTTTCTCTTACCCTGAAATTTAATACTATAAATACAGGTTGGAGATTAAGAGGTAAGATAACGATGTTATGTAAACCTATGTTAAACAATTCAAATTAGGCTTCGGAAGAGTTTCATATGATAATTAATTCTGTGTGAGGGGGCTACCGCCCCCCTCAACCCACCGTTTCATTAATGCATTTAGATTTATATAAAAATTAATTCGTTTATTAAAAAATAATTCTGTTTTTAAAAAATAATTTATTAAAATTATTATTTAAAATATTATCTTTTTTGATAATGCAGACGATTTCCATATTAGAGAAGTAGTATAACACTAAATATCCAAAAAAAAGTCCATTTTATTTTCAATATTAAAAAAAAACAAAAAAAAAAAAACATACGAAGTTTTTTTTTCTTTAAAAGTGAAAAAAATCGATAACTTTGTTTTAAATTATCGCAGATCGATGGTTCAACCATTCGTTTTAAAGGTATTGGCGAGCTCTTTTGAAAGATAACCATCATGAAAATTTACTCCCCTCGAGGGGGGGACTTCTCCCCCGGGGGGGGAGGCGAGGCTCCTACATACACAAAATTTTATTCCCAGTTGACTATCTCTATTACAATATATATATATTAGTTTCATTTGGTTTAGTGCAGTCTATAGACATTAAACTCTACTTACCTGCAATTTCCCCCATGGACGTAATGTATTAGAATTCTCTTGATTGTCCCTGTACACGAACCATTTGCTTGATCTTAACGAAAAGCATACTGTAGCATCCCTATATGATACACTTTTAGAATACCTAGTTTGAACTTTCTGCCATAATTTGTTTTTGAGATATGCTGATAACAGACAGACACACAGACACACACACACACACAGACACACACACAGACATACACACAGACCATTTGCTAAAAACATGATTTTCGTATTCAGGGGACCTCAAAACGTGTAAATATAACAAAATCTCGCGATCGAAAATTTGTCCCAAAAACAATACTTTTTCTACCTTATGGGTAAGAGAAAGTAATATAAGTATATTTTTCTGCAACTTCTTTTACCCTCTAGTCGACCAAGTTTTTATTTACGATCATACATTCCTTGTGATTCTGTCTTCTACCTAACCTACAAGTTAACCTACAAATTAACTTTAAAAGTTTAGGTTACGTTAGTTAAAGTTACGTTTCGTTATGTTAAAGTTACGTTAAGTTAAGTTTACAAGTTATCTACGTTAACTTGTACGCTTAACCTACGTTAAACGTTAAATCATCCTGTATTGCTGATTAAAAGTGTATATATATATGTGTGTGTGTGTGTGTGTGTGTGTGTTGTGTGTGTGTGTGTTTAAATATATTTGATATATACTAATTATCAAATTTTAATATTTACCAACTTTCATTTGATATATTTAGTTTTCCTTTTAAATTATCTCAATACCAAACGCCCACTGTAAAGTTTAGCAGTAATGGTATTAGCTCTTCTGATAAATAAGTCTTTTTGTCAGATGGTCAGTAGAGCACTAGCTAAAACAAACTATAAGCAATGATTGAATAAAGCTTGAAACTACTTGAGGTCCTTTGACTATAGAACATAGTCACTCTGGTATCCAACGTTAATTTCTCAACAAGTTTTATTTTATTTTATTTTATTTTATATTTGTAGTTTTAAACAAGTTTTTAAATTCTAGGATTGTTATTAATGATTTTGTAACACAAGAACCATATGTAATAAACAGTTTCACATTAATTACTTCAATATTTCAAAGATTTCATTCTTTTGAACGATTTAAAATTACATACGCAAACACAAATTGTTTGATTTATAAAGGCCATGTTGAAAATACAAAGTGTTGTAATTTTTATAGCAGAAACCTCTATAAAGAGAAAATACAGCATATGTTTAATTTAAAGCATACATTATATAAATGTTGTGACTTAGCTTTGAAAAAATAAAAAAAGAAAGAAAGAAACCACTTGCGATATTTGTTTAACCGGAATCAACACATCTTGGTGAGACTCCAGAACGCTAGCGTTATGTACCGATTTACATCTAAATAGGTTAATTAGTAGCTCCGAATCCTTTTCAAAAAAGATTAATCTGATTACCAGTGATTTCTTTTCATTTATCTATAAAATAAAAATATATAGAAGTATAACGACCCGTCTTAAAATATTATAATTAAGTTTAAAATCATTAAAAAAAAAAAAAAAAAAAAAAAAAAAAACTTTTAAAAAAGATTTTCTATGACAAGAAGGGATTTTTAAATGATTACAAAAAAAATTTCACCCATGTTCACAATTTTATTTTTAAACATTAAAATTTGCTCAATGTGCCAGAATTTATTGAAAGTATTATGTGATTTTTTTGAGTATCAGTATAATTTATATTTTATACTTTTAATGACATTTTATACTTTTAACGAATACAATAAAAATATAATGAACCTTAATGAATTTATACGTGAAATGTATGAAAAATTTCCTACCTTTGAAATTTATTTTCTTTTTTAAAAATGATTTTCAACAGTTAAATAAAAGTCATATATAGAAAAATATCAAAAACTAATAATTAAAATATAGTCATAGAAACGTTACAAATCACAGCAAAAAAATTTTTTTTCTTTGTATGTGTGTGTGCGCGTGTACCAGTAAATCATTAGTCAGCAAAAGTAACGCATGTGTTAATTGACTATCTGTAAATAAATTGGATAGAATGCAAAGTAACTATTTACTTTAAGAAAAAGCATATTTAGTTTTAAGGGTTACATAGGTTTGAAAGGCTAAACAATTTTTTTTTTCTATAGATTTAATTACTCTTATTATATCGTATTTTATTGAAAACGAGTAGCGAAAGCGTTATTTTGGAATCAAGTTTTTGAAAATGAATTTTTGTTACATTTACACGTTTTGAGGTTTCCTGAATCCGAAAAACATGTTTTTAGCAGTTGGTCTACGTACGTGTCTGTCTATTTGTGTGTCTGTGTGTCTGTTATCAGCAATATTTGGACACGATTTCTCAAAAACGAATGTACAGATCGTATTAAAAAATCGTATTTATCTTGAAAAAAGTTTTTTTTTTCTTCTTTCTTTCGATTAAAACTAATTTTACAAGTCTATACGTAGGATAAAATGTCCCGAAAATTGTAATGGTTTTCCATACAACTCTGCAAAAAAATCAAAATTCAACTTCTTTTTTGGTCTTTCGTTCTGGAACAAACTATACTTATCTACTAATAGTTTTTTTTTTCTTTTCTTTTTTTTTTAGATAAAATTATTATGAATTGTTCTGTTAATCGCTTTTTTTAGGGTCTTCGGAAATTGAGTCACACGGGCTTAATTTCCCAAATTTTTTAATCAAGATTTTATAAAATATTGTTTAAATTTTTCTCTTTTACGTAGTATAAATTTTAAATAAAATTTTTTTATTAATTATATTAAAAAAAAAAATAAATAAATAAATAAATAAATAAAATAAAATAAAATAAAATCTGGTATGAAACAACCACACGACTGTCATTACCCACTATTACACGTATTATACGCATTTTTGGAATTTTCCAGTAAGAGAAACTTCATACACGTATAAAGACATATAAAACAGAGTTTACATAGAAAGTTAAAATAAATAAATAGATTGAGTTATTTTTTTTTTTAAACACCAATTTCCGAGATCTAAAACTAAACTACCTAATCAGGATGACCGTTAATATTCCTGCAATAACCACGTAATACATGAGAAAGGGTATCTAAAATGGATTAATTAAACAATTTTCAAGAAAATCGTTAGAGCCGTTTTTGAGATACCAACTTTTACCAAAACTTTGTTAATTACATACAAAAGATATTTAAAAGGGAGTTTGAAAAAAATCCGTACAGCCATTTTTAAAGGAACGCACTTGCGAGACCTGAAATTGAGCTATTTATACAGGACGCATATCAATTTTCCTGAACTAACCAACTATATCATTCGAAATGGCATCTAATAGATTGTTTATGTAGCAACTTTGAAGAAAATCGTTAGAGCCGTTTTTGAGATATGGACTTACGGTCCCACTTCTCGTTTCCGATAGCCCTTTTCCGGTTTTTTTATTTTCACCAAAATTTGGAAAATTCATCTGCACACCAGATCTGTTTCAATTCTGAAGTTTAGTAGCTCTATCTTTATTAGTTTCAGAGATTTGATAGCCAGACGATTCCCCACATTCACACATACATACATACACACACACTGACCAATTGCCAAAAAGTACTTGTTGGATTCATTAGACCATAAAACGTGTAAATTCGGTGAAAACACGCTATCGAATTTTTGGAGCGAATTCAATACTTCCATTACCTATGGTAGTAGGGTAATGGAAGTAAAAAATATGTTTCTTTTAAGACTTTGAAATCTATGTAACCCCTTTTACAAAATAATAATAATAATAATAATAATAATAATAATAATAATAATAATAATAACAATAATAATAATAATAATAATAATCATATTAGAGAATGTAATTTAACTTATGTATTTTAAACAAATAAATATTAAAATAGAATGTGTACAAAAAATATTCACTTACCTGTTCGCTTTGTTATGTAATCTCTAATATTTTTCTCATCATTTATTTCATCATCAAATGTAGGAAGACTGTTATCTACTTGGTATAGAAGGTACGTCCGTGGATGATCCTGTAGATTTAAGCCTACAGGTAAGTCAGCTACGAGAGGAATCTGAAAAAATAATTAAAAAAGTACACAAATTAACTCATGATAATTTATTAAAAAGTAATTAAAAAGTATTTTGAAACTGGGGTTATCTTATAATTTATTTATTGATAATATGGTTTATAAAAGTTATAATTTTACTAATTGTTTCATCTTCCGATTAAAAGCAAATATGTTAAAAAATGCTTATAATCTTTAGGATCGTTTCCTTGCATAAGATAATAATTAATCTGATTAATTAATTTGATTTAATTTGAGTGAAAATGGAGTATCCACGAAAGCTGTCGTTGTTAAAAATACGCCTGCATATGTGTTCCACGATAACCTCCTAAAGACCGCGAAATTTTCATATGACGAGAACAATTTCTGAGTTTAAAAATTTCAGTTAGATGTCGATTGATACCTCTTAATCAATTCATGCAAACATTGCAAATGAAATATTTTGATCACTCGCAACAATCCCACAATGACAAAAACAATTTTTGAATAATTTTCTTTTCTGAAAAATATACGTTTTGTTTTAGTCAGTAAATACATTGTTTAAGGTTTCACAACAATGTTGCATGAAAATAGAAATTTTTAAATAGGCAATATACTTTCAGTATTATACTTATTTATTTATTACTAGTCGGCAATGCCCGCTTCGTTGCCCCCCCCCCCCCAAAAAAAAAAAAAAAAAAAAAAAAAAAAAAATCTATTGATTGATCAAAACCTCGCTTCGTGTTCTCACTGCCCTAGGGAGCCTGTTCCTCGCCCAAGCTCTGAGCCGGATGCCCATTGCTCGCATTTGAGCCTTAACCAAATATTTCAATTTAGGAGCTTACTGAGCGTTATGTGGCTTTGCTAATATTCAAAAACTACATTTTTAAACATGGCTGTCTATTATCTCAGTATCTACTGAACATTTTAGGCACCATGTTTTAGCGAGATATAGTCCATGTGTTTAGGGAGCCAATTAAATAATAATAATAATAATAATAATAATAATATTTTTGTCAATTAAATGTGAAATAACTGCCTATTACAATAAAATATTATTTCTGCCATTAACTGCGACTATGCAAAAGGATTTTTTTTTTTTTTTACTTACGTATTATCCGGTCAATCATAAAGTGACAGCAATTTCTCGCCAAATATAGTATTACAATACTCTGAGAGCAGTATATTATCTCCATGAGATAGTTAAATTTGTAGTTGCATATTATTTCGCAGCTGAGATATTTTATTTTGATTTTTTTATTTAAATATTAATACTACACGTAGGTCTTAAATATTCATATGACTGTTAATTCTTAGTATAAAATTTATTTAAATGCTGAAATCGAGAAAAAAAATATATAATAAGAAATAAGCATATAACAGTAAAATGCTTAACTAAATGCACCCTCTATATACTATCCTTTTTTTCCGACATAAAATAAGTATATTTATGAATTTACACGGGAATGATAAAATTAATTGCAATTTTATCAACATGTATAAAATTTTAAAGTTATAATAAAGATAATTTTGCCAGATCTATAAGAAATTTTCATTTTTAAAAAATTTTATTATTCACGTGTAAATAAATATATTTCTTTTTGTGTCAAAAAAATAAATGAGCTCTTATTTTTCTTTTATGTAACACTGTAAAAAAATATGTAACATTTGCTACCAGAAATTCTCTGTAATTTGAGAAAATACGCGTAATTTACGAAAAAATTACGTTGTCAGAACGTATTTTTTCAAATTACAGAGAATTTCTAGCAGCAAATAGGACATATTTTTTACAGTACGGCTTAATATTTTTTAAAGTTAATTTTAAAGCTAATATAAGGTTTTTATTTTCATATATTAATTAAAAATTAACCCAATAAAGATTTTTTTTTTTCTAAACACAGTACAAGTTGATCAGGAAAAAATAAAGATGAAGAAAAATTGTTTCATAATGTTTCATGCTGTAGTATCTTAAAAAAAAAAAAAAAAAACTTCAAATTTAATTTGATTTTTGAATAATTCGTGCAGCAAAATTTGCTTTCATATTTTCTAAAGCTAAAAAAGGATTGAACTTAGAGATAAAATAGTAAAAGAATTTTTTTTTTAAACACTTACATTAAATTTTTTCAGCTCAGTCATAGGACCTATTCCTGATAGCATCAAAAGCTGAGCAGAATTCACAGCACCGGCTGATAAAATTACTTCTTTTCTTGCTCGCACATGATGGGTAATACCATTTAAATGAAATTCAACTCCCACGGCATGTTTGTTAACTATCAACACCTGGAATTAAAAGGTAATCATTAGAAAGCCACGATAAATAAATTTCGACTGCTAGTTTGAACCAAATTTTGAGTATTTTAGAAGTTATCAGTTTATTTAATGACCAGTATTTAAATTTAAATCCTTGTTCATAGTTTAAAATAATAGTAGATTCATTAAATAAAGCAGTGAATTAATTTTTTTTTAAGCAATAAAGTAATTGATAAATAACTGCTATTTTTCTAGATGGCAATATTCTTAATTTACTATACTCACGTACCAATTGGGAAATTTTAATAGGTTTAATTCATAGTGATGATTGGAAGATGCAGTGTTTTTTTTTCTTCATAATGATTAAAAAAATAAAGACCAACCAAAAAAGAAAAAGGAGAATCACCACCTCCTTTTATTTCTGTTGTCTATTAAAATTGAAATTAAAATGGCATATTATTAAGGCAAATCTATCTTAATAATTTGCTAATATATCACCCTTGTTACTTTCAGTATTAATTCGTATTATTATTGTGTATGTCATAGATATAGTAATATATATACATCTATCATCCCCATGTTATCGAGCAAAAATTTTTGATGCCGAAAAAAGTTCTAAAATCAGCCATTAGAGAGTATTGAAAAAAAGAAAAATGAATTTGAAACTATATCTGAAGTTTTTCATTCACCTTTAGTAAATAAATTATTCACAAATTTTATTTACAAAATTATCCGTGTTTATTCCTGTGTGTGATTTAGTCGGGGAATAGTAGCCATTAGAGTGACTTTTCCCGAGAAAAAAGGTATCACTATTTCCCTCTCACTGATCAATCTATGTCTTATTACTATATCCATGGTGTATGTAATGATATTTGTTAATAACGAAATAAAAATCTGTTTCTTATCACTACCATACCTGCACTAAAGAAAATAAAAATAATCTACTGTGATTACCATGTACAATTATAAAGTTAACACTTTTTATATTTAAGTTTAAATAATAATAATAATAACAATTTCAGTGCAAAATTAAATAATAAAATTAACGCACATTCCTGCCCCTTGAATTACTTATGTAAATTATTTGAAAAAGTTCTTTTCTTACAGATGCTTTCAATACATTGGAACCTTTGATTATTAAAATTTTATTTACAATGTCAAATAAATAAATAAAATATAATATAATGTAATATAATATAAAAATAATAAAATGTTTTAATAATTTAAGAGAATATTGATTTTTATGTATAAAAAATAACAAAATTAAAAGCAGACGATCAGCATTTTCTACTAGCGGCTTTGGCGTAAAATATTAATAAAATATAAACATCTCGACTTTCTCACCCTTCCCCCCCCCCCTCAAAAAAAAAAAAAAAAAAAAAAAAAAAAAAAAAAACTCTTTCGATACCGTCCGTTTCAATACTGATTATTATTAATTTCCTTTTTTTTTTTTTTTTCCCTAAAAAAAAAAAAAAAAAAAAAAAAAAAAGATTTTGATGAAATTTTGACAAAAGCAGAATTTAGTTTATTATTATGGAGGAATATTAGAATTTTTTTATTATTATTATTACATCGCTTTGAAATTATTCAAATATATTTTCGATAAATATTCGGTTTCGATAAATGTCCATCTATCGTAAAACTGGTATCGTAAATATCAGTAGATTGAAACTAATAATCCACCGTACTAAAATATTATTATCAAATCACTAGGAATTGCAAATTTTTAGAATAAAAATTTAGAAAGTGTAGAAACACTGCTTTCCGAAAATTAAGGAAAAATCAGATAAATACCGATAATTCGTCTAAAAATGAACAAAACCTTACTAAATTTGAATAGGTTGTTAATATGCTGAATAAAACTACAATATGCAAATTAGTGACACTACAATCGAAATTTGGTATCTTTGCGGAGCATGAAAACGCATGCTAGAGTGTAAGGCTTTTTTATATAGGTAAGATATATAATCCGAGTGTTTAGCGTATATGAATTTGCTATAACATTATATTTAGACATTTCACCAAATAAATATGTGTTTTATAATACCAGCTTTGAACGCAGCAATATGCTGGTATCGCTGCGTTTCTGAGATAAGAAATCTGAAATATACACCATATTAAAATGACCTGAAGGCATCATTTGCCCGAAGAATTTCGATAAAATTAGAAGTATGTGAAACTTTTATGGAAATGGTCAGATGGCTAAATGATTCGTTTTGTTGTGTATAGAATTTGGGCAAAAACAACTTAAAACTCATTCATCACATAATTAGTATTATCACACATTGCTATATATTCTGTGTTGCTTCTAAGAGTGATTATATTGCAAATAAATGTTTTACCGTACCAAATTGACACATTCAGTTTGTTAATTGCATACATATGCCAATTTCTAAAGCACCATAATTTTCTGGCGGTTTATTTACATATTACTTCATACTTTACTATGTGAAGTTCATTGTAGTTCAGCTTCGTTAAAATCTGAAGCTAACATATAAAACACTAATTTAAAATGATAGACAGCAAAACGGTAGTTGATAAAAATAGTACGATCTGTCGCACTAATAACAAATATTACTATATTTGTATAACTCGTGCTTGTGCAAAAAATTTGAAGTTATATTTTTGGCAGAGTTATGTAAAAAACAGTATAGTTTTCGGTACATCTTACTGCACGTAGAATCTTGTAAAATAAGCTGTAATCGAATATATATATATATATATATGTGTGTGTGTGTGTGTCTACCGAATTTAAAAACAATGTTTTCAAAAAAAGCAATTTAAGTTTTAAGTTGAAATAAAACGAACCTAATGTGGGAAATTTCCAAAGACTTCCACTCCTAGACTTTCACTTCGATTGGCATGAAATTTTGGAAAAATCATTGTAATCAAATTACACTATTACATTTATATATACGTATACATATATATATATATATATATTGGAAATTTTGTAACTTGTGTAACCCTTTGAGTAGGAATTAACTAACCTAATAAAGAAAATTTCTAAAGGCTCTCTCTCCTAAATTTTTATTACAGTTGACTAGAAACTCTAGAAAAGTAGTCTAGAAATATTTTACTATTAGATTTAATATATGTATATATATATATATATATATATATATATATATATTAATTTTTAAACTCATGTAACCATTTTAAATAACCATCAAGACTTTTTTTTTTTTTTTTTTTTTTTTTTTTTTTTTGAACAGTAAATTCGAATTTTGAAATGTGAGTCTGGCATTATATCAGTAAAAATAATAAATAGAAAATAATCTGACATATTAAAAACATACCTTCTTAACCACTGCATTTGGTAAAATATCCAAATTTGTACGATTTTCACTCGGTACTAAATAGGCTTTTGCTGTACTGCATCTTTGTCCGTTTCTTATAGTACCTTGATAATCATAAAATCCTGCAAGAGAAATTTAAAATTTTGAAAATTCTGTTATAAAGCTACGAAAATTTTTAAAGAAATCTGCAAAAATAGATTTTGATTTGGCTGCATAACATTATAACTTTTAATTTTTAACTTTTAACAAATTTTAACATACTACTATCATAATTCACTCTATAAAAATATACACTAAAATATTCTAAATTATGGACTAAAAATGTACGAAAGTTTCTCCTTAACATATATATTCATCCTTAGATGCACAAAAATATTTTTGGCTTCAGTGGAAGTATCATAAATCATATACATCTGTACTTTTTAATGACTTCAGATTTTTAAAATATACTGAGAAAAAAAATATATATCGTCTTAATTTAAAACGAATAAGTGATCCTTTTCTAAATCCTGAAACTAGAAATACATATTTCCGAGCTGTGTCTATAAAGCATGCCAATAATCAGAATAGACGAAATGAGAATTTCTAGTCTATACATTTCTAGATGGTTAAACAATATTCTGAATCCTTTGTATTGCGAGAAATTCTTGCTTGATTTTCTAGAATGGGGTCATAAACCAAGATTATAGTTGCTAAAACTCGCCTCTTGTATTCTCATTTATTTGCAAAGATTTTTAAATAAGTTTGTCCTCGATAATATAAACAAACGCTCTAGAATTCTAATTAGTGTTTCTAGAACTCGCTTTCGAAGGGGACAAGAATCTATAAGGATGTCATGGAACTATTTTTTTTAGAGCCACAATTTAGATTCTATATGTTAGTTAAAGAATTTTTTCTCAGTGTATTGTTTCAAATATAAGAGCAATTCTTAATGGTTTACGGAAATTTCGCCCCCAGCATCTCGCCCCCGGCATTTTGCCCCCAGCATTTCGTCCCCGGGAAATCTCGCACCCCGGAAATTTCGCCCCCGGAAATTTCACCCCCGGAAATTTCGCCCCCGAACACTGGATTTCGGAAATTTCGCCCCCGAGTTGTGGAAAATATATATGTAATGACAAATAAAAATATAAATATACATGTAGTAATTCTCGATATATTTCTATTTAATTCACACTATTTTTAACCGACTTCAAAAAAAGAAGGAAGGTTCTCAATTCAAACCGTATGTTTTTTTTATGTTTGTTAGCTCATAACTTCTGAACGGATGCTCCGATTTTGATACTTTTTGTTTTGTTGAAAAGGTCTTGGTCTATAATAGGTCCCATTGTAATATCTTTACGATCTAAAGAAAATGCAGGGTGCCCAAAAATATCAGTCCCAACTCTTTTAACTGCTAAACGGCTGCAGCTATAGTAATAAAAATGGTATGTAAGTATAGCAAAGTGGGCATGCTGTACAAGGTTAAACCGCTTGCAGCGCCACCTGGTGGAAAATAGCGGAGTTAGTGTTCCTATCTCGAAAACGGTTCTAAAGAAAAAGTGAATTACAAAGCTGAAGAGTATCATCGATTTAGTACAAAAAGATAGTTTAGACATTCATCCTAACGTTCCTATCTCGGAAATGGTTCAAGACAGGGGGAAAAAGTGAATTATAAAATTGCAGAGCATCATCGATTTAGTATGAAAAGATAGTTTTGACATTGATGCTAAAAATACAAGGCTAAAAACGTGCATTTTTTTGTTCGCAATTTCTTACACTATACATACTTGAGCTACATTGCTCATGTTGTAGCGTAGCTGGTGAGACATACGCTATATAGTTCAAAATACGGTTACTTGATACTTTTTGGTTTGTTTTAGAGATCTTGGTCTGAAGTAGGTCCCATTATAACTTCTTTACAATCTAAAGAAAATAAAGCGCCATCTTGTGAAAAACTGCAGAATTAGCGCTCCTATCCCAAAAACGGTTCAAGATGGGAGAAAAGTTAATTACGAAGTTGTAGAGCATCTTCGATTTACTACGAAAAGACAGTTTTTAGACATTATTGCTAAAAATAGAACGCTTAAAACGTGCAGTTGTTTGTTCGCAATTTCCTACATTGTGCACACTTCAACTACGTTGCACACTTTGCAGCGTAGCGGATGACACGTATACTCTGTGGTTCAAAGGACTGTTACTGTAAGCGATCACATCGATTAGCGAAAAGTTGTTTTCAACCAACTTCAGAAAGGAGGGTGTTCTTAATTCAATCTATGTATTGTTGTTGGTGGTGTTTGTAAGCTTATAACTTCGTAAGAGATGCTCTAATTAACCGACTTCAAAAAGGAGGAGGTTCTCAATTCAAAGCGTATGTTTTTTGTTTTTGTTTTTGTTTGTTAGCTCATAACTTCTAAACATATGATCCGATTTTGATACTTTGTAAAGGTCTTGGTCTGAAATAAATCCCATTGTAAGATCTTTACGATCAAAAGAAAATACAGGGTGCCCAAAAAAGTCAGTCCCGACTCTTTTAACTGCTGAACAGCTGCAGCTATAGTTATAAAAGTGGTATGTAGGTATAGTAAAGTGGACATGTGCTACGCGATTCAACCGTCTAAAGCGCCACCTGGTGGAAAAGAGTGGAGTTAGCGATCCTATCTCAGAAACGTTTCAAGACAGGGGAAAAAAGTGAATTACAAAATTGCAGAGCATTATCGATGTAGTACGCAAAGATAGTTTAGACATTAATGCTAAAAACAGAAAGCTTAAAACGTGCATTTGTTTGTTCACAATTTTCGTATTTTGTGCAAACTTGAACTACATTGCATATGTTGTAGCGTAGCGGGTGACATTTATGCTATGTAAAATTCAAAGTATGGTTATTGTAAGCGGTCACATCGATTAACGCATGAACGTTTTAAACCGACTTCATAAAGGAAGAGGTTCTCAATGCAAACCATGTTTCTCGTTGTTGTTGTTGAAATTTGTTAGCTTATAACTTCGTAAGAGATGATTTAATTTTAATACTTTTTTTGTTGTCGTAATGATCTTGGCCTGAAATAGGTTTCATTATGATTTAATTAAGTTATAAACAAATTACAGGTCACTCACAAAAGTCTGTTCTCACTCTAACGGCTGAAGGCATGCAGCTACACTGGTCAAAGCAATATGTAAGTATCGATGTTGAAACTTCTGTCCGTCAGCTGCAATGCATTTTTTGCTCTTTGTTTGAACTTTACGCTGCGCAATTTCCAGCGCAGCGGGGGACACGTATTCACTGTAAAGTTCAATATATATGCCTAACAGAATTGTCGGTTACGAATACAGCGTAACCGTCCTTTACATTTCTAAAGACTTTTTAATTTAACGTATGTTCGTTTAATAGATAGTTTTTTGCTCATATCCGATAAAGGCAAGAAAAGTAGCACAACTTAAAAATGCAGCATTTGAGAAAAATCAACTTAAAAATAACTTGACTATAATAAAACTGGGACAACTGTCTCTCGAGTGGATAACTTTCTAGATGGAGATGTAACTTTTTTGTTCACATTGGGTGCATTTCATGCATTTTTCAGTGACATAAACCATTTTTTGAGTAATGTCACTTTTCTTGGAACTTGTGATTTGTGAAATTTCCGTCGAACGTCTTCTGATGCTCTGCTGTATAAATAAGTTTTCACTGAAAAGAGAAAAATAAAATCTTTTTGTAAAAAAATAGAACCGACTCCAAAAGGAACTACTATTCAAACAACTGAAAATGAAAGAAAATTGGCATAAAATGGAACTGTAAATTGCGCCTAAAAGTATAAAATAATTTCCTTCGCCAAACAACCTATAACACTACAATTAATCATAACTTTTGAAGTCGGCGCAAAATTAAATAAAATTGATACCTTTATTCAATACAAAAATCAAATCCTATTCAAAATACACATCTCACATTGTTACCTGCAAAACGCAACTGAGAACTAATTTGATTCAAGAAAACAAATACGATTTCATAAGCAGCAAAAGTTGGCGAAGATGCTGGTATCTGACGTCCTTGGTGAAAGAAAAATCGCAAAATTATCTGGCAAACATTTTTAATTTCTTTGGGATATCATTATTTTATTAAGGTATATCAAGAGATTAATTAAGAATATGAAACAACACATCGTACAATATATATTATGAGAAGATACACCTTGCGTGTATATTTTTACCTTACATTTTGATCACCAAATCCAAAAGCAATCAAGGAATATAGTTATCAAAATTATACCAAATTTGCAAAGGAAACTCTAACTTCGTAGAAACATAAATGCCGCATTGTGAAGAATGTTCACTGTTCTATGTAGATGCTACTAATGGACCAATTGTATACAGTGATAAAATAATAAAGGAAACATGAAAATGGATCATTCGAAACAACAGCATTTGTTGCTACCGATCTAAAGACAAACCTTTAAAATCTAATTTAATTTTATTTAATTTTGCGCCGACTTCAAAAGTTAGGATTAATTGTAGTGTTATAGGTTGTTTGGCGAAGGAAATTATTATATACTTTTAGGCGCAATTTACAGTTTCATTTCGTACCAATTTTTTTTCCTTTTAGTTGTTTTAATAGTAGTTGCTTTTTGGAGTCGGTTCTACTTTTTTACAAAAAGATTTTATCCATTTAATTTCAATATAAAACATATAATATGAATTAAAAAAATGTTTTCTAATGGAAAACTTGTCCGATTAATTTTTTATCGCTGTTAATTAAAAGAAAGTTTAAGTGTACAGTAATATTATTTATTTATTTATTAAATTTTTAGTGCACACATAATAATTTTATTAATTTATCAAATATTTTTTACTTTGTTTTATTTATTAATCAATTTGATCATTATTGATAAATAAGGAAATAAGATTACAGAATAATGAACTTATACTAGGCGAGTCGTATTAACCACCGACGATATACAGAACGCCCCAGCCCACCCGTTACCGCTCTCCGATGTCTTTTTCTAGTCAATTTTGTCCTTTTATCCTTTCTGGTGTTAGCCTTTTTTTTTTTTTTTATACTTGACATTGTGAGGTTTTTTTTTTTTTTTTTTTTTTTTCATCCCGTGCTTTTTTCTATAGAATTTTTAATCTTTTTTTTTCCCCTTTTTCTATGAATTTTCAGTCTTTTCCCCTCGTTTTCTACATTCTAAGGTGCGGTCCGAAAATTCGATGTCAAGTTTTCATCTGATTTATACATTTCAAGGCATCCTGAGTCCAGAAAAGTAGTTTCTGACAGTTGGTCAGAGTGTATAAATGTATCTATATGTATGTATGTGTATGTATTTGCGGAATCTTCTGGGTATCTCCGAAGCTAACAAAAATAGAACTACGGAACTTCAAAACTGAGGCGGGTCTGGTATACAGATATTTTTTTTTAATTTTGGGGAAATTGAAAAACCAAAAATGGGACAGCGGAAAACGGAAGTGGGACCGTAAGTCCGTATCTCAAAAACGGCTCCTTCAATTTTCTTCAAAGTTTTTATATAATCACTCTATTAGATGACCTTTCAAATAATATAGTTGGTTAGTTCAGGAAAATCTATAGGTGTCTGGTAAAAATAGATCAATTCCAGGCTTTACAAGTGCGCTCCTTTAAAAACAGCTGCACGGATTTTTTTTTTTTTTTTTTTTTTCAAACTCCACTGAGAAAAAATTCTGTAACTGACATCTAGAATCTAAATTGTGGCTCTAGAAAAATAGTTCCATGTCATCCTTATAAATTCTAGTCTCCTTGGAAAGCGAGTTCTAGAAGCCCCTATTAGAATTCTAGTTTGCCTATATTCTCGCGGGCAAAGTTATTTAAAAATCTCTGCAAATAAATGAGACTACAAGAGGCGGGTTTCTGCAACTATAATCTTGGTTTATTACCAAATTCTAGAAAATTAAGCGAGAATTTCTCGCAATACAAAAGATTCAGAATATTCAGAATATTGTTTCACCATCTGGAAATGTGTACACAAGAAATTCTCGATAATTTCGTCTATTCAATTTATTGACGTGCCTTATGCGCATAGCTCGGAAATCTATATTTCTAGTTAAGGGATTTAGAAAATGGTCACTTATTCATTCTAGAGAAAATCGGAATATTTTTTTCTCAGTATCGTTATATTAACTCCTTTTTAAACATCTTTTTGTATGTAATTATTGTTTTCCGGTCAATAATTGAGTTTGCCAAGTTTTGGTAAAAGTTTGTATCTCAAAAACGGCTCTAACGATTTTCTTGAAATCATAAATCAATTTTAGATATCCTTTCTCATGTATTACGTGGTTATAAGCGGAAAAATAACAATCATCCTACTTAAGCAGGTCAGTTTTAGATCTCGGAAATTGGTTTTTAAAAAAATGAGTCTATCATTTTTACTTTCTTATACAAAGTATAAGAAAGTTAGTAATCCCGAAGTGCGAAATTGATTTTGTAATCTGCATAGCTTAAAAAATGAATGATCGTAGAAGATTGCAAATTTATATGCGTAACTATTATAATGTCTAGTTGTACATTTGCAACTTTGGTTTTAATACGAGTTCCCGTTTCAGAGATATCAATGATTTTACACGAATTTTCGTGACGTCAGTATGTAAGTACGCGCGTGTGTGTGTGGGGGGGGGGGGGAGGGGGTATGTATCTCGCATATTTCAAAAACTGTTAGACGTAGAACGTTGAAAATTAGTATATAGGTTTGTTATAACATCTAGTTGTGCACCTCTATTTATATGATTTATATTATGGACTTTATATGATTTTCCGTTTTGGAGATATTTAGGAGAATTATATTCATAATGACCAATAATACAAAGGTTTTGGCCATTAAATATGACCTGCGTTCATAGAGATTTCAAAAGAAGCTAATGATAGAGCTAGTAATTATATTGTTATAAAAGTTGAAGACATTTTTGCGCGTATAAAGTAATACGTAAAGACATAAAAAATGAGTATAATGAGTATAATGAGACATAAAAGTGCATTTGTCGACAAGAACCTGCTAAAAGGTTCTTGTTGACAAATGCACTTTATTTAATGAATATTAAGCCCATAGACAGAGCCCTTAATTTTATTGTTGCGAAATTTTTCGAAATTTTAGCGTTTCGAATTTTATTCTTTAAGACAGAAATATGTTCTAGTCGACGAATGGGTTTTATTTATGAATATTCAGCCCGTAGATAAAGCCTGCAATGATACTGATAAAAAACGAATTGTTTACGAATTACGAAACAAACGAAAACATACTTAGTAAGCAAGCATTATTTATTTTGGCTTAAAACAATTTAATTAATTATATGCTCCATTACTAATAAATAGTGTAAAATACTAAATGTAAGCCTATAATAAAACTTTCTACGCTCTATTAGAGTAAACAGTTACTTTCGAAAATGTACTATATTTGCAAACAATCTCAGTTTCGATTCTCAGTTCTTAAACCCTTTGAGGAGCAGAGTTGGTTGGTTGATTGGTTGGGTTTTTTCGTCGCACTAGTGCTGGGCAATGGGCAATTGGCGACGGTCTGCGTCTCGCTCCTAAAGGTGGTCCGAAGAAATAACATGACATAACATCTTTGACCTCCACCGATGGGATTGAGGAGCAGAGTAATTTTGCTAATTGAAAGTTAGAAACGACCAGAATTTGTGAAGGTTGTTAGAAGAGAAACAGTAAATATTTTTAGCGTCAATGAATATATTCAATATTCACTCACGCATATTTTTATCGCCATACTCTTTGTGAACCCTTGTTATGACCAAAATCAAAACATATATCAATATTGTATAAACTCCATATTTTTATACAACAAATTATTTCAAGATAAAAAGAACGGACTTTATATATAACATGTTTTTAAATTTCTGTTGAATCATATAAGGCAGAGGGGACCCGAAATAGTTAGCTAAAAGTAAAAACAAAAAAAAAAAAAAAAATTAAAAAAAAAATGCATTGTCACCGTGTTCTGAATTATTCTGAAATTTTCAAATGCCTAGTTAGTCAAGAAGTTAGTTAAATAAAAATTTTGTTGAATCATAAACGCTAACGAAGGCAGCAGAGACCCGAAACAGTTAGCTAAAAGTATTTTTAAAATGCATTGTCACCGTGTTCTGAATTATTGTGAAAGTTTCAAATGTCTAGCTAGTCTGGAATTTAGTTAAATAGTTATTTGTTGAATCATAAACGCTGCCGAAGGCAGCAGGGATCCGTAACAGTTAGCTAAAAGTATTTAAAAAATGCATTGTAACCGGGATCTGAACTATTCGGAAAATTTCAAATGTCTGGTTAGTCGGGAAGTTAGTTAAATAAATTTTTTGATGAATCGTAAATGTTGCCGAAAGCAGCAGGGACCCCAAACAGTTATATAAAAGTATTAAAAAAATGCATTGTCACCGTGATCTGAGCTTTTCTGAAAGTTTCAAATGACGAACTAGTCGGGAAGTCAATTAAAAATCGATTGCAAGATTTTTACTGGACCACACAAACAAACAAAGAAGATTCGAAGTTAATAAAAACATGGTAATATTTTGGGAAATGCCGCATGTATGTTTATAACTTTATTTGTAATTACATTTATATTTTGTATCACACGGGGGCGAAATGTACCGGGGGCGAAATTTCTGGGGTGCGAAATTTCCCGGGGGCGAAATGCTGGGGGCGAAATGCCGGGGGCGAAATGCTGGGGGCGAAAATTCCGGATCCCATTCTTAATATATGTTGAAACTTTAACAATCTTAAATCTTAATCTGTTAAAAATGAACAATTTTCATTTTATTGCTTCTAAAACTTTTGAAAAATATGAGTTGGTTGAATTTGAAGGTAGATAAATAAACTTGCTCCAGTAAACATATATAAGAGGAAGAGTTCAATTAAGCTCCATGTCACACCGAATTCCTCAAATCAACCTAATATACAAAATCACTTTAAAAATCCTCAAAATTCACATACTTTATTTTTTTTTCTAGAAATTTGAAAAAGTATTAAGGCATTTATAACTTTTTATACACTAAAATCTATAATAAATTTACATTGCATTATCAGGATTCGATTTAGAACATTCTTTACTATAGACACAACTTGACTGGAGAGGTACTCTTAACGCAGGGATCGTAAAATTTGTATTTCAGGAAAAATGACAAAACAAAAGTAACATAGTTTGGATCTGGATTTTGTTAAGGTGCAGTTTTGCCGAGATTTTTTTTATTCAAGGTATTATAAGACAGCACTAAATTAACACTGGGTACATTCTTGAAACATAATTTATTGATCTGTTTAAAACAAATTTGGATCTTTTTACAAAATTTGTTATCTTAAATTCACACTCACTGGAAAATTCTTATATTTCTGTATCCTTTTAAAATG
The DNA here is from genome assembly GCA_963930645.1 of Salticus scenicus. Lineage (NCBI taxonomy): Eukaryota > Metazoa > Arthropoda > Arachnida > Araneae > Salticidae > Salticus > Salticus scenicus. Next base: position 79,446,707 of record OZ005654.1, on the reverse strand, counting down.
AATTTCTATAAAATATAATCTAATAAAGTCACGAAAATTGTGCTGATGTTAGTATGCACTGATGCTCGATTATCATATTGGATTAAGTGATGCAAACTGTAGATTGATAATTTTGCAAGATTGCGGATTTTAATTGTTTGAAAATTTTTGAATGATTGCATGAAAAATTGCTAGTATTTCTAACAAAATTTAAAATTGAAAAGGAATGCCTTTGTATCATGCCTTTGTAGAATGCAAGTAAATGCTTTGGGATCTCTTAAAATTTGATGCCCCGAGGCCCGGACCTGTTATACTCAATGTAATATCAGGGCCTGCGTACCCTAGTATCTGTCTATGTTAAATTATTTAAGAGAATTCGCTATGTATATAAAAATAGACAAACGATAAACAAACACCATATGTAATAATAAGACAAACATTTTCTGCTGCCTATTGCAAGTAGAAATCTTTAATTATTTCTATGTGTTTAGTATGATGGCGGTTAAGTTAATTCATATTTTTCTTCCAATCGTATGCAGTGAAATAACTTCTAAAGGAAAATTAGTTGAACTTTCTTTTAAATAAAAGAAAAATGATTTAAGCGAAAAGAAAAAATTCAAATAAAATCAGCAGAAAGATAGTGAGAAAAAATAAATACCGCTTCCACCTAGAATGAAAAAGTAGTCATTTTCTAAATCCTAAGCTAGCAATTTAGATTTACGAGCTATAGGTATAAGGTAAACAAATAACCTATATAAAGAAAATAATCGAGATTTTCTAGTCTATACTTTTTTGGATGATGGCACAATATTATAAACATCATGAATATTATGAATCCTTTGCATTGCGAGAAATTATCGATTGGTTTCCTAGAATTGGGTCATAAACCAAGATTATACTTAATAATACTCGCCTTTTGAGTTCGCATTTATTTGCAGATATTTTTAAATATGTTTAATTACAATAATGTAGGAAAACGACCTAGAATTCTAATAGGGGATTTTAGAACGTGCTAGCAAAGGGAACTACAATTTATAAGGATGACTTAGAGCAATTTTTACTAGAATCACAATTCAGTTTCTAGGTTTCAATCACTTTTTTTTTTTTCAGTGTATTGTGACTCAAAATCTATAATTACAAATGTTGCTAAAATAAAATTTTCGAGTATGTATCAATAGTGAAAATGAATGTTGCAGAAAAAGCTATTCACTTTTAGGTTAATCTAGAAAAAAATCCGGACGCAAACGAAGCGTAGAAATGCACTTAATGCTTAAATGTATGTAAGGGTTAATTAATGATATGCAATTTCAAGTATTTATTTAAACATTATGACATTGAAGGTGGTAATGCTTGCTTGTCTAAAGTAAATTAAAATGCTAGTGTAGTAATATTTTCCTAATGGTGAAATTTAACTTACAGCCACATGAACACTAAATTTAAATATAAAACAGCATAAGAAGTAATGATTAGGAAGATTTATAAACCACATAAACATACAAGGAGAAATAAAAAGTATATAAAAATAGTAATGTATAGTCAAATATCTTGTATGATGTGCATTTAGAAAATTTACTCTGTCTTTCAATGATCATGGACATTATAAAAATACATGAGCAAATGGGAATAATAAATTAATGAGCTAGTTATGAGATTTTACCTATTTGTTCAGCAGCATTAGGATCGACAAAGTTATAACCTTCATTCAGAGCAGCTTCTGCAGCTACTATTTTCTTTGTCGGATTATATTTTGGCTTTGATGCCGTAATAGGTCCACCAGTAGAATGGAACCCTTTAATAAATCAAAATTTAAAAGTATCAAAACGGTTGTATTCTGAAAGAGTTGTATAAAAAGAAGAAGACAACAAATAATCAATGAAATAATACCGTTTTCCAAAAATTCTAAATCAGCATTATCTTCCAATTTTTTGAAGTATGGAAGTACATCTTCATAGCTCCACCCTTTTGCTCCACTAGCAGCCCATTCGTCATAATTTCGTCTGTTACCACGAACGTATACCATAGTATTCAAAATACTAGATCCTCCTAAAGCTTTTCCACTTGGCCAAATTACTGTCTAATTTAAAGAAGAAAAACAGTGTAAAATATTATTGCAAATTAGTTCTGAAAACAAAATTCTGTGGTATAGGCAATATTTATATTTCTGAGCTGAAAAAACGAAATATGGTAAGTCACATATTCCCTTTTTCAAATTTATGACTGGTAAAAATAAATAAGTAAATAAATAAAATAATGCATCCGTTTGTGAAATATTAATAGTCTACTTTAAAATAAAAATAAATTCAAAGGTTTTTTTTCGGGGGGAGGGGGGGGGGGGGAGTTACGGCTAAGTATTTGCTACTGAAGCATCGACCGGTGACGCATCGAAATGATGGCCATTTGTGACGGCGCACAGTGGATCGAAGTATAGGCAGAGGCGAACATAGGAACGTTATGGTATTATTATTATCTATGCATGATGTTTTTTGTCACATTTCGATTTAAATATGTATATATGTATGATAGTTAAAGCGATTCCATGCTTTTTTTTTAACCCTTTATAAGGCCGAGGGAATATTTTCCCCACCAAATTCGTTATCGTTTTTTTCACCTGGCACCAATTATTTAAAATAATGATTCCTGTGTATCATTTTTCTGGAAAAACATCACTATGAAAATTATTTTGATAATTCTAGTGGGAAAAAAATTAAAAAGTAGTTGTTTGTGACAATCCTGCTTATGCTAATACGATGCGTTGTGAGAAGTATGCGATTGACTAAGAGAATAAGATGCCAAAAGTAAAATTAATTATTTCTAATAGTCTAAATGAATTTTTTACTTTACATCAAATTTTATTCGTGAAAATAGTTTAATGTGCCATTTGAGGAAAAAATGGTTTAATAAAGGGGTTAAGCGGTATCATATTTTTCTGCTGCAAATAGGTATTTAGAAACATACCTGGTAAAGAAACAAATGTTGTATAAAAGAAGAGAATAAAAGAAAATAAATAAAAATTTTGGGAAGAAAATCTACATTTGTAACACAATTAATTTAGCACACAATGATAAATATATCATTAGATTACTGCTTCTTTTTTCTTTTCTTTTTTTTTTTATGTAGTTTTTCAATAGAAAACTCATGCAGGCATTTACTGACAAAAAAATTACTTTTGTCTTTATTTTACTAAAGATTTATGGAAGGCAGGCGATCAATAATTAATGAATTTTTTTGATTGAACTGGATTTTTTATTTGTTTTATTTTGCTATCAGAAATAATTTTTAAACAAATAAGCAAATAAAGTGAATTCTTATCAAAGAAATTTTAAAAAACGTTGTTTCTAGGTTCTGTTATTTTTAGGAGGACAATTTTGGAAGGGAAATTTAGGAGACAAATTTGGAAAATTTGCACTGGAAACAGCGAAACAATGTGTCTCAAAATATGTGTGGTACTATATGCCAGCTTCAGTCCACAAACTATTGATTCATGGAAAAGACATAATAGAAAATTTTTCTATTCCAATTGGACAATTGTCAGAAGAAGCTAGCGAAGACCGAAATAAAGAGTTTCGTAAATACAGAGAATACCACACGAGAAAAATAAATCGAAGAGCTTGTAACGAAGATTTGCTACATCACTTGTTATTAACATCTGACCCCCTGATTTCAAGCATGAGAACGAATAAAAGAAATGTGCAAAGGAAGGAACTTTTTCCTGAAACACAGGAACTTTTACTTTAAATAGTAATATGTTATTACATTATTTAGTTTTAACATTTGATTATTTAACGTTAAACATTTACTTAATTTTAACATTTTATGACATATCACGGCAACTATTTACATTTCCCTCCTTTTTTTGGGTCCAACGGTACTTTTGAGTACCATTAAAGTAAAATTAATTATTTTATTAAATATTTAAAAAAATAAAATTAATTTCTGATTTATTAAATTTATTTTAATCATCTAAATTCTATAATATTTTCACGATAAAAATTTTAATATATTTTCTGTCATTAATGAATACAGTTATTCAGATACATTTCTCGATTGATAATTTGAGGGTAAACAGAATAAAATTTTATTTTACTCTAAAAGTGGCGATTTATGGCGCTAATCCTTTTCACAGATTAAAATGCATACTTTTAGGAGTAGTAGAATGTGTTTGAAATTTTGGACAATTTTGGACAAAAAAAGTTACGCAACTTATAAATTTAATTTTGTTGTTAATTTTATATTCACATTTCATGCGTGAATCACAACATAAAAAAACCAACAAAATGTTGGCAGAAGTACCTTAAACTTTTATTAGGACATTATTAAAAGTATTTTTATTTCGTATTTTTTCATAGTTATCGTAAGTGCCACTTGATGGCTATTCAAATAAAGTCATTGAAATTCATCGAAAAATCTTATTTCTGAAAGTTTTCGTTTAGAACTTATTTATATACAACAAAACTTCGTGTAATTGAAGAAATAACCATATATTTGTATTTTTTAGACATTCTTTTAAATTATTTCACTGCAAAATATCAGTTATTTAGAGGTTGATTTTTGGGCCTATGTTCGTATTTTAACATTGTTCGATCCACTGTGCGGCGCACCTAATGGGCGGCAGTCATAGCCTTTAACAGAGACTATACTGGACGAAACATCCATGCATTATCCGAGATTCGAACCTGGGACCTACTATGTGGGAATCAAAGACGATTACCACCACACTGTATTCAAATTAAAAATGAATCTTTATTAAGTAATTTTATATTTTACGAAAGTTAATTTTCTTTCAAAATTCATACTTGAAGGATTTTTTTTATCTTTTTTTTTATTAAAGAGAATAAAATTTGTTGTATTTCTGTATAAATAATCATAACATAATAACAACATAATATTTAAATGGTACATTCAACATACATATTTAGTGTAAGTTGTTTAAATTTTACTGTTAAGTCGTTCCTTCACATATAAGATTTTAATTACAGCTTTAAATAAATGCAATAATTAATTACTATATTTTCAATAAATTAAATGGCTAATAAAAATATCTAACGAATTTCTAAATTACTTTTTATATTTATTCCCATTCGTCTCTCTATACAAATATCTTAATTCTAATAATATTTTATCCGTTATACTATTAAATAAATCTTCTTAGAACTAAAACATATTCTTTAAAATTAATAATTTACTTCGGCTAGTCATCTTTTTAAATGACGTCTCTCAGAATTATAATCTCTCCTAAATCATTTAATAAATAAAATATAAAAAAATATTATTTTCATTTATAAACCGTTGTATACATAATTACATTTTCATTCTTTTAAATTGCACAAGTCCACTTTGTTATAAATAAATTAAGCAATACATTTCCGTTGTAATATCATTAAAGGGTAATTTATATTTTTTTATGACAGGATGTGCAATAAATCGTAGTCTTTGTGTCTCCCTTACGCAACGGTTTTCTGGCGATAAAATTTGGCATAGATGTTTGGCGTTAATTCTTTAACGAACTTTCTAAATTCAAAATATTTATATTAATTTGATCTAGAAACAATGGATTATCTTTGGCTGAAAAATTTCGCACTATTCCGAAAATCTTGGCGTAATTCAACAGTATGATCTGGATATGGATTGCGAGATAGACAACTTCAGAATTCGCTCGTTAACTGCTGCTGTAAGAACATGTGATCACGTAGCTCTCTCTCTCACCTCTACCTTTTGCATTCTCGTAACTTACGGTCAAGATGTATCTCCAATATTAAGGAACTGTTGTTTTTCCTATGAAACCTCTCCAAAATAAAATATATTTTACAGCGAACAATTAGTCCTTTTTACTTTAATGACAATCTTTTTCAGCTGTATGGGCTTGGACAATTATTTGGAACTTTCTACAGTGGAATCCCAGAATTCTACTTAATAAACTTTGGTGCTAGACCAGTGACCAGTTCGAGATGCATTGGTGAGAGAGAGGGGCAATTATTTAAATAACTTTTCGAGTTAATATAACATCACAGCTGTTTTATTTTTAAAAAGATGACTAGCCGAAATAAATTATTTATTTTAAAGACTATGTTTTTGTTCTCAGAAGATACATTTAATAGCTTAACGTATAAAGTATTATTAGAATTAAGATATCTATTTATAGACAAATGCGAATAAATATAAAAAGTAATTTAGAATTTCCTTAGATATTTTTATTAGCCATTTAATTTATTGAAAATATAGTAATTAATTATTGCATTTGTTTAAAGCTGTAATTAAAATCATATGTGTGAAGGAACGACTTCACATTTACGATAATTTTTTTACCGACATTCTGAAACCTATTTTCTCAAATTTTACACAAAATTATATCGTATACGAAAATATGAAACCCAGATATTGTCAAGACAATATTTAATTCGTAGAAGGAATGTGGGAATCCAAAATCAGCATATCTTAATAAAGATTTTGATTTTTTACCCACTTACGTCAAACATATTTTACTTCTCTTTAGAACGCAAATTTATTATTATTGAAAATACAAGATTATGATTTTTCTTTCAGGGCAGCCTTTTAAGGTAGATATATATATATATTATTATTGTTTGAAGTCCGATTTGCGCACGTATATTTTTGAAAATTGTGCAATATTTAAATATTTTAGCGGCGAATACTGGGAGTAAAAATTTATCTGTATAGGTTAAATCTTGCACTTCAATTTTGACTTACTTCCCTTTTCTTACACACACACACACAACTTTTTTTTTTTTTTTTTTTTTTTTTTTAAGGGAGAGAGAGAGATTGCTAGTTATTATAAACAATAGCAATTGTTTAATAATATGTATTTAAAAAAGCTTTGTTCTTATTAGTATTATATCAGACGATTAGAAATAATTTACATATTTTGTTTGTTCTTATAGATATGCTAATTATGAAAAAGTAAGCAAGAAATTTATAATTGAAATTGAGTTCCTTACTGAACGTATTTCAATTTCCCTTCAATGGGCATATATTTATGTTAAGCTGATTACTTTGTGAATAGCTCAAAAAGTTACGTTTTAAGTTTTTAATGCATTTCAGGTAAGAAGCTTTCTTTTTTTCTTTATATATATATATATATGTATATACTTTCCGAACATACATATGTAAGGAAAGTATTGTAATCATGTGTAAAATCCGAATTCGAGAATTTGGTTTTTCTATAGGTTTTGAGGTTCCCCGAGTCCGTATTCACTATTTTTATGATGATATAAGTATGTGTGTGTGTGTGTGCGTGCGTGTGTGTGTGTGTGTGTGTGTGTGTGCATGTGTGTGAGTGAACACGCTAGCATCTAAACGCTTTGTTCGAATGAGCTGTAAGTTGGTACGCATGTTGCAAGTCACCATAGAACAAACCCTATTGATTTTGGTGAATCTGGCATTTATAGTTTTTTTACAGAGACAGAAAGAAAAATTCTTTATCATTATGGCCTATGGACCGAAATAGTAAAACTGCGAAAGCATCTAAATGCTTTATTCAATTGAGCAAAAACTTTATACACATATTATAGGTCATAATTACTCAGTCTGTATAGATTTTGGAAAATCTGGCCCTAATAGTTTTTTTACAGGGACACAAAGAAAAATTCTTTAGCACTATGGCCTATGGGACCAAATTTTAAAAAGTACGATAGCGTCTAAACGCCTTATTAAACTGAGCAAACAATTTATACACATATTATAGGTAATAGTTTCATGAACTGCATAGATTTTGGTGAATTTAGCACTTATAGTTTTTTTACATGGACACAAAGTAAAATTCTTTATCATTATGTCCTATGGGACCAAATTTTAAAAAGTGCGATAGCGTATAAACGCCTTGTTCAATTGAACAAAAAAATTATACACATATTATAGGTCACAGTGTCACGATCTGTATAGGTTTTGGTGAATCTAGCACTTCTAGTTTTTTTACAGGGACACAACAAATAACTCTGTATCATTATGGCCTATGGGGTGAAATTATATAAAGTGCGATAGCATCTAAATGCCTTATCTGTTTGAGTGCAAAATTTATATACGAGTTATAGATCACCATCAAACTGTATAGATTTTTGTGACTCTAGCACTTAACCAGGTTTAGAGGGACACAAATAAAAATTGTTCATCATTAAGACCTATAGGCTCAAATTATTTAAAGTGCGACAGCGACTAAACGTCTTATTCAAATGAACTGAAAATTTATATACATGTTATACGTCACCATCACACGAACTTTATGAACTTTAGAGAATCTAGCACTTATGGTTCTTTTTACAGAAACAAAATGCAAATTTCTTTATCATTGTGGCATATGGGCTCAAACTTTAAAGTGCGATAGCGTCTAAATGTCTTATCCGATGAAGCTGCAAATTTATATGTTTGTAGGTTTTTACAAGGACACAACGAAATATTCTTTATCATTATGATCTGCGTGTTCGGTAAAATAGCGCTAAATTAAACATCATGTACTATAGTACATGATGTAAAATATATAAAAAAAAAAATACTCAAATACCCTATTATAATTTTCTCTTTTGTTTATTTAACAATTCCTCTAACTTTACTTTATCTACAAAACCGTTAATTACTCAATGTTCGGAAAGCCGAGTGGAGTCACTCCAGATTTTTTTTTTCTATGGACTGATTTTATTTTTTGAGTAAACAGTCGATATAGTTTGTAATACTTTTCCATTACTGAAGTGCAACAATTCTACAATAACCAATATTTACAAGTAGTATTTTCTATTATAAAAGAATTTGTGAATATAGTTAGGCACTTCATTCTTATTATCTTATTCGAAACATGTATTTTTTATAAAATTTGCCATCCGAGTCATCAAGGAGATCGCATGCCAAAATTTATGTATACTGCAAAATAAATCTTAATTTTGTGCGATGATCATGCGGAATCATTCTTTCTTAGAAAATACTTCAGAATTATTGAATATTTCCCCCCCTACCTTGTTTATATGGCCTGCTGCGGCGTACCTTTGTGGGGTTGTCGTATATTTCCAATCAATATCCGTGGATGAAAAGCTTCTAGAAAGGGCCGGTACGTCCGTTAATAATGGTGGAGATTTTCCAGCTTCTAACAGTAATATATTCACACAGGGCATTTCTGACAAACGAGCAGCAAGAGTCGAGCCTGCAGAACCAGCACCCACTGAAATTAAACGAAGTTATTGCATAAAATTCTTTGTAGAATTTTATAAATGGAACCTTTATTTTTATAATTAAATATTATACATTAAATTTCCAATATGTATAATTCGAATTATGTTTAATAATTAAGAAGAGATACAAATAAGTTTAATATTCATAGCAAAATAAAATATCGACCGAGTTAATCAATTTTAAATATTATTTTACTATCATATATGTTACTTTACTTCATGTATTTTTTTACAGTATCATCATAATTAATTTACAACTTTATTGACTTAATAGAAAAAAAAATTATTAACATTACCATTCAAAGTTTTCAAACAATTTTAGGAAAGAAAAAAATACTTTTAAATCTAAAACAAACAAACAAGCAAAAAAACCTTAATTTTAAATTTAAACTCCTCCATAATTTAAAGATTTATTACTTTAAAAGTTAATAGTTCCAAATGAATACTTTAGAGATACTTGCTAGAAAAAAGAAACTGAAAATTAAAGTAAAACTTAGAAACAAAAGTGAAAATCTCACAAAAAAGGCATCTAAAATATGTTTTCTGGATGCTAATGAATATTAGCGAAATTGTACTTGTGGATTTATTCTGTTAATCTCATTTAATCTATGATCTTATCAAAGTTTGTAATGGACAACATAAACATTTTTACTTATATATTATATTACACTTTTACCAATAATATAATCATATTCCTCCTTAAATGTAGATTTCACTGTCGGTGAATGCTTCTGATTAGCTAAAGTCAGCAGCAGCAGTGGAAGTAGAGGCGACGTTGCATATGGAGTGGGATAACTTTGTTCATTTGTAATGTTAAATTTCGGCAATGAGGCATCCATTCTACCTAACATGAAAAAAATGAATAAATAAAAAATAGAAATATAGAAATAAAACAGCTTACATATAACGTATAATTTACCTTTGCCTAGAAAAACAATCTTGAGGAAAACACTATTTAATTAAGTAATTTATTGATAAAAAGAGATATACTTGCTTTATTAAGGACAAATTTTAAAGTTTTAAAATTTCCAAATAGTCTAAACCACGATAGAGACTTTTAAAAACAAGTAATATATATATATATATATATATATATAAGTCAATTCCTATTTAGGCCAACAACAAAAAATTATTATAGTTATTTTTTATTAAATAGTTATAAATATTTGAAAAAACTGTATTAACATCAAGTGTCATCCACTACAAGTTCAAAAAATGTATTTGAACTTGAGTAGATGAATAAAAAGTATTTAATTAATTATTGAAAAATTGAACAAGATATATCAATATATATAGGAAGAGTGTGAACTAATAGTAGGAATTGAATAATTATGAGATAAAAATAACTTTTTATATACCATGTTTTAAATTTTCTGATGAATCATAGACCTTTTATCAATGTGCATAAAATTTTTAAAGTGATAATGGCGACGATTTTTCTGAGATGCATAATTTAACTTTTTATAATTTTTTAATGTTCACGTTTAATTAAATGCATTTATTTTTATGTCGAAAGAAAATGAACTCGTAATTTTTTTTTTTTTTTTGGCAACAATTAAATTATAGCTAATATTTTAATGGCTATTTTAACGCAATTAGGATGTTATTATTTTCATATTTTAATTAATTATAAGAAAACTAATCAAAAATTCGAAAATAGGACTTCGAAGTATTCAGTTGTCATCGGGTTGTGAGCTATTGAAAAAGTTTCAAATGTCTAGCTAGTAGGGAAGTTAATTAAAAATAGACTGCAAGATTTGAATAAGTTATATATATATAAGGAGAGTGTGAACTAATAGTAGGAATTGAAATAATTAAATCTACAGAAATTATGCTTTTAGAAACGGAAATTATAAAGATTTACCAGACTAAAATATTCACAGTGAGAATGTTTTAGAGTTCAGTTAAGCTCATTATTAATGGTTTTATTTAAAATAATAAGTTTCAACTACAGAACAAAAAATACAGTGATAAAAATATCGATTAAACATATACAAAAACATTTTCTAAAGACATAATGAAGTATAACGATAAACATGTAAGAATGAAAAATAATATAGATCTTAAAAAAGTAGTTTATGCAGTAACATTTGTTTTGTTAAGTAGGTGAAAGAAATTATTGGCTTTTAAACTTAAATGATTATTATTATTATTAAGTTGTTTGCATTATTATTATTATTATTATTATGTTACTAGCAAACCGAAATTTTCGCACTTTATTTCTTTTCTTATTTACTTTTAAAATTTGAAACTCACAAATTTGAAACCAATTTCTCAACCGAATTTTAATTTTAATTCACCCGAAGCCAAGTTATTGTGAAAACCAAATTAAAATATTGTGCGATGAAATGCTAATTCTGTTAATTAAACAAGTTTAATAAAACCAGAATCATCCAGAGAAAGGTTTCGAGGTAAAATTAATGTTTAACAAGGCAATTTTCATACTTCACCAGGCAGTACAGCTTTAATATAGCATCACTATGGCGACATTTAAGTTATTGTTTTTCGCCATATTCGAAATTTATTTTTATTGATTACTTTATTTATTTTGGTTCCTTCTTTTTTTTTTTGTTAAAAATAAAAATTTGTACCTTATTTCTTTTGATTATATTTTTTACTAGCAGGTAACTATATTTACTAGCAGGTAACTATATTTACTAGCTGGTAACTATATTTAAATGATTTAAAAAAAGAATCAATAATTTTTATACCGTTCTACAAATTAAAACTAAAAAGAAAATACATTGAAATTGCTTAAAAACTTCACTTTAGGCCCTCGCTGCCTTCGGCAGAGACTTCTACACCGCAACATCTTGGTACTGGATAATTTATTTTAATTTAATTTATAGAGATGTAAATAAATTTGTTCTTCATATATTTTGTTTATAATTTTTACTAGCAGGCTTTGCCCGCTTCGCTGGTGATTATATTTAAATGAATTAAAAAAAGAATCAATATTTTTCATACCGTTCTACAAATTAAAACTAAAAAACTTAAAAAAAAAAAAAAAAAAAAAAGAAACTGCTTAAAAGCTTCGCTTCGGGCCCTCGCTGCCTTCGGCAGAGACTTCTTCACTGCAACATCTTGGTACTGGATAATTTAATTTAATTTTAATTTATAGAGATGTAAATAAAATAGGAAAAACTGCATTAGTCCTTTTCTTTTTTATAATAAACAGAACGGAAGACGCATACTATTTTACACGGAGATATTTTGCATAATTAGATCAGATTCAAAAAATGCTTTTCCTTTTCTTTCCCACTCGCGTTATAAAAATATGCAAAATAAATCGGTAATTTTTATCATCAACTTACTTCTTTATAAACAGCAAAAAAACTAAGATCATGATTCGACAAATATTTACTTAACAAAACAGTATTAGGTGCACATCTTTTAAACACGAATTATTGCTAGGGCTTCAATAATTTTCCTACAGGCTGTAAGAAAGTGTGGCAAACATGAAACAGTAGAATGTAGACAAAAGGTTAACTTATTTGGCATTTACCGCATTATTGGCGATAATTTGTTTTGGAAAAATATATATTAATATATTTAATTAAAAGATGCAGCAAGCAATTTTTGTATAATACATTGCATTTTCAGCTTTTAAGTAATAAATAATAGCTTTTAAATAATAAATACGAAGTAATAAAATATAGAAAGTCTTACCAGTAAATTGTTATAGTTCCTTCTTTTACAAAACATTCTTTACAGCTTTTTTACACAACATCTAACAACCATTTTTTGCGATAGCATTTGTTTTATATTCAAAACATTCTAACTTTTAAAAGGAAATAATTTTTTAAAAAAGAACTTTTAAAAATAATGAAAGGTGTCGTTTGTGTAAGAGAAAACATAGTTTAGAGCTTGGCGAGAAAATTTCAATGTTGGCCAGTTTGGCTTACTGTTGTCACTGTAGTGCCTTGTGTCTCGTGGTTTTTTAAGAGTGATCTTTGCCTTACAAAAAGGTTGCCATTGTCCAGTCATTTGTAATAGTAGGTCTATGAGCGATTTGAAATATTTTTTTGCCATTTTTGCGATGAATTGAAATGACTATTTCAAATGCGTAAGTAAAGACCTTGGCGAAAAACGTCCGAGCTACTAAATTTTCAAATTTCTCCAAGGGAATCCCATACTGAAGCTGTATCCTATTTTCAACAAATCAAAGCCACGGATAAGTACCGTCGTATACAGCCGTTAAGAAAACATGAATGACATTCAGTTATTTGAGGTTCATTATGAAGATTAGAAATACGGTTAATTTAAAATAAACTAAATATACATTAACATTAAGAAACAGCTTTAGTATAGGACTCCTTTGACGAAATTTGAAAACTGGCTCCGAAGTAGCTCGGGCGATTTTCGCAAAGGTCTTTTCTTACTCAATTGTGATAGCCACTTTAATTCATCGCCAAACCGGCAAAAAATAATAAAAGTCGCCAAGGGGGTTGTATGCTAAAACAGTGCCCACTTTAGTGTGCAGATGATAATATGAAGGGAAAAAATCTATAGGACTATTCTATTAATATTTTAAAAATAAATCTAAATAAAATTTGAAAGCTATTATGACGTCAGTTTTATTAGATATTTTTGATTATATAAGTAGGATTTTTAAATTTTTATTGTATGCTCTGTATTCATAGTCGCCAACTTTAGCATTTTTGGTTGGGAAATTTTAATAGAACTTTTTATTTCATTTACTCAGTGAAAACTGATACAGAAATACGTAAAATGTTTTACTAAACATTTCCGGTAGCAAAAAAGTGCAAAAGTTTGCCACCATATCTGTATTAACACATTGAGGGGTAAGATAATTTTCCCAATTAAAATAAACTTGCACCAGCATTTACAAACACGTATAAAAGAAAATAAATAAATAAAGATTTTCCTCTATATTATTAAATAAAATTTTCTTAAAAATTTCCGAAACAAGTTTTTGAAGTTCGGAATTAAAATTAGAGCACCCCTGAAAATGTTAAACAGATTAAACATTTTTAAAAATTGCAAAATAATAATATGCAATTATAGTATTAGACTATGATAAAATATTTTGAATCATTACTTGTATAGTACAAACATTTCTTTTGACACCAGAAATTGAAAATCTTTAATATCGAAATTCCGACAGATATTGTTTTGATAATATTTATCGAAATCTATCATGCTGCAAAATCCGTGGAAACCCTATATTTGTCCCAGAATAACTGAACTAAAAAAAAATAATAATAATAATAACTTTTAAAATATCAGATGGAACACTCACAAGTAGCAAAGAAACAAAATACTGCTATACTTTTGTATTCTATTGTACAGCATACAAATTTGTTAACAACGAAACATGTATAAGTTCAGATTTCTTAAAAAATGAACTTTCTTTAGCTATTACGATGCTGTTTCACGAATTGCGACACATATATAGGTATAGAAAACATTTATAAAAACAAGAAAAAATAAAAGAAAAATATTAAAAGCTGAAATGTAACGCTAAGTAGACTTAAGAAAAGAAGCACCTCTATGCGAATATTTATTTAATAAATTAAAAATTACCTGAGTATTCCTTTGCTAAAAGTTCACCTGAAAGGTGGCACGACGTTTAAAGACAGATGTAAATGCAATAACTAATTACATGGCCAATTTTCTCTCGCATAAAAATGCGGTCAAAATTTAAACAGAGGATTACAATTTCGTTATCTCATGGAAAATGGATATTTAGCTGAATCTGCAGCTGTTACGTAACTAGCTTCTAGTATTTATTTACAGTTCATAGTGTATACTTTTGAAAAATAATATAAATGTTGCTTGTTTGCAAATAAAAATACGTTAAAATATACATTAAAATTAAATTATTACTAGTAGACTTTTTCGCTTCGCTGGTCACTATATTTAAAGGAAACTCTGTTCTGTATCGCTTTATGAACAATAAATAAACAAATAAATAAATTAAATAAATTAAAAAATAAAATAAAATACTGAAATTGCTCAAATCTTCCTTTGCGTCCCCGCTGCTTTCGGCAGCGGTTTGCCCATCCGCAGAATCTTGGGTGCCTGCCTTATTGCTTTCGACAATGGCTTACCAGTGGGCTTCCATTTGGATGATTTTTAGATGCTAGTTTCGAAATGGAGAGTATCGAAAAAATTGAAGAGCCCTTTTATATTTGAATCCTAGTTACATATGAACAACATTATACGTGGTGTACATAGTATTTACTTTCACGTTATTTCTTATATTTATTTGATTTATCCGACCAACCATAAAATAACAGCAATTTCACGACAAATATAATATTACATTTTGCTATGATCGGCTACCTCTATCGCATGAGACAATTAATTTTTGTAGTTATGTATATTTCATGATTAGTTAATAGTAGTTGAAGTATAAAAAATAAATAAATAAATAAATAAAATATAAATTTGATCATGATAAAGCCTTAATATAGCTGCCCTTGGCGAGTTTTATATTTTTGTCGCCATTTTAGACAAAAATACATAATTTATGCGATTATTGTTTCTGTTTCTCTCTCTCTTTTTTTTCTCAATATTTTATAATTTATTTATGCATTTGATGCGCTACTTGGCTTATAGTGACTGTTGCGAAAATAGAGTCCTTGGCGAAAAATGTCCTATCTACTTCAGCAACAAAACTTTAAAAATCATCCAGGAAAGCTTTTTTATATAATGCTGAATTACCTTTCATGCCAAGAGTGATTCATAAGTGTCAAAAATATACTATTAAAAAAATCTGTAATTCAAATATATTAAAAAAGGTTATGAAAGAAAATTCGGAAGAAATATGCTAGATTTTTATTATTTTTATTTTTATTTTAAAGTTATGAAGGCGCCATTTTTTCATATGCATGCGCAAATTTAACATTTAATATTTATTTTATTTTATTTTATCTTATTTTATCTTATTTTATTTTTATTATTTTTTATTTTTTTCGCGTGTAAGCATATTTCATTTTATGTTGAAAATAAACCTAACTCGTAAACTTTGTTTGCAACATTTAAAAACTTTAAATGGCTAGTTTATGAATACAGTGCCAGAATTCGTATTTATTTCTTAAATAATGAAATTTCTAATTTTCCTGAGAAAAACGTAAGTTAATTTCATGTTTTCTATCTAAAATAAGTAGTTTACACCATAAATCGTACGTCCTCCATCGGACAGATTTCGAGAACAGTGGAATATACATGCATATATATACATACTGATATATCTATCTATCTATATATATATATACAAATCTTGCTTGCTTAATAGTATAAGATAAAGGAAATCTTTAAAAAATAACGCATTGGTAAAATGTAAAATATCGTGTATCTTTCAAAATCTTTATTTTTTTAATATTTTTTATTTAAAAAAAAAAAAGTTATCTAAAAGATAAATATATTTTATGTTACATCAGCATTAGTTTTTCATAGCTATTAAAGGAACCATATCGTAATTGTTACCAATATTTTTTCATGATTATATTATATATGCGTTTGTTCTAAACAATAAAACTATGAGGTATCTTTTTACTCATAAATATGGTAGCATTTTTGAACGTATACACATGGGAAATCAAGCAAAATACCGTTATATGTTAAATTAAATAGTTATGTCAATATTTAACTATCTGAAGTTGTTCGTAATTCTTTTACTTTGGGGCAGGTTTATATTTAATATGTTTTTCACTTTCTTCTATATACATAATTAGAAATATTGGATATGTGAAAATTTTTGACCCCCCGTTTTCGATGGGTTTATACTTTTCGAGATGGCTTGGACACGATTTAACCAATTTCTGTAAATGTCTGCGTTTCTGTTTGTCCATCTGTCTCATTTTCTGTCTCTGTGTTGGTATCCAAAACTTTGTGGATACTATATCTCACGAACCAATAAGTGGAATTAAATACATGTTTATGTTTGTTTGATATTTGACTTAAATTGACGCTGATTTGCTTTTAGTGGAAAATACTCAACAAAATGCGCTACATTTATAATAGTAGGAATGAATCAGAGAAATTTTTTTGTAAATTCAGGTGCATCGCTTTCATTAGGTGGATAGGGGGGGGGGTATTTCATTATGAATACTTTTAAGAAAAATTCATCAAAACATTTCAAACGCATAGCTGAACCATATATTTTAGGCAAATTGAAACAAAGTTATCGATATTTTTTATTTAAAATAATAATAATAATAATAATAATAATAATAATAATAATAACAAATGAATTAAATTCTTTCATATGTTATCTACAGGTCATAAATCCTTTTGACATTTAATTTATACTTGCCTGAATTGAAAATCTGCTGCATTTATAATGGAAATTAATTTTAATGAATGGTAACTTTAACAGATAATTTGTACTGGGTGAATTTGTATAGAAAATTACATAAAAAATGTTTTGTGTTGATCCCAACACATTATTTTTCTTCAGTGGTTCTAGTTTTTATTCAGAAAATGACACTTCTCTTTCTACAATTAAAATAGGCGGTGTTTCAAAAATTTCTTGTCATGTAAAGGATAGTCATGATTATTTTGCATTTATTCGTAAAACAATACGTTAAACATTAGTATTTTATTGAACTACTACAATAATAATTATTGGTTTTACTCTCATTACTATTTTAATTTGCTAAACAAAATACAAAAATAAATTCGGCACAAAAAAGCAAGTAACATTTTAAAGTTATTTTAATTGAAATATTGTCAAATAATTTTAACGTTTCAGTCTTTGAGTAAATTAAGACATTATGCGATTCGTATCAACTTTTATTCTTTATATAATATATTCATTCATTATCTTACAAGGAACCAAATAATATTTTATTAGGATATATAATATCCCAGAAATATTTGATGATACATCTGAAACTCTTAATATCCCTTAATCAAGTGTATAGCTAAACTAAATATCACAGTCCAGAGGTAGCAGCGAAAAGAAAAAAGGGAAAAGAAAGTTTCTTCTTTCATTATCATGGGAATTCCCGAATAACTAACAAAAAACAGTAATGTTACTAGATTACTGGAATTCTTTAGGTACTTGAAAACAGAAATTAGAAAAATAAATTATTAAATGATTTTTTACTTATATTAAAAAATAGTAAACTTTTACTTTCTCCTAAATTCATAGAGGTATTAGATTTTGTATTGAACTCGTAAAAAAAAAAAAATAATTTTTGGTTTTTGATGGACTTATGCTTTTTCAAATGTCCTATTTTAACCCTTTTTCTTAAATGATAAAAATCTTGTGCCAGCTCTGAATCTAGAATAGTGCAGAGAATTTCATGAAAAGTTACTTTCAAGTCACACTTTCACGTTGTCTTAATTTGTCCGGCAAGTAACACTGTTATTGATTTTACAATCATTTTTTCAATAAATAAATCAGGCTGGAGTCTTGAAATAGAACATAGAACGATAAAATAACTTCAATTTTTCTTTTAATCAAACTGCACACACTGCACAATCAACAGGTATTGTTGAACACAAACATTTCTATTTACAACCTATTATATACAAATTATATACAGAGGGCCCAGAAATTAAAGTAAATTCGACTAATACTCGCACAGTAGCGACATAACGATCAGAACAGAACTTTCTTCTACCTTCACCGGTAGCGGTAAACAGAGGCATTCCAGTATCACCCGCTTCAACTGGAGAGGAGTTTAGTTGCTCTGCTGCTATTGCTGGCCTTGTGGGAGAAACTATTACAACTGCTCTAGCTTTGCAACAACTGTTATACAGTCGGTAACAGAAGTGTCCGAACACTAGCAAAAATCCCTATGTAAAAAAAGTACACTTCATACGGTTTTGTTAAATAAATCCTTGTCGAATCCTGTTCTTAGTCAGTGTAAGAACATGATTCGATAAGGATTTATTTAACAACACCGCATGAAGTGTACTTTTTTCAGATAGGAATTTTTGCTAGTGTTCGGACACTTCTGTTACCCACTGTACTATGATTTTTCTCTTTTACTGGAAGGTTATAACTGAGTTTATATTGTGTATAATTTCACAAAATTTCTTATGTTAGCGTCACATTATGAAAAGCTACGCTGATTCAATTTGTGTGCATATCGGTCGACAGGTGGCACTGCTAACGTCAGTTTTCCTCGAGTACAGAAAAGGTATATCTCAGCTTCTATAGTGTACTAATACACCAAATTTACATGCGAAATAGCCATTGCAAAAACAAGTTCTACCTTAATTTAGATATATATCAGCCGACAGGTAACGTAACAACCACTTACTGCATCTAATGTTTGCAATTGTACCGAATTGCATTTGTAAAGTATTTATTGTAAAGAGCTTAGATTACATTATTGTACATCTTAGCAAGTAAGTAGAGTTAATTCATAAAATGATTTTGAAAAATGTTTTGCAATGGCCACAACCTGCTAGTTTATGTAGTAATTAATTTGAATTGAAATTGGCTATTTAACAGATATTAATTGATAAACAGGTAAATACTTTTCAACTATTAAAATGAAAAGCATAAACCAATTTCTGATTACACAGGTTTACATTTAAAATTTTAATTTGATAAATTTGTCTGATCTTTACGCTGAAACCGAAACTACAGCCAGTTTTTCTCTATCGCGTAGATTTTTGTCAATACTGGGTGTATACTGACACAATTTCTTTCATGTCTTTTTTATCAACGTAATTATATGACAACTTTTGTAGAATGCTTTTAATGGGCTCTTCCCACCTGACGTCAGAGGTCACATGATAGAGGAAAAACAAATAGCAGACAAAGTTTTGTTTATCTATAGCGATTGCTGAAATAACATATTTTCTATTCTTATTTTTGATCAGTCATATTTAATCTATGTTATTTTTTATAAATCATCATTTTTTATCCATTTTATATCATTATTCATCATCTTTTGCTTGCTGATACATTTACAATCATCATTTAGTTTATGTTTGTTATTGATGTTCATGAAGAATATGTTTAATAGTCTTATTTTTGGTACTTAAATCAGTGACAGTGCAATATCGTACTGTGTAAATCCATTTAGACCAGTGACTAAGTTAATTAACTTGTTGTAACACCTTTATGCAATTAAATTAAATGAAAACATTTTAAAATTTCAATTTATAATCCGTAAACATTCCACAAGAAGCTATTATTTATTGCTCGATCAGTTAATGTTACAGTTACACTACAATATACAAAAATCGATTCTTATAGGTAAAAATAAATAAACACATAAAATGTTTTTTAAAAATTATTAAATTTACAAATACAATTATTCTACTGTTTACAAATGCAAAATATTACTTTTATTTTATTTTATATTAAATATTAAAATTTTTGTTCGTAAGAAGAATATTTAATTGAATTCGATTCTCAGAATTCGATTATTCGTTTTCCTCTATCACGTGATTGAGCAGACGACGGTGGGAAGAGCCCATTAATCAGGGAAACATACTAGAAACTACCTAAAATGAAGAAATTGTGTCGTTAGGCACCCTGTATTGACAAAAATCTATACTTGATATAATTGACTTTATTTTAGGTTTCAGAACGCCAAAAAAAAAAAAAAAAAAAATATGAATCAGCTAAAATTATCAAATAAAATGTTGCTAACATTATTTTTGTAGACCGGTATTATCAAAAAAATTACATTAGATAGTCACATTTTTTTTTTTTTTTTTGTGTGTGTGTGTGTGCGTGAGTAATTCTGCAATTACATTGAAATTACAATTATTTCTACTTTCCAACCGTAAATGTAAGGAAAATATTGTAATCATGTCGAAAATCCGAATTTGAGATTTTGATGTTTCTATACGTTTTGAGGTGCCCTGAGTCAATTTTCACTATTTTTACGATAGTGTATGTGTGTATATGTGTGACTGAACACGATAGCGTCTAAACACTTTGCTCGAATGAGATGAAATTGGGTACATATGTTGTAAGTCACCGTACCACGAACCTATTGATTTTGGTAAATCTAGCTCTTTTTTACAGGGACACAAAGAAAAATTCTTTATCATTATAGCCTATGGGACCAAATTCTTAAAAGTGCAACAGCGTCTAAACGCCTTATTAAACTGAGCAAAAAATTTATACACATATTATAGGTCACAGTGTCACGATTTTTTATAGGTTTTGGTGAATCTAGCACGTAAGGTTTTTTTTTAAAGGGACCTAAAGAAAAATTCTTTTTAGTTAGTTCTTTTAATTTTTTTACTGGGACACAACAAAAAATTCTGTATCATTATGGCCTACTTGCTGAAATTATTTAAAGTGCGATAGCATCTAAATGCCTTATCAGTTTGAGTTGAAAATTTATATACATGATATAGGTTACAATCACGCAAACAGTATAAATTTTGCTGACTCTAGCACTTACAGAGTCTTACAGGGACACAAATAAAAATTGTTTACCTTTATGGCTTATATAGGTTCAAATTCTATAAAGTGTGATAGCGACTAAACGCCTTATTCAAATGAACTGAAAATTGATATACATGTTATAGGTCACCATCGCATGAACTGTATAAACCTTAGAGAATCTAGCACTTATGGGTTTTTTTACAGAGACAAAATGCAAATTTCTTTATCATTGTGGCATAAGAGCTTAGAATTTAAAGTGCGATAGCCTCTAAATGCCTTATCCGATAGAGCTGAAAATTTATATAAATATTATAAGTTACTGTTGCTCTAACTCTAACCCTTTGGTGAATCTAGCATTTATAGTTTTTACAGAGACATAACGAAAAATTCTTTATAATTATGATCTATGGGCTCAAAGTACAATAGCGTTAAATTAAACATCGTGTATTATACGGAGAGAATAATAAAACACCCTATTATAATTTTCGCTTCTGTTTATTTAACAAGTCCTCTTACTTCACTTTATCTACAAAATTGTTAATTAGTCAATATTCAGAAAGTCGAGTCGAGTCACTCCAGATTTTTTACTTTTTAAAGTCTAAAATACAAGGTAAAGTTTATTCTATTCCATACCAGTGGACTTTGATATTCCGTAATGATAAAATATTTTGCGTGTCCCTGTTCACAATTCATAAACAATATAGACATACAAAATTATACAGCTATTTCTATACAGAGCCTGAGCCTGTGCAAATTTGCAAGTCAATAGGAGAATTTTTGCGTCCGCTATTGCGGTACGTACAAATTCTGCCCATAGGCCGTAATGATAAGAAAAACTTTGGAATGTCCCTGTACACGAACTGCAAATGGAATACACACCCAAAACTATAAAGCTGATTCCGTGGGTCACATGAACATGTGTACCAACTTGCGAGTCAATAGCGTGATTTTTGCGGCCGCTATCGCGCGACAGACAGACACACAGCCGGAACACAAAATCTTTTTTGAGTCTCAACGGGGAGGCTTCAACTGACGTTACAGAAACTAAAATGCCCTTTTAAATAAAGAGAGCTTTTATTAATTTTTAGTAAAATCAAGTCCTGAAAACTTTATAAATCATTCATAAAAATAAAAAAAAAGCTTTGTGTAATTAACTTTCCTATGAAAGAAGGAAAAAAACTTTTCTTCTCAATGTTTGGATTGCCTTTGATAGTAAAAAGATTTTCATTACCGAATTCTTTTCACACTGGGAGAATAACAAAAAAATTCATGTTTTTTCAATTTTTTATTACAAAACTCACTTTTAGATCAAAATAAGAAAGAATGTGTCAGGCATTTAACATTATTTTCCTTATTTTAGAAGTGTAATAAGTTTCAAAATAGAAGAGAAAAGTATATGCAATTTAATACCATAATTTAATACCATAATTAATACCATTGCAATTTCGTACCATAAATTACCATACTTTTTTTTTTTTTTAATGCACATTGAGATACCTAGAAAACTATTGTTTATTAATTTGAGGTTATTATTTGTTTTCTCGATCTTTTGTTTAGAGTTTTATAATATTATATTAAATGAAAATATCTGAAAACTTTAAAGAAGAAAAAAAGAAAGAATTTAAAAAAATAAAGAATACTTATTTCCCTTCTCTTCTCTTTCCGTAATATATAAAAGGGTGTCCCGGATTTCGTGGGCAAACTTTAAAGGGAGATAGGGCCTATGATAAAGATTGAAAATTGCATAGGAACCCATGGCTGCAAATGTCATCTAGAACCGGGTGTTTTTGTTTTGTTTTGTTTTTTGTTATTTATTGGCATATGTGAGCGTGGCTTTTGAATATCTACTTTTTTACAGTCATTTTTTTTTCCCCCGAGTAAAATGGTTACATTCATAATGCTGCTTAATAATGGTATAATACATACATAATGCTGTTTAATAATGATACTTATAATACATACATAATACGTCATACATAATGCTGTTTAATAATGGTATATTACATACATAATGCTGTTTCTAATCGATGAATCCAAAGCACTAAATTAATTAAAATGAATAATGTACACATTTGAACAAATGCTGTACACTGTAAAAAAAAAAAAAAAAAAAAAAAAAAATCCCGTAAGATTATGGGGAAAGCTTGGCAGCAGAGATTCCAGACAAATCCCGTAAAAAAAACATTAGTTTTACGGGCAAAATGTTTTTTTTTACAAGAATGTAACGTAATTTAAGGTTATTATATACTTAATTTACGGTCTAAGCGTTTCTTTTTACGGGCTTTGTCTGGAGTCTCTGCTGCCGAGCTTCACCCGTAATCTTACGGGATTTTTTTTACAGTGCAATATTATGTAACTAAAGAACTTTTTTTTTTTTTTTCCTCAGCATTTTTTATTTTTCCGCCTACATTTTTCATTTCCGACCGCATATTTATATAAAAATTTGCTTCTTTATATATATTTTACCTACCTTAAAGTTTGGCCCATGAATTTAATGAAACTCTGTACATTTCATAACTGACTTTATTTTTTAATTAATAGTGTTTATAGTATTTTTTGTCATTTTAAATATAAAATTTGACGAAAAATAAAAATAATACATCTTATTGCTATCCTAATATATAAAGCATTAATTTTTAACAGTAAAATTTAAGACTTTTTAAAATATTTTAAAATACTAGTTTTCTTATAGAAAAGTAAATATTATTACAAAAAAGGTCTTATGTATAGTTTTGTCGTAAACTTCTTTTTTCTGTAAAAAATGGCTTTTATTTTATTTTACACCAAGTAACATTCTTTAGTTTGTTTCTTTAAGGATCATATATCCTTTTAAATCTGTTGTTCTTCCATTATGTTTCTTACAAAAACAAACAACCAAAAAATCTTTATTTTCTTTGATTATGTTTACACAAAAGAAAAAGTTTGTATAAAAGCTTTTGAAAGAATTTCTATGTAAAGCAATTTAAATGAAAAATATGTTTTTTAAAGATTAAAATACCATACAATTTTGTGAATAGAATAACTTTTAATCATGTTATGCTTAAAATTTTTAATGCTTAAAATATTGGAATACAGTTTATCTTCTTTTTTAAATTTAGGCAGTAAGTTGTGATATAAACAATAAGTATAATTTTCCTTAAAAGAAAAAAAAAATGTTAATTTTTCAACAAACACAGTACTGTAACTGTACGGTTCAGCGGTGGCAATTAAGACATGCCGATTTATTTGGAAAAAATTACTCGATCCTTAATTGGAATACTGTAGGTAAACCGATGAAACGTTTTGTCTTTGGAAATACGCTTGTGGTTCAAAATAATTACCTAATATCTTGACTGATTGCCACTTAATCAAAATTGTCCTGGAATATACGTTATAAATATTGAAGGTTCATATGGATCAATTTTGGTCGAATGAATACAAGTAAGCCGTATGTTGTCTGGACGATTCAATAACATGTTGCACTCCTTTTCTTATTCGGACGATATGTCTGACAGATTTATAGGTACAATACTATGTATGGTGTAACCACCTTTAACGTAGAGGACGATTCCAAAAGATTGGAGTGCTGCCAAATTGAACTTCAAATTAGGAAAACATCCAGTCATTTGCATTCATTTATCGATATTTTCTCTCAACCATAAGGGTTATCACCCCAATTCTAGCACTGGATTCGCTGAGTTAACACTTGTTCCCAGGTTTCCATGGTCGCAAGAAACATGATTAAAGGGTCAAAGAAAAACACATTTTTTTAAAGCAATGGTAAAAAAAAAAAAAAATCTATTACCCACCAGATTTTAAGATACCTGCTTAATATTGTTATATTTTAATACATTTGCACGTACATAAAACTTTATAACTCTTTATGAAGCTTTTAAAGTCCATGATCTCCTGCAAAAAATTTGTATTCATTTAACAGAAAATTTCACTAGTTTGTTTTATAATTTAAACAAAATAATGAAGCCTTTCTGTAATAAAATTCGGAAAATCAATCATCTGACCGTCTGTGGGATAGTTAAATATCGACATTGGCATTCAAGTAAATTGTACGGCATCTAAACGGTAGAGTATCGTTATGCCGATAATGATTCAAATCTGTGCCGATGTCATTTGGCAGCGTTGCAGAGGAAAGGGTAAAAACTTTATGGAACCTATACTAAGGCTCCTATATATTCGAGCTGGCGCATCAGGCACTTTGTTGCCTTAGGGTTGCCACATGTACCCAACGCGTTTCTCTGATAAACAAACGACAAACACTTTTTTTATCGTCTTGCGTTACTTTAGAGTAACTTGTTTTATTATATTTCATAATTTTATCTAAGTAAACTATGATATGGAAGTTTGTTTAGCGATAAACTGCTATACTCTTTCAAGAAGTGAATATAAAGTGTTCACAGAGCTTCTATTACTGTGTATTTGAGTTTTGGCGACATTTTGTAAAATAAACTGAAACCGCCCTAACAACACATCTTATTTCCAATACATCCATAGGATATCCTTAGAATAAAATGACATCCTGAGAATGTACTGGGAAAAAAATGTGTTATTAGGAATATTATTGTTACTTATTGCTCTTATCTTGACCGGATTAGCTTCACATCAAGATTTTTTTAAAATCATTAGGGAAGCGATAAGGACGCCAAGCGGGAATGCTGTTCTCTTCGGAGGCAAAAAAATGGCGGTGATGCGCCGGCCTATTATTTTATTTAGGGGCTCTAACCTACAGGAAGTGGAATGTAGCCCATCAGCATTGTAACTGACATGCCGTACGTCCAATGTAATCGGCCCGATTTTTGTATGTTTGTTGGATTCATTCTGTTTTGCTTGATACACCGCAAAAAATATTCTGGTACGTTCTTGGGAAATTTTTGTCAGTAATGTGCAAAGCACTTATCAATAATGTTCCTTGAATATATCACTAACCATAAGATATATCATTAAAAATACCCAAAATTTCTTGAAACCAGGAATGTGTTTTATGGACAAAAAACTGTTATTCTCGGAAATCTAGTATTCTAGACCTAATGTATCCGATATAAATGATTAAAATTAACAAACATTTTTACAATATATGATTTTGGTACAATAGTTTATTATATCAATGCTTTTATTTTATTTTATTTTATTTATTATTTTTCGTTTAATATTTGTCCAGTGCTGATTTTTGTTACTTTTCTCAGGGAGAAAATTTTCCAGGAAACTATGTCAATTTTAAAGGAAGTTTTCAGTCATATGCGTCATTAACAGTTAAAATATTCAAAGATTTTTTTTTTTTTTTTTTTTTTTTTTTTTGTGGAAACAGCTCTGGCTTGGGAAGAAACGTTCTATTCCAATAAACGTTCTTCATATCTTTTAAGCATGAAAGCAATGATCAATTTTTAAATTATAGCCACCTCTAAAATTTTCACAAATATTCGCCATCCTCATAAAAGACATTTTGAAATAACCGTTAATTAACATTTATGAATTTGAATCACCTCGAGCTAGATTCTCCTGTTCTAGGGAATTAAGCGTGGGCGGATTAAATTTCATAGGTATTATTAAACGCTTATTTTAACATGTCTTTTATGAGGGTAACGAACACTGGTGTCTTTCTTTAAATGAATATGATATGGTCAAACTACTTTTTTAGTCTAAGCGAAAAAGGAAAGTAATGCTAAGTCTTTCATGAAGACCTCGTTTCTGTTGGTAATACAGTCGAATTTCAACAATTCATACTATTGACAACTCCTTCCAATTTGAAATTTATAAAATTACAAACTTACGAAAGTAATGTTTATTTCTGAATATGGAGAATAGTGAGAAACTACTTTTGTTTCTTACATTTTAATAGTTTCAAATGTATATCGCTAATAAAAATAACCTGGTGTGTTACTCACACGACTTTCTCTTACCCTGAAATTTAATACTATAAATACAGGTTGGAGATTAAGAGGTAAGATAACGATGTTATGTAAACCTATTTAAACAATTCAAATTAGGTTTTATATGATAATTAATTCTGTGTGAGGGGGGCTACCGCCCCTCAACCTCCCGTTTCATTAATGCACCTAGATTTACATAAAACTTAATTCGGTTATTAAAAAATAATAAAAAATTATTTATTAAAATTATTATTTAAAAAAAATATTTTTTATGATAATGCAGACAATTTCCATATTAGAGTAGTAGTATAACACTATATATATATATATATATATATATATATATATATATATATATATATATATATACATATATATAAGTTGAATTTATTCTCAATATTACATTAAAAAAAAATTGTTAAAAATGAAAAAAGTAATAAATTCATTTTAAATTATCGCAGATCGATGGTTCAACCATTCGTTTTAAAGGTATATGCGAGCTCTTTTGAAAGATACCCATCATGAAAATTTACTCCCCTCGAGGGGGGACTTCCACCCCAAGGGGGGAAGCGAGGCTTCTAAATACACAAATTTGTTTTCCCAGTTGCCTATCTCTATTATAATATATATATATTCGTTTCATTTGGTTTAGTGCAGTCTATAGACGTTAAACTCTACTTACCTGTAATTTCCCCCATAGACGTAATGTATAAGAATTCTCTTGATTGTCCCTGTACACGAACCATTTGCTTGATCTTAACGAAAAGCTTACTGTAGCATCTATATATGATACACATTTAGAATACCATGTTTGGAATGTCTGCTACTATTTGTTCTTGAGATATGCTGATAACAGGCAGACACACCCACAGACACACAGACAAAAAGACATACACACATATACACAGACATGCACACAGACATACACACGGAACATTTTCTAAAAGCATGATTTTCGTATTCAGGCAACCTCAAAACGTGTAAACATAACAAAATCTCGCGTTCGAATATTTGACCCAAAAACAATACTTTCTCTGCCTTATGGGTAAGAGAAAGTAAAAATACGTTGCTCACTTTTCAAAATCAAACACATTTTTCTCTTAAATGAAGAAGTACTCTTTCGAGCTTAATACAATTTTTACACAGTTCATAAAATACTTTTATTAAAATAAAATTATTTCCATTAGCACACCCTCATTAGGTTTTAGTCGCTATATCCTGAGATATTTAAACAATAAAATAGAAAACATTCGTATGTAAATAATATTATACAAAGTAAATAAAATTATTGATCTATTTAAAAACACTTTTCAAAAGCTATGCTTTACATAAATATCATTTAAAGTATTATGTAAGAAAAATTACTTAAATAAATCTTAAATTACATAAACCTTTTTATTCTTTTTTCTGATATTCGAATATATGATAATATTAAAACAGGAATAAACTACTACGTCAGAAACGCCAAAGAAAAATTATTGAGGTGCATACAGCTGTTTCGGTAGCCTAAAGCGTACCGTCTTCAGTGCAAAAGCGTCTTTTTGCACTGAAGACGGTACGCTTTAGGCTACCGAAACAGCTGTATGCACCTCAATAATTTTTCTTTGGCGTTTCTGACGTAGTAGTTTATTCCTGTTTAAGTATTCCAACGCCAAGTATCCTGCTATTATATGATAATATTATTGATTTTTTGATGACCTTAATATCTAACGTTCTAATATAAAACGTTTAATATCTAACATTTATTATTATTCAGCATCTGAAAAATACATTAATGATACAATGTACTATTATGAGTTCGATTTGAATCGTACATGTAAATTGCTAATATTGAATTTAATATAAAAATACATTATTTGTGAAAAGAAATGTATTTTATTTACTTACTATTTTTACACAAAGCATATGTGTTTAACTTGAAATTTCATTAGACGGTGCGTAAAGGAAATAGAAGGTAATTCTTAAAATTACTTTGCAAATAAAATCTTGCACAAAATTTCCTTTAACGAAGAATATGGTAAGATATTTCGTTTGTTCATAAAGATAAACAAATACATTGCCAGAAAGTAATAATTAATAAATTAAAAAAAAAATACAATCTCTGTTAAATATTAATAATATTGCTCTCAAAAATATTGCTATAATCTTTTATTTGGTAATTTGTCTGTATTAATTATTTTAACATAAAAGTTTAAAATTTACTTCTAATTGCGCGCATAACTTTTTTTTTTTTTTTTTTTTTTTTTTTTTTTAAGAATGTTTAATTTAAATTGCCTTGGTGATATTATTAATAATTATTAAATCAACAAATTGAGGAATTCCAAATCATAAGAAATCTTGTAAAGAAGTGAATGATAAATTTATAATTTGAACAGTTTTCTATTAATATTATATCCGGGAAAAATTACCATTAAAATGTCAACCATTTAATCCTGAAGTTTTAATTAAAATTTCAGAAGATGAAAGGTTAATTTAAAGTGAATAGGAAGTGCAAGGTTAACAAGAACTATAAATTTCCTGTGAATTCAGCAGTCAACTTCTGAATACTTTTCAGTTAAATAAAAATATTTATATAAATTTTATATTTAAATTATCTTTATTATAATCGCTCTATTAGGTACATGTAAATTCTCTTTAGCCATTCCTTCAAAAACGTTATCATTTTAATATAAATTCTTTGTGATCTCTCTTTTCCTTTAATATACTTTTTCTACAGAAACTTTGACTTCCTTAATATTTTTTATTGTTGTCGAAAATTTATGGCCTCATAAGGCCGAAAATTTGTAGTGAAATATTTTACCTCAAATGACTTTTCCTTTACGGAATTTAAATGAAGTATATCACAAAATGCTAAAGTTAGGTTGTAATTTTTTAAAAGTACGCAGTCATTTTTAAAAAGGAGAGATAAAAGAAAAATATCCCGGATGAGATAATTCTGATTTTCATTTTCACTTAATAGTTCTGTATTTTAGATATTCAACAATTATATTGATTTTAACTCTGTACCTTATTTTAGTAATAACGATTTTATTTACTCATTAAAACTGTTTATAATACAAAACAAATAAAAATGTTAATTTTGTTATAAACGAAAATAACCTTCATTATATGATATATATGATATATATTTATATTATATGATATATATATATATATTTTTTTTATGATTAAATGATATATATATATATATATATATATATATATTTCTTCTGTTTATATAAGAAGAAAGTATTTGATTCGAGAAACTTTTCCAAAATTCGCGAAAACTCCAGTTTTCGACGGATTTCCACGTTTTGAGATTTCCTGAACACGATTTGACTATTTTTTAGAAAATGTCTGTGTGTGTGTCACAAGTTTTTTGGATGCTATATCTCACGAATTAGAGAATGAAATTAAATCAAATTTTGTAGTTAGTTGGACCTTAATCTAAAGTGGTGCTGATAACATTTAGGGATCAATCGCTGAACAGGTGGCACTATGATTCCATTTTTCCTAAATTTTCAACACGGCAGTATAGGACAAAATTTCTTATAAATGTACATAATGAGAGTTATTTTTAGCACATGATTGTAAAATTAATATGGATTATTGATAATTGTAGTAGAAAACTAGGAAAAAAGTGTGTGACTTTAGAAATAATGCTCTCTTCTGGGAATTGAATACCTCTTTTGGGGGGGTGGGATGTAAATTTTCAATATGGGTGTATTTCGAAAGATGATGAATAACCGAATGGTTAAATAAACAATGATGTTAAAACGAATGGTTGAACCATGGATCTCTGATAACTTAAAACAAAGTTATCGATTTATTTTTCTCAATTTTAATTAGAAAAGTCGCATTTATTCAGATTTTGTCATAAAATTGATTTTCTTTAGGTATTTATCGTTTTACTTCTTTGAGATAAAAACCGTTTGCATTCATCATGAAAAAAAATTTAATGAACAATGATTTAATATATAATTTGCACCTCGTAAATTTGTATAATGTTTTATAGAAGGAAGTCTTGTGAAGGCCACAACTTACCAGTTTAGGATTGTCTAGTGATTTTAACATTTTAAAATAATAGTTTATTTAAAAACAATTTATTTGAACTAACGTTTTCGCTTCCGAATTTAAAGATTTCGTATTAGAAAATGTTGAATTTATGTTATTATTAAATATATCTGTATATATATATATACAGCCAAACCTCGTTAACGTGAACACTGTTAACGTGAATTACTTTTAACATGAAGTGTTTCCACAATCCCCGTTAAAATGAAGATTAGTTTAGTTATATGAAGATTAGTTACTGATAGCATGAACTACTGATAACATGAACAAATTTTTTACCTCCCTTGAGATTTATGTTAACGAGGTTCAACTGTATATATTATAAGCATTACATATCTTAGAAGATATGAAAAATATAATATATATTGTGAGGCAAATGTTATTTAAAAGTAACTTATAATTTAAATGCTTAGAAATGAAAAACAATATTTTCACACTGTTAACTAATTTAGTGTTTATTATGTAATTAGACCAATTAAAATAACAGTAAAATATAAGCTTCAAATACATGTTTTTTGTATGGAATCTTCAAAATTGCGTTGAAAAGTTAGTTATGAAATATTTTGTTTAATATATTATTTGTTTAATATATTATTTGTTTAACATATTATTATGCAAAAGTATCCGACCACCAGCAAAAATCCCTACATATAAAAAAATTACACTTAATGCAGTTTTGTTAAATAAATCCTTGTCGAATCCTGTTCTTAGTCAGTCAAAGAACATGATTCGTTAAGGATTTATTTAAAAAACTGTGTTAAGCGTGCTTTTTTTACATAGGAATTTTTGCTAGTGCTCGGATACTTTTGTTGCCGACTGTAGTCATACATTTGGAACGCTTGCAAACGGCTTTGCAAACGGTAGTGTTTCATTTGTATGTACCCCATATATATATTAATCTTACAAGAAAGAAGTCTTTACTTTACTCACGGTCCTACAATTATAATACTAGCTCTGTTCTTCAGTAAGATAGAAAATTAAAACTTAAAAATAAAATACACATAAGTTAATATAAAAAGAAAAAGAAAAAATTATTGAACAACATGCACATTACACTAAATTTTTGGTCACTTGAAGCAGGCAGTTAGATGAGAATTCTTTTGGGAACTTTTTTCCTTTCACAAGAAAATTCAGCAGCAAACCTAAAGAATTGCCAATAATATATGTTAATATATTATTTTCTTCTCAGCAAAAATTTTTATATTTCTCCTCATTGATTCAACTGTGTCAAATCATATAGTAAGACGGTAGCAATAAAACATTTTATTTAAAATTAATGTAAAGTTTAATTAAGATACTTTTGTAAAAACTATAAAAAAATTAAGGTTTATAAATTATACAATGAATTATTTGAGAGAAATATTAAGGGTATATTTGGTGATAATGCATAAATAGGGAATGTTTTCACATTTTATGTTAACATACAAAGCAACTCTTTTCCAAACGTTTTTCAGGATATTTATTTTTATCATTAATATCCTTTTATTGTACTAAATTTAACTTTGTTTAATATTACTTAGTTCTTTTGCATAAATTACAACGTTATAAAGCTAGAAGTTATAGCTATGCTCTCTCTCTCTCTCTCTCTCTCTCTATATATATATATATATATATATATATATATATATATATATATTATTATCCAATTTCAGTACCATTTCATACAGCATAGATGATATTCTGAATACATTTAAACTATTTAAAATTGCTTTCCACTTGCATGCAATTTTCTAATATGATGATTTTTCAACTTTTAGGCCACGGGAAAGGCAATAATACAGAAGTTTCTTTCTTCAAACTATTTTCTATTGCTCTAGAAGTAGAACAAAAATGTAAGTCTTGTTGAAAAAAAAATATTTTTCGTCAAAATCTCTCCTATCAAACTTGCACTTCAACGTTTGATCACATTTCCTTCAGCAATTTTAGATCTTCGAATTTCATTAGAAATACGATGGATTGAAATTATCCCCCACTTAAAAAACACATTTATCATACTTCACTACATGAACATTATTTCTTTTTCGAGGAATTATCAGTAATATGTCCGTCCAGGAAAAATTGAATGCTTATATATGACTTGATCTAGCCCAGTAGTTGGCAAATTCTCATGATAACTGTAATTTATTCGCTAGTAAGTTAAATAAAATGAAAAAAGCTTGATTGACCCTATAATTACGAACATCTAAATACGTGGTGAAAAAAAAATTTTGCATTATTTTTCATTAATTTTGTTTCATATTTTTAAAAAAAATTAACGGTTTCGGTTTTTAGAATACTAGATATATTAAGTGCATTTAGTATAATCTTGTTCACAATTATTTTTACATAAGTTATTTCATAACATAAAGTGTCCTTATAAATATGAGAAGGAGTGTACAGTTTTGTTAAATAAATCCTTGTCGAATCATGTTCTTAATCAGTCTAAGAACATTACTCGATAAGGATTTATTTAACAAAACAATATTAATAGTACTAACTAGTCATACATAAACCATATACAGTGGAACCTGTAAAAGTGACCACCTTGGTAAAGTGACCACCTTACTAAAGTGACCATTTTTCTGACTAAAATGACCATTTTCCAATTTAAAGAGACTTTATAAAGTGACCACCTGTGTATAGTGACCATTTTAGCCGGTCCCTAGGGTGGTCACTTTAGACAGGTTCCACTGTATTTCCTTTCAGTCCAAGTGTTCAATAGCATTAGTTCTAGAAGAAAATAGATTACATTCACTTTATTAAAATTCTGCTGTAGGTAGATTAAAATTAATGTTATATATTGTTTGCTGGGAGATTAAGTGTCGACACATATATTTTCAAGATACGTCACTATGTATATGAAAAAATTTTAAATAAATTTCTTATTTTTCTAAGCAAAACTTTTCTGAGAAGCATCGTAACTCAATTTGCAATAAAATAATAATAATAATAATAAGCCAGTAAAAATAAATAAATCAGATATATTAAAATAGTTTGCCTTGACCAGTGGCCTGAATGTTTATTTACACACATTTCACCGAATATTTTGTGCCATATACAGTCGTATTCTATTTCATTCTAGATTCACAGTACATAAATTAATAATTTTTTTATTAAATTTTAAAACGTGTTAAAGACTTTTAACCATTCTATACTTTCTACGCTTTCTAAACAAAATATACTTTTACTACCACAAATTTATTCTCCTTTAATAATACTTACTTTCATGCGAAATTTATGGTGTCATAAAGCTAAAAGTTTGTTCAGAAATATTTTATTTTAAATAACATTTTCTGGCTTTGGAATTTAAATGAACTGCAGTGGAGAACGCTAGGTAGGTACACTGCAGTTGAAGGGAAAAAAAGCAGCGAGCTTTTCATTAGAAGATATGAAAGGGAATTTCTCGGGTGAGACATGCAGAATAATGCAAATGAAGTATTTTGAATATAGGAATTTTCTCTTTTGTTAAAGGAAAGGAAAAATAAGCTTCCAAAAGTGAAATTACGTGGAGAACAAAATTTTCTTTGAAATGCTAAGCAAGAAATTTTCGAAATCTAAAAACGAAAGTTTGCATTTCTTTTTCTTTTTTCTAGCTGTACCTGGTGTTGTTATTCTGTTTCTTTGGTACGTATGACATTTAGGTAGTGCAATGTTTAGTTTAACTCTCGAGAATATACTGGATACTTAAAAAGATAGATTTTTCTGGCTTTCCGAGTACAAATGTTTTTCTAATTTAAATTACGATAGGTTTAAAGAATTATAGTAAATTTAAAAAGTGAAATTGTTGTGTTTCATAATTTTTCCCTTTCTATTAACCATACACTGTTTAAAAATGTAACTTTGTTGCCAGATATTCTCTATAATTTGAGAATAAAGTCGTAAATTACGGAAAAATTACGCTGACAAAACGTATTTATCTGTAATTACTCAGAATTTCTGGCAGCAAATTTGCATTTTTTAAACAGTGTATATATGGTAGAGAATGTATTGTTTTTGGGGTCAAATTTTCCAAAGTGAGCTTTAGTTATAGTTACACGCTCTAGGGTGTCTTGAATCCGAAACACACGTTTTTAGCGGTTGGTCGTTGTTTATGTCTGTCTCTGTGTGTGTTTATATTATCAACATACCTCAGAAACTAATAGTAGTAAAAATTCCAAACTCAACATTCTAAGTCTGTATCATATAGTGATGCTACACTAAACTTTTCGTTGAGATCAAGCAAATGACTTGTATACAGGGACATCCAAGAGAATTCAAATACATTATGTCTATGGGGAAATTTCTGATGAGTACAATGTAAGTTCTATAAATTGCCTTAAAGAAAATATAATTAATATTTCTTTTATATGCATAAAAGCATTTTATGTGTAGATTGTGGTATGGAAATCATTCCTCATTCGTGTATGAATCATTTCTACACGAAGTAATTTGATACATTGGGACTATACATGGAAATAACCAGATGTGTATTTCATTTTGCGTTAGATGTTTTTTATATAAAACTAAATTTTAGGACACATATGATGTGCAAATAGTTTACAAACAATATACAGATATATCTAAATTATACTGAACGTTCTTTTCAATTCAATGTAATTGATGGAAGTGCATTTTACTATGTCGAAGAACACTGCCCAGGAAGGAAAATTAATTTTTCATACTCATACTGTAAAAAAAAACATTTTTTAAAGTTCAGTTGTCAACTCTGGTTTTTTTAGGTCACATATTTTCAAAATCACGTTTTGAGGTGCCCTGATTGCGAAAATCCATTTTTTAACGGTTGATCTTTTTGTATATCTGTTACCATCCTAACTTAAGGACAAATAACTACAGGAAACTCAAATTTGGTTTGAAGTTCTTATTAGGTTGCCATTTAAAAATTTGATCAAGGTTGGAGAGTTTGAAAGCAAATTAACAACAGCCTTGATTTTTTTTTTTTTTTTTTTTTTTTTTTTTTTTAATAATTGCTGGCAATATAATGGAACGGAGGGTTGAGTGGGACGGTAGCCCACTCACACAGAATTATATGTCAAATAATACTGCTCTTAAGCCTGTTTCAGAATATTTTTAAAAGTACATTGAACTTTGTTACTTTACGTTATTCATCTTAAGTCTTAATATGCGTAATCTATGCTTAAGTATTGAAATGCAAGTCGTGTGAGTGACACACCAGATTATTTTTCTTATTTTAAAATCAAAGTTTACTTGAAATATGAATGATTTAGCGAGATTTTAAAAGTAGAATTATTTTTATCCTCTAAATTTACTGTAAAATTATATTTACTGTAAGTTTTTCATTTAAAGTGACACACATTTTTTAGTAAGGATGGGAAAAGTACAAAAAGAAAACGGTGTATTATGTGAATCTGAAAGTACTATTTGTTTTCGTCCTCTCCATTTCAGCAGAATTTGAATACGGTAAAATACCGCAAAAGTGCATTCTCTCAATTAACCCCCCCCCTCCCCTCTGCTTTTCACTAGAATTTTATTGTTCTGAAAATACCGAATAATCTCCCCCTTAAGCCTAGCGGTTGACTATCCGAATAGGAGACAAATTTCACGTTGTTTATTTCTTTTTTAAGACTCGCCTTTATAAATATGAACGTTCATTTTTGTTATAATAAATCGGTCCTTGTGATTATTTGAAAATGAGAAACTTAAGTTTTCTAATTATTTTACATAATTTATTGGAAAGGGTGTAAGGTCGATACTATAGACCGTCACCAAAAGTTGGGACGGTTAAAGCACTTCTTCGCCAGGGACTCGGCGAAAGTCTTGGTCGAGTTAGTTTTATGTCGGCATCGTGCTGCAGTGAAATAATTAGGATCTGAGTATTTGGTGAATGGGGAAGTGATTGTAAGTTTTAATTGAAATGAAAGGAAACAAAGTTGTTGAAGGTAGTATAAATTGGAGATTGTTTTGATAGTGGGAGTGTGGATTGGAGTGGTTAGCGGTAATGGAATGTGATGAGTTGATAGCTGATAAGTGTGCAGTGATGGTAGAGAGGTGTAGTATTGTGGCGTAAATTACAGTAGGAGTCCGTCGTGATCGGGAATCCGCTCGACACTCTGAAGTGAGAATAGTTAGTAGTAGCCGAGAGCAGTCGCCAAAAATATCAGCATTGGTGAGATAAAACAACTTCTTATTTCATATCTTGTTTAAAGTTAGTTCCTGAAGTCATTTATTTAAATAAGTTAGCTCAACGCCCTCCTATATATATATTGAACGCTAAATAAACTTTGTTATTCATTTGTTAACTTTGTCTCGAGCTCTTCTTATTTCTAGCTAATTACGAAATTAAGTATAGGTTCATATTTAAGATCTAGTAAGATCTAAGGTCTAGGATTTAAGATCTAAAATAGAGAATATGTCCCACGCATATTCTCTACAAGGGGTAAAAACTTTTTACATTTTTTTTTCTCGGTGTACAAATATTATTTTACAGTAATGTAAATACGGAATTGCTCAACCCGATCGATGGAGAATTTTACTTTATTTTCAGAAATTTAATGATGAAGGGGGCATTTGCAAAGGTAAACGTTTGTGGGAAAATTATCTTTCTTGTTATTAAAGGGAATCACATTAAACACTTTTAATTGTGCCAAATTTAAACTTTAAAATGCTTGTTTGTTTGTTAATTATTACCGGTGAACAAGAACTTTGTTTAGTTTCCTTTCAATAGCCCTGAAAATTTGGAATATTCATTTATGTACACCTTCTTTATTAATTGCTTCCATATTAATTGTTAGGTATTAATTTTCAACGGGAATCTGTAATTTGTCCAAATTATTATTATTATTATTATTATTATTATTATTATTATTTTTACATTAGCTTCAAAATGAACGGGGAATGCGGTATAATATATTCCTCATTCAATTGTATTAGCTCTGTTGATAGAGATGTAAAATAATAAACAGTTTTCTTCGACAGCTTTGAATCAAGAAAAAAATTGTTTTTACAATTAATATGTTAATGCCATATTTCTTGCGATAACCTTAAAAATGTTTCATGAAACCCTATTTGGGAACGCTGCTCTAATGTACGAAATCAATTATGCAGACAATTTTGCGTTAAAATTCATAATACAAGTGTACACAAAAAAATAAAATAAATAAATAAATAAATAAAAAAAAGATAATAATAATAATAGAAACTTAGACATGGATATCACTTTTTAATAAAGTCTGACGCATTTATTGTATCTATGTACACTTACTTTTTTTTCTCTTAAAGTGTAATATTTTAATAAAACATTTAATAAATTTCAATTATTTAAAAAAAAAAAAGATTTTCCGAACGAGTTTTATTTTAAGACTTACTTTTTTAAAATTTATTCAGATTAAATGATTGCCAGGGAAAATTTTTTTAATAGAATAACACGAAAGATAGGCGTCGTAAAATAAACTTGGCCTTTAATAGATGAATATTTCATATATTTTCCATTAAAATGGTTTGAGAAATAAAAATGTTCTTTAATAGAAGAATTTTTATCTTCTTGTTTGCTTTATCATTGTTGAGAAAGGAATTTAATTACTAAGCTTCATTCACAAGAAGACGATAATAAAAGGCATTGTGTTTATTTAATTTATTATTTAAGCATCAACCTTTTGTTTACATTCAAAGAGAGAAACACACTTACATTGTGTTAAGTGTTGCATTTAAACTGCGTTTTATCATCTAAGTTAGAAATATTCAGTAATTTTTAAGGAAAATTATTTATAACTTTATTGTAAATATACGCAAATATTTATAAATTATGAATAAAGAAGTTTATAAATAAGCACAGTAAAATAAAACAAGTGTTTGAAGTGGAAATATTTAAACGCTAACTTACAACAAGAGACAAAAATTAGGCACGAGTGCAAGTATCACGTGCACACTGTAAAAAAAAAAAAAAAAAAAAAAAAAAAGACTGCTATATTGAAAAAAAAAAAAAAAAAAAAAAAAAAAAATCTGGCAGAAAAGTTTCTAGAAAATATCCATCTGCTATGCGAAAAATATATTGACAAAAATTTTCTGTAGCAGAACAATATAGTAAATACTCGTACAAAACATACTTTTTCTGTAGTGCACATTGAATTAAATAAAATTCTACCGTTCTCCCTTCCAGGATCGAATCAGAACCCATCACATTATCTCTCGGACACGGAAGCACATTGTGTTTTGCCATTTAGCACTTCTGATACCAATTTTGCGTAAGCGAAACAGCTGCATAAATCTGTTGTTATTTTATTTTATTATTTATATTTATACAGCCGA
This sequence comes from Salticus scenicus, assembly GCA_963930645.1. Classification (NCBI taxonomy): domain Eukaryota; kingdom Metazoa; phylum Arthropoda; class Arachnida; order Araneae; family Salticidae; genus Salticus; species Salticus scenicus. The sequence continues at coordinate 79,407,063 of OZ005654.1, read as the reverse complement.
ACCTCGTTAACGGGAACACACTTAACGTGAATTACTTTTAACATGAACTGTTTTCACAATCCCAGTCAAATGAAGATTAGTTTCTGAGTTTCTGATAACATGAACTACTGATAACACGAAGAAATTTTTCATTTCCCTTGAGGTTTATATTAACGAAGTTTGACTGTGTATGTATTATTTTATTTCAGATAGCGCGATACTTGCGAGTGAGCATTGGTTGTAAATTACCAAACCGCAACTTTCGATATAAAAATATATCGAAAGTTGCAACCGAACTGATGACCATCTACAAAGGAGCGCCCAATGGACGGCTATCAACAAGAACAACACCTCCATGATTTGTCCGGGATTGGAACCCGGGCCCTACTGTGTGGGAGTCAGGGACGCTAAACACCACACCGTAAGGACGGTACAAGACGAAATTTGAATTAATAATTACAGTTTTATTCTGGTTACAGAAAAAGGTTTCTTTTGACAGATTGAGATGTGATTTTAAACTAATTTTCTGTAGTTTTAGTAAACATAAATTTTATGTAGGATTTTTTTTTTTTTTTTTACTGAATATTTTAAACAGACATTTTCTATTTGTTATATTATTTATTTATTTATTCATTTTTACTGTCTCAAAATAAAATAAATTGTATGCATAAAGGAGCATTTAAAAGAAAAAATAATTTCAAAAGTCCTTTTCTTATATTTATTTAAAAAAAGAAAGAAAGAAAGAAAGAAAAACAGAATTTAATAACTATTATAAAACATTCTTTTACATCTTTTTTTTTTTTTTTTTTTTTTTTTTTTTTTTAATATTATACATAATTAACGCATTGTCTTACATAATTAACGAAACATAGGCTTTTTGGTTTAACCAATTAATGCCGAAATATTCCATAATGATCCTCTCACATGGAAAATTGTGGCATGTAAGTAATATCAGCTCCGCGCCATTTCTCAGACTATATACACTTAAAACCCGAATAAACTACTACGTCAGAAACGCCAAAGAAAAATATTCGAAATGCATACAGCTGTTTCGGTAGCCTATAGCGTACCGTCTTCAGTGCAAAAAGGATTCTGAATCAGGAGAAGTGCTCGTATATATAGGAGAGGGGCCGGATTTAGTTCAACCAATAGGATTACGGGAAAGGTGGGGAGAGTGGCCAATAAGAATTTAGGAAAGTTAGCTGTGTAAACAGTAGAAAAATTAAGAAAATGTGGACTGAATATAAAATTTCCAACAGTCAGACAAATAGGGAATAGCGAAGTCACAATTTACAAGTTTTTTCAAAATTTTTATAAAAATGAAATGCTTCAAAGAAATCGAGTTCATGAATGGATTTAGGTCTGCAAATTATTTTTGCTGAATTAAATTTAAAATTATGATTTTCTTCCCAGCAATGTTTAGAAATAGCCGATTTATTGGTTTCTTGTTTGCGGACGCAATTCATATGTTCTTTTAGACAAAATTTAAGACTGCGTTTAGTTTGGCCAATATATGATAAACCACACTGACAGGAAATACTATAAATTCCCCAAGAATTATGCATATCAATGGGATCTTTTAACTGAGAAAAGGTGAGTTTATGGGAAGGCGAAAATATTATTTTAAAATCATATTGTTTGAGAATTTTAGCTATGGTTTGACTGGATTTAGGATAATAGGGTAAGACAATACTGATATTAGAAGAGACTGATTTAGTAGACGAAATACGACGGAGTTGTAATTTTTGGATAGCTTTGTCTATAATGGAAGGGTCATAACCTCTGTCAATTGCAATGGCTTTCAGTATTTAATTTCAGATTTTAATAAAATAGGATTAGAACAAATATTAAGTGCACGGTTTACAAAAGTATAGAAAGCAGCCATTTTTTGGTTAGGTGGGTTACATGAACGCGCATGCGGAGGAAGGGAGACAGAAAAAATTTTTCGATAGACGGTGGCTGAAAATCCATTTACAGTGCGAGAGACGAGGGTATCAAGAAATGGAAGGGAGCCATTATTTTCTATTTCATATGTAAATTGGATATTACTGTCAATTTAATTTAAAGTTTCTAAGACATGGTCTATATTGTGATGAGATGTCGATAAGCGTGAAGGTGTCGTCAACGTAACGGGTCGAAAAAGGAAAAGATATTTTCTTAAAAAGCTTGCTTTCGAAATAGTGCATGTAAATATCTGCGAGAATTGGGGAGAGAGGGGAATCCATGGCTAAACCTTCAGACTGACGATAGAATTTATTTTGAAAAGAAAAAGTGGTTTGTGATAAACAAATGCGGGTAAGAGAGATTAATTCTTGTATTTCAAAAGATGTGAAATGAAACTCTTTTAATCTATTTTCGAGACAGCAGAGGGCGCCACTTATTTGAACATTAGTGAAAAGATATTTTACATGAAAAGAAACCAGAGTGAGATTAGTGTGAGGGTAGTTTTTGTTGTGATATTTAATCTCAGAACACTTTTATTGACTTTCGTTTTTCATGTTCCGGACTTTCTTTTTGTTTTTTGCTTCCCGCCAACCGATTGTTTGGTGCACCTGCCGCATCACGTGACGATGTGTCGCGTCTCTCTACGAGTACACTGTAATACTTTTTTCAATCATGTAACTTTTGTTATTCGGGACTGACGTTCCATTTTCTTATTCTATTTAATCGTAATATTTTTTTTTTGTCTAAGATGAATAAATTTAAAGGCTAAACATCTAGGCATTCTTTCATTATGCAGCAATATGTGAATTATCCTGAATAGTAATGGATCTACATATTATGTAAGATTTCACAGTCTAATCTACATTCATTATAGGAAAAGAAGTTGTTACGGTCTAAAACAGAAGTTCCATTAAATATATATATATATGCATTTTTCATCTAATTTCAAGTGTACAATCTGATGATAAATTAAAAGGATTTTTCTTCACCAATGGCATATATGATTACCTGTGACAACCCAGGTAAGTCAAACTTTATTTAATTATATGACTGTTGTTTTTACAAAGAATTATTAGTAAGAATTATTTGTTATAAAATATATTTAAAATAACTAATTTGAGGAAGCTGCGAATTCATGCCTTCATTTATATAGTATTCTTCCATCAGTTTTGAATGTTTTTTGCAAATTTTATGGAATTCTTAACAGTATAACTATTAGCAGCAAGAAGGGGAGCAAAAATTGTGGTGAGAAATTTAGCTAAATTATAGGAAGCAGTACCGATATTAGAGACTATGGGACGAAATGGAATATTGGGTTTGTGAACTTTCGGTAAAGCATAAAATCTGGCACAATTAGCAATAGAAGGGATAAGATGAGATTTAGTCGAGTCCAATAACAAGGGGCAAGATTTTATAGCCAATTTAATTTTATTTAACTCTTGAGTAGAGGGGTCACGGGGCAGAGGAATATATGGGCCATCATTAATTAATTCGTAACACTTTCAATGTATTGTTTTTTAACAATCTGACCACCTTTATCAGCTTTAGTAATGATGATATTTTCATTAGATATTAATTCCTTCAAGGCGAGTAATGATGATATTTTTATTAGATTTTAATTCCTTCAAGGCGTTTTCCAATATTTTTCTTTGGCGTTTCTGACGTAGTAGTTTATTCGGGTTTTAATATTCCAACACCAAGTCTCCTGTTATTATATACACTTATATTGAAACATTTTTTCATTTTTCATAATATGCATTTCATATATCAAGTTCGGTGGGTTTGTAAATTACACAAGTTGAAATATAGCTTATCCATAAAACAGAAGATCGCAGCATAGCGTCCCTACCTGTCGGCCGATATGCATCTGAGTTAAACCAGCCTAGTTTTTCATAATTGTCCTCTCACATATCAAACTTAGTGCACTTATACGCTATAGAAACTGAGACATACTCTTGCCGTAAATGCTAAAATTGCAACCTAGCAGAACCAACTGTTAGGTGATATATGTCAAAATATAATCTGCAATAATTTATGTCAAAATCTAAACAAATATAACGTTTTGTAGAATTCTGTTCTTTGTTTCGTAAAGCGCCCACGGAATTTTGGTGGATACACACAGACATACAGACTGTTAGAAAATTTCTAAAAATAGTAAATAGTGTTCAAGAAACCTCAAAACGTATAAATCTTTTAAAAACTAAAGGACAAAAATTTTTCAGGAGTCTACTACTTCCTTCTTATGTAAATAAAAGAAGTAATAATAACAAATAATAATAGCTTTGAAAATTTCGGAACTAAGGGACAACTTAATGTTTAATTAAATCACATAAAAATTCAACAAATGCATTTAAATGTTTAAATTTACTAAAAAATGATCTAAATTAATGTGAATAAATAAAATGCCTAATGACAAAATAAAATCAAAATTCAGTTTAATAATGTCCAGCTTAAAAGAATTTTGAGTGAGCATTCACTCAAATTATTTTAGATCAATGTTGATCTTTTAGAGAGTATATTAATGTTTCAATTTCACAAAAGTCAGGTTCGTTCTCTTTTAACCCTTTTAGAGGCAGAGTAATTTTGCTCATTTAAAATCAACAGCATCCAGAATTTACGACCAATTTTAGAAAACGAGAAATAAATGTATCCCCCCCCCCTTTAAGTTATAAAAGTGAAAATCTGTAAAAAATATCTGGTATGGATTTTTGCACTTGGGAATTAAAATTGGGTGTTGCTGTAGTGACATCACCGCCCCTGGAAGAGTTGATAAGGTTTTTTTTTTTCTTTTTTTCCTTGAATGCATTCATATATATTTTTCTAATTCATCTAAAAATGTATATCTTTCATTAAAAAAGAAATTAAACGATTTCAACAAAAATCGACATATTTGATCTCGTGATGTTTCTCGTGTTATTCACATTTATAATAAGCGAGACGTAGCTAACCCTCGACGATCGCCTCAGGGCGCCCTTACTGAGCTTCTATACCTTTTTCTTGTTTAATTTGGTCTTATTTTCCTTCTGGTGTTAGTCTTTTTTATTCTCACACACACTTTGATTATAATTTTTTTTTGTTTTTACCCCATGCTGTTTCTTATGGATTTTTGACTCTTTTCTCCGTTATTTTACATACTAAAGTGGGTTTAAAAATTCATTCTAAATTCCAAAGTTTATTTTCTAGACTTAAAATATTTATTAAGGATATTCTTATTATAAATTAATTTAAAATATTAATTTAGTTTTTACTGGAATTTTTGTAAATACGATTTAAATTAAAAACTGATGTTTTTTCACATATATTTATGTGTTAAGAGTTCAAACCATTAGTTTAGAAAATGGTTAGTGCTTAATTTTAAATGGACCCCTAATTATTTTATGTCATGGCAATAAGATTTTTACTTTTCTGTATGAAGTATGTGCCTCGTTTAGTTTTCTTTGTATATCATTATATTTACTTAAAAAAAAAAAAAAAAAAAAAAAAAAAAAAAAAAAGAAAATCGCATTTAGATTAATTATCTTGTCATTTAGTTTAGCAATAAATGTATAATATCTCATGTAACTGCAAGAACATATAAAAATTTCAGATCGTGTTTTAAAAAAAATTTCTGGATGAAGGGGGAAATATGTGATGTTGAAATCCCATATATATTTTATTTTTTCTATTGAATTTTAATTGAAATCTACTACAATAAATATATATATATATATATATATATATATATATATATATATAAAAGAAATCTTTTTGCAAGCAAAATCCCATTATTTCGTCTTTTAAAAAATATCACATGGCTTATAACATTTTTATTCTTTCTAATTTAAAGTCTAAATGCTATCGTAATTTTAAAATTTAGTTAAAATATCTTTTTTCAGAAACATCTGTTAATATGTGGTTTACCATTTCTCACGAATAAAGTTTTGCGATTTTATATGGTCTGTCAAAATGATTCTAAATTATTAACTAGATTAAAATGCAGCGTTTCTTGTAAACATATGTTTTATGTGTTCTTGTGGCGAAGAACCTAAATGCCAATAAATAATTCAGATTTTGGATTAGGCTGAAACTTAATCATTCTCTTTCGTTCACTCGCCCTGGTAACATGTAAAAAGCGTATTTTGAGCGTACTATTCCCCATATCTCTCCTGAAATCTGCATTTTAATAAAGTGATTAAAATCCAACGGTTATTTTTAATTTCCATTCATTACTGAATTAATTATTATTATTATTATTATTATTATTATTATCAGTCCTTTGAATGTCGTCTCATGATTTTTAGTCAACCTTTTTTTTTTTTTTTCTTTTTTAGATATATAGATTCAAACGTTTTGCGACTCTTATTAGAGTTAAAAATTAATGACAGGTCTATTTTTTCGAACAAACTCTATCAGACATTTATAAGAAAAAAAAAGAAAAAAAAAAAAACGCATATAAGTTTCTTCTATTTTCAATAGAAGGAAGTATTAGATTCTTAAAAAATTTTCAACTTTCAGTTTTCAATGGATTTAAATAATTTGAGATATTCAAAGCATGATTTGACGCTTTTTTTTTTTTTTTTTTTATGTATGTCTTTCTGTATATGTTTGTGACAATACTTTTATATCAGCTCTTGCTCAAAAAATACAGTAAAGCACAGAATTTCACGTAAGTTTATAAATAGTTACACCTTGACATTAATTAATGTCTATCAACTTTTGGTGAAAGTTGTCTAACAGGTGACATTGCCATCCTGTTTTTTCATAATTTTTAGTATAACAGTACTGAACAAAATTTCTTGCAAATGTGCCCAATAAGCATTATTCTTAACAAACCATTGTGAAATTAAAAGGATTATTTGCCACAGTTAAAATTTAACTACGAAATAATTTTGTACAAGTAGGAGCATTGCTCCTGAATGTACAAAAAGAGGAAATTACCTCTGGTGGTGTAAATTTTCAATATGGTATTATTCAAAAGAACTCGTCAATAAAACGAATGGTTGAACCTCAGATCTGTAATAGTTTAAAACAAAGTTATTAAGTATAATTATTATTATTTTAATTTTTGAAAGGAAAGAAGTATTTTCTAAGACGTCTTTAAGGCAGAAAATTGACATTTTTTCGACATGTAGTGTTATACTTCTATGAGATAAAAATCATCTGTATCCCTCACTGAAAATAACTTTAATGAATAATTTGTGCTGCGTGAATTTGTATTAGAAAATATAGAAAAATGTTTTGCGATGGCCATTACATGCTGATTAAAATATAGTACGATTAAAATATAGTATGCTGATTAAAATATTCTAAACTTTTAGAACATTTGGATTTGAATTTTTTTTAATTACATGCTGATTTTATTGATTATTTTTATTTACATTTAAATTATCACGTAGTTTAAAAAATGCTTTTTTCTATTATTTTAATTAATCTAAATTTATTCGCACGAATTTTTAATCAAACCTCCAGTTATCTTTCATATTAACACACACATATGCATATGTATATGTATGTGTGTATGTGTAATTTTTATCACATAAATATAAACTTTATTTAAAATCAAAAACTGAGATTTATTTAAATGAAAAACAAAAAACAACAACAACAAAATATTTTCTTTTATAATATGACAATATTTAACAAGACATATCTGACGGATATTCGCCTTTATTCTCCAATCTTTTTATATCCCGTCAAACAGCCGAGATGATTTTATTCGGTTTTATCGTATCCTAAGAGACTGCCATGATATGTCTGGAACCCTAATATTCCTTAATGAGGCATCCAGCCAAGAGGAAGTATGAATATTACAGGCCAAGGACGGTAAGAGAAAGGGAACACCCGCCTTGAAGAAATTTTACTCTTGCATTCACACGGGCGTTTTCACGTAGCGTAATTGGGAGTAATGGAAATATTTGATAGATTGTAAGATATTGGATAATTCTTATTAAATAAAAGAATCAGAAATCTAAAATGATAGTATTTGAAGAATTCGAGTAAGAAATGATTTGTCATTATATTCGATATAAAGCAGAGATACATATTTTTTGTACACATGAATTAAATGAGATGAATCTCGTATTTAATTTTAACAGAAGTTAAATAATAAATAATACGTTTATTAATATTTAAAATGCATGAGATATATTAATCATTATTTATTTATTTATTTATTTATTTATTATTATTATTATTATTTTTTTTTTTTTTTTATGAAAAATAATTAGAACTTAGTTTGAAATAAGTCGTAAACTGCTTCAATCATGATCTGAATTTAAAATGAAATGAGTTTAACCAAGTTTAATCGAGAAAGCTAAATGGAATATTTCACAACGCATTTTCAATAAAACAATAAATTAAACCGCCAAAAATAATTCAGGGTGTTTAGCTTGATTTCAGCTTTATACTGAGTTAATAATACTGACATTTTTATTTTTTCTTACCCACATATACATGGTAGAAAAAAATATTGTTTTTGGAGCAAATTTTCGAAATTCAGTTTTTGCTACATTTACAGGTTTTTAAGTCCCTTGAATATGAAAATCATGTTTTTAGCAGTTGATTTGTGTGTGTGTGTGTGTCTATATGCCTGTTATCAGCATATCTCAAACTCTGTGTTCTACATCTGTACCATATAGATATGCTACACTAAACTTTTCGTTGAGATCAAACAAAGGATTCTTGTGCAGGGCCATCCAAGAGAATTTAAATACATTATTTCTATGGGAGAAATGTCTGGTAAGTTCAGTGTAACATTTATAGGCTGCACTAAACAAAATGGAATGAACATATTTTTTGTACGGAAAAAAAAAAATTAATTAATTAATTAATTAAAAAATGTGTAAATTCTGGTTTGAAAAATTGATCAGGATTGGCAAGTTTCAAAGCAAATTAATAACAGTCTTGAATTTTATTTTTCATTTTTAAATAAATGTAAGAACTATAATTGAACGGGGGGCTCGGAGGGAGTGGTAGCCCCCTTACACAGAATTATATGTCAAATAGAACTATACATAAATTTGTTTTACATTATTTTAAAACTAGAATCAACTCACTCTCTATTATCTTATATTATTGATTTTGCGCCTCAATCTGCAATCTGTCTTTGTAGTATTGGAATACAGGGTAAGAGAAAGTTGTGTGAATGACACACCAGATTATTTTATATGCATAAAAGCATATTTTGTACAAATGGTAGTATAGAAATAATTCATCACTCGCTTATATGGCTACCCAAAGAATTTGGATATATTGAGGCTATTTTTGGAAATTGATAGAAGTGTATTGCATTTTGTGTTATGTATTTTTCATAAAAGACTTAATTTAAGTACACAATTTTATGTGTATATATATTTTGTATACTGTATACACAGCTACCAAAATCAAGCTAAAGGTTCTTTTCTATTGAATGTAATTTATGGAAGTGCTTACTGTGTTGACGAAAACAGCTCAAGAAGGACAATTAAGTTTTCATACCCATACTATAAAAAAAGTATTTTTTGAAATTCAATTTTCTCTGGATTTTTGTATGATATCAAATTTTGAAGTCCCCTGAATATAAATAATTATAAGACAAAAAAAACTTTTTATATACTATGTTTTTAAATTTTCTGATGAATCCTTAATAAAATACGCAAGGATAAAAAATAATATATATGCAATATTTAAGCACTCGGACTCAGTTCAGTGAACTAATAATAATAATGAAGAAAAAATGTTAATTTTTTAAGGTTCATGTTTAATTAAATGTATTTATTTTTATGTAGAAAGAAATGAACTCGTAAATTTTTTTTGGCAACAATTAAATTATAGCTAATATATTAATGGCTTTTTTTATTGCTATTAGGAGCTTATTACTTTCATATTTTAATTAGTTAAAAGAAACCTGTACGAAAATTCGAAAATCTGACTTTGAAGTGTTGTGTTATCAACGGGTTCTGAGCTACTGTGAAAGTTTCAAATGTCTAGCAACTCTTACTCTTGCACTTTACTTTAAATTTATTTTCTGGACGAGAGTATAATCACAAATAATTACAAAAAAGTACGTTATTTTGCCGAAACTTAAAGAAAATTATTGTAGACAAAATGATTTTTTTTTCCTTATGATTAATACAATATTTGAATAAGTACTTTTGGTTCACTTCAAAGAATAGGTAGATCTTTTCAAGTGACTGTCATTCTGAAAGAAGATGACGGATCGAATTTTGATCCGATTAATAGTAATTTAAATATGATTGATATCTTGATATGTGCTGTAGGCACTCCGAGTGTCAAGTAAATTATTTCATATTTCATATGAGTTTGAAACTTTCAATTGACCGCCATTTTTAAACCAAATGGTGGATCGAGTTGTGTAATAAACCTCGCTGAGTCCTTGATATTTGCTGTATACATATAGATTTGTACATATAACTTGCGTATAAGCACATGTAATTTATATATATAACTATGTACATATAACTTGCATTTAGTTGTCACATCGCATTTTAATAGCCTTTTTAGGATTTTTAAAATGATGCTATTAACTATTTTAGTACCTTTAAGGGCCCTCTTCACTCACCGGGGAAATTTTTCTTTGCAAGTAACTTATTAACTAATACATATTTTCAAATTCTGTTTTCACATTCTGAAAATTCTCAGCTGTTAAATTAACGGAACTTTTTTAAAAAATATATTTTTTTAATTTTATATATTTTATTTTGAAGCTGCAAAATACGAATTTTCAATATGTGAATTTTTTTTTCATTTTACAATTTCAAAATAAAATATTAAAAAAAAAAAAAAAAACACATTTTAAAAAAAGATCCGTCAATTTAACAGTTGGGCACTTTCTGAATGTGAAAACAGAATTTAAAAATATGTATTAGTTAATAAGTTATTTGTATAGAAAATTTCCCCGTAGAATAACATTGGCTCGGGCTTCCGGCGACGGTAAGTGAAGAAGGCCGTTATTTCAAAAGGATGATGTTTTATGCCAGGAATTGTTTAAGAAATACCATTACACCAATGCAGCGATTTTGTATTTATCACTCTTACCCATCACAATCCGGCTTTCATTACTGTATCCTAAACCTTTTATTGAGTATCGGTGCTTTGTATAACCAATAAGAAATTTTTCATTTACGTCATCTCAGACATACTTTGTTATGTTAATTGTAGAACATTTTGTACTTTAACAGTCGTTCCACATACGATGATTTAAAAGATTCAATATTATCTACAATTTACAAAGAAACTCTTTCAAGTACTAATTTCTAACTGGCATTAAAAATTTACGTAAATTGGTTTACAACATTGTATGTACTTAATTCCCTGGCAAATTTTTAAGTTGCTCGGTTGCAAAAAAAAAAAAAAAAAAAAAATCTACAAAAAATCGATAACGCCAAATACGAAGAAGTCATAGCCAAATTATATTAACTCTCGTTCATCGACTTTAAAGAACTTAATTATATCCAGCAGCTTTAATTCGTATGATGTGATGTCAAGTTTTTATGTCATAGCTAAAATTTTCACATTATATAACATGAATAGTACTTAGATTTAAAATAATGGAAATTAAATTTAAATTGTGATAAATTTACTCGATATACTTATTTAAATTTTTTGGTGGCGATATAAATAAAAAAAAATCATATTAGAAAATAGCATTGAAATGAGTAAATCCATAGCAACCCCTTTAGCAACTGTACATGAAATTCGCAATTATAGGATAGCCAATAGGACGCTTATTTTTATACATTAGAGACATAAACGAACTCTTTTTTTTTTTTTTTACTTTTCGAACATTACAGTGAGGAAAGTTTTGTAATCATGTCAAAAATCCGAATTTGAGATTTTGATGTTTCTATACGTTTCGAGGTCCCCTGAGTCCGTTTTCACTATTTTTACGATGATGTGTGTGCGTGTGTGTGTATGTATGTGTGTATGTATGTGTGTGTGTATGTATGTGAGTGAACACGCTAGCGTCTAAACACTTTGTTCGAATAAGCTGAAAGTTGGTACGTATATTGTAAGTCACCATAGTACGAACCCTATTGATTTTGGTGAATCTAACACTTGCAGTATTTTTACAGGGACACCAGAAAAAATTCTTTATCATTATGGCCTATGGGGCCAAATGTTTAAAAGCGCGATAGCGTCTAAACGCTTTATTAGTCTGAGCAAAAAAATTTTACACATGATATAGGTCACAGTTGCACCAACTGTATACATTTTGGTAAATTTAGCACTTACAGTTTTTTTACAGGGACACAAAGAAAAATTCTTTATTATTATGACCTATGATACCAAATTTTTAAAAGTGCGATAGCATCTAAACTCCTTATTCAATTGAGCTGAAAATTTATATGAATATTATAAATCACTGTTGCACTAACTATAAGCATTTTGGTGAATCTAGCATTTATAGGTTTTTACAAGAACACAACGAAAAATTCTTTATCATTATGATCTATGGGCTCAATGTTCAGTAGCTTTAAATAAAACATCGTGTAATATATCGAGAAAAATACTGAAACACTCTATTGCGGTCTTCTCTCTTTTGTTAGTTTAACAACTCCTCTTTCTTTACTTTATCTACAAAACTGTTAATTACTCAATGTTCGGAAAGTCGAGTAGAGTCACTCCAGATTTTTTACTTTTCGTACACTATAGTGAGGAAAGTATTGTAATCATGTCAAAAATCCGAATTCGAGATTTTGATGTTTCTATACGTTTCGAGGTCCCCTGAGTCCGTTTTCACTATTTTTACGATGATGAATGTATGCGTGTGTGTATGTATGTGTGTATGTATGTGTGTGTGTGTGTGTATGTCTGTGAACACGCTAGCATCTAAACGCTTTGTTTGAATAAGCTGAAAGTTGGTGCGTATATTGTAAGTCACCATATTACGAACCCTATAGATTTTGGTGAATCTTATAGTTTTTACTTTCTTCTATATTCAATAGAAGAAAGTATTAGATTCGTAAAAATTTTCAACCTCGGGTTTTTGATGGATTTACACGTTTTGAGAGCTGTAGAACACGATTTCACCATTTTTAGAAAATGTCTGTCTGCCTGTCTGTCTGTCTGTCTGTCAGTCTGTCTGTGTGTGAGTGTGACAAAATTTTGTGGCAACTGTATCTCAGGAACTACTGCACAGAATTTCATACAAGTTGGTATGTAGTTGCACCTTGGCATAAATTAGTGCCTATCAACTTTTGGTAAAAATTGTCTTACAGGTTGCGTTGCCATCCCGCTTTTTCTAAATTTTTAACATGGTGATATAGGACAAAATTTTGTATAAATCTGCATAAAGAGAATTATTTTTTAGGAATCATTATGAAATTTACAAGAATTATTTAAAATAGAGATAGTCAGCTGTGAAAAAAATTTTATATGTGTAGGAGCCTCGCCACCCCACCTGGGGGGGGGGGGGAAGTCCCCGTTCGAGGGGAGTAAGTTTTCAAGATGGGTATCTTTCGAAAGGTCTCGTCAATACCTTTAAAACCAAAGGTTGAACTATAAATCTGTGATAATTTAAAACAAAGTTATCGATTTCTTTTTTTACTTTTAACGAAAAAAAATCGTAATTTTTTTTTTTTTTTTTTTTAACGAAATTTAACCAAACTCGGTATTTAGTTGGCCCCTGACATAAACTAGTGCTGATTAGATTTGGGGATCAATCGCTCAAAAGGTGGCGCTGTGATCGTATTTTTTCTAAATTTTTAATATGGCAATATAGGACAAAATTCCATATAAATGTACATAATGAGAGTTATTCTTAACCTGTTATTGTAGAATTAATATGAATTATTGATAATAGTAGTAGTTAATTAGTAAAAAAAAATTGTGCATGTGATGGCATCGCTTCCCCGCTGGGGGGAAGTACCTCCGGGGGGGGGGTTAAATTTTCAAGATAGGTATCTTTACAAAGGTCTCTTCAACACCTTTAAAACGAATGGTTGAACTGTAAATATGTGATAATTTAAAACAAAGTTATCGATTTTTTTTTTTTACTTTTAACGAAAAAAAACTTGAAAAAAAAATCATGTATGTTTTTTTATTGTATTATTGAGTGAATTTGTATAGGAAAATATAGAAGAAAGTCTTGTGGTGGCTACAACATACTAGTTTTACAGGGACACAAAGAAAAATTCTTTATCATTATGGTCTATGGGACCAAAATCTTAAAAGTGCGATAGCATCTAAACGCCTTATTTAATTGAGCAAAAAATTTATACACATACTAGCAGACTCGGCCACGCGTTGCTGTGACTAAGTTATACGTTGAATTATACGGCTGTAAACTATTTAGTACAGTTAAATTATTATTTACGAACAAAGACGAAAACGTTGTAGCCGATGTAAAAACCCACAGGGTTGAGATTTGAAACTTAGGTCAAAATTTGGAAGCGATTGATAAAAATTTTCGTAGTGTTGATATTAAGCACAAATTAATTTTATTGTAGGGTCCTATAAATTTTAATGGAGAAGTGATATATATTATTTCTAATGCTACTTTGGATAAAATTGCTAAAATGACTAATATATAAATTAAATTCTATTAAAATTCTATTAAAATAAAAGTATAAAAGAAACAGACGATTTTAAAATAAATTTTTATGGAGGAGTGAAATATAATATATGCTATAATGGATAATTTTACTATTAAATGACCTCATCATTTTAAATATTTTAAAGAGGGCAACAGCTGTAGTTATAAAAGGGAAAACAATAAGGCTAAACCAGAAAAATAAGTAAATTTGATAAATATTTTAAAACTTTAAAATTGGAAATCTTATGAAATATTGGACATTTAAAGTAAATACATGTATCATTTTAAATACAAAAAGATTTTGGAAAAGTTTAGTGTATTTTAACGAAGTGATGAGAAGTTTTTGAGTATGTTAAAATTTTAATAGTAAATTCAAGTCAATAAAGATGGGAAACATTGAGGATTAAGATAAGAATAATTATAAGATTTAAAAAAAAAAAAAAAAAAAAAAAAAAAAACTTTTTATATACCATGCTTTTAAATTTTAATATACTAATAATATACAAATTAAAAGGAAAATGATAAATATTCTATCATAGTTTGAAGTCAAATTTGTTTTCAAATGTCTAAATAAAATATCTGATGTAAGATACTAATATTTTGCAGCGGAATAGATTTCATTTCTGTCATCCTTGGCGAAAAAAAAAGAATATCGCCAAATTATCTGGCGAAAATATTTAATTCCTTTCAAAAATCATGGTTATTTTAACAACTTATATTAAAAGAGTAATGAATAATATGAAACAATATTTCGTACAATACATATTACATGTCATACATACGTACAATGAATAATACATATTACATTTCGTACAATGCATACATCTGGCATGTATATTTTCGTGTTACGCTTTTGATCGCCAAATAATAATAATAATAATAAAAAAAGCCAAGGGCGACAGAGTTTAAAAATTTAAAATTAAAATTTTGTCAATTTGACAGCAAAATAATTCAATCTAACACCCGCGATAACTAATACATATCTATACCCAAATATAAGGATTAAAATCGGGAAATAAATTTCCTCGATTTTTAATAATTTCTTACAAAAAATCCAGTGGGCAATTAACATAGGAAATCTTTTTCTTGGCTGCACAGACGGTCAGTGAGTCACACTTCGCTTGCGTATAGAACTCATAGATATAGTATAGCATATATAGAATAGAGTGATCATTTGGGAGAAAAAAGTTATTCCTTTTCATTTGGGAAAAGACGACGTTTTTACCAAAATATGGCCGTCTTTCCCCGAGTGAATACACACGGGAATACATACTAATATTTTAGCAAATAAAATTTATGAATAATTTATTTGCTAAAGGGGAATGGAAGACTCCAGATACAGTTTCAAATTCATATTTCTTTCTTTCTTTTCTTTTTCTTTTTCTTTTTTTTTTTTTTTTTTTTTTTCAATACCACTTAATGGCTGTTTCCAAAGCTTTTATTTTTTATCTTTTTTCGGCATCAAAAATCTTTCTACGATAACATGGGGATGAGAGATCTATATATATTACTATATCTATGATAGAACTACATTAGCACTTTATCAATGTGTATAAAATCTTTAAATTGATTATGACGTCAATTTTCGTGAGATGCATAATTTAACTTTTTATAATTTTTTAACGTTCACGTTTGATTAAATGTATTTATTTTTATATCGAAAGAAAATGAACTCGTATTTTTTTTTTTTTTTTTTTTTTTTTTTTGGCAACAATTAAATTAATGGAACTCACATATATTTTGGAGCAACTTTAATAAAGGTCTATAATTAACAAATAATTGCAATAAAACAATATTGTGACAATAAATTGAGATAAAAACTATCCTATCTCTCAAGTTGGATCAAACTGCACACAGTGTGCAAAATTTCATCAAAATCAGTTCCTTAGTTTAGGAGTTTACCCCGGACAAACATCGTGACACGTAATTTATATATATATACAGATTAAATTATAAAGTTTTGATCAATGAAGCACAAATAAGTAAAAAACAGGATTAATTTCACTGTATTATCTTCATTATAATATGAATTCAATTTACACTTCAGTCTAAGTAACACGTGGCCGGCTATGCTAACACCAAAATTTAAAAAGTGGAAATAATTGAATTATACGAAATTTATTAATAGGTTAAAAAGTTGAAGATTCTTTGTGTAGATGGCAGCACCAAATATATTTCAGCTTTCATTTCAACCCAGTCGAAAGGTATCGACATCTGTTAGAATCATTTGGAGTTAACAGATAATTGTGACTGTCAAATAATAACAGACAAATAATTAGCAATAAATTAAAATTGCGACTATAATTTGAGATTTAAACTATCCTATCTCTCAAGTTGGATCGAACTGCACATGGTGTGCGAATTTTATTATAATCGGTTAAGTGGTTTAGGAGTCCATTGAGGACAAACATTGTGACACGAGATTTATATATATTAAGATTATAAGTCACAGTTACTCAATTTGTATAGAGTTTGGAGAATCTGGCACTTACAGTTTTTTTACAGGGGCACAAAGAAAATTTTTTTTATCATTATAGCCTATGGGGCCAAATTTTTAAAAGTGCGATAGCGTCTAAATGCTTATTTAATCTGATTAAAAAATTTTTACACATATTATAGGTCACAGTTGCACGAACTGTATAGATTTTAGTGAATTTAGCACTTTCAGTTTTTTTTACAGGGACACAAAGAAAAATTCTGTATCATTATGGCCTGTGGGACCAAATTTTTACTTTCTTCTATATTCAACTGAAGAAAGTATTGGATTCGTAAAAATTTTCGACCTCGGGTTTTTGATGGACGTTTTGAGAGCTGTAGAACACGATTTCACCATTTTTAGAAAATGTCTGTCTGTTTGTCTGTCAGTCTCTGTGTGTGTGTGACAAACTTTTGTGGCAACTGTATCTCAGGAACTACTGCACAGAATTTTATACAAATTGGTATGTAGTGTCACCTTGACATAAATTAGTGCCTATCAACTTTTGGTAAAAATTGTCTTACAGGTTGCGTTGCCATCCCGCTTTTCTAAATTTTTAACATGGTGGTATAGTAGAAAATTTTGTATAAATGTGTATAAATAGAATTATTACTTTCTTCTATATGTAATATAGAGAAAGTATTGGATTCGTAAAAATTTTCGACCTCGGGTTTTTGATGAATTTACACGTTTTGAGAGCTGTAGAACACGATTTGACCATTTTTAGAAAATGTCTGTCTGTCTGTCTGTCTGTCTGTCTGTCTGTCTGTGTGTGTGTGTGTGTGTGTGTGTGTGACAAAATTTTGTGGCAACTGTATCTCAAGAACTACTGCACAGAATTTCATACAAATTGGTATGTAGTTGTACCTTGACATAAATTAGTGCCTATCAACTTTTGGTAAAAATTGTCTTACAGGTTGCGTTGCCATCTCGCTTTTTCTAAATTTTTAACATGGTGATATACGACAAAATTTTGTATAAATGTGCATAAAGAGAATTATTTTTTAGTAATCATTATGAAATTTACAAGAATTATTTAAAATAGAGATAGTCAACTGGGAAAAAAATTTTGTATGCGTAGGAGCCTCGCCACCCCCCGTGGGGGGGAAGTCCCCCCTCGAGGGGAGTAAATTTTCAAGATGGGTATCTTTCGAAAGGTCTCGTCAATACCTTTAAAACGAATGGTTGAACTATAAATCTGTGATAATTTAAAACAAAGTTATCGATTTTTTTTACTTTTAACAAAAAAAACTTAGAAAAAAATCTTTTTTTTTTTTTTTTTTTTTTTTAAACGAAATTTGACTTGGTATTTAGTTGGCCCCTGACATAAACTGGGGCTGATTAGATTTGGGGATCAATTTTGGGGGCGCTGTGATCGTATTTTTTCTAAATTTTTAACATGGCAGTATAGGAAAAAATTTCGTATAAATGTACATAATGAGAGTTATTCTTAACCTGTAATTGTGAAATTAATATGAATTATTGATAATAGTAGTAGTTAATTAGGGAAAAAAATTTGGGGCATCGCTTCCCCCCCTAGGGGGAAGTAACCTCCCCCAACGGGGTGTAAATTTTCAAGATCGGTATCTTTCGAAAGGTCTCGTCAATACCTTTAAAACGATTGGTTGAACTATAAATCTGTGATAATTGAAAACAAAGTTATCGATTTTTTTTTCTTTTAACGAAAAAAAACTTAGAAAAAAATCGTTTTTTTTTTTTTTTTTAATATTGTTACTGCGTGAATTTGCATAGGAAAATATAGAAGAAAGTCTTGTGGTGGCCACAACATACTAGTTTTTTAATAATCATTATGAAATTTACCAGAATTATTTGTAATAGAGATAGTCAACTGGAAGAAATTTTTTGTATGTGTAGGAGCCTCGCCTTCTCCCAACCCCCTGGCGGGGAATTCCCCCCCTCGAGGGGAGTAAGTTTTCATGATGGGTATCTTTCAAAAGAGCGCAAAAGTACCTTTAAAACGAATGGTTGAACAATAGATCTGCGATAATTTAAAATGAAGTTATCGATTTTTTTTTCATTTTTTACAAGAAAAAAAAAAAAATATATATATATATATATATATATATACATATATTATGTAATACTGACAATAAAATTGACTTTTTTTTTATATTTAGTGTTATACTAGTTCTCTAATATGGAAATAATCTGCATTATCATGGAAGATAATTTTTTTAAATAATAATTTTTATAAATTATTTTTACTGAGTGAATTTGTGTAGGAAAATGTAGAAGAAAGTCATGTGGTGGCCACAACATACTAGATAAAAGTGCGACAGCATCTAAACGCCTTATTCAATTGAGCTGAAAATTTATATAAATATTATAAATCACTCTTGCTCTGACAATAAGCATTTTGGTGAATCTAGCATTTATAGGTTTTTTACAGGGACACAACGAAAATTCTTTATCATTATGATCAATGGGATCAAAGTTCAGTAGCGTTAAATAAAACATCGTGTAATATATGGAGAAAAATACTCAAACACTTTATTATGGTTTTATCTCTTTTGTTTGTTTAACAACTCCTTTTTCTTTACGTTATCTATAAAACTGTTAATTACTCAATGTTCGGAAAGTCGAGTGGAGTCACTCCAGATTTATTTCTTTTAAATGCGATTAGGCGACTGATAGTTTTCAAAATACTGTACTTGATTAAATTTTATGCCATTACGTTTTTCAAGAAAAGCGGTGCATAGAATTCGAAATAACTTTCTAGGCAGCCTTGTATACTATTTACTATTGCATGAAATACTATCAATATCAATGAAATTTTATTGATGTTTATAATTTTAGTTCTGTGAATCTAATACTTCAATTTAAAACATAAAAAAAAATCTTCTTAATAGTTGTGCGCTTGATTTAAACGATATAAGAATAAAGCTAGAAAATGTACGCTATTCTGCACATCAGACATAATTTACTTTTCTGTTTTATTTTAAACAAAAATGCGAAAAATACTTTTTACTTCATTCTGTGTTCTCACTTTACCTTAAAAAGAGATAACTTCAGTTTATATTACGTTTTTTGATAGAATTGTTATCAGTTACACCATTACTGAGATACCTGCACAGAAAAATTTATGCATTTAAATAACTATTTCCAGAATCCCTAAGTTCTTTGAATTTTCAACTTCAACCACACTGGAATGTAATATTCATAATAGAATTTTGCATTATTCATGTAAGGATTTTCTTTTAGAGAGAAAATAGATTCAATGGAGTCAGAATGTCACTTGGAGTTCATTAAATCGATATTTTCTAGAACCGTCATGAAGACGTCTCATTCCGCATACTGTTTGACACAATTTTTTAAAAAACTAGCTTTAAAACAATGTAAAATGTTATTATTATTATTATTATTTTAACATTGTGAGGTAAATATGATCTTCTGTTACATTTAAATATTTTTTAGATTACATCAAAAAGATATTTTAGAAGATATTTCGGTAATACGTAATTAAGAAAAAAAAATGCAAATATATTCATATGAAAACTATTTTTTTTAATTAAAACCAAATTTTAAATGCATGCAGATCATGTTAGTCTTGCTTTGAAAATGAATACATATGTTTATGAATGTATATCTGTTTATTAATCTATTTATTTGTTCATATATCTGTACTGATAAGTATAAAGGATTTAAGTCCATATTCTTCATTTTTCAGGAGACGAAAAATAAAGTTAATCAAACTAAAACTAATCAGAAGAATCGATTAGGAAAAAGGGATTAGGTTTATTTATACCCTCTATACCATTCAGTGATTGTCAACCTTCATTTAATGAAGGGAAAAAAATTGAATTAAATATTTTATACCATAGATTAATGCTAAATTTCTGACTTGAATCTTTTTTTACCACTGGATTTTCGCAAAGAATAAATGACATTAATTTAAATCCTTTATACCAGTCGATAGAGAATTTTTTTCTGAATCTGACTATTTACTTATCTCAAAATCGACATATTTGGACTTAAATCCTTTATACTTATCAGTACAGATATATTTGTTTGACTTCCGAATAATTTTCGCCACAAATTTTAAAAAACTGATGTGGACACCACATGACGTCACCCATTAGCGTATGCGTATTGTTACAAAAACACTGAAATTTGTGTATAAGATAACTGATTCGTAAATAAGCAGGTAGGTTCCATTCCAAAAACAATTTTGAAAACAAGCCAAACAGAAAAGTCAAGGTAATAAAATTATGTATAACACAATGAACGAATATAATAGCTTAATCAAGAAAAGTCTTCTACATCTTATGACTTAATCCGTCATTGGCAAATGCACAGTTTCAGTGGAATTCACTCGAGTGTAGATGACCTACTTTTATTCTATTTGAAGCAAAATGACACATTACACCAAAAAAGTTAACTTCGTTAAAATTCAAGAAGGGATTACTAATTCTGGTTACTCTGAAAAAAATATATTCCGCAAAATTTGATTGCTAATTTTCTCAACACGTAAAGTTTGACGCCAATGCAGATTTTGGGGATTTCACGATCAAATTTGACAATTTGACGATCAAATTTGGCGAAAATTCGTAGTTTAAAGTTGCTAAAGTTTAGAAACTCTAACTTCAATAATGACAAAGTTCTGGAATTTACCAGAAAGATTCACTGGCCTCTAGCGTAGAATGAACTTTTTCGAAAGTTCTGTAAAGGACTAACAAGGCTATAAAAAGAATGTCATTATTGAGGATTGTGAACAAGAACTTGCCTATTTCTTTTCGTGTATCTTTCTATACAGAATTACAGTAAAAAAGGAAACAGACAGCAGTTTTTTCATTTCCACGAAAGTAGGCGTTGACTTTGCGTCAAATTAGACAATTTGGTATCCACATTTGGCGAAAAGTGGTAGTTACATTGACAAGACTCTCGATAAATTCAAATTCTATTACGATTTCGAATTGTGCAGTTGATCACTATTCCCAAAAAAGCAAAATTCCTGCTCTGTAGTGTGTTTAACCCTATTTACTTGACTTTGGTAGTACGGAAGATTTATCAGATTGTTTCGTGAATACTCGTTGATTATTTATTTTTATGGTACATAAAACAATTTTATTCGACTGTTTTCTGAATATGCATTAAATAAAATGCATTCGTCGACTAGAACCTGCTTATTTCTTTACAATTTGCTTTCAACACAAAAGAATATCGAAAATTTCATAACAATATTATTAACGTCTTTTGAAATCTCTATGACGGTAGATCATATATAAAGCATAAAACCTTTGTATTTTTTTGACATTGTGAATATAATTTTCGCAAATATTTCCAGAACAAAAAGTCACAGAAAGACCAAAAAGGAAGTTGCAGAACTAAGGTAAAGGCACCAGTGTTCGCCACCCTTACAAAAGACATATTAAAATAATCGTTAATTAACATCCATGAATTTGAAACCTATAGAGCTAGATTTTCTGGTTCTTTGGAATCTAGCGTGGCTGGTTTCAAATTCATAGATGTTGTTAAACGCTTATTTTAGCATGCATTTTGTGAGGGTGACTAACACTGGTGAAAATATCAGTGGTGGCGAACACAGGTGCCTTTAAAAACCAATCTCTCTAAAAATGGAAAGGGAAAATTCTCTCAAATTCAGCCATTTTTCATTCAATCGACATGTTGAAAGGCAACTTCTCACGTTGAGAGAAATCCTCTCAAATTATTAAGCGGCTCAGATTTGAGCCAATTGAAACAAGTTATTTTTGAAAGAAATCGGGCCAAATTTGAGTGAACCTGTTTGATGCTGGAAAAAATATCAAATTTCCTCCGCCGGAATCAATCGCGGGTCCATTTTGGTGGCAGACGAATGCGCTACCACTACGCTACGATTTCGTGTAAAAAATGGTCGTATAACTGTCCTCAATCATTCTCAAAGGAAGAAAATATTATTTATCAATTTTTTCTTGTTTTATGCATAACATAAAGCTATGAAAAAACCCAATAAACATCCTTAAAATAGCACTATTGATTTAAAATTGAGGAAAAATTCTAGAAAAGAGAAACTCTATGACAAGCAAACATTTTAGAAGCTTGCAAATTAATTCTGTATAATTTAGTTCGTTTAGAAATATTAATCTTTCTACGCAATGTTACAGAATTTTTTTTATAACTATGAGTTGAAGAAAGAGTATGTCCTAATTTGTTTATACATATTATTAACGATGTCGAGCTTAATTACAATTAAAACATTGTATAACACATTTTTTGAACGATTTACATGCATTTTAATAAATTAGTTTCAATGACTATAATAAAAATATTAAATAACTTTAGACATAAATAAATTTCTGCATTATATAAATACATTGTTCTTTTTCTTTATACATCATACATTTGTTTTTAAAGAAACAGTTTTTAAAAAGACGTTCACTGCTAATTTTATTTTTTTATGACTAACATAACACTCGTGATTTTGTAACTCTACTATTTTTATCAATTGTATATAAAACATTTGTTATATTTATAAAAAAAAATTACCTTTGATAGTTTACTTTTCTAATTATCGAAAGTCCTGAACATATTTTTAAAACAATATATAAATTAATTAATCATGTATATCTAAAAAAATATTTTTCAGGTGTCATTTAAATTATGATCGATAGATGGCACCATCATTACGCAATTTTGTTGAATCAAATGAAAAGTGATCGAAATTCGTTCAGAAAGGAGCTGACCGTTTAACGATGAATTTGATTGAAAAGAATTTTGATCAAAAAAGCCTGATTTTACTCAAATTTGATTTTTTCCTAGTCTCAAATTATGGCTAAAAATATTTCCTTCGTTTTTTAGTAAGCACATTCAGTCTCACATTTTAAGAGAGTGGATGTTATAACAAACCAATATATCAATCTATAATGGTGTACTTCCAACATTTTTTGAGTTATGCGAGACATACACACACTGACATACGTACACACAAACGTCGTGATTCGTGAAAAGTCATGTAAAATAATAGATATCTCTAAAACAAGAGCTCATGTCAAGATCGAAGTTGCAGGTTTACAAATAGATGTCCTGAAATTCGTAAATATAAATTTGGAAGATTCTTTTTCGATCGTTTATTTTTGAGCTATGAGAGATTTAAAAAAAAAAATAAAAAATAAAAATATTCGGGATTACAATACTTCCTTATACTTTCTATAAGGAAGTAAAAATCAGTTTTAAGACAATGTTAAAACATTATTAATATTTTAAATTATGGGAATAATATGATTCTACCATTACACGCGCTTTGAGTATCACGACTGCAAACAAATTGACATCTTTCATAGGTAACTGTAATTTCAAAGATACAAACTTGAGCAGAAAATTGTAAGTGGAAGCATAATTGCCAACTTTAGCACTTTTTGATTATTGGATATTTTTAATAGTAAGTTATTATATGTTTCTGTAATAGTTTTCACTGATTAAATAAATTAAAATTTCTATTAATTTTTTCCAGTAGCTAAATCTGCTAAAATTGGCATATCATGTGACATATAATTTGAATCTGGCTGATATTATCTATAGAATAGATAGACCTAATAAGAACTGCCATTTATGTTTATGATACAATTTACAAATTAATTCAAAAGACCTTTGAGCATTCTAATGAAGAATTCAAAGTTTATGTCCCTTCAGTTGAACAATACTTTATATAACTTAAGGAATTTTCTGATTTTAATTTAACAGAAACTGTTAAATATGATACTTCATTCTTTTAAATATGATACTTCCTTCTGTTAAATATGATACTTATTTTCTTTTCTGTTATACATTTTTATGCATGATTTTTCTCAAGATAAGAAACTTTTAAGAAAATTTCTATTCTCAGTTGTTTTTAAATTTCTACTTAACCTAAAAAATAAACGTCATCTCACAATTAAACATTTCAGACGGCAGAAAATGATTAAATTAAACGATTACAGGCATCAAAATTTTGATAAGATTTTGATATTTTACAAAAGGATGACACCATGTAAAATTATAGATAAATAGTGTGGCATATGGTTTGGAGCTGAATTAGGAAAAAACTAACTTATGATAAGAATTTTCCACTCCCAAAAGTACCATAAATTAAATTTCCTCATTGTAAGACATGATTATAGAAAAAATTTACATGCTGAGCACAATTCTTTGAAGGCAATGATTTTTTATAATAAGCGGTAGAAAAACAGCGAGACTGGTTGCTTATAACTGTGTTAATAATTTAAAAAATTAGTTCAAAATGTGTTGAACAAATTATAGGAAAAATTTTGCATGAACGCATAAGCCCCAGTTCTCTTTTTATTGATGCAGGAACTTGGCATAGATTATTGTAATCCCTTTTATATCAAATATAAAGGAAAGATAAAAGAAATTTAACTGATAGCATCAGTTTCAGTTCTCTATTCATTCATATAGGTACTTGGTACAGACTATTGTAATCCTTTATAGAACAAATATAAAGAAAAGATGTAAGATATTTAACTGTTAGCATAAACCTTTAGAGATCAATACAATAATTCTAGATGGTTGTAACCAGGGCTCGTGAATTACGGTCGCCTGGTCGTCACTGGCGATCAATATATTTTTACTGGCGACGATGTTTCCAGCTTTAAAAAAACTCGACATTTTTTATCTTTATTATTATTATTTAGTTTATTTTTTATTTCAATATTTTGGT
Organism: Salticus scenicus; assembly: GCA_963930645.1. Lineage (NCBI taxonomy): Eukaryota > Metazoa > Arthropoda > Arachnida > Araneae > Salticidae > Salticus > Salticus scenicus. The sequence goes on along the minus strand of OZ005654.1, from coordinate 79,381,479 downwards.
GAAATTTTGGTCCAAGAATCGGCTCCTATTCCACTCTATGTAGTCTTAACTGTCACTGTTTTTATTTCTGCTCCTCTCACTACGGTTTGAGACACTGTGTTCAATGAATTATCATTATTTCAATGAAGCACCATTAGATTTACACCACATTTCTTCATGCATGTTTAACAACTCGGTGTTAAATTAGTGCACTGTTTTAGGGAATAGGTTTACACTGGTCCTGTTTGTGCATTCTTAGAAACATGGTGCTGAATCGTTGGTCGGTGTAATAACGTATCAATGCCGATGGTGTATGTGTTGGTGGAAATAATAAAGCTGGTTTCATGATGTTAATTTTAAACAGGTTTTCCTGATGTATAATTCAAGCCTAGTAAATATTTGGTTTTTATGCATAGAATTCTCTATATTCAAATAAATAATAATAATAATAATAAAAGAAAAAAAAGCGGGCGGTTTTTTTTTTCTCGTTTTACTAGCTACCAGAAACTTTTGCCTAACAATCTTTTTTTTTTCAAATTTCCTATTGCCCTGATTGTTGTAACACTAAATTTGAATGGGAAAACTTATTTTCGAGTTGATATTTATATGTGCCCACCACTAGTACACATACCTTATTACGACTAAACATCTTCGATGTAAATTATTTTTATTTGATTTAAAACATCTATATTAGAATTTCTTAAAAATATTATATTTCAAAAACAATTTATTTTGCCGTTATAAATGGTAAAATTTTACTCTGATAAATGCAATATTCACGACATTTTACGAAAATTTAGCTGCAACATAAATTTATGCATAATATAGTTTAATAAAAAATAAGTAATATTATAAGCGTACTATTCATACAGATAAAATTACCATATTTTAACCATTATTCTTCTGATCTATCCTGATAAAATAAGATTTACCGTCCCTTAAAATGGATGTAGGAAAATGGAAGTTTCTTCCATTGATCACAGTCATTCTTTGCATATTTAAAGCACTATAACAAAAATTCTAAAATAATAGGCGGCCCTATTTTTATTCTAAAAATCTCAAATTTAATTTATCTGAAACTGTTTTCTGAATTACAATATAATATTTTACATTATTTACGACAGATAATGGATAATTTTATCTAAATTTTATTAGTGTTTATAGTCTTAATATATCGACATCTGGCTTATATAAAAACTAACAAATATAATTATTTTGTAAGTTTTTCAATTGACAAATAAAGTAAAATTATTTCAGGTAATATCCCAATCCAATCACTAATACAATATTTTGTAAATAAAAAGAAATAATTCCTATTACTTTAATTTACCCACTTCGTTTTAGATATTTCTTTTTAACAGCTTTGAGACCTATAGTAGTTATAATGACTTTTTGCTCCATATTAAATCTATTCACAGTAACAATGCACAATATCTTACATAGAACATTACAAACATCCATGCCCACACCGGGATTCGAAGTCAGAACCTGGGGATCTGGACGATTGAACCTTACCGACTGAACCTTACCGATTGATCCTTAACGATTGAACCACATGACGCCTTGCTTTAACTTTAATTAATCAAAGGCAGTTTTCAATTTTCAGTAAAAATGAATGTTGTGAGAGAAACAGAATAAGCAATTTGTAAGCAAATAAAATAAATTTCAAAAATAAGAATAATTTTTGATGGCATTTTCTACATGATGAAAATTATTTATATTTAACTGAAACAATTGTTTCCCTGATATCTTTTTTATTCCACAAAAAACAAAATGATATGTTGGAACAACAAAAATTTTGTTAAATGAACCGATTTATATATATATATATATATATATCCCCAACAAAGATGTATTTTATCAGAATCGAAAAGATCACATCTCTCACTCATTGGTTGTTTAAAGAGAAATGTTTCATATAGCTTATCTGTCTAACCAGCGATAGTTACTTTTCTTTCAACTATATCCTTTTGGTCAATCGAAGCATACTAATTTAGTTCATTCTAAAAAATAGTATTGTTAAAAGACAAAATAAATCCACAAAATTAGCCAAATAAAATAAATTTCGAAAAAATCACCTTTCATAATGTGAAAATAGGTCGTGTTTATTTATTTTAGATTTTACTTATTTTTCAATTATACTTTTTCAGTTTATTATATTAGCTTACAAAATTTTTATTATCTATCAGAGTTGGGACTCCCTTCCTGTTTTATGTTTAAATTAAGATATAAATTCTCTACTTTTTAAATTTCTTTGCATACATATTTTAGCAGTATTGCGTTTCAGAACGTCATTTTATTATTAATTCAATTCTGTTTTCATTCCACCAGTGACCAAAAGTTCAGTTCTTGAATCTGACAGACCAGAGGTGTCGTGTTTGAGCCCTCGTTATACTCGTCTACCTAGTTGTTTGGTGTTTTCCATGATTATCTCCGAAGCTCAAGTGAATGATATGGGATTCCTTAGAAAGAACCCCACAAAAGGCATCTCACATGTGTTTGCTACCTAGAATAGATAACCAGCCTTAAAATTAACATCCAATACATGCATTCTACTTTCATTTATTATTCATTTACTTTTATTTTATTTTTTCGCTAAAGGAAGTTGTATTTACCTCCAATAAATAAGAAGGGATCATTAATACACCATGCTGCTGTTATAAACTCTTATTGGGGTAGAGTAGATAACTAATATTAACATCAATACCAATACATCTATTCTACATTAATTCATTATTACTTATTTTTATTTTTATTTTTCATTAAAAGAAGTTGTATTTTCCTCCAATAAATAAGGAGGGATCATTAATACACCATGCTGCTGTTATAAACTCTTATTGGAGTATAGTAGGTAATCAATCTTAACACCAACATCCAATACATCCATTCTACTTTCATTCATTATTACTTATTTTTACTTTTTTTCATTAAAAGAAGTTGTATTTTCCTACACAAATAAGAAGGGATCATTAATACCCCATGATGCTGTTATAAGCTCTTATTGGGGTAGAGTAGATAATCAATCTTAACACCAACATCCAATACATCCATTCTACTTTAATTCATTATTATTTATTATTATTATTATTATTATTTATTTAAAGGAAACTGTATTTTCTGAAAATAAATAAAAATCATTAACATACTATGATATTGCTATAAACTCTTATTGGAGCAAAGTAGATAATCAGTCTTATAGCCAACATCCAATTCATCCATCCTACATTTATTCATTATCATTTATCTAGGGTACGTGCACCAGTCATTGACACTTTTAGAGCAATCTCTGATGTTTTTAATGTTATAGTCATCAGAAAATATTTTTAGAAACCTTAAGGTAGTACATATGGTATGAAAGACATTCAGAACCACATATATGTTAAAATATATACATGTGATATTTTTTTTTTTTTTTTTTTTTTATGAATTTTTATTTGACATCCCCACTCAATGTTCCAGTAATTGACACTGTCAGTTTTTCATTTTATCCTTCATTGGCCCGCTATGTTCCAGTGTTTGACAGTGCTAGTTATTTATTTTACCAGTTATTAGCACTCTATGTTCCAGTGTTTGACATAAAATGTTAAAATTCTTATACGTAAAATATATGATTTAAATATTTTTCTTTTTTATTAATTATTTCGTGGTAGATGTCAATTACTGGAGCATGCCAATCACTGTAGCACTGTACCCTATATTATATTTTTTTATTTAAAGAAAAACTGTATTTTTTGCTTTGAAAAAAATGTTATAGTATATCATGATACTGGTATAAACTCTTATTATACTATATATATTTTTGGTTCGAATTATGTATATTGTTTTAAAACCGTTTATTATTATTTGTCCCAACATTTTATCTTCGAAAAGGCAATATACAAAATGTTTTATGAAATTTTATCTATAACATTGCACGTAATATAATATAATAATAGAATGTAACATTATTTTCTACGCACAATTTACGCTGTTTGAAATTACCATATTGTAAACATAACTCTTTTGATCTGCCCCGATGAGACTATAAAATCATGTAGCATAGAATAGATGCAGAAATAAATTGGAGTTCTTCCAACAAAAATAGATTTTTTTTATTTTATTTTATATAAAAGGCCTTTAACAGAAAACTGCAAAAAATCTCATCTTCTTTTGTATAAAGAAAAATATTATTTGAATTCACTATTTTGAGAATCTGAAGCTATTTTCCAAATTCTAATGCATTCTTTTATAAGTTTGAAATGTTATATAAAGTATTTTAATTTATTTTAAACTCTGTTATGGTGAAGTTTTGTTCATTAAAAAATAAAGTTTTATTAAAAAATAAAAAGGAAATTTAATGTAAAGTATGAATGTTGAGTTCGACATATTTGTTGTTGATTTGTTGTAAATAAGTCATTATTTTAATGTCACTGTGAGGACGTTCCTCACATATATTTACATAAATCTAATTTTTATTCGAAATTTATTAAGTACCAAATTATCGGCTAAATAATATCAGTCCATTCAATTCATTTAACTGAGTAATACAAACTTTCTTTTAATATTATAAGAAATACTTATTGAAAGAGCTCAATTTGTATTTTCCGTTAAGCTCAAATAATTAAATGTAGATTTATTATTTTGTTTGTTGAATAAATATCATTAACTGATGCAATTTTAATCTTTTCCGGTTATTAAATAACTTTTTGATTACCCATCAGAAGTCAACTAATTGGCAGTTCAAAGTATAATTTATTAAATAAATTACTCTATTCGGAAACTCAGCGTCTAATAATATTGCACAAGTTTATTTCATTATAGATAAATTTAGAAATCCCTGTCAGTTAATATCATAAAAAAACTGATTTAGTTTCTAAATTATAATTATAGTGCAATCGTTAGATATAACGGTTTTTGATTCGTCTGATTTATTTTGTTGGCGAAATAATTGGCGATAAGTTTTTATAACGAACTTTTGAGTTCAAAATATTTATATAATTTTATTCGAGAAACAAAGAAAGTATTTGGCATTAAATTTTTTCTGCTTTTTCTAAATATTGGCTTTTCAGCAGTGATGCCAGATGAGGGATTTTGTCCCCATTTTGGGGATTTTTAAGGCTTCTGGGGACAATTTTGGGGACCAAATGTTTGTGGGGACTTTTTTGGGGAATTCTAAAATTTTTGGGGACAAATCTGAGGAATTCTTCAACTTTCTGTCAATGTTGGCAACGTAATGATTTATCCCTACGACTAGAGACTTTCAATAGCTTTATTGTTATTTGGGGATTTTTTTCAAAAATTGCTTTCATTTGGGGAAAAATCTGAACTTAAATCATAGAAAAATCTGCTTGATATATATATATATATATATATATATTTAATTTTAATTTTCCCTTTTCAGTAGAAATCAAGTTGGGGATTTTTTCGAATAAAAAAAAAAAAAAAAAAAAAAAAGAAAAAAACTGATTTGGGGAAATTTGAAGACTTGTTTGGGGAAATAATTTTCGACCATCTGGCATCACTGCTTTTCAGTTCAGACATCCCAGATCTGTTCTAGTGAAGGGAACAGAGATCTGCTCCAAATCATTGTAATTACATTCGCTCTCTCCTCCATTTTATTCGACAATCTCAACGTTTCGCCCTGGATTATTTGCATCATCATTAAATGTTGTACAGCGCTCTGTATTAATTTTTGGAAATATTTATCCTTGATATTTTTGGAAAGTTTCCTCAATAAAGGCATCCTGATGACTGCAATCGACTATTTTTTAAATGTTTCTTGTTTACAATTCCTTGGGAACTTTCTCCATTATAAACGATCAATGCGTCAAGAAATCACTAACTTTTCATAAATTTTAAACGAACTGAAAGCAAAAAGTTATGTATGTATATAAAATGTTTAGTTTCATTTATTTATTTATATATATACATAAAGATAGATTTTTTTGAAAAGTGGTTTAGTTATTATTATGAGTAAATGTAGAATGGGTGCATAATCCATCCTGATATATTCTTTCATTTAACATGCACTCTATTCACATACATATATTCTATTCTTGTACAGAATATACATAAATTTTATTTAGAGAATAGTTAAGAAAATTTCTAATCTCCACTACCTCTTTGTTCAACTCTACAGAAACATGTTATTAAATTACGAATAATACATTATTTTTATTGAAATCAAAAATCGGAATCCAAACTTGAATTTTGATAATATTTTTTCCCCTTTATTTATTTATTTTTTCCTTTATTTATTTATTTTGTTTTTGAGAAATTTTTTTATTTATGTTTCTTTCATTTCAAATATATAAACGTTTCTCTAAATTTAATATCCATTTTCTTATATTTCTATTTTGTTCCCAACAATTCTTTCATACACTACTCCAGTATTTTTGAAAATAATCTGTATTGAGTATTAGGTTTCATAACAGGATCATTTTAATAATGGATTCTGGCCATAATCTACAAATAATAACATTCTCTAATGCAACTATAATATTATTGATTGCATGACGTTGTATAATTTTCATTCTGTTCTGGCTTGAGGATTTTTTTTTTTTTTTAATTATAACATAATACATTTAAGAACTTTAATAGCACTGATAAAAGTAAATTATACATGCGATGAAAACCTAATTTATCAAGTTATATATAACACAAATAAATGACATTTTAATTTTAATCCCATTCATTGATTCTCTCTGAAAAACAATATTGTAAAACTCGCAAAATTCAAATTGAAAAACTGTCAACCACTATAATATTTGTTTTACAAAAGTGATCGATTAAACGGGAGCTATGCAAAACATAAATTAAAAAAAAAAAAAAAAAAAAAAAAAAAAAGAACAAAATTCTTAGCAAATAAAACTTAAATGATAAAAAAAAAAAAAGAAAAATGGAAAATCATTTTTTAAAGGAAATCGATTTTTTCGTCATCGCCATTAGTAAATTGAAAGCGAAGTTTGAAGTTTATGACTTTCGATTCCAACGCGTTTTGTGAAAATTTCATTAGGAAGCACTTTCATCTTCGTTCTAGAAAAATGGAATTCGGTTTTCAAGGACAACAGGAGAAGACTTTTTTTTTTTTTTTTAAGCATTTATTTTTATCTGGTATTTCAAGATTCTCCCTTGTATTATACTTATTTTGCGGGAAAGAACCAATATATATATTTTTTTCTTTGCTTAAAACCTTTTTTTTTTTTTTTTTCGCAAGTACAAGAAAATTGAGAGAAATAACAGAAAAATTTTGGAAATCTCTGAATTTTTGAATTAAATAATACGATTCGGATATTTTCAACCCATTTACTCAGGTTAAAATATGTAAAAAAAAAAAAAAGGATCAACACTTTTAGTGATCTCGCTAGTGGTCTGTATGAATAACTACGTAAAAATATCCTTCATAGTTCCTAGACTAGAGTCTAGGAACTATGCTATGCTATAGGATATAAAGCCTCGTAGAAAGTAACGTAATTTATTTTGTTTGTACACGTGCGCAAAGTGGTAGCGACATGCACACTATTTTGAATAGAGAATATGATATTGTGACTTTAAATAACCTATATCAGTTTCGAGACATGCTAAAAATATTTGCAGAAATCAGAGAGCGGACAGATAGACAATCAAACGATCAAGTTGAAGTTATAAATACGTTTTAAGAAAATAAAACTTCACGAGACATATTAGCCTATAAAATTATGTAAAGAAATGATAAAAGAAACGTTTTCTCATTTATTTTCTTCGTTAATTAACGAGGAAAGTAGATATAAAATGTTTGCGCCGACACGGCCCAGAAAAACAATTAATCCAATAGACAAAATAATTATTAGACAGAAATTAATTAATCATTTAATTAATAGACAAAAGAATTTGTCTTAGCCCGGCTTAGTTTGAGGGTGCTAAAAAAATACTAAACCCGAAACCGGCTCGACGCGGAAACCAATTGAGAACTTCGGCTCAAACCCATTCTTAAGGCCAGCCAGGCTAGGCTTAGGCCTTGAGGCCGGACCTGTGTAGACCTCTAGATCTTGCATTAATTTAATGATAAAGTATGATACGAAAATTCAATGGCTGCTATAACATATGGCTTCAGTGCTAAATCATCTTGCTTCAACTCATTTAATATAAAAATATTTGAAAAAAAGTATATAAGTTATAGTCTTTAATATACGGCTAACAAATTAATGGCAGTCCTTTTATAGCTAATATAAGTTAATTTATTAGTTTTTTTTTCTTCTTTTTCTTTTTTTTTTCTTTTATTTAGTCCGAATATTTTCTTCCTGAGCAACTTCTGATCGAAATTTATTAAGAGATGATAAATAGATCAAAATTAGACCGATTACAAGATGGTAGGTAAAACACTTCTCTGAGTCCTCTAAACTTTAAAGAAAACTCAAAATGTTTTTGAAAAAAAAATTCCAGCTATAAATTTGGTATACGGAAAGATCATTTAAAGTCAGTCAGCGATTACATTGTACGACCTTACACCGATAATTGGTATTTGTAGTTAGGAATACTGAATAATAGTACTTTAATCAGCAACTAAACTTGACTTTTTCCTTGTTCAAGTCTCGAAAGGATAATATGGGTTTTTCTGTTATCAAAGTAGTCATTAGGGAATCATTCAATATAAGAGGTCATACACCATTAATGAGTTGTTCAACTCGATTTAAATGTGAAGTGTTTCAGACAGCATATCGTTATACCAATTAATAGGAATTGTTTTCTTTGTAGATAAATCCAAATTAGGCTTTTAAGTAATAACACATGTGGTTGATTTGTAGAAAAATAATGTTTTACCCTTCATTAAATATACAGGAAAGAGATCCAAATGGAGGAACATCTTTGCTCCTAAAGCATGACTTTGAATAAATAATGGGCATAATTATCTTTCTCTAGATATTTTAGGAGAGAGATGAACCATCGTTGATGCTTCTAGATGAAAAATGTTCTGGCATTCTACGATAATCTTTTTTGTGTTGTAATTTCACAGTAGAAAAAATAACGTTAGACAACACAGTACGTATTATAGTATAACATTAGGTAACACAATACGTGTATGTAAGGTGATTATAATTAAAGTTGTGATTTCAAAACGCCCTAGCTTTAAAACTATACCAGTCAGAATGACTTGCTATTTTACCAGAACAATCGCGAGGCGATGAAATTTTGTTTGCAAGGGAAAAAAAATACTTCCAAAATGTATTGTTAATCATCCATAAGGTTTTGTTTCATTAAGCGCCTCACTTGTTCTTGTGTTTGTCACACTGAGAAAAAAAATTACCGCCTTCATCTAGAATGAATAAATGGTTATTTTCTAAATCCTTTAACTAGAAATATAGATTTCCGAGCTATGCGCATAAGGCACGCTAATAAACTGAATAGATGAAATGGTCGAGAATTTCTAATTTACACATTTCTAGATTGTGCAACAATATTCTGAATTTTCTGAATCTTTTGTATTACGAGACATTCTCGCTTGATTTTCTAGAATTGGGTCATAAACCAAGATTATAGCTGCTGAAACCCGTCTCTTGTATTCACATTTATTTGGAGATATTTTCAAATAGGTTTGTCCTCGAAAGTATAAGCAAACGCTCAAGAATTCTAATACATGTCTCTAGAATTCGCTTTCGAAGGGGACTAGAAAAAAATTTATAAGAAATTTATAAGGATGACATGGAACGATTTTTTCTAGAGCCACAAATTAAATTCTAGATGTCAGGTTTAGAATTTTTTCTCAGTGTATTGGCTTGCCTTATACGCATCGCTCGGAAATCTATATTTCTAGTTTAGGGATTCGGAAAAGGACCACCTATTCGTTCTAGATGAAAGCGGTATATATTTTTTCTCAGTTTATTGTTTTTGTTGTAAACACGTTGTAAACTAAAAAAATGTTGTAAAACCTTGGAGTCTATTGTTTTCTGCTTTTTTATTCTATTGCTAACAACATTCCAGTGTTTAATGAATCCATTTAGGAATTTTTCCTAACATTACCCTGACACTATTTTTTGAACTATTTTTTTCTTTCGACAGACAAAATTGCATTGCTTCAAGATGGTTGTGGTGAAATATCAAAGAGTTCTGATCGGTAGTTTTAAAATTAGAACGTTTTGAAATCGCATATTTAATCACAATCACCTTGTAGTTTTAATTTATCTATAGCAGAAAGCAGTTCGACTTTTGAAATAAAATGATCCAATCAGTCTTATTGTAATTTTTTCGAACACCTGAAAAATAATTATTTTTGCAAATCATTTACCTCCTCAGATATTTGTACACATTTATAGAAACGTCGTCTTTCACTTAAAATGAATACCATTGATCATATAATTAACAATTATTGTATCACTGTATTATTACTTGAGATAATGATAATTTGAGTTGAAAATACTTTTATTGAATACTACTAAAATTTGCAACTTTATATATTTATTTATTTATTTGTAAATTTACAGGCTTTAAAAAAAAAAAAAAAAAAAAAAAAACTTAAACTTTAAAAAACATTTTTGGTGCCTTAGCTTAAAGCCTAATTCCAAGTGATAAATTTCTCTTTTGTGAAATATTTTACTGATCACGGTAAACATAAGGCAAAGTTTCAGAATATTTCAGATTTTAATCGTACTTTTCGATTTTTAAATCATTTCTGAGCATCCAAAACGTCGCAAAAGTATTAAAAATAAAGGTTTAAATTTACTGTTATATTATAGGATTAATTACTACTAGATTTATGTAAAAATAAATATTTATGTTAAATACAATTCTCAACTGAATTTTTGTTCTAAAACATAAAATGGTTAAAAATTTAATTTTTTTGTTAGAAGAGGAAAAAAGAAAAAAAAGGAGCATTTCTATTAAAAATAAATAAATAAACAAATTTATCAAAAATTTCATATTTAAATATTATTCAACGCAATAAATTATTAATCCATTTCTTCTAAAACTGAATTAATGGCTGAACTGTCGAAAATTAATTATTTCGTAGTAAAAAACGAATGAAATATAGCAAAAAATTATAAAAGGGATATATTATAAATGAATTGCTAAAGCGAAAGAAAAATAAAATTCAAAACTGACAACATTTAAAATATCTGTTAAAAAAAAAAACTTTATAGTATTTGAAACTATAATAAATTTATATGCTTTATCTCTAAACTAAAAGCTTATTGTCTCTTTCAATATAACGACCTAAATGCATTTTCTGGCACTATACCAACATCATCCTTTTGTGTAATGTTCAAGAATGAAATAAATAGCATTTATAAAATTATTTTTTGTCTACAGGAAATTATGTTCAAAAGTAATAGTTTAGTAATTCAATCTCATATGTGCATTTGCTTTTCATTTCATCTAAAATGGAGAAAAAAAAATGAAATTTTTTCGCAATTTGTTTAATTTATCAGATTTTTATGCGTGTTTCTTTAATTTTTACTTCCATTACCCTAGTACCGTAGGTAATGGAAGTATTGTATTCGGTCTGAAAATTCGATATCGGGTTTTCACCTCATTTACACGTTTTAAGGTCCCCTGAGTCCAAAAAAGTGGTTTTGGGCAATTGGTCAGTGTGTAGGTGTGTGTGTGTGTGTGTGTGTGTGTGTGTGTGTGTGTGTGTGTGTGTATCTATGTGGAGAATCTTCTGGCTATTATAGCTCAGAAACTAATAAAGATAGAGCTATGAAACTTAAGAATTGAAATACGTCTGGTGTACAGATGAAATTTCCAAATGTTGGTGAAAATTGAAAAACTGGAAGTGGGACCGTAAGTCCGTATCTCAAAAACGGCTCTAACGATTTTCTTCAAACTTGCTATATAAACACTCTATTAGATGTCCTTTCGAATGATATAGTTGGTTAGTTCAGGAAAATTAATAGGCGTCCTGTATAAATAGCTCAATTTCAGGCCTCGCAAAGGCGTTCCTTTAAAAACGGTTGTACGGATTTTTTTCAAACTCGCCATATTAACTCACTTTTAAATATCCTTTTGTATGTAATTATTGTTTTCCGGTCAATAATTGATTTTTTGTTAAAGTTGGTATCTCAAAAACAGCTCTAACGATTTTCTCTTTAGGTCACTTTTATGTTTTCTGACCACATTATCTCTCAAAAATGCATATAATACGTGTAATAGTGGGTAATGAAAGCCGTGTGGTTGTTTCACACCAGATTTTTTAAAGAAAGTAATGGTTAAATAATATAGAAAAGTGTTCTAAAAAGTAAAAAAAAAGTGCTTGTCTCACAGTCTTTACACGAAAAGATGTTGGTAATATTTAAAGGGACACTGACACTTAAATTTTTTGTTTTATATTCTACCGCTTCTCAAAACTTATACTATTATGAAATCTGTCATTTTTTATTCATTTCATTTTAAAGGATAAAAAGTAACTTTAGAGATACAAAGGGTTCTTCATGGTAATAATACACTGAGAAAAAAATGTATACCGCATTCATCTAGAATGAAAAAAGGGTCATTTTCTAAATTCTTAAACTAGAAATATAGATTTCCGAGCTATGCGCATAAGGCACACCAATAAACTGAATAGACGAAATGATCGAGCAATTCTAGTTTACACATTTCTAGATGGTGAAACAATATTCTAAATTGGGTCATAAACCAAGTTTATAGCTGTTGAAACCCGCCTCTTGTATACACATTTATTTGGCGATTATTTTCAAATAGGTTTGTCCTCGATAGCATAGGTAAACGCTCAAGAATTCTAATAGATGTCTCTAAAATTCGCTTTCGAAGGGACCTAGAAAAAACTGTATAAGAAATTTATAAGGATGACATGGAACTATTTTTTCTAGGGCCACAATTTAGATTCTAGATGCCAGTTATAGAATTTTTTCTCAGTGTATTGGAGTGCCTTATACTCATAGCTCCGAAATTTATATTTCTAGTTTAGGGATTTAGAAAAGGACCACCTATTCGTTCTATATGAAAGCGGTATATCTTTTTTTCCTCAGCGTAACAATGGAAAATAATGCCCGATTTCAAAATGCTCCATGTGTATTCAAATTATTTTAAATCTCCAATTTTTCTTCACTCTGTGTTTTTAGTATAGAACTGAACACATTCGTGCATTTATTTTTTTTATTTTTTTATTTTGTCTCGCAGTTACGGAATCAGTTACAAACAAATCGAATTTTTCTCTTGCGATTTCGTAATAATAACAATTTCTTGATTACTAAATAAATACCCAGTTTTGTTACAATCCCACTAGTAGTCAACATTCATACAAATTTTTAAAAGGATGAAAACAAATTTGTATGCAGCATTATAAGTAACTGGTTTTTCTCGAAATTTAGAACCCAAGAAAAATAAAGTTAAAGCTTAAAATTTTCTAAAAAGCTTTTAAATAATGCTTAAGGAACTGTAGAATGATATTACTTTAAAAGTATTGTGTAGCTTCATACATTTTGTAATAAGTATCTGGATATTTTTTATTGCGTCGTTTTTGAAACATTCCATCATTCCTTAGCCCTTTAGAAAAAATAATTTTAGTTAATTTTAGGAGAATAAAATAAGCAAAACGAAATGGTATGTTAGGTACCAAGATTTACAAAATTCCCTTTAAGAAACGAGAGTCATTAGATATTGATAAACTCACAACTACAGAAAAAATGTACACAAACATCAAACCGTCTCAATTATATATATATTAAAAACAAAAACTATATTATTTACGAGACAAAACTTTAGTTAAAATACATTTAAAAACAAAATATACATTTAAAAACATTTAAAATTTAGACGTTTCGAAACCCGCCCAGGTTTCCTCATCAGTATCACTACAACATAATTTGCAAGCATTACATGAATACACAAGGAATTTATAGAAGTACAGAATTTTGAGGAGCGCAGTTATATAAAAATTGACGGACATATAAAAATTGCAGCCAAAATTCTAAAATTGTAATCCATTCAATGGAAACCGATCATATTCCTGACTTCGATAATATAAAAGTTCTAAATTCTGGCTATGATAATGATAAATCACGTATTTTCCTTGAGAGTTGGCACACTGACAGCCATTTCTACAATATAAATGAAGCATGCGCTCTGGCTCCTCAATATTCTGTACTTCTATAAATTCCTTGTGTACTTACGTAATGCTTGCAAATTATGTTGTAGTGATACTGATGAGGAACCCTGGACGGGTTTCAAAACGTCTAAATTTTAAATGTTTTTAAATGTATATTTTGTTTTTAAATGTATTTTAACTAAAGTTTTGTCTCGTAAATTAAATAGTTTTGGTTTTTATTACAGAAAAAATGGTTCTCAAAGAAGAAGCAAAATAAATAAATAAATAAATAATAATAATAATAATAATTTTCTGCCACTTTTTACTGGAAAATAAAGGAATTTGTGTTTTCCATCATTAAACAAAAACTTAGTCTCTTTCTTTCACTGTGCCAAAAATTGATTTCCTTTCTTTTATGTAGCATTAGAGAAAGTAGTGGACCGAATTTGCACATTTCTTTGCGCATTTCGATTTCGCATTCAGAGGCAATGATCCAGTTCCACAGCCCATTGATTCCTTTTTTTTTCTCCTTATTAATAAAAGAAACACTGAAAAATATATTAAAAATTCAACATTCACAAAAGACATTCCCCCCCCCCCTTTAAAAACGACAAGAAAGGAATGGATATCAAAATAGTTTTTAAAAAATTTGAAAACCTTATGGACTTCTTAATTTATAACTTTTAAATATATGACTATAAAATTTTCATACTCCTGCTTTCCCTCAAGAAACACAATATTATTCAAATTCTCTTATAATATTATACATATTATTATACCTTATATATTTTATTTCACAAAGTATGTTCCGTATAGATTTTATCAAACTATGCATCGAAGATTTACTCAATGAGCTTTCTTAGCAGATTTAAATTTTTGATGTAGAATTTTGTGCAACTTTTTACAGATGACTTAACGTGACACGAAGGAAAATGACATGGAAAAAATAAAAGCGATGTCATGAAAGACATGAAATGAGAGACATTGACGAAATGTTAAGATGATCGGTCGATCATTGTCACTCTTTGTATAGACAAATTCAAAATATTCCCTTTTGTCATGTGTTTAATAAATTTTAATTCAATGTGATTCTTGATATTAAAAATCTCACTATTATTGAGCCTTCCTTGATAAATATTGGAAAAATTCTTCAATACCATTTGCGCATGACAAAAGGTCATATGAAGGTGAACTCATTTTTGTAGTAAGTGTTGAATGAACTGCCAAGTTGTACTAGAAGAATTACATTTAGAGAATTAAAAGAATTACAGTTACCCTACTTGTAATTCTACTTTTTATAGTGAGGCTAAAATTCAAACCAATGACCTTGCTATTTTTTAACCACATTTCTTGCGACCATGGGAGCCTCTGGGCAATTTCAGACGAGTCCAGTATTAAGATAAGGGTAATAATCCTTTTCATTGAAAGAAAATAACCGATAAGGGGGAACACCGAATGACTGGATTTTTACAAAATCTCAATCTATCGGTCAATTTGGTCCCCCTCCAATCCGTTGGACTCGTCCTCACTGCTAGTCTTAGGAAATGGGGTTACACTTTATCTTGTATTTATCCACCCTTATTTTTTAAATTAGACACCTAATTGTAATTCTACGTTTTCTCATAAGGCTAAAATTAAAACCGATAAACTTGTTGTTTTACCTTTTTATCCGCCCTTATGTTTTAAATAACCAAAGTTTTAAAAAAGTTTAACTTTCATGTTATTTTTAAACCTATTAATAAATTTCATTTTCCTTCGACTTTCCTTCATTTTCCTGCACTGAGAAAAAAAAATATACCGCTTTTCTCTAGTATGAATAAGAGACCATTTTCTAAGTCCCTTAACTAGAAATATAGACTTCCGACCTATGCGCATAAGGCACGCCAATAAACTGAACAGACGAAATTATCGAGAATTTCTAGTGTACACATTTCTAGATGGTGAAACAATATTCTGAATACTCTAAATATTGTGAATCATTTATATTGCGAGAAATTCTCGCTTGATTTTCAAGAATTGGGTAATAAACCAAGATTATAGTTGCAGAAACCCGCCTCTTGTAGTCTCATTTATTTGCAGAGATTTTTAAATAACTTTGCCCTCGAGAATATAGGCAAACGCTCTGGAATTCTAATAGGGGCTTCTAGAACTCGCTTTCCAAGGGGACTAGTATTTATAAGGATGACATGGAACTATTTTTTCTAGAGCAAAATTTAGATTCTAGATGTCAGTTACAGAAATTTTTCTCGGTGTGTTTCCTAGCTTCATAAGTTGAGTATCTAAAATGTCCCTTGTAATAATTGCCATTTGTGTTACATAGGTCAAACTAAAAGAAATCTTGAATTCTGATTACGTCCACATTCTCGGTATATCATTCAGCAAGAAAATTCTAAATCTTCTATTGCAAAGCATAGTTGAGAGTCTGATCATAGTTTTAATTTTCAGAAAGCCAAAATTATCCTTTATTCTAAACGCGTTTCCGACTTAGATTTTTTGGAAAATTTAGCTATCTATCTTAATCGCGTAAATTTGTTAATGAAAAATTTGATTCCACATTGCTGTCTACAGTTTGGAAAAAAAAGTTTAATTTAATTAAGGGGACTCTCTAACTCTCTACCTATCGTCAACCGAAAGCCGAAGCCAATGTTATTCTATGGGAAATTTTGCCCCATTATAATTCATTAACCAATTTATATTTTTAGACTCCCTTTTCACTTTCTGAAAATTCCCAACTATTAAACAATTTATCACTTTCCAAAAATTGATTTTTTTCGTTTTTAAGATTTCATTTTTAAGCTCAAAAATGAAAACTTTCACATTGTTAAAATTCGCATATTACAACCTCAAAATAAAATATTTAAAATCTTTAAAAATAATTTTTAGAAAACGATAAATTGTTAAAAAGTTGTGAAGTTTCTGAATGTGAAAATGGAATTTAAAAATATATATTAGTTAATAAGTTATAATGGGGCGAAATTCTCCATAAAATAACATTGGCTCTGGCGACTGGGGATGATTGTCATCGATTTTCCTACAGATATGCTTCATGCGGCGTTGAAGAACGCGGTGGTACGCTTTTACTTTATTATTGACCAATAATGTGTACATATAAAGCACACAGGTGTGTAAATAAATAAAATATTCTGTTATTCTTTGATTTTTGAACTTTCATCTTTCTTTTTTACTTCGTTAGAGCGCTACCAGCTGACAAAATTTCATTCTTTTTTTTTTTTTTTCCCAGAAACTTTTGCTGCATAGTCTACATGACATATATTTGAAGTTTCATTCGGGTCCGTTCAGCATAACAGAAGCTACTAGCCTCTGAGTATTCTTGCTTTTAACCAATGTTGAAACCTTTCGTGGTTAAAACTTACGCTTAACGAACATTAGTTTTAACCACAATGTATGTC
Organism: Salticus scenicus; assembly: GCA_963930645.1. Classification (NCBI taxonomy): domain Eukaryota; kingdom Metazoa; phylum Arthropoda; class Arachnida; order Araneae; family Salticidae; genus Salticus; species Salticus scenicus. The sequence continues at coordinate 79,364,091 of OZ005654.1, read as the reverse complement.
AGTTTTTAGCAACCGCAAAAATGCTTTTTTAAAAAGCACGTCATGTACAGAGAAAATTTAAAAAATTGAATTAAAACTTGTAAATTTGAGTTATAGATGCAGTTGTTTATATATTTCTAGAAAAATGCTTTAAAATTCCATGTAAGATATAAACTTTACCATATGCAAACATGTGGATATTGTCTTTCATTGACACAGATTAGATTATGACGTATTTTTTCTCTCAATAAGTACAATCTCAAACACTAATTTCATAAATAATACTGATCGGCATGAAAATTGCCCCAACACCATTTTTGTAAATTCTTATGTAAAATGATCTCTTGAATCCGAATAGAACGGCCATTTTGCCCTATCACCCACCGTTTTTTCGTGGAGGCTCCCCTCTATTTTTACTATTTTTCGGTAATTTTATGACTATAAATTTGATTTATAGTGGAGAAAAGAAATATTTTAACTGTTAAATATCTTCTGAGGGTCTAAAGAGGGGGAAAATTCTATAACATGAAAATTTGCAGCAAGGGAAAGACTTGGGGAAGGGGGGGGATTTGCCACTGAAATTATAAGTTACATTTATTATATTTCATTAATCAATTATTATTATCACTTATTATACATTATATATTTTTTATTTTTAAGAGTTAAAATAATTATTTTCCATTCTCCAAATCAAATTCATGGCCATAAAATTACCAAAGAGTGATAAAAGTTGAAGGAAGAGGTGACGTCCCGAGAAAACGGTGAGTGATGGGGCAAAACAGAGGTCATATACGGATTTAGGAGGTTATTTTACACAAGAATCAGCAGGAACGATATCAGGGCTCAACAAAAATTTTTTTTGCAGCGTGGTGTAATTCCAATTTTCAGATTGCAAACTGTTTCATTTTTTCTCATATCTTGAATGAAAAATTATATATAATTATATAACTAACGCCGATTTTCATAAACAAATAATTTCACATGAAAATGCATTGGTTCTGTCATTTAAATATAAATAATTGCCCTAATAGCCGCAAACGATGTCAAAAGTTCAGCTGAATTTTTCGTACAATTTACTTTTCTATGCAACTTGGAAAGATGCATCTATACAGAATACATGCATATATGTATATGTGCATCTATACAGCATACATGCATATATATATATATATATATCTGTACTGATAAGTATAAAGGATTTAAGTCCATATTCTTGATTTTTCAGGAGACGAAAAATAAAATTTAACTAGCTAAAAACAAATCAGAAGAATCGATTAGGAAAAGGGTATTTCGTTGATTTATACCCTTTATACCATTCAGTGGTTGTTAACCTTCATTTAATAACGGGAAAAATTGAATTAAATATTTTATACCATATATGAATGGTAAATTTCTGAATTGGTCCTTTTTTTACCAATGGATTTTCTCAAAGACTAAATGACATAGAATTAAATCCTTTATACCAATCGATAGAGAATTTTTTTCTGAATCTGACTATGTACTTAACTCAAAATCGACATTTTTGGACTTAAATCCTTTATACTTATCAGTACAGATATACGTTGTACTACAATGTTATTGATTATAAACTGTTGAGACTGACACTATTTAAATTCAATATAAATACTTCTGCACTGTTAAAAATGGTTTCTTAAAACTAGAAAAAAAAGTTGGTTTTACATCTTATTATTAACAAAATTTATAAAAAATTATATGCTGGATAAAAATTATATGTTCGATCGCACAAAGACTTAGTAAACTTCTTAATTTCTTTCATAACTAATATTTTTAAAGAATCTCAAATGTTAGTAAAAAGCTACAATATCTTTCAAATGTGATATATTTTTTTCTAAATGAAAAGGAAACTCTCTTTAAAATTTTTTTTGCATATAACTAAAGAAGGAAAAAATCAAATGAAATACGTCAGGATTAAATCTATAAACTGGGAATTAATATATATTTCTTTTTTCTGAAATGTATTTTATCAAATCGAATCCTTTCTGTCTTTCGCAACAAAACTAAATCGATACTTCGAAAAATATTTAGTAGAATTCCTCAAGCGATACAAAATCGATGTGTACGTGGCAAAAGGTGTCGCACAATTTTCTCTTCGGATTCGGAAAGAAACACAAATCAATGCCTGAAAATCAATAGAAGATACATCTAAATAAAGCCACATTAGGGTGACATTGATTACAACTTTTTTTTTAACATTTGAAATGATGTGATTTATTGCTTTAATCATCATATTTTGCCATGAAAAGTTAAATTCTCATTTATGACTTATTTAGTAATTTCCATACACTTATTCATGATTCAAATATAAAGTTATATAGACTCAGTTACTATAAGCTGTTAAAAATAGCGTAAATTTTAAAAGAAATAAATTTTAAAAGTAAAGTATATTTCTAGTTATTGAATTAAAAATAATTATAAGATAGGAAAAACTTTTTATATACCATGTTTTAAATTTTCTGATGAATCATAGAGCTCTTATCAATGTGCATAAAATTTTTTAAAGTGATATGACGTCAATTTTTGTGGAATGCATAATTTAACTTTTTATAATTTTTTTAAGTTCACGTTTAATTAAATATATTTATTTTTATGTCAAAAGAAAATGAACTCGTAAATTTCTTTTGGCAACAATTAAATTATAGCTAATATACTGGCTATTTTAACGCTATTAGGATGTTATTATTTTCATATTTTAATTAATTACAAGAAAACTAATCAAAAATTCGAAAATCGGACTTCGGAGTATTGTGTTGTCACCGGGTTCTAAGCTACTGTGAAAGTTTCAAATGTCTATATAGTAGGGAAGTTAGTTAAAATTCGATTGCAAGATTTGTACCGGACAAACAAACAAATAAGAATAGAAGTTAATAAAAACAACGTAATAACATGCATGATTTTATTTAAATATTCCCTACTAGGCTGTAAAGGAGTATAAATATTTCATTTTGCAAAAGTCACTATTTATAAAAGCAATAATTTCTTAGCAAATTAAAAAAATTCTTTTTAATAGCGTGACATTATTATTATAAAAAGAATAATCAAGTAGAGGTTCATGTACTTTGAAGATTACGATTTTAATATTTCTCTATATATTAAAAAAGGTTACTGTTGCTGGCGTCAAATTTTTTGTCTGCGATCGCACCTCCTCACGGAGAACAGCGTCCTTCGCGTAACGAGATGTATCAATGTTTGCAGAATACTCTAAGGAAGACATTTCAGCTGCTTAGAAATCTCTATCATTTTAATTAACGAAGTTATTAATTAAAAACGTCGGTTTATAAAAGTACTCTCGTTGCCACCTTCAAAAAAGTTTCTCTTACGACGTTGTTTTTCTGTCATGATGTTATTTTCCATGGGAAAACATAAAATGTGATCCATGGTGCAAAAAAAGAAATAAAATAAATATCAATGTAACGAAGAATTTTTTCGCCTATTTTTTTTCCTTTTAGAAAATTAATTTTCTTGCTGGCAATCTGACATGCTGTTTATAATTTTTCTTTGTAAGTTTTTTTTTTTTTTTTTTTTGTGTGTGTGTGAATGAAAAAATAGTAGTCTGTAGAATTGACTGCATTTCTTTTTATCTTTAAAGTGTTTTTAACTTTTTTCTTTCTTTTTTTTATATATAAAAACATATTAGGTCGTTGCAAAAGTTCGTGCGGACGCGGATTATTTTATTGCCTCCAAAGACGAGAGCTTCTATCGCCGTGGTATACATTTGTTACCCGAAAAATGGGCAAAGGTTATAGAAAGTAATGGAGAGTATTGTGATTAAAAATTGTCATTTGATTTGATGTATTTTTATGAAATGAAGCAATAAAAACCCGCACGAACTTTTGCGAACACGAAATATTTTAAAATACTTCGAATTTATTTTAGCATTAAAAAATAGTCAAGTTCAAACTCATTTAATTTCGCACTCATATTTTTTTAACTTTACAGAGTTAGACATTTCTATAATACATTTCATATTTCTAATTATGGCAAGGAAAAAATTCATCCCCTAAAAAGTGAGGGCATTGGGGAAAATATGTATTAAATATTTTTCTTTTCTTTTCTTTTTTTTTTTTTTTTTTTTTTTTTTTTCTTAACAAGCAGTTATACCAAAAAATTTATCCCAAATAGTAACAAAAATTTAAAAGTCACCAAGGGGCCATATACTAAAGCTGTAACGCAAAATGGTCTAGATATTACAAATTTTTTTCTATTCTAAAACAAATTTACTGATTTTAAGCATAATATTTCATTTTAAAAAAATGTGGTATTAAGTATTATGTATTTCAATTTGACATTGAGTATGGGAATTTGTATAATATTGTTTCGCTTTTGCCTTGTGTTATGCACTATTACTATTCCTATTCAATGAAAGTCAAAGCAATTAATAGAAGCCTCGAAGGGATTAATAAGTGAAGGGAGCCGGGGACAAGCGAAGTCTCCCTCGGAGGTTGGTGAGCGGGGCAAGCAGGGGAACACAGCCCCTAGTTATTACTAAAAAAGTAGTAAATTCGAAAATATTTTACGTTTCATATATTTTACATTGAAAAAATCTATTTAAATAGCTAATTTAATGAAACAATTTGCATATATAAAAGTAGATTTGTTTTGAATAGTTTTTGTTTTTGTCTAAAAAATTGTATCCGAAGGAGAAAACACGATTTGAATGTTTGCTCCTCAAATATTGTAATGACTTTATTATGATATCTTAAATCATTACAATATTTAAGGAGCAAACATTCAAATCGTGTTTTCTCCTTTGGATACAATTTTTTAGACAAAAACAATAACAAAAAAAGAAAAAAGAAAAGAAAAAGAAAAAGCACTGTGAAAAAAAATACACCGCCTTCATCTAGAATGAATAAATGGTCATTTTCTAAATCCTTAAACTAGAAATATAGATTTCCGAGCTATACGCATAAGGCACGCCAATAAACTGAATAGATGAAATGGTCGAGAAATTCTAGTCTACACATTTCTAGATGGTGCAACAACATTCTGAATATTCTGATTCTTTTGTATTACGAGAAATTCTCACTTAATTTTCTAGAATTGGGTCATAAACCAAGATTATAGCTGCTGAAACCCGCGTCTTGTATTCTCAATTATTTGGAGATATTTTCAAATAGGTTTGTCCTCGATAGTATAGGCAAACGCTCAAGAATTCTAATAGAGGTCTCTATAATTCGCTTTCGAAGGGAACTAGAAGTTTTTTTATAAGAAATCTATAAGGATGACATGGAACTATTTTTTCTAGAGCCACAATTTAGATAGATTCTAGATGTCAGTTATAGAATTTTTTGTCAGTGTATTGGCGTGCCTTATACTCATAGCTCGGATATCTATATTTCTAGTTTAGGGATTTAGAAAAGCACTGCCTATCCGTTCTAGATGAAAGCTGTATATTATTTTCTCAGTGTAATAAATTAAAAAATCATTAAATTTGAAACCTAATTATCATTTGTTTAGATGAATTACTAGGTACTAGGAAAATATATAGACATGTCTATGAAGATATATAGACATAATATTTTTAGAATAAGATGAATGAAAAATCCCTAATTAATTATTTTTATTTTTGGCGAAAACAGAGTTTGAACGTTTGCTCCTCATTTAAAACTCAAAAAAAAAAAAAAAAAAAAAAAAAAAAAAAAATCATTATTGGTCATTTTAAACAATTTAATTTCAAATGCAGAGCCAAAAATTAACATATAAAATTAATATTATGCTAAATCTTTTTGTAAAATATTATGTTTTATGGTAATGTTTACTTACTACGATAATTTAAGCATATAATTTTCAAACGCCACTAGATAATAGTGTTCACTTAATTAAATAATAATGAAACAGTTAATTAGCAGATAACCTTTGACGTAGTAGCATGTTCGATTTGAACAATCGCTAGTATTAACTTTAAGGATATTTGTTAACTTAATTAGAGAATTTTGAAATCGTTGCAAAGATTTATTGATAACATATCATAACGTGTATAGATGAATATAATAATAAACACTAGAATACTGAAATGAAAAAAAAAAAAAGTTTTAAACAGTTTCAATGAATAATATTCATTAATGCTTGTATATTATTGCAATCAAATTCCCCAAAACTCTTACTTGTAAAATTTAAAGCATCGATAACATTTTAAAATCTCAGGATATTCAGCAGATACCTATCATACAGCATATTCAGTCTCAGTAGAATAAAAAAAAAACATTTGCATGCAGAAAAAAATGTATTATCTATATCTATATCATTATATAAAGCGCAAAAAATTGTTTGTTTGTGGAGGGTAATCTCTGAAACTACTGAACCGATTTAAAAACTTCTTTCACTGACCGAAAGCTACAGTATGCCATATTGTTATAGGCTATATTTAATTTTGATAAAATAAATTTTAGTTTAAAATCTGAGCATTTTAATTAAAATCCCCATAGAAGCCGTAATAGAAATGGAAATAATGAAATATTAAAAAAATTAGCTGCTGCCAACATAAAAGAAACATTTACATATTCATTTCGTTTTTAAAATATCTTGACGTGAAAAGAAAAGAAATATATTTGCACGTGCATTAAGTTTATTTTTCTAATAATTTAATTTGATATGATATGATATAATATAATGATCTAAGCATCAATGTTTAAACCACGGAGTCTTTATTACTCCGTGGTTTAAACTGATGTGTGTAAACGAAATTGGAATTTAAAAATAAATAAATAAATAAAATAAAATAAAATAAGAAATTCTATTTTATAATATTATTTATTTTAATTTATAATTTTTGCCAAAAAGATTTACGAATTAATTTATTTTTAGACATATAATAAAATATATTTTCACGCGAACAATAATATAAAAAGTGAACTGGATTTTTTGTAAAAAAATAATAAAGATCGAGGAAAATTATTTCCCCATTTTAATCCCCATATTTGGATATAGATATGCATTAGTTATCATATGCATCCGTTAGATTAAATTGTTTTTGTTGTAAAATTGATAAAATTGGAATTTTAAATTTCAAAACTCTAGAAAAAAAATGGCAAATTTCCATATTCGATTGAAAACATAAACATTTCATTTCAAAGGATGATATTTACACAATAAACATCCAACTAATAAACTAATTAAAAGGGGAAGGATAAATATTCTATCATAATTTGAAGTCAAATTTGTTTTCAAATGTCTAAATAAAGTATCTGATATAATATACTAATATGTTGCAGCGGAATAGATTTGATATCCGTCATCCTTGGCAGAAAAAAAAATTATCGCCAAATTATCTGGCGAATATAACTTAATTCCTTTCAAAAATCATGGTTATTTTAAAAACTTACATTAAGAGTGTAACGAATAATATGAAACAATATTTCGTACAATACATATTACGAAAATATACATCTGGCATGTATATTTTCGTATTACGTTTTTGATCGCCAAATACAAAAAACGCCAAGGGTGACAGTTTTGAAATTTAAAATTAAAATTTTGTCAATTTGACAGCAAAATAACTCAATCTAACGCATGCATACAATAACTAATACATATCTATACCCAAATATGAGGATTAAAATCGGGAAATAATTCTTCTAGAATTAAAAAAAAAAAAAAAAAAATCCAATGAGCGATTAACATGGAAAATCTTTTTCTTGCATCCACGGGCGGTCAGTGATGTCATACTTCGCTTGCGTATTGAGATGTTTAAATTTATTTGGCGACTATTTTTAGCAACTAACAGTTATGGCAAGTAGCTCAATATACATAGCGCATACAGCCATTACTGAAATGTAAATAGCATTTAATTATTTGAGTTACATTATGTTGACTGGAAACCTATTTAATATACCTATGCTCTATAGCTATACTAATATATAAAAAAAAGAAAGGTTTATATGCATATGTAGAGAACGATCGCTAGAACTAAAAAGCCGATTGCTTTTTTTTTTTTTTTCTTTCAATAATCAAAAGTTACACTGTCTCTCTCTAAGTGCTAGAAGCTATAATAAATTTTGGTAAAATAAATTTTTAATTAAAATTTTCAATATTTTAATTGAAAACAAAGCATAGATTTGATATCTATCGTCATTGGCGATTTTTGTATTTGGCGATCGAAAACGTAATACGAAAATCTGTATATTATCGTAGTAAATACGAGATGTATGTGTTTACTTCAATTACCCTACTACCGTAGGTAGTGGAAGTATTGTATAGGTTTTGGCAATTGGTCAGTGTGTGTGTATATGTGCACGTGTGTGTGTAATCTTCTGGCTGTCATATCTCCAAAACTAATAAAAATAGAACTACTAAACTTCACAAGTGATTCAGGTCTGATGTACAGATAAATTTTCCAAATTTTCGTGAAAATTGAAAAACCGGAATTGGGTCATCGAAAACCAGAAATGGGACCCTAAGCCCATATTCAAAAACACCTCTAATGATTTTCTTCAAAGTTGCTATATAAATAATATATTAGATGCCCTTTCGATTGAAAAGTTGCTTAGTTCAGGAAAATTGATAGGCGTCCTCTATAAACAACTCAATTTCAGACTTCGCAAGTGCGTTCCTTTAAAAACGCCTGTACGGATTTTTTTCAAACTCGCCATGTTAACTTCCTATTAAATATCCTTTTGTATGTAATTATTGTTTTTAGGTCAATAATTGAGTATGTTAAGTTTTGGTAAAAGTTGGTATCTCAAAAACGGCTCTAACGTATTCTTGAAAAAATTTTCTTTAATCCAATTTAGATAACCTTTCTCAAGTATTACGTGCTTATTACAGGAATATTAACGGTCATCCTGATTAGGTAGTTCAGTTTTAGATCTCGGAAATTCGTGTTTAAAAAAATAACTATCTATTTTTTTCCCCTTATTTTTTAACTCGCTGTGCAAACTCTGTTGTATGTGTCTTTATACGTGTATCAAGTTTCTCTTACTCGAAAATCTCAAAAAATGCAAGTAATATCTCCAAAAAATTGTACATATATTACGTGTAATAGTGGGTAATGGAAGCCGTGTGGTTGTTTCACACCAGATTCTGTAATAGTATATATTGTACGAATATTGTTTCATATTATTGATTTCTCCTTTAATATACATTATTAAAATAATAATCAATTATGGAAAAAATTAAATATATTTGCGAAATGAAAAAATAAATAATAATTAAAGCTATTATGACGTCAATTTTATCAAAAACATTTTCATGTCATAGGTTTATTTTTCAATATTTTTTATTCATGAGTAAAGAAATGTTTCTTTTTATGAAATAAATAAATAAATAAATAAATAGCATTAAGTAAAAATTGCCAACATTTAACAACTAATTAAAAAAAATAATTGTAAAATTATATTTTGACTTTCCAGTTAATAATATTGCCTGACTATAACATATAAACTGATATATTTCTTGATTTTTTACATATCAATCCATCTTTAACTAAAATTTGTTCATCAGTGCGAAGCCGGACGGGTCAGCTAGTATTTAAATAAACTGGATCAATTGGTTTCAATTTGATACTAAATGACATGCAATTTTCTATATTGTAATTAAATATTGTCATTCGCAATTCAATAATTTTTTTTTTATTGAATAGAATAAGCAATAGAAAAGTATTTTAAGGACTGTCATAACAAAAAGAACACTTTTTTCTTAAATTTTCACCCTAGCTTTGCAGTATCTCTTAACTATTTTAACTAGAAGTGAACTAATACCTATTTTTAGAATTCTTTTTAAGTATTTCAATATATAAGATTACTATACCCTGCTCTTGTCAATAGGTACTGGAGATTTTTATGAGAGTTCTTGCTTCATCATCTCCATTTTTAAGTATGAATTGTCTTCGTTGACGTAAAAGTTTAAACAGAAAAAAGCACTCAGTTTTAAAGAAGAGTATAAGATAATCCTTGGTGCATTTTTACTTAATTGTAAAGTAAAAAATGACTTTTTAATTAAATAAAAAAAAAAACGTTAAACGCTTTTTCTTTTTCTTTTTCTTTTCTTTTCTTTTCTCTCTTTCTATTTTTTTTTTTCTTTTTTCCTTTTCTTTTTTCTTTTCTTTTCTTTCTTTTTTTTTTTTTTGATATACTGGTACTTATCTTATTCTATACAACATGAGTTTTTCTTTTCAAGTATAATCAAATACGCATGTGAGATTCTTTTTCTTCTAATCTATATAAATAAAGAGAAGTGTCAGCGTATTTGTATGTCTGTGTGCGCTTTGGTTCTCCCACTACTGATCGCAGAGCTACAAAACTTGGCAGTTGGATACCTGGGACCCTATAAGTATGCACCTTACTGAAATATTTCTGTTTTTCTTTTTTTTTTTTTTTTTTTCAAAATTTCGAATTTGATTTTTAGTATTATTATAATTATTATTACTATTATTATTTTCAATTTTAAATATTGGCTTCTATGTTTCATTTTTATAAAATTTATTTTTCCATTTTAATCGTCTGCGTATCTTATCAACGGCTATTACGCTATTTATTTGTTATTTGTTTAATTCATTCACACACACACATTTGAAGGTGAAATCTCTATTTTTTTTTTCTTTTAATTTATTATATGTGTCGAAGATCAAATGGTAATAAAAAAAAATATTTATAACAGTTACGTTTGTGTATAATTTTTATTGTAAAACCATTTTTTATTTTTTATTTTTCATTTTTTTATTAATTCCTTTCAAAGGAAACTTTTTTTTTCAATTTATTGTATTTATCGAGAAGAAATGGTAATATATTGTAGAAAAGATTAAACATATTAAAATTTCAGCTCAATTAAAATTTGTTTATTTTTTTATTTTTTTAATTCCTTTTAAAAAATATATACTTTTTATTTTTATTTTTACATTGGTCAGAATCATACGGTAATAGTTATAGTGCAAAGAACAAGGGCTATAAAATACTACAGGGTTCAAAAACTAAAATATTTAATAGATGCTGAAATACAGTCATCCTTAAAATCGCAGTTCTTGAATAATAGCAGATCCACCTAACGTCGATAAATACTCAAATTAAAGTACCGGGAAAGTCCGTTCTGCAGGCAGTGGGAATCTGCACCTGATGCATTACGGTCGGAAAGAAAGTTGCCGTAGGCAGCATTTACATAAAGCGAGGTTAGATCGATTTCAGTGCTTTTTTTTTTTTTTTTTTTAAATTTATAATGTAATATAAAAAAATAAATAGAGATTCAATTCTTTTGAAATTTGGTTTAACTATAACGACCAGTGAAGCGGGTGTAGCCTGCTAGTATGAAAAATTTTACTCCAGTAACATATAACAGGATACGGTATTACATTTTAAAAGAAAATGAAAAATTTAAACATATAAGATAAATCATTTTGCTAAATAATCTATCAAACTAAATAGAAACTTACATTTTTAATAATAAGCTAAGTAATGGAAACATAAACTACAGTCAGCTGAGCGCTTTTATTGAAATAGACAGTATGTAATAAAATAATGTCAGACATTTCTGGAAGTAAACGTAAATTCTAACTTTAACACTTATTTTTCAAATATATACACTTAGAAAAAAAATTATACCGCCTCCCTCTAGAACGAATAAGTAGACCTTTTCTGCAACCCTAAACTAGAAATATAGATTTACAAGTTACGAGTTATGCGTATAAGGCAAACAAACAATCTGGATAGACGAAATGATCGAGAATTTCTAGTCTGTACTTTTTTAGATGGTGAAACAATATTATGAACATTATTGAGATTACGAATCCTTTGTATTGAGAGAAATTCTAGCTTGATTTCTTAGAACTGGGTCACAACCAAGGTTATAGGTACAATCGGTAACAAAAGTGTCCGAACACTAGCAAAAATTAAAAAAAAAAGACGCTTAATACAGTTTCGCGAAATAAATCCTTGTCGAATCCTGTTTTTAGACTGACTAAGAACAGGATTCGACAAGGATTTATTTAACAAAACAGTATTAAGTGTACTTTATTTATATAGGAATTTTTGCTATTGTTCGGAGACTTTTGTTAACGACTGTATCAAAACTCGTCTCTATCAAAACTCGTTTATTTGCAGAGATTTTCAAATAAATTTGACCTTGATAATATAAGAAAACTATCTAGAATTCTAACTGAGTAGGTTTTACGTCGTACTAATGCTACACTACCACAAGAATTACTGGACATTACATTATAAAGTCCCATTTTTAAGAATAATTAAAATTCTTTAATAGAAATCCAGTCGAAACTACTTACTGGAAGAGTCGGTTTTTAGCGTAAATTTGGGCCCTCCATGGCCGAGTTGTTATGTCACCACAGCGCTAATCGTCTTTTAGCGAAGGAGAGTGGGTTCGATTCTCCCACAGGCCCTAGGTGTTTTTACCAGTTCTTCGTTTTGTAATCTTATCATGTGCTATCTTTCTTTATCTGGATGAAGATTTACAAGTGGAGTTCGAGTCAATCATACAAGTCTGATGCATATGTTTCAATAAGACAATGAACAAAATTGAACAAATTCGTTTAATTATAATTTCTCTGCTAATCCTGGTGACACTTTTAATATTAGTAGAATTTTATTTATCATAAAATATTCTTATTGAATAACCATTTTGCAAAAATAGATATGAAGGCGAAGTTTTCCATTTCCTATATTCACGTTAAAATAATAATAAATAAAAATTCTTTGATACAAAATAAAATTAAGCGTGCAAAAAGAAAAAAAAAAAACTATTAAATATAATTAAATCTACATATTGGAGTATTTTTTCGATAGGTGCAAATATATCAACTGCATTAGAATTTCCAATGACATCTCTGTTCAACAATTTCAAACTTTTTAAGAATTTATGCAGAGCTGCTCGGCAAAGCGTCAAGCTCGTAATCAGATAAAATGGATCGATACCGGACTTCGATACTGGAACATGTCGTAGACCATTGCGTACATTAGTCGTACATTTGTCGAAGACCATTGCGTAGACCATGACGACTGGTGCACGTGAAATCTTTCGTGGTGGGATTGTTCTCCGTGCTGCATAAAATTGATGCTTCTGGAGATACTGAAGCAGAGAAGTTATCTCCTCCGTGGAGAATTAAAATTGCGATGGCATGTCGCTGGAAAACCCCTAGGGTTAATTTCCAGAAATGCCGTTAATTGCTCAATGCGCAGCTCTTGTGCGACGTTAAGCCTGATTACCCTCAACATCTATGAAACTATGCAGAAGGTCGTTCGTACTTTTTGGAAACGATTTTGTATATATATATTTGCATTTTAAGCACAAATCTGGCAAGTTCAGAATAACTGTTTGATGCTATTTTAGTTTTTATTAGAACATAGAATAAAAGATTTACTTTGAAATTTCCATGTAAAATTGATAGATGGATTGAAGGTTACATAATTGCGATGTTCGAGGATAAATATTCGTGTCAACAAATTTTAAAGCGGTGTAAAAAATTAAGATTACCGTAATTTCTGGTAGATACCCCGCAGGTTATATAATCCAGTTGTGCACCAGAAATTTCAATTGATAAATAAATTTACATTTGTACGAGCTCTTCCTTCGGAAAGTATAGATTTCTCTATTAAATAAAATTTCTGGTGAAGAATTGACACATCTTACCTGCGGGTTATCTACCAGAAATTACGGTATTTCAATTTAAAAAGAGGTGTTTATACTATATTAAATTTGAAAGGAAAAGAAATGTCCAGGAGAAAGTAAAAATGAAAATTTTACAACAATATCTCCTTCTAAGACTGCTCACTCACAGGTAAATATCAAGAAAGTAAAGTCTGATCCTAAAAAAAAAAAAAAAGATCAAAAAGCTTTTTGGATTGAAACAAGGAATGTCTTCTGGCATTTGTAATCCTTCATTTCAAAAATTTGAAGCTAAAAAAGATGTTTAAATACAAAGTTCATCTGCTTTTTTCAAGATATATTGCAGAAATAATAATAATAAAAAAAATTATAATAGCAAAGTACGTTTCAAAAATCACCCAAGTTCTGGAAAATTTGTGACAGTACACGGTGAGACATATGTATATTTAAGTAATTGTAATTAAAAAAGAAAAAGCATTTTTTGTTTTTCATTATTCAGCTGAAGAAAATGACCGTACAAAATGGCTTCGTCGGAGTATAAATATTTCCCGAAAGGATTCTTGGTAATACAAGATTTTTTTACAACGACAAATAAAAAAAAAAAAAAAAAATCTCTAATAAAATCAAAAATTATTCTACTATCAACAAGTATTTTAGAAGAAATTTTAGCCTCATACTGAAAAGATATTTATAAAATTAAACTTCATATGAACAAAACTTCAACTGGCACTTATTTAGCAAATAAAAAATCAGAGTGTATAAAGTGTATTCCCTTTAATAAAATATTTGAAAATTTTCTTAGTGTTTTCCCAGAGGACTTTTACGATATTGGTTTATTAAAACGGTATCTAAGAATATAGAACGGACTTTTAAAAAAGTCTCAAGAAGAGTGAAGTAAAAAAAAAGTGCTAAGAAAAATTTTACTTTCATGTAAAATTCGAGATAGAGCCGTTGTCAAGATATATTACTCTCAAATACAAGCCAAAAATATAACAAACATATATAAGAATAAATTATCAATACCATTTCCTTAAACTTCGAACGACTATCTGTAAAAATGGAAAAATTGAAAACATCCTCTATACGTAATATTAAGAATATTATTGTGTATCTTGGTCTTGTTAAAATGTTTATTCTAAAAACCGTTATTATTTTTAATAAAAGCCAGTGCAAATGCCTTAGAATCTGTTTCGAACCAACTTCTGTACATTGAAATATAATTTTTATAATAATAGGCAAGCGATCGTAATATGATGTCTCTAAATATTAGAAATATTTAATGTAAAGGGATTCTTTTAAAAGAAAAAAGAGCTTTAATTTTCGATTAATTTTTAAAATCATTATACTTGCTCGTGCTATATTTCCATATAATGATTCAGTCAAGGTTTTTAATTTATTTTTTAAATAATTAATTATGATAAGCATCTAAAGAGAAAAAAAGCTTTTATGTTTCTTTTATCGTACCCTGGCATAAAATATATTTCGTTATTTTTTATGTGGTATAATAAACAGAATTTAATCAATTATATTTTCTATTATGATTCTTTCAGTGATTTGCTTTATATTAATTTTCAAAATTATTAAATGAAAAAGAAAGAATTTCCTCTTGAAAAAAGAAAAGAATTCCTTTAATTATGTGGCGGAAAAAAAAAAAAAAAAAAAAACTGCTAATCATAACTGTTTTTTTCATTAAAGGAAGTGTTCGCAGAAAAGTACCAAAATAACTGACATAAAAAAACAACATATAAAAGCAAAATAAAAAACAAATATTAAAGATGTCTTGAAACAGGAAGAAGCAAGAAGAGCGGAAATAGAGATAGAAAGCAAAATGCTGATAGCACTGTCAAAATAAAAGAAAATTGAAGCTAATCAAAAGAAACTAAAAATGAAGCAAAACAGATGCGATATAAATAGGATGAACTGTTAAAGTAAGGAAGTGTATTTAAAATATGAAATTAAATGTTTTCCTAGAAACAAAACTTGTAAATTAGTTATATTTTATTTAGTAATTAATGAACGAGTTATGAGATTGACAAAATAGGTAAATAAGCCACTGTTTTTATTTTTAATGTATTAACTGAAAAATATTATATATATGTATGTACATTTTTTTTTTTTTTTTTTCAGGAAAAAATGTAATTATCAAACTTAGCATGAATCCAAGAGCAATATTTTTTTCAGAAAGAACTCTTAAGGCTCTAGAAATGAATAATGCGAGAAAACTGTTTTACAGGAGAAAACAGGAGAAAACTGTTTTACATTCAGATGTTATATTTATGTGTTATTAATGTGAAAAATATTCTTTACTGATTTAATGCGACTTTCCAGATATTTTATAGTTACCCTTACCAGGCATTTAAACAAATTTTAATTAATGAATGATTTAGTAAACAAAAGTGAAAATTAAAAATAAGATGTTTGAGTATTCTACCCCAAGCTCGAAAGTTTTACAATGGACTGTAATGCATCCAAATTCTTTTATGCGTCTCTGTAAATATATAATTTGTAAGCACACAGTTTCTAGTTACGGTCATTCTATAGCAAAAATTTAAAATATATATAAGTTTATTTTAAATAATTTAAATAATTTCAGATAATTATCTCCAATAGGATGCGATATATGTAATTTTTTTATGCTTTCTCGTAATAGAACTATATTTAATTCCCATATAACATTTTTTTTTTTTTTTTTTTTTTTAATATTGATCATATATTCACAAAGCAATGTGAATTATATTCAAATTTTCTGTTTTAAGAAAGTTATCATTATAAAAATGAATTTTAACTATTTTCTGTCCATAGACTGCAATGTATAAGAATTTTCCTTGGAATCCTTATAAAGAAAATAAAGCATATGTCCTGCACACATATAAAACTAGATAGTTCTTGTAACGATCACTTATAAAATGCCTCTCTTTAATATTATCTTAATTTAATGTAGAATTTAGATACTAGAGCACTAAATTGAGCAAATATTTGAGTCAATAGGTCGTAATGATAAAAAATTCTTAAATTAAGTCGAAAGTCCATGAAAACATACAGTTCGTTCGACGATGGCCAGTAGCATAACTACAAATGTTTAGCTCAATCGAATAAAGCGTTCAAACTCAGTCATGTTCATTAACACATACACACATTATAAACAGACACGTACACTAACACACATATAACTGTAAAAATAGCAAAATTAAATCTATAGACCTCAAAACTTATATACACACCAAATTCTCGCTATAATTGCTATAATTACTTTCTCTTACCCATAAGGTAGAGAAAGTATTGTTTTTGGAGCAAATTTTCGAAAGTGAGATTTTGTTATAGATACACGTTTTGAGGTGCCCTGAATACGAAAATCATATTTTTAGCTAATGGTCTGTGTGTAAGTCTGCGTGTCTGTGTGTGTGTCTGTCTGTTATCAGCATATCTCAAGAACAAATAGTAACATACATTCCAAACTTCGTATTCTAAATGTGTATCATATAGGGATACTACAGTAAGATTTTCGTTAAGATCAAGCAAATGGTCCGCGTACAGGGACAATCAAGAGAATTCTAATACATTACGTATATGGAGGAAATTGCAGGTAAGTAGAGTTTAACGTCTATAGACTGCACTAAACCAAATGAAACGAATATATATTTTTTGTAATAGAGATAGTCAACTAGGAAAAAAAAAATTGTGTATGTACGAGCCTCGCCTCCTCCCTGGGGGGGAAGTCCCCCCTCGAGGGGAGTAAATTTTCATCATGGGTATCTTCCAAAAGAGCTCGCCAATACCTTTAAAACGAATGGTTGAACCATCGATCTGCGATAATTTAAAACAAAGTTATCGACTTTTTTTTACTTTTAACAAAAAAAAAAAAAAACTTTTTTTTTTTTTCTTTAAATATTGAGAATAAAATGGACTTTTTTTTGGATATTTAGTGTTATACTACTTCTCTAATATGGAAATCGTCTGCATTATCATAAAAGACAATTTTTACTTTCTCTTACCCATAAGGTAGAGAAAGTATTATT
The DNA here is from genome assembly GCA_963930645.1 of Salticus scenicus. Lineage (NCBI taxonomy): Eukaryota > Metazoa > Arthropoda > Arachnida > Araneae > Salticidae > Salticus > Salticus scenicus. The sequence continues at coordinate 79,346,533 of OZ005654.1, read as the reverse complement.
TTTGGGTCAAATTTTCGAACGCGAGATTTTGTAATAGTTACACGTTTTGAGGTCCCCTGAATACGAAAATCATGTTTTTAGCTAATGGTCTGTGTGTATGTCTGTGTGTATGTCTGTGTGTCTGTCTGTTATCAGCATATCTCAATAACAAATAGTAACATACATTCCAAACTTGGTATTCTAAATGTTTATCATATAGGGGTGCTACAGTAAGATTTTCGTTAAGATCAAGCAAATGGTCCGTGTACAGGGACAGTCAAGAGAATTCTAATACATTACGTCTATGGAGGAAATTGCAGGTAAGTAGAGTTTAACGTCTATAGACTGCACTAAATTAAATGAAACGAATATATATTTTTTGTAATAGAGATAGTCAACTAGGAAAAAAATTTTGTGTATGTAGGAGCCTCGCCTCCTCCCGGGGGGGGGAAACCCCCCTCGAGGGGAGTAAATTTTAATGATGGGTATCTTTCAAAAGAGCTCGCCAATACCTTTAAAGCGAATGGTAGAACCATCGATCTGCGATAATTTAAAACAAAGTTATCGACTTTTTTTTAATTAGAACAAAAAAAAAAAAAAAAAAAAAAAAAAAAAAAAAAAACTTTTTTTTTCTTTAAATATTGAGAATAAAATGGACTTTTTTTTGGATATTTAGTGTTATAGTACTTCTCTGATATGGAATTCGTCTGCATTATCATAAAAGACAATTTTTACTTTCTCTTACCCATAAGGTAGAAAAAGTATTGTTTTTGGGTCAAATTTTCGAACGCGAGATTTTGTAATAGTTACACGTTTTGAGGTCCCCTGAATACAAAAATCATGTTTTTAGCTAATGGTCTGTGTGTATGTCTGTGTGTCTGTGTGTGTGTGTCTGTCTGTTATCAGCATATCTCAAGAACAAATAGTAACATACATTCCTAACTTGGTATTCTAAATGTGTATCATATAGGGGTGCTACAGTAAGATTTTCGTTAAGATCAAGCAAATGGTTCGTGTACAGGGACGATCAAGAGAATTCTAATACATTACGTCTATGGGGGAAATTGCAGGTAAGTAGAGTTTAACGTCTATAGACTGCACTAAAACAAATGAAACGAATATATATATTTTGTAATAGAGATAGTCAACTGCGAAAAAAATTTTGTGTACATGATGGGTATCTTTCAAAAGAGCTCGCCAATACCTTTAAAACGAATGGTTGAACCATCAATCTGCAATAATTTAAAACAAAGTTATCGATTTTTTTTTCACTTTTAACAAAAAAAAAAAAAAAAAAAACTTAGAAATTTTTTTTTTCTTTTTTTTTTTTTTTTTTATATTGAGAATAAAATGGACTTTTTTTTTGGATATTTAGTGTTATACTACTTCTCTAATAGGGAAATCGTCTGCATTATCATAAAAGATAATTTTTTTTAAATAATAATTTTAATAAATTATTTTTTAGAAGCAGAATTATTTTTTAATAACCGAATTAAATTTTACATAAATCTAGGTGCATTAATGAAACGGGGTGTTGAGGGAGGTGATAGCCCCCCTCACACAGAATTAATTATCATATAAAACTCTTCCGAAGCCTAATTTGAATTGTTTAACATAGATTTACATAACATCGTTATCTTACCTTTTAATCTCCAACCTGTATTTATAGTATTAAATTTCAGGGTAAGAGAAAGTCGTGTGAGTGACACACCAGATTATTTTTTTTCTCGTATACAAAGCTTTTTTTATATAACATTTGCGGAAAGTGGAATAAAAAAAGACAATAATAATTTTTAGAAAGCACCTTAATGTGCGGAAAGGAGTAAATGCCACAAGTTGAATTTATTAATAACTAATAAAAAGCAATTGTTCAAATGATTGATGTATTAATTAATGCAGTGATTTACAGAATAGTTGATTGATTAATTTATAAAAATAAATAAAATAAATAAAAAATTCTTCATAACTCTGGAAAATACATAAATGATAATAGAAAAATAGTTTCTTTTCTACTTAAATTTCAGAACATAAAACTCATAGGAAAAGTTACAGATTCAATTTTCCATTTAGGTGTATTTAATTGATGTCGCAAAAATTTACAGGAGATAAAATAAATGGTTTGCGTTTTATGAGCTAAATACGTATAAAAATAAATATGCTACTTGATTTTTTTTTTCAAATATACAGCTTCAACTGAATGTCTACATCTTATATTCATCAGCATATACTTCAACTCATTTGCCACTATGTATGCACTCATCTACATTTACATATTCTAATGCTTAAGCAACATCGATATCTTTTACAAGCTTTTATTTACGTATTAACTTCTATGTTTGTTTCTTTGTGTGTTTATTGATATCATATACATCAGAATTGTATGCTTGACTCGTAGTCCGCTTTTAAATCTTCGTCAGATAATTACAGATAGCACATGACAGAATTACAATACGAAGAAAATGGAACAACACCCAGGGCCAGCGCGGGAATCGAACCCGCTCTCCTACTCTCGAATGCAGTTAGAATTGTGGTGACATAACCACTTGGCCACGGAAGGCCCAAGTTCTATGTCTAAATTTCTGTAATTTAGGTCAAATTTACGTAAATATATTTATAATATATGTTTAAACTAAAGAATCTTAATAATCAGAATGAATATCAATACGTTTTAGCTGTAACGTTTTCCCAAAAGAGGAAAGACAATGTGACAACATTTTCTCTAAAAAAATTTAAACAATTACACCAGTGTTCGTTCGGACCACAGATTATCATACAGATAGGACAGTGAAGCTAAAACGCGAACCGGATATATAGTAGCACCACTAGTGTCAACAGATGGGAATTACTATTTTAAGTGTACATGAATAGCATCTTTGATCGAAAATTGTTTTTTCTATTTCGCGAGTAGTTAGTAGCAGGTTAGTATGGGAAGTTTTCTTTTTCTTCACTTTCTATTGTTTTTGAATTCACAAAATTATCCTCAAAATATTCACAGCTATTCTTCTAAGAAATAAAAATTATTTTTTATAATGTTTAAAAATATGCTTTGTCAAACATATTTATATTCAAGTACAAATTAAAATTACAAACTGTAATTCTGAAATAGCAGTATGAAATCATTAAATATTTAACGTTGCTTGGTTTAAATAATACAAAATGATTTAAAATGAAAAAATGTTTTTATTTTATGTATATTTTCAAAGTTTATTTTCTTAATATTTAGCACTTGCTTCTTAAAATAAATTGCTTACAATAATAAAGTTGCCAAACGAAAACGCATGTGCAGTTTTCTTTCCTTCACTTTTTCTACCACTTTTAAATTCACAAAATCCTAACATTCACAGCTATTTTCTAAGAAATAAAACTAATTTTTATTATGTTTGAAAATAAATTTTGCCAAACTCATTCGTGTTCAAGTGTAGAAATTAATACAACAAACTGTAATACTGAAATAGCAGTATATGGTATGAAATCTTAAATATTTAACATTGCTTGGTTTAAATAATACAAAATGCTTTAAAATGAAAAAATATTTCTGGTTTATGTATATTTTCGAAATTTATTTGCTTAATATTTATTACTTGCTTCTTAAAATAAATTGCTTTCGACAATCAAGTTCGTAAACAATAACAGAGTTGCCAAACGTAAACATCAATACAGGGGTTGGTTGGTCGGATGTTGGGTTTAACGTTGCACTAATATTACGATATGAACATAGATACAATAAAAATAAGACGAGCGATTGCGTAAGCTGGGGATCTCGAGAAACTTACAGCCGTTGACAATAGGGTCGTTGCAGTCAAATTTTGGGGACCGAAGAATATACGGGAGTGTCCTATCTGTATAATAATCTGTGGTTCGGACCTGCTTTTTTTCAAAGACTCTACCACTAGTATTTTTGACAATAAGTTACTTTTTAAATTTTTAGGCTTTTTTATTAACAAAAATTGCTGTACAACATTAACGGTGCAGAAAATCAAGGAAATTTAAAGACTGTACGGACCCTATACATTTAACGGTCCTCTTCACTTACCGTCGCCGGAAGCCCGAGTCAATGTTATTCTATGGGGAAATTTTCTTTACAAATAACTTATTAACTAATACATATTTTTAAATTCTGTTTTCACATTCAGAAAATACTTAACTGTTAAATTGACGGACCTTTTTTAAAAATGTATTTTTTTAATTTTTAATATTTATTTTGAAATTGCAAAATGAAAAAATTTCACATATTGAAAATTCGTATGTTGCAGCTTCAAAATAAAATATAAAAAATTTAAAAAATAATTTTTTAAAAAAGGTCCGTCAATGTAACAGCTAGGAATTTTCAGAATGTGAAAACAGAATTTAAAATTATGTATTAGTTAATAAGTTATTTGTAAAGAAAAATTTCCCATAGAATAACATTAGCTTCGGCTTCCGGCGACGGTGAGTGAAGAGGGCCCTTAAGTTGACAAATAATGATCTCAAAATGAAATGCAATTTATTACACTTCATTTTAAATATGGACATTTACAAAAATTAAATTAAAAAAACAATGTTATATATATATATCCCAGATAACAAGCACATTTGCAGCAAGTTTGATTTTTCTTGATATTATCTTGCCATGACAAATTTGATGCGATAAATTTGCCGTGAAATTGCCGCAAAGTAGACACAACATAAATCTATCTTTCGTTTCAATTAATTTTTTTTTCCCTTTCACACCATTTCTGTTGAAAACTAAAATTGCTATGTAAATATTTGAAACTCACCAAAGATTGGTATTGAAGCGGTTTCGCAACGTTTCCTTGCTCGTGTTGTTATCCGTGGGGCTCGAAGTCTCGTGTCGACAAGTCTTATGCGAAATACAAGCTATATTTACATGTTTCTACGTGTATTTCCAGATAATGTTACGCGATAAGAATCTGAGTTTGCAATGCATTAACAGTTGGTGTGACATGACAAGCTTGCCTATTGCAATGAATTTGCAGTACTCTTAATACGACAAATCTAACTTTTCTACTACTTTGCAATGAATTTGCAGCAAATTTGATACAGTAAGAGTACAACTTGCACGACAAGTTTTCTGCAAATTTGGCGTATGGTGACTTCGGAGTTTGCGTTAACTTGCTTCAATCTTGTTATGAACTTACAGCTAGTCACACTGAACTTGCTGCAAGTTTGTTGGCTTACAAAGCAAGATTGCTGCAATTTCGCTGCAAATTAAAATTGCTATGTGGGATATATATATATATATATATATATATATATATATATATATTAAGCATTAAATTCAGGTTAATTTCTTTAACAATTATCCTACTACGAATACTTAGGTCAGTTACATATATATATATACAATGGAAAATTTTTATCACGAAAATTTTCGAATTACTGAATGGATTCGCACCACATTTGGACAGTGAAATTATCTTACAAATATCTTAAATATCTAACTTGGCAAAGCCGCAGCAAGAAAAAAAAAATCGGAAAGGTTCAAACTTTAGTACATAATATTTAGTGTTAAAAATGAAGTTTTTTTTTTTTTTTTTTTTTCTTTTGACGCTAAGGCGATTTACAAAGATTATGACCTTGTGTCTTGAATATCTTGGCACCTTATCCGCCATCTTGATTCAAAATAATGTTATTCGAAATTTTCAAACTCAAATAGAAACTTTTTTATGAACCGATTTTCATGAGCCTCAGTATGCACATATCCTATATCAACCAAAAAGAAGAGAAAAAAAGAAAAGAAACAATTCTTCCAAACGAAACAGAAAATTTGAAAATTATTTTTAGTTGCTGTAATAATTTTTGTTTATAAAACTTATCCATAAAATATTCTAAATAATTTATTCTTTCTTTATTGTTCATACTGAATAAACACTATTTGACATCTATCAAAACAAAATTCTAAATTTTCCTCCCAAAGGGAGTTTAATAATTTTCTTTAAACTTCTATGTCACTTATTATTTTCCTTCTGTTTACATATTTGTTGTACATCATGTGTGTCTTAGAATTTTAGAATAGTCTTCACTTAAAATTCCTTTAAAAATTAACAAAATACAATATTTAAAATTCAACTGAGTTTCTACAGATTTAATAGTTTGCTTTATTTGAATATTTGAAGCACTATAAAAGTTAAATATTTACAAAGTAATTGTCATGCAGATAAATTTCGATATTTCTAAAATTCAAAACCTAAGGATCGATACTTATTTATTCTTTGAATTGATAAATATCGATAAAAATGCTCAAAAATCTACATTTATATTTCAATAGCGTGCTGAGATTTTCTATTATAAAGAAATCTGCATCAAGGAGAAGTGCCAATTTTATTTGCTTGTTTACGACTTATATTCATATATATTAACGTTCTTTTATTGATTTAAGAATTATATTTTTGTCAAATATAGCATGAAACATTTACGAGCACGAATTAAAAAAAAAAAAAAGTTTCTTTTATTTACATTTAGTAAATAACAGAAAATATGATTTTATAAATAAGCAAACTGTATAGTTAGCATATTTGTAAGGATATTCATATTTTATATATTAAAATTTGAAAATTAGTAAATAATAAAGAAATTGTTTTTTGTTTTTATCTGTTTTTATCTTAAAAAAAAAGAAGAAAAAATGCAAATATTAATTCAAAAAGTTTAAAGAAATGCTATATAAACTGGCTCCTCGGGATTTAGAGACACATTCTGCTTGTTCGTAAATAAAATAAAGTAAAATAACAAAAAGTATTTATAAAATATGTATACAGTAAGTTTACTCTTTTATACAAGGATCATACTTAAAATAATTTTTATGCAAAAAAAATCAAATTAATAAAAAATCAAAAATAGATTACATGAAAATAATTCGTAATTTTTTCCGTTTTTTTATTATTTTATAGAACTATCGGTCCAGAGTAAGGAAATTTCAAAATTTTACTGCATATATCTATTTCTTTATAGTGAATTCATTTATTCCTTCGGTAAAAATTTTTTACATTTGGCGTAATGTTTAATTAAAAAGGAAACAAAATCTGTGAACTAGCATTCTTTTTTTAACACAAAAAAAATATATATTTATGTACTCCTGAATAAAATTTTCAAATATACAGTCGGTAACAAAAGCATCCGAACACTAGCAAAAATTATATATAAAAAAAGTAGAGTTAATACTGTTTTGTTAAATAAATCCTTGTCGAATCATGTTCATAGACTGATTAAGAACATGATTCGACAAGAATTTATTTAACAAAACAGAATTAACTCGACTTTTTTTATATGGGAATTTTTGCTAGTGTTCGGATACTTTTGTTAAAGACTGTACATACATACAAACATATATATATATATGTATATAAAGTATGTATATAGGAATAGAACTTGAGATGAACCGAGTACTGAAAATAGATGTCCAGTGAACATTAAATGAATTGTTAACCATGATTTTCACCAAGGGAATTGCCATTGAATGAATTGCATAATCGTGACTGTCTCGAGTGGAGCAAGAAAAAACCAGATGGAAAAGAATTAGAATGAAAGTAGTAAGAAGCATACCTTAAGAAATAAATGGACCAGTGTAGTGTTTCTAGGAGAAGAGACTTCGTGAAGGAAATCACAATATATATATATTAACAGTTAGTTAGCTTCATGTAGGAACCAAAGAAAGCTTTTGTTTCTGAATTGAAGTTATTATAATCTATGTCTATCAATGTCTAATGTATTCTACTTATTTCATTTGTGTCTGTTGCCGTTATTCTTATCTCTGTCTGTTGTATCTGAAGTCTTACATCCTACTAAATAGTATTCAGCCAAAAGCCCAGACTGATTATATTTAGCATATACTCCTAGACAATGACAGTATTTATCAACCTCCAATATTATATATGTATACACAGGCTCCGCCAAAAGTTCCGTCCCCACATCCTTTCTCGGAAATGCGTCGGAATTTTAAAAAATGAAGAAAAATATGTTGAATGAATTCGAGGGGGACCTCTTTTGATGAAAAAAATGTACGCCCAAGGGGCTAGGGTGTCTTTAGGGAGGGCAAGTTTAATATTTCAAATGGAAGGTATATCTTGTGATACATCCCTGAAAATGTCTCTTCAAGACAATGACTTCGATATAAATATATCTGTTCTTTGCTGATTATTAAAGGAGATACATGAGTATAAAATTGACATTTGAAAATTTGAAAGAAAAAAAAAAAAAAAAAAAAAAAAAAAAAGCAAACCCCCTCATATTTCAGATATCCGTTGGAATTTTGAAAAATGGCGAAAGACGTGTTCAATAAATTCGAGGGGGACCTCTTTTGATGAAAAAAGTTTGAACCTGAGGGGGTTAGAAGCGTCACTATGGAGAGCACCTCTAAAATTTCAAATAGGAAGTTATGTCTTGTAATACACCCCTGGAAACATCTCTGAGACAATGAATTTGATATAAACAGTCTTGCGATGATTATTAAGGGTGATACATCAGGGTTTTTATTTTTTTTTTTCGAGATTTCAAATGTGAATTTTATACTTATGTATCCCCTTTTATAATCATCGCAGAGAAAATTATTTATATCAAAGTCATTGACATGATAAGATATTTCCAAGGATATATCACAAGATATACTTTCCCGTTTAAAATTTTAAAGATGTCCTTCCTAGCGGAACCCCTGGACCCCTGATCCCAAACTTGTTACACCAAAAGAAGGCCATCTCGAATTAATTGAATACTTGCTTCACTATTTTTCAAAATCCCAACGCATTTTCGAGATAGGAGGGTGTGTGGAACTTTTCGCGAACCCTGGCGAATTATACATTATACAGTCGGCAGCAAAATTATTCGAGCGCTATCAATAATTCCTATGTAAAAAAAAAGTGCTCTTAATACTGCTTTGTTAAAAAAATCCTTGTCGAGTCATGTTCTTAATCAATCTAAAAACCTCATTCGGCGATTATTCATTTAACAAAACAGTATTAAGTGCACTTTTTTTTACATAGAAATTATTGCTAGCACTCGAATAATTTTGCTGCCAACTGTAAGGTCTGGAAACAATTTGTAACAAAGGAAAAATCAAACAAATAAAGCAGAAATAACATAACAAATGAAGATTAATCTGAAGTAATTAAATAAACAGGAGAATTAATTTGAAGTACATTTCCACTTACAACATCGTTCTCAAGGACAAATTACTGCAAGAGGGAAAATACGCTAAGATGTTTCTGATAATAGCAATACATTAAAAAATAATCCAAAATATCCCCATTAATTTGCCCGACATCTAATTAAAATAAACAATAAGGGCCAATCAAAAATAATTACAAATAATAATAATATAAAATAAAATTGAGAAATTGCAATATTAAATGTAAAGGATGAATAAATATATATTCATAGTGAGTAAACAGGAATGGGAGAGATTGTTTAATGGGATGTTATTTAATTATTAATAACAAATAATCCCAGACAACTACAGTAATGTAACTAAATTAGTAATTTGTCTAGATCTGTAATGTAATTATAACGATTATTGAAATAAAACTATTAGGGCACACAATTTTCCCTTCAGAGTGAATTTATCTGATACCTTGTTAAGATATTTTTATGCATTTTTAATCTTGCATCCAATAATTCAAAAAAACCTGTGGATTATATCTTTCACAAGAGAATATTTTTCTAAATGAGGCGCAAAAAAGTATTGCCAAAATTTAGGGAAAGATAACAATTTGTTTGCAACATCACACACACACATACACAAAAAAGATCTGTTTATTACAGAAAATTCTTTAAAATTCATTTTCAGTTATGTTAGACTATTTTAATTTACCAAATTTTAGTGTACTGTATGTTGCATACGCCATGCATAGACAATATATGGAGCTACTTGAAAGCAGTCGAATGGGTTATTTTCTATTTGATGCAGTTGATAGGAATTATATTAAATTATGTTTTGCGTATCACTATAGAAATTTTTCACTTTGATCGTATGATATTAAATAAATGCACTGGAAAAAAGGGAAAGGGGGGGGGGTGTAACAAAATCTAAAAAGTGAGAAAAATTGTGTCGAATTTGAGTATGTCACATACTGAAAATAGCTTCGAAACAAATATATTCAAAATTTAAAATCCCATGTATTTATTATTGAATTAGGCATTTTTAGTAACGGCATCGATAATCGGGAATCCCAATAACCCAAACATAGATTCTCTTTGGTGTTTTGGGCCCTCCGTGGCCGAGTGGTTATGTCACCACACTGCTAATCGCCTTCGAGCGTAGGAGAGCGGGCTCGATTCCCGTGCGGCCCTGGGTGTTTTTCCAATTCTTCGTACTGTAATTCTGCCATGTGCTTTCTGTTTTCATCTGATGAGGATTTACAAGTGAGATTCGATGCCGGCCTGGTAGTCGGTAGGGAGCTGTCTTCTGAGTCTCCAGGTGCCGAGTTCGAATCTTGGTGCGGGAATGGATGTTTGTGCTGTCCTATGTCTTCAACAATATTGTGTGCACGTATTTCTGTGAATTTCTGTAAAAATATGGAGCAATCGAGACGAAAGTCATTGTAACTATAGGTCTCAATAAATGTTAAATAAAATGATCAAATGTCGATAAATGAGTGAGCTTCGATATTTCAAGCATACAAAGCTGATATATATGTTATTATGTTATCCTTGGTGTTTTCTTCTGCAAATCAGTATGAAACCGCACCGAAATGCAGTTCTGAAGGGTTTATAGAATAAATACTCCATTTGATATGTTTCTGTTTGAATTTCTAGAAATTCTATTAAAGAACTTCTCTTAGTTCAGCCTATTTATAATAAATCATGAACTGAAAAGATATTAATTTCAAAAAATGCAATATTTCCTAAATAAGATAAGTATGTTTCCCTTTTTAAACAAAATCACTCATATCGTAATGAGTATGTCCACATATTCCTTTTTTAGCACTTCATTTTTAACAGTGTATATTTTATTTATTTATCTATTTGTCAAACCGTCCGAATCTTATGCCCCACAGTAGGTATGTCCGTTCCTAGACCTATTGTTTGTGAGTCGTTAACAGCAAATCCTCGTGCTTACCGCAGATAGTGTGCAGCACAGCATGTCAGCAGCAGAAAAAATTAGCGAAGCAATGTCTTCTGTGACGAATCTCATTTTACAATTGTCCCTGAATAATAAATTCATTCCTGCATGGCGTGAACGTAAGACAATCCAACATTTAAAAAAGGAAGCGTTGGATTTCAATAAGGTTGTATGTTTATCTTGAATAATATCTCAATAAAAAATCACACCGACTTCTACATTTTTGGAAATGAATTTTAGGTATATAGAGTCTTAGGTATATAGAGATGAAATCCTTACGTTGAAGCGGAAAAGAAATTTTCATTTTAATAGATGAAAATTGCTGGCCACATCTTGCTTGGCTAGTGAACAAGTTCCTTTACGATGAAGAAGATAACGATGTTGTCTTAGTTATATAGAGATGAAATCCTTACGTGGAAGCGGAAAAGGACATTTTCATTTTAATAGATGAAAATTGTTGGCCACATCTTGCTTAGCTAGTGAACAAGTCCCTTTACGATGAAGAAGATAACGATGAATAGTTTGTCTAGCATATTTTTCCGACGTCAGTGAGATAGGTTTTAAGACATGCTAGACGAGATGCTATATCCCCACAAACAGTTCCAATGCTGTAAAAAGTTCTTCTATAGAATTAGGGAGGAATATTCAAAATAGGATTCTCAAACCTTTATTGATATTCCATTGTTAAGTATGTTCAACTTTTTTGTCTGTCAAGGAAAACCATATCATCTATTCAATTGGATTTTCTATAAAAAAAATTACAAATTTTTGTTTGTTTTTTCAAATGCACAAATTAATTGTTTTTTGTTTTGTACTAAAAAGGACTCAATAAAATACTTTTTTCTTTCATGCATGTGTGCCTTCCTTTCTATGTCTTTGAACATCAATTCTGGCAGCTCTTTGTGTTTATCCTATGCATGTTTCTATGTGTGTATCCGTAGATTTTAAGTGTCTATGTATGTGTCTGCGTATATCTGGCATCATAGCCCCCAAACAGGTTGACAGATTGAGATTTCACTACGGTATTTTAATTGAAACGTCAGTTTAATTAGAGTGGTTCTTAGGCATTTTTATATTATTTACTTTCTGCGTTGGTATCTTTTATAAAACTTGCTTTAAACTTTTTATTTTAGTAGAATAATTACAGTAGAATATCGCATACTCTATACTGTAATTGTAAAACCTCTTTTAAAAATCTTCCACGATTACATTTCCTATTATTAATTGGCGTTAAATATTAGTATTACTAACAGCAACAGGATTTGAATGTATATATCATTAAGTTGCCATCAGCAGGTAATTCATGTGGACTTATTTTTTGATCAGAACTTTCAACTCTTATTTGGTGGTAGAGTAAGTTTATCATAGAAGACTTTGGATTAGGCAGTAGTACTCAGTCTCTTGCAATAAGTTTCTAGTTTTCTAATCGCTGAAAGTTAGACAACCTGCAGGTTGTCTTGAATGTGTGGCAAAACCTTGAATTGAATGGGGTTTTCTGTCCCAAAAATGAAACTTCAGATTCTCTGAAGACTGCTGTTGTTGTGACTCATGGTCCCTCTCAGATTTCAGGTAACTGAAGAAAATACTGCACTGCTTCTCTACACCATTAAAACAAATACTACAGATATTTTTTTGAGACCACAACCACTAAAACTCGTATATAATATGCTTTAAGGTATACAAAACATACAATGCAACATTAGTGAGAATTTTATCAAATTTCTATATTCAATATTCTATAAACACAGCTAACTTTAGGAATAATTTGGGACACGATTTGTGTGTCATTGTGTACAACACTACATTTTTCTGCATGTCTCAGTGTAGAAAATATTCCATGGACAATACTTCCAGGCCATATTTTATTAAACGGAATTTTTATTGAAATTTCCTTCTCCATTAGACCTTTATTAAAATGAATATATTTTTGAAATTTTCTACTATAAAACAATTTTAAAAATAATCTCGTTATAATTTACATTTAAGCATGCATATTCGTAGATGTATGCATGCTTTTTAATTATAAGTGTAACAATGTATTAAATAACTAGAATCAAGTATTTAAATACACTGAATTTTAATGTTAACGAATGCATACTGTAATTGAAAAATTTAAAAATAGTAATTACATTTTTTTTTTTTTTTTTACGCAAATCCTAATCAGTTTTAATGCAATCTAATCTTACAAACTAAACTTATATTTTCATTATATTAAAATCACTAAATAATTTTGAAATAATCTTGGAGCGGAAATTTTAATTAAAATATCAACTTTATTTTTCATAACATTAAATTAATTCGTACGAGTCAAATTTGCATATACCTTGAGAAAATACATAATAAAACTTTCATTTTGCTTGAAATTATTTCTTAAATAAGCAGTTTTAATCAATGTATGTAATTTAAATAAATCTTTGAATTAAAACTAAACATAATATAATGTGACACACAAAAGTTTAATTAAATGAATACTATTAATCCTGTGAAACCAATCGAAATGTCTTTTTAATTTAATGAGCAATTAAAGTATCTTTTGAAGACTATTAGTTACAAGAAAAAATAAATGAAATTATCTTATTGAAAATTTATTCACTAAGATGAAAATACATTGCACGTGAGAGAGAAATTCATCATAATTAGAAAATGAAAAAAAAAAAGAAAGTAAATTCCAATAAAATTACTTAAGTTTAAAATAAATCACTTGGCAAATAAAAACTTTTAATTTAATTATAATTGAACGCTATTTTATCGTATATTTATTTGACATCGAGCACGCATTGGTAATTGGGGAAGAGAGGGTGGGGATCTTTATACAAATTCGACATTTTAGAAAGAAATATTATTTTAATAAGCGAGATATTATAATAACAGGCTAATTATAACTAGTAAAATCTTTTATATTTAATACATTTTAAGTATTTAAATACAAATTCTGTTTGTAGATAATAAAATGTTACATTAAGAAAATTAAATTTTTGTCAATTTAACTTCAATGAAGTTCAAATTCCACTGTTAAGATTTATTTTCATGAGGAGTTAAAATTATGATTAAACTGTAACTTATTGAAATACCAATTAATTATAAATTTCAATTTCAATATGTAAAGCAAAATATTTTATAATGCATGAATTTGATATCATAACACTCAGATATTTCATAACATAAACAACAAAATAAATATTTTGTTTATATATAAATATTTGAAAATATTAAAAAATATTAATAAATATTTGAATCAAACGAAACTAAAGATAGGGAAAACAGTGATTCAGAAACGTAGCGGAATCTTCTATGTTAAATATTATACTACTGACATAGATGCCAATATTTTAATTTATTCCGGAGTATTTTTAGCTCCGCCTTCATTCCACACCACTTATTTTTTAAAAATAATGTTTTCTTACATTATCAAAGTTGCACATTTGAGAAAATATTTCTATAAATAAAGTGGTTCGAAATGAAGGTGGGACTAAAAATACTCCGGAATAAATTAAAATGTTGGCATCTATGCTACTGACATAGTTAAAAAATCTACACCATAAATAAAACAAATAGCGAAATTTTTTTTACTGTGAATACTTAGTTAAACCAGTTGGCATAGGTGGACTCTGCTCAGTTTCTCATCATATATTTTCTATCATAAATTTCTCTGCAAGGTAGACTATATCCATGTTAAGAGAAATAAATTTGACCAATCACTCGACACAGTGATAGAGACTACAGACTACAATGAACAGACTACAATGTTCAGTTTAATAGACTACCAGCCTTTCAGTTCGATTCATTTAAGAAAACCTTAAATTTCGAATAAAGAACGAAATTTTCAAATTAAAATATTCGTAGCCAATGATGTTCCAACTAATATTATGAATGATGTTTTAAAAGTAGTCTGACATCTTTACGATAAAAATATTCCTTTTAATGCACATTTAAGCAAAATTTTATCATATTCAGGTATGTTAAGAAATTCGTAAATTTCAAAAACTTACGAAATTTTCAAAGAAAAATTTACATATTTTATGATATTCGTTTCAGCATCATAAACGATATTAAAAAGCTAATCTGACATTTTTACATTAAAAATATTCCTTTTTGTGCACATTTAAGTGAAATTTTATCATATTCAGCTATGTTAAGAAATTCGTAAATTTCAAAAACTTACGAAATTTTCAAAGAAAAATGTACATATTTTATGATATTCGTTTCAGCATCATAAGCTATATTAAAAAGCTAATCTGACATTTTTACATTAAAAATATTCCTTTTTGTGCACATTTAAGTGAAATTTTATCATATTCAGCTATGTTAAGAAATTCGTAAATTTCAAAAACTCACGAAATTTTCAAAGAAAAATGTACATATTTTATGATATTCGTTTCAGCATCATAAACGATATTAAAAAGCTAATCTGACATTTTTACATTAAAAATATTCCTTTTTGTGCACATTTAAGTGAAATTTCTCCCTGTTTTTGCATGTTAGAAAAATCGTAACTTTCGAACTTACGCAGTTTCTGAAGTAAAATGTTGCAAATCAATAGATTTCTTACCAGTATTATCTTGTCAGTGATATTTTAAAATTCGTCCGATTACTTTATTACCATTTTTTCTTGAGATATTATGCACGCAGACCAAGAATTACCACACTAGCAAACTATCCCATTAACAAACTAACACACTAACCCCCACCCTCCAAAGGGACATCATATTAGTTTTATAGTTTTCGGATTCCTGACACCTGAAAACGTGTAAAAAAAAAAAAAAAAAAAAAAAGAGGCCGAAAATTCTCAATATTACCCAAGCTCCCCATACCTATAGTATGACGCGGAATTAATTTAAGGGGAGAGGACTGACACACATGTCTAAATTAGCAAATGTTTTCGAATACATAATGTTCAGCACTCAGTACTCAGATCTGCTGTAGTAGCAGATCTGAGCACTGAGTAGCAATAGTTTCACTACTAGCAGAAACTATATTAATAATTCCGCTAGATTTCGCGTAGACCTGGACTTAAATGATAAATTCGGTTATCACATTTTATGTACCTTCCAATTATACGGCTGTATTCACCAATAACTTCGACTCCCGGTAAAACACGAAAACATGAAAAGCGAATAAAGTCAGGGTACAGCGTCTAGAATAAACAGTGTGTAAATCACCTATAACCGTGATGTTAAAATAATACTACAAAAATTAAGCTTCCCCAGATGTCGCTGTGATCGAAGCTATTGCTCAAACCGAACACCTGATTGGCTTTTTCCAGTTTCGTCAGCTTAATCACGTGATCTAAGCACATAATTAACCAATAGGGAGTCTCGGTTTTGATGTCGTGACACTAGCTTCGATTGCAATGACATCTCGTGACAGGCTTAATTTTTTTAGTACAATTTTGTTTACCGCTTTCCACACTGTTTATTCTAGACGCTGTAGTCAGGGTAAACTTTTCAGCAATATTTGATGCGTTGTTTAATGCCATCTAGCGGCATTGTTACTTTCAGACTTTTTATCGGAAAATAACCAATCAAAGATTATATAAAATCTTCGTCGCTAAATTTCCAGAAGAAGCCGGTCAGATTATTTTAGATAGCTGAACCCTGCCTTTAGACGCTTTTCAAATTTTTGCGTTGAACCGGGAGTTGAAGTCAATGGTGAATACGGCCGATAGAAATTTTTAACAATATTCACGTATAGTGAGTGATAGAAAATGCAGATTCAGATACAGTCAACACCAAATGTATTCAAGCACTAGCAAGAATTCCTATTAAAAAAAATACACTTAATACTGTTTTGTTAAATAAATCCTTGTCGAATCATGTTCTTAGACTGACTAAGAACAGGATTCGACAAGGATTTATTTAACAAAACTGTACTTTTGAGTATACTTTTTTTTACATAGGAATTTTTGCTAGCGCTCGGATACTTTTGATGCCGACTGTAGATAGAGCCAGTCCATCGTTATTCATAACAAAGTTTTCTGAACAAGAAATCTGCAGAAAGGGCTTACCAGGACAACATTCGAAAAACTTGTAATATCGTGGAAGATGTGGATAGCAGTGTTAACATGCAATCATTATCTTCTTGAAACATGATTTTACGGAGACCTCGAAGATAAACTATCCCTGTCGGATTTAACACATTAAAAATATAAGGTAATCCAAGTACCAACTAAGCGAACAAAAACGATACGGATGTCTACTAAACGGCACTGTAAGAAAGAAAAATTAACTGAGTGCATTTATTCCATTTTATAACTTTAAAAGAAAATATTAAAAAATTAAAAGAAAAATTGCAAAATGCGAATTGTTAGTTTTCTGGATGTGAAAAAGTAATTTCAAAAGATGTATTAAGTAATGACTAATTTCTTAACAAAATTCCCCGTAGAATACAATAGTGTTTAGTTGCTAGCGAATAAGTATTGCGTCCCTTTAAGAATCATACCTATGTGCGTATGCAAAGTTATACTTAATGTATTACATTTAATTATTTTTTACTGGGAAAAAAAAGAAACGTGTTTTCTCTTTACATTAATTAACATTCGAATAATTTCACGTTATTTATCATAGTATGTTGGATATGTAAAGAAAAAACAGAAAGGAAAAAGGGAATTTTTTAAATCAACACAAACATTTTATAATAAATGACACAATTAAAAACGTATGCAATTTTTTAGATCATAGCTTCTCTGTACACTGGCTGCAAACATTATATACACTATAAATTATACAGATAGTTCCACATAACTCATAACATTTTGTATCATACTTCTAATTAATTGGATTTTTACAAAAAATATTTTAACTCTTTTGCTCAGATTATAATGTAAATAATAATTTTATACATTTTTTTATTTAAAAATCTATGCTTTTAAGCGTTTTAAAAATGTGAGTACATTTTATTTTGTGGAAGTCTGAACAGGGGACAGTCCCCGCTCATCGCTCTTGGAGCGATGTTGAGCGCTTCAGTGTCTCGGGCAACAAGTGTCCGAGACAGAGGGAACTGCTCCGAACGTTTATTGAGAATTCAACAAGCGTTTACAAAATTCGCCAGGCAATGAGCCTCAACCGACAGAGGGCGATAATTTATTTATAGCAGGTGTGCCGGGATTAAACACCACGCGACAGAGGGCACAAGGAGGAATAAATAGTTTTTTTTTTTTTTTTTTTTTTTTTTTTAAGACTTTGCAATGAGAATTTTAATCTATGATTTCATTAGCTGAGTCCATAAATAAGTATTACAGTTCATTCGTTTTTGTCTTTGAGTTGGTTTAGGAGCATTGATAAAAGTCTTTTTGACATTTGCATGTTGTTGCCGGGCTTTCAGCCCACGCGACAAGGGGCAACAGTGGTTAATTTGGTAACGTTGCTATACCAGTTTGGAGTCGTGCTGCAGAACTGAGTGACTTGGGATGATCACAATTGTAGGTTGCAACCTGAGCCAGTAGGAAGAAGCTTGAAGGTTAATCTGTTAAATTAGTAATATCTTCTAAA
This sequence comes from Salticus scenicus, assembly GCA_963930645.1. Lineage (NCBI taxonomy): Eukaryota > Metazoa > Arthropoda > Arachnida > Araneae > Salticidae > Salticus > Salticus scenicus. Next base: position 79,328,017 of record OZ005654.1, on the reverse strand, counting down.
AGTGCGTAGATTTTATTTAGTTTTTGGATTAGGGAGGGTCTGGTGATAATATTATCTAACCAGATTACTGGTCTTGGGGATGGGTTTCGTAGGTGAAAACTGGAGGTAAGGGAACAGTTGAAGTAGTAATGGGAAGCAGTGCCTTCCTCACCACAAGGGCACAGGGGTGAGCGTCGTCGGTTGAACCTATAAAGGTATGCTTGAAATGGGCCATGACCCGTGAGAAAGGCCGTGATAGGGGGAGTAAGGGTCCAAGTGTTTGAAGTAAGATTTGGGATCAGGTTATAAGTATATCTGCCTTTGATGGAGTTATCCCATAAGGATTGCCAATTTTGTTTTAATTTGTCCTTGAGTCTAGATTTTACATAAGAAGGGGGGGCGGGTAAGTGAAAATCAATCGTTGCATGTTCTGTGGCAGTTTTTGCTAAATGATCTGCCATTTCGTTCCCGACGACACCCCTGTGGGCAGAAACGTGTGCCAGGGAGATGATGGATTTTAGGTTATAGAGTTTATGTTTTATTTTCAATATTATGGGGTGCCTGCTCCTGTAGCGGGCAATGGCTTGCAGGGCCGAAAGGCTGTCGCTAAAGATGTTAATACTTGGGTAAGAGTGAGCATTTTCCTCAGCCCATTCGACAGCCTTAAGGATGGCAAATAATTCCGCCTGAAAGACTGAATTGTGGTTTTCGAGCCTGCAGGACCACTGGAAGATGGTTTCATTGTTGTTAAGGACACAGAGTGCAGCTGCTACTCCGTGTTCAGTCTTGGAGCCATCTGTGAAGATCGCCACAGGAGCTAGGGGAGAAAAGCTATTAATATTACAGTTGATGAGAGAAGATGCAACATCCTTTGCCGGATGGATATTCCAGCTGTTTGTAAGGGATTGTATATTTAGATTAGGTAAAAGAGAGTTTGCAATCTGAGTATTATTTAATTGAAGAATATTAGTTTTTTGATAGCAGTATTGAAGTTGTAGGTGGGCATGAGGAATTCCTGTGACAACGGTCAGGGCGTCAGTGGAGATAGTTTTATAACCTCGGGTGATTTGAAGGATAAAAGGTCTTTGTACTGAGTCGAGTTTGGTTTTGTTTGCCGCCGACAGGTGACCTCCCCAGACGCCCGCGCCATATGTCAAGATCTTGTCTATGATGGAATAGTACCATATTTTGAGGAAGGAGGTAGAGATTCCCCACCTCTTTCCTACCATTTTTGTGGCGTTATGATAGTGGGACATAGTTTTCAGTTTTAGGTCGTTTATATGAGCCGTCCAGTTGAGGTTCCTGTCGACGGTTATGCCTAAGATTTTGAGGTTTTGGACGTGGCGAACACTGACGCCGTTGATCCTCATCACAGGAGATCGTTTGAGAGCTTTGGGGAACGCGAAGGTCAGAGCTTGTGTTTTTGAGGTAGATAAAGTTAGGTCGAGTTCGTTGAGAATATTACTGAAGAGGAAAAGTGCGCCCTTGGCTTGGTTCTCCAGGTCAGTCCTCACCCTTCCCGAGAGAATTACCGAGAAGTCATCAGCGTAAGCACATGTGTCATATCCTTCTGTATTCATTCTTGTTAAGATATCATTTGCTATTAGATTCCACAGAACCGGACCCAGGCAGGAACCCTGAGGGCAGCCCTTTGTCTGAGGCAGTTCTGTGGAGCCATCACCCCAGTTGACCTGGATCTTTCTCTTAGAGAGGTACGAGCTGATGACCCCCGCGATATTTCTCGGGCAGTTAAGTTTTATTAATGTGTGTAGAATGTGTGGCCATTCAATGTTGTCGAACGCTCCTTTAATATCTAGGGAGACCAAAGTAGTGTATTTTCTTAACTCTGAGTTTACGGCGCAGGAGCTTTTAATATGTTGCAAAGCATGTTCGCAGGATCTGCCCTCTCTGAACCCGTACTGATTAGGATGGAGAAGGTTGTTAGATTCGAGATGGTAATTTAGTCGAGATACTATTAGTTTTTCTAATAATTTGCCAAGAGTAGGTAGGAGGCAGATCGGTCTGTACGAGGATGGTTCAGAGGGAAGCTTCCCTTGCTTTAGGAAATACACCACTTCCCCCTTTCTTAAGGTCTCCGGAAAGTACTCCAAGTTAAGGCATGAGTTGGTCCAGCTGTGTAAAACGTGAGGGATTGTGTAATAGGTATGTCTAAGAATTTTGAAATCTATATGATCTGGACCAGGAGCTTTGTTAACATTAAAACTATGCAGAATGGCTTTGACTTCTGCCTCCGTGAAGGGGTCATCCAAGGGAGACGAGAAGGTTGGTGCGTTGAAGTTTGCGTATTTACTTGTTGGGAATAAAGCTTCAGTAAGGTGCTCTAGGTTGTTACGTTTGGAGGACTGGGCTGGAGGACGTTCCAGTTTCAGCTCAGTGGGTGTGAAAAACTTATTGCTGTAAAATTTTTGAGCTGTGCCGTAAGCGTTTGTTTGTGTTGAACAGAACTTTCTCCATGCGGTGTTTTTAGCCGTGTTGATTTGTTTTTTGAATTCAGCTGAGAGTTGTTTTATTTTCTGTTTGTGAAGGGGGATGGATTCTGGAGCAAGGTATTTTTGTTGTCTCCTGAGGGCTGTAAGCTTGTTCCGCATGGATCTGAGTTGGGGGGACCAGAAGTTGTAGGTGAACCGCCGACCCGATTTCTTCAGTTTAAATGCCGAGGAGGCTGCTGAGTGGATTGTGTTGATTAAGTTGACTGTGAATTGTTCGAGTTCATTTCTGTTGGTTACCGTTGTTATATGTTGTTCTAGGTTTGAGGCGGATTCTTGAAGAATTTTGCAAAATTTCTTAAAGTTGCCATTTTTTGTGGCGAATCTCTTGGATAGTGTAATCGTAGGAATAGTGGTGATTGAATATGTGATGTAATTGTGGTCTGAATTGTTGTGTATGTCGAGGACTGACCAGTCGTTAATTTTGGCGAAGGTCTTAGGATTTACGATTGTGAAATCTGGCCAGCCTCTCGCATTGTCTCTCTGGAATGTTGGTTGTGAATTTTCAATGTTTGCTATGCTGAGATTATTCGAGGCTATGAATTCTATGAGGCTGCTACCCCTCGCGTCCTCGCTTGGAGAACACCAAAGCGGGGAGTTAGCGTTTAGGTCGCAGCCACATAGAAAGAGTGTTTTTTGTGAAATAATGTGCTGCCACTCTTGCATGCAGTCCTCAAAATCTGCAGACGGGGCAGCGTAAGCACTGCCAAACCTCAGCTCACCTTCATTCGTGGTCAACGTGAGGAAGACGCAATTCTCCCCTGTGAGTAAATGGGTAAAGTTAAGGTTTCGTGTATTGATGACAATGTGGGCTGAGTGTTGATTAGAGCTGAAACTTGGCCAAGAGGATGGGAATCCGTACAAATCACCCTCAACAGTGCAGTACGCATCCTGCAGCAGCCCAATGTCTATGGAGTTTTTCTCCATGTACTCCTGAGCCGCCGAGTTAGCCGCCTTGCAATTGTTGAGGTTGACCTGCAGGAAACTAAGGTTATTGAAAGATGTTTTTTCTTTTGATTTTGATTTAGATTTTGAGGAGGATGCTGCATCATGGGGGGGTGAGGAAGGCAATCTTTCTTCATTTAAAGAGAGCATTATACTGGGAGTTGTTGGTTAAACCTGGGAAAGAGGCATAGAAATACTGCTTACCTACTGGCTCTAGGATAGGTGGCTTGATTGAAGGAGGAAAAAGCTTGTTGTCTCATGAAATCCATAAGTAGCTGCGGCATGTAGCCTGAACCAGGTTGTTGCATCTGTGAGAAGGGGAACATTTGTAAAGGGAGCGTTGGCCAAGCTGGATCTGGTCCTCGGCTTCCTTCTTGACCATTGTACTGGAAGTCTGCTTCAGGGGTGAATTCGCTGTTACTTTGCTGATTCTGTTCTCTGTTGTTGTTCGGACGGGAGTTTGAGTTGGCTGTTCTGCCTCTACTTTGGCTGGTGGTCTCTTCTCTGTTGTCACTTCTTGGGCGAGAGCGCTGTCGTTGGGCTAGTCGAGATCTTGATGAGGATGGGTTTTGTCGTCTGTTGCTGCCGGGCCTGGACGAAGATTGAAGCTCATGGTTCTTTTTAAAGGCTGCATCCTTTCTGGAAAGTCTAGGTGGGTTGTTTGTAGACAGGGGGAACCTTTGATCGAGCTCCTCTCTTCGCTGTCTGTACTTTTCTATGTACACTGGGCATGTCTTAGAGTAGGCTGGATGATTTGACCGTAGTGGTGGGAGTCTGTCGTTTCTTAGTCTGCTCATGCTTTCCCTCTGGCAATTAATGCAGTTTGGCCGCAGGTCACAGTTGTCATTTTTATGGTTGCCCGAGCAGTGTGAGCAAAAGGTGTTACTTGTACAAACTGCTGTTGAGTGCTCGAAACTTTGGCAGTTCAAGCACTTAGGAACTTGTGTTAGGGGTCTTATTGGAATGCAAAGTAGACCTATTTGAATTGCCCCTGAGTTAATGAAAGCTTCTACTAGGGGGGCCGGAGCCTGGATCACCCAATTTTGTAGTTCATTGTATCTTGATGGCTGTGATCTGATTATTTCTATTAGGTCATCTTCTTCTGTTTCTATGCCACAGTGTTCAGTTAGGTATTTAAGTAGTTGGTGTTCCTCAATCTCTTTTGGGAGGCCTACCACTAGGAACCGATGTTTTGGGTTTGGCTTGGTCTTGATTATGAGATGTTCATTAATTTCATCTATCGCTTTCAAGTCTTTCATTAGTTGTTGAGCATCTTGTTCCGTAGAGCAATGGACATCGACTGATCTTCGGTATATTATAGTTTTGATGATCTTCGCTGACGTTGAGATATTGTAGTTTTTGATGTAGTTCATGATTTGAGAGCCTGATTTTGTGGAGTTGGTTGTTGTTACGTAAGCTATTTTCTTGAAAGCTTGGTATGTATTTAGGGCTATTTGGAAGGTTTTGAATGTTTGCTTTGTTGACAAGTTTTTATTTTGGGGAGGTTGTGCTTCAATAGGGCGTTGATTGTTGGTGCTGTTGGCTGCTACCTGTGAGAAACTGGGTGATATTCTGTCGGGATCCAGATGTGGAGGTGGTTCTTGGGAAGAGCTTGAATTTTCCTGCAGGATTCTTTCATTTATTCTTTCCTGTAGAGTTTTAATTTCTGTTAATTTTTGGTCTAATCCAGCAATGTTGTCCGTTATCAGTGTGCGGAGATCTTGCAGGGAGGATGTGTCTTGTGTGGCTCCATCCGTAGTATGGGGTGCTTGTTGGACTTGAGTGATAGAAGAGGTTGACTGGGTGTTTGATGGTCTGCTGTTGTCTAGTGCCTTTATTTGTTGGAAGGCGTGTTTGAATAAGATTAGTGGAGCTGGGGTGATTTTATTGTTCTTAACCTTCATTATGATATTGATGGCTTCATTGGCTATTTCTTGGATGGAAGTGTACGTCCTAAAATTTTCTTTCTTATTGAAGAAAACCTGTGGTACCTTTGATCTGGATCTGGTGGTTGGAGGCTCGAAATCGCTGTCCACCTCCGACAGCAGCACCTCATCATTGTTTGGGGTCTCTTCACCAACATCAGACATGATTGTCTTGTAATGAGAAATAGTTTTGATATTTCAGGGTTTTGAAGAGCTTTGAGAAAAGCTGTTTTTGTTGATTGAAAGAATTCTATTTGAATAGAATTAAAAACTTATTGGTAAAGAAAAGAAAACTTCCAGATGGATGGATGGGGCTTTCCCAGTCGCACCATGTCTCAAAAAAAAAAAAAAAAAAAAAAAAGGTAGGTTTATGAGGATTTTAATTTTAGTTCGAATTGGATGGGTTTAGAGTTTAGAGAATTGTTCTTGAGTGGTGAGAGAGAGAGAGAAAAAAAAAAAAAAAAAAAAAAATTAATAATAGGGGGAAGTCTGAGCTCAGAAAGGGGAAGATTAGTTGAAGAGTATGAGATTTGGCAGAATGAGATTAGGTTAGGTCAATGGTGTCGGTGCTAGAGTGAGGAAGGGGGAGATGGCAGTTGGAGTCATCGAAAGAATTATGTTAAAATTAGGCTGAAGGAAGAGCCTGGGAGGGGGGGGGAGTGGTTGCCAAGTCCGAACCCTTGGAGCCCCAAGGAAGGGGAAGGCGAGCACTAAAGTAATGTGCTAAAAGGAATAACTGGACAAGCTTTCGTTGAGAGTTGTTCGTATGATCAACCACTTCAAAAGCTTTAATAGGAAAGGTTGAATTTAGTGGCAAAGAAATTAGTTATTTTATTACGTGACTGGTTTAAAACTTGACCGGAAGGTGTGTAAATGATGTGCTGAAATGGGATGCGGGTTAGGCTGAGAGCTTAATTGTGAGTGTGTTGGTGCGTAAACAAAGTGTAGAAAGTAAGTCTAGGACTGAACTTTGGATTTGTTTTGAACTACAGACCCTCGAGCTGTAAAAAATTGTTTAATTAAGTCGATAGAAGGTGAAAGTTTTACTTTGTGAATGAAAAATGGTTTAGAACGATTTTAACAAAATTGTGTAAACAGAGTAAGGAGGGAATGGATAATTCAAAAAGATTGTGAGAGTCAAGAAACGTGGCAAGAGAAACGTTTTTGTGTTTTGAGTAGGATGACAGCTTTGTTGTGAGTCAGATGGTGCGTAATTAAAAGTGCTAATACGATGATCAGAAAGCTTTACTAGAGTTAATAATTGGGTCCACTGTCCAAGGAGCTAATTAGCCGATGTAAACTGTCGCTGAATGGTAAGCTCAAATGAGAAAGGGGATGAAAATGCTTTAGAACAGTTTTAACAGAATACCAAAAACTATAATGGAAGGGGAGGGAAATGAAACGGAATGAATGGGAATTAGAGACAACAAAGGGGTGAGATGGTAGGTATGACCAGCAGGTCTAGAATAATGTTCATGAAGAAAACCAACATAAATGTAATAGGTTGTGTGTAATGGCAAAGAAGATACTTGATGGGTTGCGGGATAGGTCGGGAGCTTAAATGTGAGTGTGTTGGTGTGAAGACGATGTGCAGGAAAGTTGGTATAGCTGAACTTTGGTTTTATTTTATTTATTTATTTTTATTATTACTTATTTATTTATTTATTATTATTATTATTATCCACTGTTCCTATTTAAAAGGATTGTGGTCAATTAATTTTAATGTAATAAATATCTTTTTTGCATTCCTATGGAATGCAAACCCAAATACTGTATGTACATCAACATTTCACCAGCTGACTGTGTGTAACTCCCAAATATTTTCACTAAGTTTTAAATCAATAAGATGATTACAGAAAATGGGAATTCCTTTATGTAGTCTGTAAACTAATTACTATTTCTGTGTTTTCCATTTTTACAGAAAACATTCTTTTGAAAATTCTTAAAACGCACACTAATTTCATTAGGAGGAAATATAAGCATATTTAAATGCACTTAACCCTAGAATACTATCGTGTTCATTTAAGCCTCTACCACTAGAGACATGTAAAATTTACCTCATGTAAAAGTCGTTTTATTTGCTTATACTACATTGATGTTGTTTTTAAATGCATTTAATTATTTGCTGTTTTACCCGATATTACTAATTTTTCATTAACTGAATAATTATTTCGAAGCACTCAAGGTCAAACAAGTGTATCGGTAATAAAGAAAGGGCAGAAAAGAACCGATAAATGAAGACCACACGTAAATTTTACGTACCACTAGTGTTCTAGGGTTAAAAAAAATACCGTATGTAGACCAAAATGGTACTAAACTATTTTCCATGCTCCAGTACACGATTCACAATTGCAGTTAACGTAAGAAAAATAAAAATAAATAATAATAACAGACAAATCCATATAACTTACAAATATTTGTTCCAAATTTCAAGTCAATATAATGATTACATAACGTATCAGAAAATTTTTGTGTGGATTTCAGGATGAGGAGACGTCCTAGAATCCCGAGGACAGTCCTCGAAAACTACCTTAGTCCCCAAAAAATCGGAACACATTGGAGAACGCCGGTTATAAATTTATCAATATTTTATTATAAAATTAATTATATATGTAATATAAGCTGGAATAAGTTATTTCAAGTACCTTATACATGAAAATTACGAAAAAATTAAAAATTAAGGTGATTTAGTTATTTTGTCTTCGAGATTCGAGGACACTGCCATATTTATCTTCAAAATCAATAAAAAAAATTCTGGGCGCCCTAATGGACATTTATATTAATTATTACACCTATGCACAATATTTTCAAGAAAAACTATGCTTTTAAGTCACTTAATAATGTAAGTTTATTTTATTACGTTGAACATCGTGTGACTAGGTATATTAAAATGCACTTTAATAAAATGCTGTCTGTATGGTTATACGAAGTTATACGAAACTAACGTGTTCTAGTATGGCGGAATGTGGAGTACCTCGGACCCATTTTGACTTTTCCAATTTTAATTTTGTAATTATTATCCGAAACTAAATACAAATAGCTTTTTTAAATACTGTATGGTGTTATATACAACATATATTTATTCCAAAATTTTATTGCAATTATATATATATATATATATTAAAAAAAAAAAAAAAAAAAAAAATAGCAGTTAGGTTCAAGGTAAACTACTGGTAGTGTACAAAAAGAACTTTAAACGTAAGAATTCAAGAACATATCCGTAATGTTAAAGAAGAAAAAAGTTCAGCATTAGTCAATTTTATTTACGAAACCTCAGCTTCACCTCTTTTTGACCAAGCGGAAATCATCTCTTCTCCAGCAACTAACTCAGAATTAACAGTTCCGGAAGCTGTAAATATAATTATATATAACGCAATCAATTTTAAAGATGCTGCTTTTCTGCCTAAAATTTGGTCTTTTCTAATACAATCAGATATCTAATATAATCTGATTTCAACAGTGCCTTAGTGCTAATGATCGTTTACGATGAAGAAAAAAAATTTTCTACATAATTCCGACAGTTTTTTTGCAAGTTTGTTTTAAAAGTGGCAATTCTGAAACAAGTTGTTTCGTCTTGTGTCGCTAATTTTCCCACCAACGCAGCACTGGTGTGACGTAAAACCCAATCAGCCAACTTCTCGTATAAAGAGTTAAATTAGTACAAGTTCCTCAGCATGTACCTCAACACAGACGAATGAATGACCTCAACTGCTCTACAGGAATGTGACTCCGTGGTGAACCAAATAGTACTCGAATCTTCAACCTCGTAGTGTTTTCATTTTAATTAGACTGTTGCATCTATGTTAATAACTGTAACCGAAAATTAGTCTTTTGTATATATATATATTGTTGCTGTACTTGTTTGTTAAAAAATGGCTACGTCCTGATGATGCCCTGAAGCTCAGGGTGAAAGGCCTTGACGCGATGTGTACCTTTTAATGTTTTTAATTAAATTTTTATACGTGTCTTAAAGTGGATTCTTTTATAGATTGTGGCTTTAAACATATATTACTTCACTGAAACCCCTAACAGTAAATATTTTAACTGCATGTGATATTGTTTATACAGCTAAATAAATAGAGCTAGAAAAGGTATAGGTTCGAGGTACACTTATGTCCAAGGTACATCACTTTCCCCTACGTACCACAAATAGCATGTATAAAAAAAAAACTATACGCCTGATTCCATGTAATATTTGTAAATACTTTTACCGATTTGTGGGTCAATCAGATTGGTTTTGTCATCGTTATCACGATACACACAAACACACAGACAGAAAGAAAACAAAAACGTTTTCGGTCTCATCGGGGAAGGACCAGATACCATTTCAATAATTACAGACAGTTTGAAAAAAAATATGTATTGTTATGTATTTTCCATTCAATTCTAAAATGTTAATTTGCCTTTTCACTACTCGGATAATTTTCGTATAGATATGTTAATTACAACTAAATTAACATCTTTTTCAGCATTTAAAAACATACAAATTTCATTTTGAAATCTTTCTTAAATCATATCTTCTCTGTTTCAATATTCTTCATACACAATATTTTTTAATCCTTAGATTTAAAATTAAATTTATATTTGGCATTCACGCATAAATTAATAAATTATAATTTAGTTTTTATTATTCTAAATTAAAGTAGAGAAATTAAATTTAAAGAACTTCAGATGATTCTTCGTTTTTCGAAGCTAAAACATAAATTAGCTTATTAATAATTATGTTTTTTTAATCAACTGTGATACAAGTGTATTTATCGATTTATAGTTTAAAAATTATTTTATTTTATCAGCTGTTTGATTAATTTTTCAATGAAATGTGTAATTGAAAATGTATATTTTAAATTCATACTTTATCTTTTATTATCAATATTTGAATTTTTGGGATTCTAAATTAAATTAACAAAATTAAATTTAAAGGAACAATAAGAAAAAAAAATGTATACGACCTTCATCTAGAATGAATAAGTAGCCATTTTCTAAATCCCTTAATTGGAAATATAGATTTCCGAGCTATGCGCATAAGGCACGGTTTCTAGATCTCACTTTCAAAGGGGACTAGAATTTATAAGTATAACATGGAACTACTTTTTCTAAAGCCACAATTTATATCCTAGATGTCAATTACAGAATTTTTTCTCAGTGAATATAAATTATTCTTAGCCTTTTCAAAGTAATAAAATAATATACCTTATAGGTAATTGTTTTATATATTTTTATATCAACTCTTATATGGTTGTACCAATAAACTATGTGTGCAGTTAAAAAAAAAAAATATCCCAACAGTTATCTTGTTAATTTGTCAATGAAAAATGCAATTGAAAATTTCTATTCAAAGTCCATACTTTTTCTATTATTATCTAGATTTTTAATTTTTATGGTTCTGAATTAAAAAAGCTAAATAACATTTTAAAAATATATCGATTATTTTTAATCTCTTCAAGCTAATAAAACAAACTGGCTTAATTGTGTTATGTAATTATACTCATATTTTGTTAACTATGATATCAATGTAATAATACTATTGCAGTTTAACAAAAATTTGTCTTATCAGGCACTTTTTTTACTTTATTAATGAAAAATGTAAATGAAAATTCTCTACTACAATGTTATTCATAACTTTATATAAATTATAAACTCATTTTTACAGGGGGCTTTTTTAAGACTTTTTTTTCAGCTTACTTTCTATGTCATAAACCTTCTGCCGAATCCGGGTTAAAACCGGAAAAAGGGGAAAATATATTAGAAATATCAGACCCATTGTTAAAAATTTGGTACCAAATGAAAAGGACGATTTTTCTGAATACAGGGGTGGAAACACTTTTTGGACACGATAATTAGATTTTTTTTAAATAACTAAAGTATGAAATTTAGGTGACAACAAAAAGTTATATTTTTATTGGGAATTTCTAACACACGTGACTAACAGGCAATAAGAGATTAATTTTCTTTATTATTATTATTTTTTTTAGCTTACATTTTCTGCCATAAATTTTCTCCCGAATCAGGGTTAAAAAACAGAAAAAGGGGAAATAAATTAGAAATGTCAGTCCTATTGTTACAAATTCGGTACCAAATGAAAGGGGAGATTTTTCTGAATCCAGGGGTACAAACAAATTTTTTACGCGACTATTATGTTTTTAAAAATTAATTAAAGTGTAAAATTTAGGTGGCAACACTTCATTTTAATTCATTTCTATCATTTTAAAAAGTATATGGTTCGTTACCAATTCGGTACCAAATGAAAGGGGCAATTTTTTTTGAATCCACGCGTGAAATCTAAAATGTAAATGAAATGAATGAAGATTTTTCGACATGACAATTAGATTTTTTTAAATTAACTAAAGCATGAAATTTAAGTGGCAACACTTCATCTTAATCATTTCATACGTTTTAGTGCGAATCAAGCTAATAGAAAAAGTCTTTAATTTAATTTTTATTTAATTTTTATTTTATTCTAGTGTTAAGAAAACAATTTAGTACTAAATATATTACTTCGTTTCAAAATGTCTTTTCTCGCAAGAATATTTTTAACTGCTATTCAACATATGACTGCACGATTCAACATATGACTGCAAGCGCATTTAGAAAATCCCATTCTGTTCTCCATTTTATTGATTGTTTCTAAAAATGTAACCACATACTTTTTAACGTAAGTCTTTTACGTCATCTGTCTGGAAACAGATAATTAGTAGTATTAATTAACGATTTTTGAAATGAAAAACATAAATTTTACGTTTTAAAAATAATAATATTTACAGAAAATAATAATAAAAATATCTACATGCATGAAAGTTCGACATTTTATACAAATTTTTATTACATCTTTGAGAAAAAGGCTAATCTTATTTTTGAAGACTCTTTTTTAAATTGTGGATGAAATAAATTTCTATTCAAATTCACATTTCTTCAATAGAAAAACCAAGAATTCTAAAATATATATCAATGAATGAACCACAAAAGAAAGTAAAATCTTATGAGGTACCATCCTATATAATATTAAGTAAGAGGTCTCTCGATCCATATCAGGTACAACCACATTAAAAAGAACATTTTCTGGACCGCGATTTTATTTTGATAAAATGAATGTCAGGTTATATCACATTTTAATATGCTATACAAATAACATCGCCCAACCATCGCTACGAAACTTGTTACACTTATTAGTTAGAACGAAATTTATCTAACGCCCTGAATTTTAGTTCAATCGGATTAAATTTAGTTCAATTGGTTCAAAAGGTATTAAATAAAAATCCATTTTAATCTTTAAAACTTTAAAAAGAGAAAAACAATGTTGCTCTTTCACCAAGCTCCCCCCCCCCCCCTCAAAAAAACATTCTTTATATATATATATATATATATATATCTACACTAAGCGACAAAAAAAAAGCCGCACTGCAGAAAAATGACTTATACCTTTTTTATTCCTAATAACTTTAAAATTAATGTTTGAAACAAATGAAACTCTCTTATTTGCGTAATACCAAAGGGATGAAATGATACCTATGTACATTTTCGATTTAATAATTTGCATTATTGCACACTACGAAGTAATTTCTAAAAATGTGCATAAAACTTTCTTTTTGAACATAATGCAATAACCACACACTTTGTATTCTGTTATGATTTATTAAATGAAATAAACAAGTTATATTTTAATATATGAAATAAAACTATTTTTTTGTTAGATCCAAGCAACTTTTTATTAAAAATATGTATTCTGCATTGGGTTAATTCCACCTTTATATGGAATTACTGCTTTAATGCGCAATGGCATAGTATTATACAGTGTTTTAATATAAATCTCAGCAATTTCAACGTGCAAAATTTCACAAATAATTTTTTCTAGTTCAGGCAGAGTTATAGGCTGCAAATTTCGAATCCTCTCCCCTCTTCCCCGCTTTTTTATTGACGAAACATTTTCGAGAGGATCGCGATTAGGACTATTCTCATGTCTGGTAAAGAAGAAATTTTACTATATCTTTTGTGGGATTTAACTTAAAGTGAAAAAAGATATGATTACTTACAGAATTATAGGTTCTCATTGGAATGGATAGGTAAATTTTGACAATTTGAAGTAATAAACTGACCACAGACACCGCGTAGTAAGGTGCATTTTCAGCGTAAAATGCTGTTTACCGAAATGTCCAAGATACCTCCAAAATAGTCGGTCAGGCAACACTTTTATGAAGATTGTGTTTTATTTCGAGTTAATTGATCCCTTGAGCATAATAATTTGTCCGACTGTTTGAAAAGTTATGCACCTCCGTACCATAATGTACGGAAATTGTGTTACTGTTTTAAAAGTGTGATTTTCATTAAGTCGCTCGTATTTTCGTTGTCAGTTCCGCTTGTTTTCTTTAGCTCGAAATAAGTTAAACTTGACTCATCAAAGAGAAACAGTTCAGCCCAATAATTAACTAATCATTTTTCATTTTTTTAGCCATCTGAGGTCATGGTTTCCTAATTTTCTTCACTAAGAATGGAATTTTTTCAAATTTTCTGTCATTTAAACCTGCTTTGTTTAATAGTTGCTGTACTGTAGTTAAAGAAATTATGCTGCTAAACACTTTTTCTGAATCTCTTTTATGTTCTAAGTGTAATACAAACCGATTTTATAAGAAATGGCTTTTTAACTTACGGTGATTTCGCTTGGATGAGCAACATGGCCGCCATAAACCAAATTTCCAGTTTAAACGACCAAAAAACGTTATAACTTGCAAAAAAACGTTTTACCAATATTTCGTTAGCATTTAATTATTTAATCATCTCACATATTAAAATATTTTTTGATTTTCATTTAAAAATTAATATTTTTTGTGGCATCGTTAACTGCCTTATTCTTATCATTTTTTAAATAATTTCAAAAATTACAATTTTCCTGACTATTGTATTTTGTTTTTAACACTGTACTGAGTACTAATGTGTATGTGGTGGACAACATAATAAAATCTGTTCGAAAATTTGCTTTTTAAACGATAAATTTGGCGGTTGTAGAAAGCGAAAAGGAAAATATCCAAGTGCGGCTTTTTTTTTTGTCGCTTAGTGTATATATAAAGAAATCTATTTCTTTTTATAAAACCTGTATCATAAAATTTTTTTATAAAAATGACATCATAATAGCTTTAAATTTCTTTATTTTGATTTCTTTATTTTTAAAATATTAATTTCAATTAAGAAAATCGTCATATTTCTTTTTCTTTCTTTCTTTCTTTCTTTCTTTTTTTTTTTTTTAACTTTCCGAACATACATATGTAAGGAAAGGATTGTAATCATGACAAAAATTCGGCTTTGAAATTTTAATGTATCCATACGATTTGTGTTAATTTTAACTATTTTACTGTGATATATGTATGTGGGTGTATACATATGAGTGAACACGATAGTGTCTAAACACTTTATTCAAATAAGCTAAAAGTTGGTACGCATGTTATAAGTCACCATAACACGAACTTTATAGATTTTAGTGAATCTAGCTCTTATTATTTTTTTTTTCACAGGGACACACGCTAAAAAAAAATTCTTTATCATTATAGCCTATAGGCTTAAATTATTTCAAGTGCGATAACATCTAAACGCCTTATATGAATAAACTAAAAATTTGCACACATGTGTAGGTTCTCGTCACACGAACTTTACAGATTTTAATGAATCTACTACTCATAGTTCTTTTGCAAGGGCATGATGAAAAATTCTTTATCACCATGGTCTATGAGGTGAAATTATGTAGAGTGTGATAGCATCTAAATGCCTCATTTGATTGAGCTTTAAATTTATATAC
Source organism: Salticus scenicus (assembly GCA_963930645.1). Taxonomy (NCBI): domain Eukaryota; kingdom Metazoa; phylum Arthropoda; class Arachnida; order Araneae; family Salticidae; genus Salticus; species Salticus scenicus. The sequence goes on along the minus strand of OZ005654.1, from coordinate 79,312,880 downwards.
ATATTGTAGGTCACCACTGCACGAACTGTATAGATTTTGAGGAATCTTGTTCTCATAGTTCTTTTACAGTTACACGTAAAAAATTTCGTATACATTACCTTTCATTAAATGATGTACTGTTTGGGAAAAAAATTAAACACTTTATAATAATTTTCTCTTTTGTTTATTTAATGACTTCTCTTATTTAAATTTATTTAAATAACCATTAGTTACTTAATGTTCGAAAAGTCAACTGGAGTCACTTCAGATTTTTTTTCTTGATTATATTATTATATTTCTTGATTATGATATTTAAGTTATGTCTGCATAACTTTAGTATAGGATTACCTTGCCGACTTTTTGTTTTTTGCCATTTAAGCGATGGATTAAAATGACTATCGCAATTGTATAAGTAAAGCTTCTTTCATAACATTATCGTCATAAAGCGTCAGTTGCGCTTCTACACTGTAAAAAATAGGTTCTTAAAAATAAGTATATATTGTCTCAAAATAGCCCCGAAACAATATATAAGGTAATTCCGGGACAGATGCCCCACTTAAGGAAAGAGAGCTATAAAATATATTGGGTATTTACAATGACAATGAAAATTTGTGGTAAATATATAATATATATTGTTTATTAATACTAAGTAGTTTTTTGTACCGTATTGTAAATTTTCCAAAGAAAAAAGTAAAATTGCCGCACTACTATATTTGACCATCTTTCCCGAAGTTGCGGATGAGATGCCCCACTCACGTGGGAGAGATGCCCTACCTGTAAAAAACATAATAAAAGATTTTAACAATGATCAATAGTTTATAAATATTTTTGAGTAGTTTATAACATATGAAACGTAAGTTATTTACAAAAAAAAAAATCCTTAGCATTAAATTATAAAATATTAAAATATTTAGCTACCATAAACAAGATGTAAAAATTAGAATAAAACACACAAACTACTGAAAAATATTTCAAATATATTTTTTTTTTCTTTAATATATGGGAAATTTTCATATTTACAGCTTAGAAAGTATAATAATAAAAAAAAAGTATTACGAAAAATGTCGAATTTATTCAGATAATATTTTTCTTTTTCTTTTTCTCTTCTCTAATTTTCACTTTTCCGCAAACGTTGCACAGATCTCTGTACATTGTGCATGATTAATGCAATCATTTATAGCACTTTATGCAATTTATCCAATCTACTGTTTCTTTTGTAAAATAATAGTTCTCCTCACATTCGAGGCAATTATTTGTAAGATAACTTTCGTCATTTTCAATAGGCATGTCCATCATCAGCTGTTTTGGCGCTTTGCTAAATTTAACAGCGGATTTTAGCTTTTTTTCTTGGATGTGCTCTTGAGATGTAATGACCTTATCCGGCTGTAACTTTCTTTTTCGGCATCTTTCCTTTAACTTAGGTACAGGGGGAATCTGTTGCAATATTTTTTGATTGGAGGATGATTGTTCAGTTGATTCAGAAATTTGGGACTGTTCACACGTCTGTTTCAATTCTTCACTTTTGGAAAATAAGTGGTTTGGAATCGCTGCTTGGTTTAGAGGAAAAATTCCCGTCTCCCGAAAACCATTAATAGCAGTGTCAACAGCAGATTTTCCAGGCTATACCAATCAGTTCGGCAGCTTGCATTCTCCCAATGGTCCTTCCTGGATGGTTAACAATCCATTTCCTTGCTTCCTCTTTAAAGTAGTGTTTTAGTAGCTTAAAAAAAACTGGTCAAGAGGCTGAAGAGCTTGTGTCGTATGGCTGGGCAGGCATACAATTATAATGTCATTCTTGTCCGCAAATTCCAGAAAAATTCCAGTGAAATATTGTCCTTTTGACTGTAACATTTTTTCCTTTCTCTGTAGACGTCAAAACATGAACATCTTTTGCCCCTTTGGTAGCCACGACCTTCCCTGGAACTTTATTTAACTGACAGCCGGTTTCATCCGTATTATAAATACTCCCCTGTCTGGTAAAGAATTGATTTCCTTGAAAGAATTTTTAGAAACACTCTTGAAAGAATTTTACAAAAAGGATCAACACTTTCTCTGTTCATGCCTTCCCCCCTTGCTAAAGAGAGCCCCTGAAATTGTCCAATACTTGGTTCTGGGTTTCTCTTAAAAAATGATGACAGCCAGGCGTACCTAGCCATTCTTGTTAAAAGCCATTCTAAATTAAATCGATTATTGAGACCTAGTTTTTCAGCAAACTGAAATGCAACTGTCCTAATTGTCTCTCTGTCAGGTGCAAATCCACATTTTTCTAATCGTTGGATGTGCTTGACGAGATGTTTTTCATTTTCAACTCCAAACACTCCTTGTGGCCCCAAAGAACTTGTTTTGGTATTATTACCCGTTTTTCTTCGACGACGACGAAGTGTCCGAGAATTCAATAGTATCTAGCAGCTTCATTAACACCAATTTCCCCTGCTTCTAGTCTCCTGAGAGCCTCTTTTAAATCGTCTTCTGTCCAGGTCTCACGAGCTGCTCTAGTATTTTTTCTTTTGTACACGGTAGGCATCTTTCCTGAAACAAAAAAGAAGCACTGAACAACTGCATGAACAAATAAAATAATATACACTCACTGGCACAATTAACCGCCCACCTACAGTTTCGTTAGCGCCCAAGTTTTATTTATGTTATATTTTAATTGTCAATATTCCGTTTAATTGTCAAAGGTCAGTCTGACATACCTGTGCGTTTTCTGCTTTCTTATCTGAGTTAAATCTGTATTTTTGGGATTTCGTTTTGAGTTGCCACTTCTAGCGATCACGCGAATTTGAATTTTATTTGAGGAATTTTAATTTAAATTTTTTTAAGTAGAAAAATTTTCCATTTACAAATATTAAGCATTTTATAAAAACAATATGATTTAAAAAATATTAGTTTAAAATTTGAACAATTAAAAGACTTTTTACCCTGAAAATGTATGTGGGGCATCTCACCCGAATATTATCCGGGGCGTCTATCCTTTTGGTACGGGAGAAATGCCCCGGAAATTGTCCAAAGTACAAGATAGCAAAAATGGTCGCACAATGCCCGAAGTCGACTGACCAACTTCTTATTACAGGTTTTTAAACTTATATAAAATAAATCCCTACTTATTAAGTAGTGTCTGCCTTACAATGCAACATCACTTTTATAACAGAGTAGAAAAAGCATGGTACTTTTAAAATATTGTTGTGGTAGCAGAAAACAAAGAAATGACTTGACGTAACTTCCACAGCACACTATTCAACATCTATCTGAAATAATATTCGGACTCACAGAGCCATCTAGCGTTACGTCTCGAAATTACATAAAGTGGGGCATCTCTACCGGTGGGGCAACTCACCCGGAATTACCTTACTTAAATTTTAAAACCCATGTACTCATTTTTGAGTATATTGACATACTCAAAAATGAGGTTGGCCAATAAGAATTACAATATCCCCATGTTTGACCTATCAGTGTACTCAAAAATGAGTATATGGGTTTTCAAATTTAAGTATATATTGTTTCGGAGCTATTTTGAGACAATATATACTTATTTTTAAGAGCCTATATTTTACAGTATATTGATTCTTCTTTTGGTGTAGCTTTTTGCTGCCACTAGCTTCCATACGCGTCAGAAACATTTTTCTGACCCTAACATTTTTCTGACCCTAACAACTTTATTACCGTTTCCTGCATATTCGCAAGGAAAACTTGGATTTCTTTTGAAAAAATTTAAATTTCCTCTCAGTTAAATTTCCTCTCAGATGTCCAAAAGTTCAAAGGTCATTTTCGGATAATTTATGACATTTGCTGTGCAAGCAGGTCAATCGTCCGATCTACCTCGGTTCCAAATCTCAAATTTCGTCAAGCGGTTCCTATTCGTAAACTGTTCCCTGATATGAATACATATTTGGTTTATTTTAAATTAACCATGCTTTTTAGAAACATAATGAAACTCCAAAAATTAAATTTCATTTACATTTTATTAACGGCTGTATATCACGGTGCTTAATCATGGTTTTAATTTGGTGAGAATAGTCCCTAATCGAAATGTATTTTTTAAACGTTTCAATTATTCAGTTAAAAAAAAAAATATATATATATATAGTGACCAGCGAGGCAGGCAAAGACTGCTTCTATATTAATAAAAGGAAGTATTTATTTGTATGTATCCGACGTACAGAGAAATATTTACCACGTACTGTTCTGTTTTTTTTTTTTTTTTTTTTTTTTTTTTTTCATTATTTCCCGATATTTTTCTTTGAGTTGTAATTTTAAGCTAAGGACAATAATATAAAACGCTTACAACTTTACGTTTTTCTTTTTTTCTTTCCTTCTATTTTTTAATTTTTTTTTTTTCCCCGTCTTTAACTTAAAAATAAATATTTTTTTACATATGAATAACAATAATGAAATGGAAAATTAAACCAGTATCATCAAAAATATCTCATAAAACTGACCTCATAATAGGTTCAAAATTATTATTTAGATTTATTTAATTTAAAAATATTAATTTTAATTAATCGAACTTATATGCATTTTTTTCTTGATTTTATCGTCCTCAAAGTATTGTAGGCACACTTTTACTATAAGACTCCCTTGGCGACTTTCATTACTTTTTTCCCGTTTGGCGATGAATTAAAATGCCTATCGCAATTACGTATGTAAAAACCTTTGCGATAGTCGTCCGAGCTACTTCGGTGACAATGTTTAAATTTCTCCAAGGGAGTCATACTAAAGCTGTTCGCTAATGTAGATGCATATTAAATTTATTTTAAATTAACCGTGTTTCTAAAATACATATTGAAGCTCAAACAATTAAATTTTATTTAAATTTCATTAACAGCGGTATATCGCAGTACTTGGCCATGGTTTGAATTTCCTGAAAATAAAGCATAGTTTTAGTATGGGACAACCTTGGTGAAATTTGAAGCACCAAAGTAACTTGGACGTTTCTCGCTAAGATCTTTACTTGGGCAGTCGCAATAAGCATTTAAATTCATCGCCAAAATGGAAAAAAATATTTAAAGTAGTCAAGAGGATACCATACTAAATTTGAGCTGAAAATAGTCGCCAATCGAAACGTAATTTTTTAAAAGTTTCAACTATTCATTTATTTTTTTAATCATTTAAATATAGTATCATTTCTATATAATGCAGATTTAGACTATCGAGTTTGAATTTCTTGCTATTATTTGTTCTTGAGATATATTGCTAAAAACGAAACACATACTGATAAACCGCTAGTTTTTTGAGTTCAGGGGACCTCAAAAATGTGTAAATATACCAAAAACTCAATTTCGAAAATTTAACTCAAAACCACTCTGTATATATATATAATAATCTGTATATATATATAAATTACGTGTCACGATGTTTGTCCGGGGTAAACTCCTAAACTAAGGAACCGATTTTAATGAAATTTTGCACACTTTGTGCAGTTTGGTCCAACTTGAGAGATAGGATACTTTTTATCTCAATTTATTGTCACAATATTGTTTTATTGCAATTATTTGTTAATTATAGACCTTTATTAAAGTTGCTCCAAAATATCTGTGAGTTCCATAAATTTAATTGTTGCCAAAAAAAAAAAAAAAAAAAAAAAAAATTACGAGTTTATTTTCTTTCGACATAAAAATAAATACATTTAACCAAACGTGAACGTTAAAAAATTATAAAAAGTTAAATTATGCATCTAACGAAAATTGACGTCATATAATCAATTTAAAGATTTTATTCACATTGATAAAGTGCTAATGTAGTTCTATCATAGATATAGTAATATATATATAGACCTATCATCCCCATGTTATCGTACAAAGATTTTTGATGCCGAAAAAAAAAAGCTTTGAAATTAGCCATTAAGTGGTATTGAAAAAAAAAAAAAAAAAAAAAAAAAAGAAAAGAAAAGAAAGAAATATGAATTTGAAACTGTATCTGGAGTTTTTCATTCCCGTTTAGTAAATAAATTATTCATAAATTTTATTTGCTAAAATATTCGTATGTATTCCCGTGTGTATGCACTCACGGAAAGACGGCCATATTTTGGTAAAAACGTCGTCTTTTCCCAAGTGAAAAGGAATAGCTTTTTTCTCCCCAATGATCACTTTATATATACCATATTATATCTATGAGTTCTATACGCAAGCGAAGTGTGACTCACTGACCGTCTGTACAGCCAAGAAAAAGATTTCCTATGTTAATCGCCCATTGGATTTTTTGTAAAAAATTATTAAAAATCGAGGAAATTTATTTCCCGATTTTAATCCTTATATTTGGGTATAGATATGTATTATTTATCGCGTGCGTTAGATTAAGTTATTTTGCTGTCAAATTGACAAAATTTTAAATTTCAAAACTCTGTCGTCCTTGGCTTTTTTTTTTTTTTTTTTTTTGTATTTGGCGATCAAAAGCGCAACACGAAAATATACATGCCAGATGTATGTATTGTACGAAATGTAATATGTATTATTCATTGTGCGTATGTATGACATGTAATATGTATTGTACGAAATATTGTTTCATATTATTCATTACTCTTTTAATAAAAGTTGTTAAAATAACCATGATTTTTGAAAGGAATGAAATATTTTCGCGAGATAATTTGGTGATATTCTTTTTTTCGCCAAGGATGACAGAAATGAAATCTATTCCGCTGCAACATATTAGCATCTTATATCAGATATTTTATTTAGACATTTGAAACCAAATTTGACTTCAAACTATGATAGAATATTTATCATTTTCCTTTTAATTAGTATATTATTAGTATATTAAAATTTAAAAGCATGGTATATAAAAAGTTTTTTTTTTTTTTTAAATCTTATAATTATTCTTATCTTAATCCTCAATGTTTCCCATATTTATTAACTTGAATTTACTATTAAAATTTTAACATAATCAAAATCTTCTCATCACTTCGTTAAAATATACTAAATTTTTCCAAAATATTTTTCTATTTAAAATGATACATGTATTTATTAAATGTCCAATATTTCATAAGATGTCCTATTTTAAAGTTTTAAAATATTTATCAAATTTACTTATTTTTCTGGTTTAGCCATATTGTTTTCCTTTTTATAGCTACAGCTGTTGCCATCTTTAAAATATTTAAAATGATGAGGTCATTTTACAGTAAAGTTATCCATTATAGCATACATTATATTACACTCCTCCATAAAAATTGATTTTAAAATCGTCTGCTGTCTGCTACTTTTATACTTTTATTTTAATTGAATTTTAATAAAAATTAAATTACATATTAGTCTTTTTAGCATTTTAATCCAAAGTAGCTTTAGACATATTATATTTCACACATCGATAAAAATTTTATTTTTAAAATCGTCTGCATCTTTTATACTTTTATTTTAATAGAATTTTATTATAATTTAATTTATATCTTAGTTATTTTAACATTTTTATCCTAAGTAGCATTAGAAATAATATATATCACTTCTCCATCAAAATTTATAAAACCCTACAATAAAATTAATTTGTGCTTAATATCAACTCTACGAAAATTTCTATCAATCGCTTCCAAATTTTGACCTAAGGTTCAAATCTCAATCCTGTGGGTTTTTACATCGGCTACAACATTTTAGTCTTTATTCGTAAATAATAATTTGACTGTATTAAATAGTTTACTGCAATATAATTAAACGTATAACTTAGTCACAGCAACGCGTGGCCGGGTCTGCTAGTCTGTATATATCAGGGATGGAACACGGGCGCAGAATTCATACCACTATCAATGTAAGAAAATTTTCTACTTCTTAAATCAACGATATTATAGGTAGAGAAATTTCTTAAACGGATTCCGGTATGAATTATGCGCCCGTGTTCCATCCCTGATATATATATAAATTACGTGTCACGATGTTTGTCCGGGGTAAACTCCTAAACTAAGGAATCGATTTTAATGAAATTTTGCACACTGTGTGCAGTTTGGTCCAACTTGAGAGATAGTATAGTTTTTATCTCAATTTATTGTCACAATATTGTTTTATTGCAATTATTTGTTAATTATAGATCTTTATTAAAGTTGCTCCAAAATATCTGTGAGTTCCATTAATTGAATTGTTGCCAAAAAAAAAAAAAAAAAAAAAAAAAAAACGAGTTCATTTTCTTTCGACATAAAAATAAATACATTTAATCAAACGTGAACGTTAAAAAATTATAAAAAGTTAAATTAGGCATCTCACGAAAATTGACGTCATAATCAATTTAAAGATTTTATACACATTGATAAAGTGCTAATGTAGTTCTATCATAGATATAGTAATGTATATAGATCTCTCATCCCCATGTTATCGTACAAAGATTTCTGATGCCGGAAAAAAAAAAAAAAAAAAAAAAAGCTTTGGAAACAGCCATTAAGTGGTATTGAAAAAAAAAAAAAAAAAAAAAAGAAAAGAAAGAAAGAAATATGAATTTGAAACTGTATCTGGAGTCTTCCATTCCCCTTTAGCAAATAAATTATTCATAAATTTTATTTGCTAAAATATTAGTATGTATTCCCGTGTGTATTCACTCGGGGAAAGACGGCCATATTTTGGTAAAAACGTCGTCTTTTCCCAAATGAAAAGGAATAACTTTTTTCTCCCCAATGATCACTCTATTCTATATATGCTATACTATATCTATGAGTTCTATACGCAAGCGAAGTTTGACTCACTGACCGTCTGTGCAGCCAAGAAAAAGATTTCCTATGTTAATTGCCCACTGGATTTTTTGTAAGAAATTATTAAAAATCGAGGAAATTTATTTCCCGATTTTAATCCTTATATATGGGTATAGATATGTATTAGTTATCGCGGGTGTTAGATTGAATTATTTTGCTGTCAAATTGACAAAATTTTAATTTTAAATTTCAAAACTCTGTCGCCCTTGGCTTTTTTTATTATTATTATTATTATTATTTGGCGATCAAAAGCGTAACACGAAAATATACATGCCAGATGTATGGATCGTACGAAATGTAATATGTATGTACGAAATATTGTTTCATATTATTCATTACTCTTTTAATATAAGTTGTTAAAATAACCATGATTTTTGAAAGGAATTAAATATTTTCACCAGATAATTTGGCGATATTCTTTTTTTTTTTTTGCCAAGGATGACAGAAATGAAATCTATTCCGCTGCAAAATATTAGTATCTTACATCAGATATTTTATTTAGACATTTGAAAACAAATTTGACTTCAAACTATGATAGAATATTTATCATTTTCCTTTTAATTAGTATATTATTAGTATATTAAAATTTAAAAGCATGGTATATAAAAAGTTTTTTTTTTTTTTTTTTTAATCTTATAATTATTCTTATCTTAATCCTCAATGTTTCCCATCTTTATTAACTTGAATTTACTATTAAAATTTTAACATACTCAACAACTTCTCATCACTTCGTTAAAATACACTAAACTTTTCCAAAATCTTTTTCTATTTAAAATGATACATGTATTTACTTTAAATGTCCAATATTTCATAAGATTTCCAATTTTAAAGTTTTAAAATATTTATCAAATTTACTTATTTTTCTGGTTTAGCCTTATTGTTTTCCTTTTTATAACTACAGCTGTTGCCCTCTTTAAAATATTTAAAATGATGAGGTCATTTTATAGTAAAATTATCCATTATAGCATATGTTATATTTCACTCTTCCATAAAAATTGATTTTAAAATCGTCTGTTTCTTTTATACTTTTATTTTAATAGAATTTTAATAGAATTTAATTTATATATTAGTCATTTTAGCAATTTTATCCAAAGTAGCATTAGAAATAATATAAATCACTTCTCCATTAAAATTTATAGGACCTTACAATAAAATTAATTTGTGCTTAATATCAACACTACGAAAATTTTTACTTTCGTAAGTATTGGATTCGTAAAAATTTTCGACCTCGGGTTTTTGATGAATTTACACGTTTTGAGAGCTGTAGAACACGATTTGATCATTTTTAGAAAATGTCTGTCTGTCTGTCTGTCTGTCTGTCTGTCTGTGTGTGTGTGACAAAATTTTGTGGCAACTGTATCTCAAGAACTACTGCACAGAATTTCATACAAATTGGTATGTAATTGTACCTTGACATAAATTAGTGCCTATCAACTTTTGGTAAAAATTGTCTTACAGGTTGCGTTGCCAACCCACTTTTTCTAAATTTTTAACATGGTGATATAGGACAAAATTTTGTATAAATGTGCATAAAGAGAATTATTTTTTAGTAATCATTATGAAATTTACAAGAATTATTTAAAATAGAGATAGTCAACCGAGAAATAAATTTTTGTATGCGTAGGAGCCTCGCCACCCCCCGTGGGGGGGAAGTCCCCCCTCGAGGGGAGGAAATTTTCAAGATGGGTATCTTTCGAAAGGTCTCGTCAATACCTTTAAAACGAATGGTTGAACTATAAATCTGTGATAATTTAAAACAAAGTTATCGATTTTTTTTACTTTTAACGAAAAAAAACTTAGAAAAAAATCGTTTTTTTTTTTTTTTTTTTTTTTTTTTTTTTAACGAAATTTAACCAGACTTGGTATTTAGTTGGCCCCTGACATAAACTGAGGCTGATTAGATTTGGGGATCAATCGCTCAACAGGTGGCGCTGTGATCGTATTTTTTCTAAATTTTTAACATGGCAGTATAGGAAAAGATTTCGTATAAATGTACATAATGAGAGTTATTCTTAACCTGTGATTGTGAAATTAATATGAATTATTGATAATAGTAGTAGTTAATTAGGGAAAAAATTTGGGGCATCGCTTCCCCTCCCCCCTAGGGGGATGTAAATTTTCAAGATCGGTATCTTTCGAAAGGTCTCGTCAATACCTTTAAAACGAATGGTTGAACTATAAATATGTAGTAATTTAAAACAAAGTTATCGATTTTTTTACTTTTAACGAAAAAAAAAAATGAAAAAAATCTTTTTTTTTTTTTTTTTTTTTTTTTTTTAATATTGTTACTGCGTGAATTTGTATAGGAAAATATAGAAGAAAGTCTTGTGGTGGCCACAACATACTAGTTATCAATCGCTTCCAAATTTTGACCTAAGTTTCAAATCTCAACCCTGTGGGTTTTTACATCGGCTACAACGTTTTCGTCTTTGTTCGTAAATAATAACTTGACTGTACTAAATAGTTTACAGCCGTATAATTCAACGTATAACTTAGTCACAGCAACGCGTGGCCGGGTCTGCTAGTCTGTATATATATATAAATTACGTGTCACGATGTTTGTCCGGGGTAAACTCCTAAACTAAGGAACCGATTTTAATGAAATTTTGCACACTGTGTGCAGTTTGGTCCAACTTGAGAGATAGGATAGTTTTTATCTCAATTTATTGTCACAATATTGTTTTATTGCAATTATTTGTTAATTATAGACCTTTATTAAAGTTGCTCCAAAATATCTGTGAGTTCCATTAATTTAATTGTTGCCAAAAAAAAAAAAAAATACGAGTTCATTTTCTTTCGACATAAAAATAAATACATTTAATCAAACGTGAACGTTAAAAAATTATAAAAAGTTAAATTATGCATCTCACGAAAATTGACGTCATAATCAATTTAAAGATTTTATACACATTCATAAAGTGCTAATGTAGTTCTATCATAGATAAAGTAATATATATAGATCTCTCATCCCCATGTTATCGTACAAAGATTTTTGATGCCGAAAAAAAAAATAAATAAATAAAAGCTTTGGAAACAGGCATTAAGTGGTATTGAAAAAAAAAAAAGAAAAGAAAGAAAGAAGTATGAATTTGAAACTGTATCTGGAGTCTTCCATTCCCCTTTAGCAAATAAATTATTCATAAATTTTATTTGCTAAAATATTAGTATGTATTCCCGTGTGTATTCACTCGGGGGAAGACGGCCATATTTTGGTAAAAACGTCGTCTTTTCCCAAATGAAAAGGAATAACTTTTTTCTCCCCAATGATCACTCTATTCTATATATGCTATACTATATCTATGAGTTCTATACGCAAGCGAAGTGTGACTCACTGACCGTCTGTGCAGCCAAGAAAAAGATTTCCTATGTTAATTGCCCACTGGATTTTTTGTAAGAAATTATTAAAAATCGAGGAAATTTATTTCCCGATTTTAATCCTTATATTTGGGTATAGATATGTATTGGTTATCGCGGGTGTTAGATTGAATTATTTTGCTGTCAAATTGACAAAATTTTAATTTTAAATTTCAAAACTCTGTCGCCCTTGGCTTTTATTATTATTATTATTATTATTATTTAGCGATCAAAAGCGTAACACGAAAATATACATGCCAGATGTATGCATTGTACGAAATGTAATATGTATTATTCATTGTACGTATGTATGACATGTAATATGTATTGTACGAAATATTGTTTCATATTATTCATTACTCTTTTAATATAAGTTGTTCAAATAACCATGATTTTTGAAAGGAATTAAATATTTTCGCCAGATAATTTGGCGATATTCTTTTTTTTTCGCCAAGGATGACAGAAATGAAATCTATTCCGCTGCAAAATATTAGTATCTTACATCAGATATTTTATTTAGACATTTGAAAACAAATTTGACTTCAAACTATGATAGAATATTTATCATTTTCCTTTTAATTAGTATATTATTAGTATATTAAAATTTAAAAGCATAGTATATAAAAAGTTTTTTTTTTTTTTTTTTTTTTAATCTTATAATTATTTTTATCTTAATCCTCAATGTTTCCCATCTTTATTAACTTGAATTTACTATTAAAATTTTAACATACTCAAAAACTTCTCATCACTTCGTTAAAATACACTAAACTTTTCCAAAATCTTTTTCTATTTAAAATGATACATGTATTTACTTTAAATGTCCAATATTTCATAAGATTTCCAGTTTTAAAGTTTTAAAATATTTATCAAATTTACTTATTTTTCTGGTTTAGCCTTATTGTTTTCCTTTTTATAACTACAGCTGTTGCCCTCTTTAAAATATTTAAAATGATGAGGTCATTTTATAGTAAAATTATCCATTATAGCATATATTATATTTCACTCCTCCATAAAAATTGATTTTAAAATCGTCTGTTTCTTTTATACTTTTATTTTAATAGAATTTAATTTATATATTAGTCATTTTAGCAATTTTATCCAAAGTAGCATTAGAAATAATATATATCACTTCTCCATTAAAATTTATAGGACCCTACAATAAAATTAATTTGTGCTTAATATCAACACTACGAAAATTTTTATCAATCGCTTCCAAATTTTGACCTAAGTTTCAAATCTCAACCCTGTGGGTTTTTACATCGGCTTCAACGTTTTCGTCTTTGTTCGTAAATAATAATTTGACTGTACTAAATAGTTTACAGCCGTATAATTCAACGTATAACTTAGTCACAGCAACGCGTGACCGGGTCTGCTAGTATATATATATAAATTACGTGTCACGATGTTTGTCCGGGGTAAACTCCTAAACTAAGGAACCGATTTTAATGAAATTTTGCACACTGTGTGCAGTTTGGTCCAACTTGAGAGATAGGATAGTTTTTATCTCAATTTATTGTCACAATATTGTTTTATTGCAATTATTTGTTAATTATAGACCTTTATTAAAGTTGCTCCAAAATATCTGTGAGTTCCATTAATTTAATTGTTGCCAAAAAAAAATACGAGTTAATTTTCTTTCGACATAAAAATAAATACATTTAATCAAACGTGAACGTTAAAAAATTATAAAACGTTAAATTATGCATCTCTCGAAAATTGACGTCATAATCAATTTAAAGATTTTATACACATTGATAAAGTGCTAATGTAGTTCTATCATAGAAAAAAAAAAAGCTTTGAAATCAGCCCTTAAGTTGTATTGAAAAAAAAAAAAAAGAAAGAAAGAAAAAGAAATATGAATTTGAAACTGTATCTGGAGTTTTTCATTTACTAAGTAAATAAATTATTCATAAATCTAATTTGCTAAAATATTCGTATTTATCCCGTGTGTATTCACTCGGGGAAAGACGATCATATTTTGATAAAAACGTCGTCTTTTCCCAAGTGAAAAGGAATCACCTTTTTCTCCCCAATGATCACACTATATATACTATACTATATCTATACGTTCTATACGCAAGCGAAGTGTGACTCACTGACCGATCTTTTTCTTGGCTGTATACAGCCAAGAAAAAGATTTCCTATGTTAATCGCCCATTGGATTTTTTGTAAAAAATTATTATAAATCGAGGAAATTTATTTCCCGATTTTAATCCTTATATTTGGGTGTATATATGTATTAGTTATCGCGTGCGTTAGATTGAGTTATTTTGCTGTCAAATTGACAAAATTTTAATTTTAAATTTCAAAACTCTGTCGTCCTTGGCATTTTTTTTTTAGGACTGAGGGCCTATTAGTCTCAGACAGCGATTTTTGCGTTGTCGTTTTCGATAGTTGCACAATTGTCGAAATCATTTTTCGATAGTTGGACATTTATCGAAATCTAAAATTTATCGAAAATATAATTGAATAATTTGAAAGCGATGTTATAATTAGGAAGAAAAAAAAAACTAATATTCCTCCCTCCTAAACTAAATTCTGCTTTTGCCAGAATTTCATCAAAATCTTTTCAAAATGACATTGACATGAGTCCCCCCCAAGGCACAACTATGACATGAGTCCCCCCCCAAGGTACAACTTTGACATGAGTCACCCCCAGGCACAACTTTGACATGTCTCCCCAAGGCACAACTTTGACATGAGTCCCCCCCCCAAGGTACAACTTTGACATGAGTCTCCCAAGGCACAAATTTGACATGAGTCCCCCCCAAGGTACAACTTTGACATGAGTCACCCCCAGGCACAACTTTGACATGAGTCCCACCCAAGGCAAAACTTTGACATGAGTCCTCCCCGAAGGCACAACTTTGACATGAGTCCCCCCCGGGCCCAACTTTAACATGAGTCCCACCAGGCACAAGCAACAATTGTATGCTATAAAACACTAATACTGTCCGAATCTTCATGAAAGCGAGGGAGGTTAATTTAATTTTTTTTTTTTTTTTTTTTTTTTGTATTTGGCGAAAGCGTAACACGAAAATATGCATGCCAGACGTATGTACTGTACGAAATGTAATATGTATTATTCATTGTACGTATGTATGGCATGTAATATGTATTGTACGAAATATTGTTTCATATTATTCATTACTCTTTAAATATAAGTTGTTAAAATAACCATGATTTTTGAAAGGAATTATATATTTTCGCCAGATAATTTGGCGATATTCTTTTTTTCGCCAAGGATGACAGAAATGAAATCTATTCCGCTGCAACATATTAGTACCTTATATCAGATATTTTATTTAGACATTTGAAAACAAATTTGACTTCAAACTATGATAGAATATTAATCATTTTCCTTTTAATTAGTATATTATTAGTATATTAAAATTTAAAAGCACGGTATATAAAAAGGTTTTTTTTTTTTTTTTTTTTTTTTTTTAATTATTCTTATCTTAATCCTCAATGTTTCCCAACTTTATTAACTTGAATTTACTATTAAAATTTTAACATACTCAAAACCTTCTCATCACTTCGTTAAAATATACTAAACTTTTCCAAAATATTTTCCTATTTAAAATGATACATGTATTTACTTTAATTGTCCAATATTTCATAAGATGTCCTGTTTTAAAGTTTTAAAATATTTATCAATTTTACTTATTTTTCTGTTTTAGCCGTATTGTTTTCCTTTTTATACCTACAGCTGTTGCCATCTTTAAAATATTTAAAATGATGAGGTCATTTTATAGTAAAATTATCCATTATAGCATATATTATATTTCACTCATCCATAAAAAGTGATTTTAAATCGTCTGTTTCTTTTATACTTTTATTTTAATAGAATTTTAATAAAAATTAAATTACATATTAGTCCTTTTAACATTTTAATCCAAAATAGCTTTAGACATATTATATTTCACTCATCCATAAAAATTGATTTTTAAAATCGTCTGCTTCTTTTATACTTTTATTTTAATAGAATTTTAATATAATATAATTTATATATTAGTCATTTTAGAATTTTTATCCTAAGTAGAATTAGAAATAATATATATTACTTCTCCATTAAAATTTATAAGACCCTACAATAAAATTAATTTGTGCTTAAGATCAACTCTACGAAAATTTTTATCAATCGCTTCCAAATTTTCATCTAAGGTTCAAATCTCAATCCTGTGGGTTTTTACATCGGCTACAACGTTTTCGTCTTTGTTCGTAAATAATAATTTGACTGTATTAAATAGTTTACTGCAATATAATTCAACGTATAACTTAGTCACAGCAACGCGTGGCCGGGTCTGCTAGTACTTTGTATAAAGTATTATACCTGTACTGATAAGTATAAAGGATTTAAGTCCATATTCTTGATTTTTCAGGAGACGAAAAATAAAGTTAAACTAACTAAAAACAAATCAGAAGAATCGATTAGGAAAAAGGTATTTCGTTGACTTATACCCTTTATACCATCCAGTGATTGTCAACCTTCATTTAATAACGAGAAAAAATTGAATTAAATATTTTATACTATACATGAATAGTAAATTTCTGACTTGAACCTTTTTTTACCAATGGATTTTCTCAAAGACTAAATGACATAGACTTAAATCCGTTATACCAATCGATAGAGAATTTTTTTCTGAGTCTGACTATGTACTTAACTCAAAATCGACATTTTTGGACTTAAATCCTTTATACTTATCAGTATAGATATATCAGTAAGATAAATTAATAATAATAATGCCCATAAAAGCTAACAACTTAACTGAAAATTGATTTGAAAAATACACTGTAGGATAAAGTACCCAGTTTCAGTAACCTCTAAACAAAATGATAAAAATTCGAATTAGAATATATTATAACATCAAGATAAATATGATATTACAATTCAAAATTACCAGTTTGTATCATTTAAATTCTTATGGAAATCTTTAAAATACTGAAATAAAATAAGTACTGAAATAAAGCAATATTGAATGCTTTGTTTTCTCGAAAATTTTGGAATTTTATAGAATTAAATAATATTGTTGAGGAATTAAATGAAATTTTTCGCCTGTAAATTTTCAGGCATTCAAAATCACGCATGGCAAATTTTTAAAATTTCGATAACAATTATTTTACTAATTAAAGCATTTCTAATTCCTTTCGATTATAAAATGAGTTACAAAATTCTAACAAAATTTTAATATTAGAAGACGTCAGTTCTAATGTTAACGGTCGCAGATTAGCGTAATAGAATTTGGAAGCATTAACACTTTAGGCAATTTCTGATACTGTAAGATATTTGCGCAGTTAAGTAAATTATTTATAGTATTATTTATAGTATTCATTAGTAACGCTTTCAGGATATGCTATTTTAGGTGGCTAAGCATTTCAGTTAAGTAGCAAGATGGAATAGGAGGTATAAATGAGTTAATTAATTTAGTTCTTTAACAATGGTTAAATAACTATATAATTATTATTAAAGTTTTTTTTTTTTTTTTTTTTTTTAACGCCTGTTTAAAATTAAATGAAAATTTAAAGATAATCCTTAATTATTAAGTAAAAAATCTTATTAGAGAAAATAATACTGTTTAGGGAACCTATCTACAGTTAATATAATATTAGTTTATTCTAAGTATAATTGTTTATGAATTATATATTCATTAATATATAGAAAAGTAATGCTAAATAGTTATATGAACATAGCAAGAAAGGCTGTACGTATGAAATACATTAATTTAATATTTCTATAATTATTTAATTATTCTGCACATCAGAATATATAAAGTAATCCCAGCTTAAAGGGAATAACTCTGTTCGATAGTGTCCGTTTGCAAAAGAACTTGTCGGTACCCTCAAAATGAATGTTTGAACCATGTATCTATGATACTTTAAAACAAATTTATCTACTTTTTTCACTTAAAAAAAAAAAAGTTTTTTAGCGTGTTTTTTTATTTTTATTTTTATTTTTTTTCCTTTGTTTTCGAAAAGTAAAATACAGTGGTGACTGTTTTGTCCAGATTAAGTGAACTTGTATTTTAAAAAAATATATATAGAGATGAAAATCTTGTGATAGCCAAGAAATATTAGTTCCATGATGTATTTTAAGTGTCCTTTAATTCTCATAAAGGACAAATTATATTTACAAACAATAGTTATTTTGATTAAATTTATATATTGAGAACATATGTATTACATTAAAACAGATTTATTGTCTCTTTCAATATTTCATATTTCAATAAAAATCTATTATTTTATAAAGTAACAGTAGGCTCTTCAATAAATTTAGAACTTATATGAAATGTACTCTGTTTCTTTTTAAAAGATGTTATTTTATACCAAAAAAACATTCAGACAAATTTTTCCTTAGAAAAACAGAGAAAAGTAGCTCCCGGGATGTAAAGTAAGTAGCAATAGTCAAACAAACAAAAAATAAATAAATAAAACAAAATACTTTTAGTAGATATTTTGTATCGTACCATATCCATTTAAGGAGCATATAAGATGGATATACTATATCTCGAAACACTTTTAAACTGATTCTTTTTGCTCGATCCTATAAATCCCCATGGCAACAGATAAAATGACATGGGTATTTTGAAACCATTTCTACATTTATTATCAATCAATAACTTTTAAAGGAAGTTTAGATACTTATTATTTAAAGTAAAATATTTTATTTGAGTTGGGAATTTTAATTTAAAACCTTACTATTTAAAAACCATTTAATCGACATAATGACATACACAGTATTTCTAAATAAATGAAATAATCATTATAAAAGATACAATTGTAACAAACACTGCTATAAATAGATTATAAGACTTCTTCACACACCATAAGATTTAAGCCAGCACAACCAGTTTCGAAAGGACGTAGCCTTTCTTCATCAGGTGCAAAAAAGCACGTGCTACTGCCTTGGAAGCAAAAGTAAGACTGAAAGCAGGTCTAGCAGGCAAAAGCAAGACCTGCTTTTAGTCTTGCTTTTGCCTCCAAGGCAGTAGCACGTGTTTTTGTTGCACCTGATGAAGAAAGGCTACGTCCTTTCGAAACCGGTTGTGCTGGCTTAAATCTTATGGTATGGGAAGAAATCTTATAATCTATTTATCGTTTGTACACCAGTTTTGAATTTAGTTTTGGTGAAACACTGCTATATATAAAATGACTGTTACAATCTTCTTTTTTAATCAAAAATGCAGGACGATGTCAATCATCAACAAAAGTCGGAACTTTTGCTCATGAATGTAACATTAAATAAGATATTGTTCGAAAATTTCCAATATATTTCCACTTCCTGTTAAAGAACCAAATGTTGCAATTGCCATTTTTTAATAAAAGAAAATCTGGTGCTTAACAATCACGTGATTTACAATACCCACTACCACTCATATTATACTTTCTTACTACAGCAACAAATCAAACAAAAACAATTTTCCTGTAACAGCAAACTAATAATTATGTCATAAAGATATATATAAGAGAATAGACACGCGAAAAAAAAAAAAAAATCCGTAGAGCCGTTTTTAAACACCAGTTTGTAAGAACTAAAACTGAACTGCCTAATCAGGACGCCTGTCAGTTTCCTTGTAGTATTCAAGTAATGTACGTAAAAAAACGTGTAAAAGGGAGCTTATGTAGCGAGTTTGAAAAAAAAATCGTTAGAGGTGTTTTTGAGATATATTTTGCAAAAAAAAGAAACCTAGCCCTGTCATCTTTTCACCGGAGAGCAACAATTATGCACAAAAGAACATCTGAAAGGAAGTTATAGGGCAAGTTTTTAGAAAATCTTTTGACCTACATTTACAGGACGTTTATCATTTTTCCTGAAGTAACCAACTAACACTTACGATAGGACATCAAAAAAGAAATTTATACAGCAACTTTAACGAAAACCTTTAAAGATGTTTTTGAGATAAGGACTTCGTCTTTCAGTTTTCAGCATCCCATATCCAATTTTCCAATTTTCAAGAAAAGCTGGCTCAATTATCTCTAAACTAGACTTGTCTTAATTCTAAAGATTCATAGTTCTACCTTTTTTCGTTTTGAATCTGTGATAGTCAAAAGATTTCATATATTCATCCATACGCACACACGCACGCACTGATCAATTTGCCAAAAATTAATTTTTTTGATTCAAGAGATCTGGAAACATGCAAATCAAATAAAAAATCGATTTTGAAATTTATGACAGAATACAATACTTTCGTTACCTGCAGGTAGACGAGTAATGGAAGTAATAAACAGTTAGAGCGGATTTACATTAACTTCAGGAAAGTTTTTTTTTTTTTTTTTTTTTTTCAGATACTGCAAAAAGTTCTATATGCAGCCACCATTCTCACCAATGGGTGCTGGGTTATATATTCCCTATTTAAAAAAAAGGCCTATAATACCCCTTCTCTACACATAACAAAAGAAAATGTATGTGTCTGTCCTCGCTTTGTCGGCAAACGGCTTGATCGCAGAGCTGCAGAATTTTGCATGGATCGCTTGGATCTCTTCTGATACACCTCGAGGCCCGACTTCCAAATTTTTGATTAGTTTTTATATTATTATTTTTTTTTAATAATAATAAATTTAAATGTATAAATCTCTGAAATGATTGATTCTGCAGATAGAAACCTAAATATGAACAAACTTTCCGTGGCCCATTAATTCTGTTGGTTAGAGAGTCATGCTGAAAACGCGAAAACCGTAGGGTCCAAGGGATAATGTGTTACTTTTTGCAGATAACTAATAGAAAATGTGTCTATTTATTGAATTAATACAAAAGGTGTCTATCACATCAAAGCCTGTTTCTTTAATTGGATTTTTTTTTAATTAATTAAAATGTTTCCAGATGTGCAGATTGTCTGGTGTTGTCTCTCTTGTCGTAGAGTGAAGGTGATAATCTGTCTGAGAAATATCTGTGCGAAATACGTAGTTTTTGAAAGCACCACTTAATACAAAATTTTTAAGCGCCACTTATCCTCTAGTTATCCTCTGGAACTTAAATTGAAATGTCTGGTCAAGGTGCAAATGTAATCAGGAGGAAGCTGAAACCGATATAGCATAGGCGGGAACTCGAAGTGCGGTTTTAAGCAATTTCAATGATTTATTTTTATTTATTTTATTATTTTTATTTTTAATTTTTTTTTTAATAAAGTGATTTAAAACACAATTATTATTATTAATATTTATTTGTTTATTTATTTATTTATTTTATTTATTTTATTTATTTTATATATTTATTTTATTTATTTATTCATTCATTATTATTATTACTTTTTTTTTTTTTTTTTTTTTTTTTTTTTTTTTTTCATTTAAATATAGTGACTAGTGAATTAGGCAAAGCCTGCTAGTATCAAATAATTCTGAAGTTTGGAGAAAGATATTATAAAAAGCAAAATAAGTAACTCGATAATATCGATAAACTCCTACCATTGTCTCTGAATTTATAACGAAAAATATCTTTTTGGACTGATTCAGTGCATTCTGTTAAACAGTTAAAAGTAAAATTTAACATTTCATTATTTATAAAAAGGTGCCAATTTAACTAATTTAGCTCTAACCAATATTTTTAGAAACTTGATGTAATGTGCACCACTCTAGTATTGCTTACAATTACAATGAAACAAAGTACAAAATTTCTGATTGCAGCCAAATCGCCTTAATTGCCACCAGTTTTTGGAGGCACAAGCGAAAGCGAAGACAAAATACTGATTTATTTTTACGTTTAAAAAATCATTATAATTTAGTTTATTAAAAAAAAAGAAAAAAAAAACAGTGTTTTGCTTTTTTTTTGACATTGTTTATTTAATCTATAAGATATTTCTTTTCATATTGTGTAAAATTGTAGGCCAAAAGTGTCTATTTTATTTTAAAAACTTTTTCTAGAAAAAAAAAAAAAATTCCAGATTTAAAAGGTTTTTTTTTTTTTTTTTTTTTAATGGTTTCTGGGTATAAAGAGGAAAGATTTTTAGAATCATCAATAGTTCCGAAATCTGACTAGGCTAAAGTATATATGATATATATCTATATATTATTCCTATTAAAAAAAAAAAAAAAAAAAATTGTTATTATTTTTATTTGTTTGTTACTGTGTATTTCGAAGATCAAACAAGTTATTTATTTATTTATTTTTATTTATTTATTTATTTTTTTTTTTTTTTGCATTTCATCCACCGATGAATATCCTTTGTTTTATGATGATAATTTTTCCATTAAATGTAAATATTATAAAAAATATATTTCTAAGTTTCGTGACTCAAAGAAATGAATCATTCTCTTTATATCTATAGGGAATGTTTGTTGTAGCATTAATTTGTCAAACTTTAATCCGGTTATTTAAAATAAATATTTAGATTTCAAAACACTGTTTAAATGATGAAATTTCTCTTTAAAGAATGGTATTCAACGATGTCAATAAAACGCTTGAATAATTTAAAATAGATTTAATTCTTTAGGGAGATAATTTTAGATCAAGATATCCCCATCAAACAACTTATAATTCTTCTTTGTTAATCGTCTACGGTTATAGTTCAAGACTCCAGTTGCGGTGCTTCATAAAGTTTATATATAGCTCCATAAACTGCTCAGAAATTAATACTTTAACTCCATAGCTTAACCTTTTATTCTTAGTAAAGCTGATTTTCGGAGAATTTGCTGTTTTCTGCTGCAAATATGCAAATATTCTAGGTATAGTTAGTTATTTAAGGGGTTTTAAGAAATAGAAGATTGGAGACGTCTTACATAATAATTATATTTATTTTGTTTTTGATGTAATTCTATCTAATCCTAAAACACATGAGGTAATAAATAATATTCACTTAACCCACAATACGTTTAATTCCAGAATTATTTAATCTATTTAATCTAAAGTTCATTTCGAATTTTCTGTAAATATATTACGCAAATACATTTATATTTTCAGCAATTAAGAAAAAAAAAGTTTTTTTTCAGTTAAATTTGATATTTGTTATTCATCTAGTTTTTATATATTTTATTTCTACAAAATCTAGTCTAAGATATTACTGTGATATTTATTTTCATTTATATGTAGATGGAAGGATGAAATATTCAGAAGTTTTATGAATAAAATTTCAAGTTTTCCAGATAAGATTATTTCATTTAATATTCCTAGAATAAGAACTGAAACGAAATTTTAAAGATATCATTCGTTTAAAGTTATGATGACGTCGTCTTAAATTTATTTTTTTGTATTTTTACTTGAAGTAAGAAAATTTAATATTATCACCTGAATAAATAAGAAAATGATAAGACAGAGATTTTTCCATTAGTGAAGCTGGCCAAGTAAAATATAGAATGACTCTGATCTTGAATTTACATCAAATAGATCCTGATAAATTTTTATCAATGACGATATAACTGAAGAAAGAAATTAAGAAGGTTACAGCTCACCAAAGTCCAGACAAGAAACTATAATTTCTAATATGGATGATAAAAAAAAAGTAAGTAATTAGCTTCTGGAATAATAAGAAATGTAGATCAATATTATATTTTTCTAAATTAAAAGGTTTTATTTGGTCAGTTTGAATATTTAATATCCTATCTAAATATTTATAACATAAACCATAAATACTTTAAAAATGAAAAGCATAAAAAGCATAAAAACTTTAAAGGGTAAATATTGTTACTATAAATGAAAGAATTAAGAGTTGAATTGCATCTTCTTTTTAAAAAATAATAGTTAATATCGATATCTGGATTATGTATTAATTTAAAAGTGCTGCAACTTTTGTTTTCCATGATAAGTTTTATTTTTATTTTTATTTTATTTTTTCACGTAAGTAATTTGGAAATTTCGCTTTGTTTAATGTAAGAAAAGGTTGTTCTAATAATAGTAGATTTTATCTTTATTTATCTTATAAATATTCGCATAACGATTATATGTGTAAAGAAGATATTTTACCCATTTTTATTTATTTATTTATTTATATGTATATATTTTCTGGTTTCCATACGAGTAAACTAATTCAGATAAATTATTTTCGTAACAATAAATACGAAAATTAAAACATGTTTATTAGGTTCATTTTAAAAATGTTGGTTCTGATCATTTTTCGGTATTTTTAGGAAAGAAAGCTGAAGCTTGGACCTGCTTACGAAAAAATCTAGATTACATTCAGAAAAAAGCAGAGTAATTTGAAAGCAGCAATATACGCAAAAGCATGATTATTGCTTTGTTAATTATCAGTCCTGTGATTTTTATTTTTTCAACCTCAGTATAGTATTATATTTAAAACGTTTATTTAGAATCATATGGAAACTACAAGGAAAACATAAATTGCAAATCTATTTCAATTATACATTTTTAAAAAGATTATACGTAAATTATATAATATAACTAAATAGACTTTATATAATATGGCTTAATGTACAGATAATAATATAGATAATTCTAGTAGAAATTATTTTCTGATATAATAACAATAGAAATCAGCGTATGCTATTATGCTTATTTGCCAGTTGCTTTAAAAGTTTAGAGAATATATGGATACGTAAGAAATCAAATAATATTTCCTTATCGAAGGAATTTAAATTTGTTATAAATAACCATCAAACAATAACAGAAATTCGCATGTTTATAAAACATCAACTATACAAGTTTTATCAAAAATATTTACACAAAGGACTAAAATCACATGTAGTTTTTAAGAGATAGTTTTTTACATCTCTAGTATAGAAATATAATTCTCTAGAGCAAGTCTCATTAAAAGACTACTGTTTGTAGACGAATCTTGTACGAAGAAAATACCTCAAATATACATACATTTCAATTTAAAAACTGAAAAAATTCACACAAAATTTTTATACAAATATTAATTTGATATAGATATTTTCTGAAAACGCTTCGTATTATAAACACTTCTATTATACATGAAAATCGCGTATAGCTAATAATAAAACATCAGCGAACAAGATATTTTACAGTTAAAAAATATCTTGTAATGTAAGAAAGAGCGCTGTTAAGATTTTCAGTTGTAAAATATTTAACAATCCTTTTTCATTATTTCTGTTTTATTTGAATAATTTATGCTTATTTTTTGAAAATTTTTCATAAATTTCACAAATGAAAGTATCTATTATTTATGACAAAACGTATTAACTCTAAAAGAAATGAGTAAATGCATACATTAAGGGTAAATGGGATATGAGTAAATGCATATCTTATATGCTTGATGCGTATTTCAATCATATAAATATTTCGTAGGCCGAACGTTAGAAAGGCAAATTGTTTTTATTATTTCGATGAAAATCAAAATTTAGGGATATTCAAGCGCAGAAATAAATACGACAGTCGATATTTTCAGACAAATTAAGTTTTTACTTGTAAATTACTTTTCAAGTAGAGATGGAAAGTTACAGAAAACAAAATGTTTTGATTATTTTCATGTAATACTTTTATACTCTTCAAAAAATAGTCCTTGGCAAGCAAAGGTAATACACTACAGAAAAAAACGAAGATGAAACAAAAAATCAAACGGAGATGAAAAATTACAAAAAGCAAATTGCCTTGATAATTTTTATTAAATTCTTGAAGACTCTTTTTAAAGAGTCAACAAAAGTAGTCATCGTTATATAAAAATCGGTGGTCTTCAGACACTATTTTAAAAACCATTTATTTATTTATTTATTTATTTTTTACTTTTAAAAAATGTTGTATTAAGTTCATTCTCATATTTTATGGTTATTAACTGAAACCAGCTTGTACCTAACTGGTCATGTAGTGATTCCCGATAAAAAAATTACATAAAATCTATTGGCATTTTACAAATCTAGGTCTGCCTTAGCAAAACTAATTAAGAATAGATAATTTTACTCATTTCTAGTAGTAATTTTCCATCGCATAGAAAGCCATCATTTAAAACATGATTTTGACAAAGTTCTTTGTAAAATTTATTTTGAATACGTACTACAATTTTAGGCTCGCCGTTCAAATTTATTAACGAAGTAAATAATAAAAATTGATATTGGAAGTATTTTGGCATATCTTTTCTTTAGTGTCTTTATGTGAAAATTTTTGCATTGTCACGACACTAATTATCTTTATTGGAATTTTAAGCTTTTTAATAATTAAATTTTAGTTCATTTGTAGCTTCTGCTTGAGTTATATAATAGCAAATTCTATTTTGAATCAAGTACTTATCACTTAAGTAAATAAGTATTTTCAATGTTAAAAATAAACAAATTCATGAATTTGCAAACAAATTCATCAATTGTTTATTTACATAAATAAAGAGAGGTTCATCTGTGTGTCTGTGTACCCCCTCAGGCTCATTTTGTTCATTGCAGAACTACAAAACTTGGCAGATGAAAAGCTCTGACCATGAAAGAGTGCACCTCAACCAGATTTTTCAAATTTTTTTTTCAATTTATTTTTTTTTAATATTTTTTATTCTTTTTTTTTCTTAAGATTTCCAATGTTGTTTTTCCAGCTTGATTTTCAGTTGGAAATTGTAACCTTATTTATTTTATATGTTTAGTTTACCTACATTTTTCTCGAAAACTTTCTGCTTATTTATTTTATGTTATTTTTTATAGTATTTCATGTTGCTTGCACAGAGGGATGTATATGTTTGATAAATTTAGTAAATAGTTTTTAAAAGTAGTTTTCACTGGTACATAATAAAATGAATAATATATAAAATAATAATTGAAATGTAAATTAATTCTGTTTAAATTTATTATCATTTATTAATATTAAAAGTTTTTTAAAATTTATTATAATAATTTTTATTATTCTGTTAGAGTTTGCTCCAGTTTATCTAATTTTTCTGAACATAATTCGTTTTGACCTTGAAAGAAACCCATCAGATCACCAAGTGATAAGTTGTCAAAAGAAAAATGTCATAAATTGTAGAAATTTAAAAGTTTTATATATCTTATTCGCAATGAAAAATAAAACATAATCTGAAATTAACGGTAATACTAGACGGAAAAATTAAATTAAATTAAATTTTAAAAAAAAAGATTGCTTTACTTAGAAACAAAATATCAGATTTAGTCACCAATTTAGCCAAATAACGTGGCTGTCACCTAGGGAAAATTATATGTTTGAATATTCAGTTTTTAATAATTATCGTTTCAATGGTTTGTTACGATATATATGATACATATTAATTAGTATTAAATGTTGGTACAATCATATTTTTAATATTATTTAAACTTTGTTCGATAAAATATGAAACATGTGATATCTTACAGTTATATTAATAGAGAAGAAAGTGGATAGTATAAAATTTAAATGAAACTTATTGTTAAAAATTTATTAACATCAAATAAATTATTCCTCATAAACAAAGCTACATAAATAAATTTTCAAAAATTCTTATTAACCCGTTAGTAGTCGCTATAGACAGCGCCACCTATTACAGTTTGCGTACTTTTTATTTAACTCGCACCAATAATTTTAAAAAGTGATGTGATCAACGTTTCTTCTATTTTATTCGCGGTTTATGTATATCAAATGCCACTTCTACAAAATTTTGGTGGCTATTGAATAAAAAAACTTGCAAAACTAAAGGATGGGCGGCAAATCGACCAACTAGCGACTACTAACGGGTTAATGTAAATCTAATAATAAAATAATTCCATTACAACACCAAAATAAAGCTTTAAAAAATCGATTAACAATATTAATTTGCATTTGTCATGCAAGTTCTTACACGGACATTTAATCTGATTAATTGTTTGACATTCAATTCACATTGTTTCCAAAAATAGTTTATCATTTTCATTAGAAAAGCTTATTTAAAAAAATCCATATAATTCAAAATACGCAATGTAGGCGTAGTTGCTATTAAATTTTCAACTAAGTAAAAATAGATATCAACGAAAATATTCAATACTGTTACTTAAATATTTCTAGTTCTCTAGTAATGTAATCTCATCAGATGTTTCATTTTGCTTAAATATCTAAAAAGCTCTTGAAGAATTTTTCTTTTTAAGTTACATTACAAAAAAAAAAGTGATTTGATCATGCTCTCTTATAAACTATCGGATTTTTTTTTTTTTTTTCAAACACATTGCTGAGTTTATTAATTAAAAATCGTCTCAGATAGCAAGCAAGTATAATTACTGTTCTCGGACAATATAATATAATTCAAAACGACACATTAAAAATAATAACAAGGGCTTATTATTATTATTATTATTATTATCATTATTATTAATTAAGAATGAAAAGGTTTTCCTCAGATTTTTCAGAAAATTTTAAAGTTATAAAATATTGAAGTTAATAAAAAATTGCAATACTTTGGGGAACTGGTGTTTAACTTTAAATATTTATTATCAGTCAGCAACAAAAGTATCCGAACACTAGCGAAAATTTCTATGTAAAAAAAAGTACACTTCATACGATTTTGTTAAATAAATCCTTATCGAATCATGTTCTTATACTGACTAAGAACAGGATTCGATAAGGATTTATTTAACAAAACCGTATGAAGTGTACTTTTTTTACATAGGAATTTTGGCTAGTGTTCGAATGCTTTTGTTACCGACTGTACACTGTGCATAGAAATCACGTATATATGTATACGTATGCAAGAAACAAACCCTGTGTACATACCATTGCAAGAAACAAACGTTATAATATGAAGGAAACAAAATATATATAATAGTTAAGAAATAAACGTAATAATACATAATAATTAAAAAACAAACAAAATGTTTCTTAAAATCTTTTTCAGGCAAAGCCATAGTCCAATACATGTTTTTATATCTGATATAATATATTTTAAATAATACATTTTTTACTTTTTCTTACCTATAGGGTCGAGAAAGTATTGTTTTAGGGTCATATTTTCGAACGGGAGTTTTTGTTACATTTACATGTTCTGAGGTACCCTGAATACGAAAATCATGTTTTTAGTGTAATATTGAGTATAAATTCAACTTTTTTTGGATATTTAGTGTTATACTACTTCTCCTATATGGAAATCATCTGCATTATCATGGAAGATATATATATATTTTTAAATGATAATTTAAATAAAATATTTTTACTGGGTGAATTTGTTTAGGAAAATATAGAATAAACTCGTGTGGTGGCCACAACACACTAGTTATTTGTTGTCAGTGGATGTGCTTTACTAATAATATTTTACCATTTCAGGGAAAGCTGTTTCGGAAATTGAAATAAATTCCTCATAGAGATATGGTAAATAGTGTATGTTTTAAGCTAGATATTCATGGCTTGTTTTTTGTACATTTGCAAGTTTTGAGGCTTCCTGATTACCGTAGTCAAGTTTTTTAACGTTTGATCTTTGTCTCTTAGAGTAACTTAAAAACGAATAATCTTAGGAGATCCAAATGTTGTATTTTGAAGTTAATATAAGTTTGTTACTGGAAAGGTTTGATCAAAATTGATAAGTTTCAATGAATGTTGCGTGTGAAAATTGTCTGTATAATTTTAAGTAAACTTTTAATTTTAATAACAGAATTAAATTCTATATAAATGTAGGTGCATTAATGAAACGGGGGGTTGAGGGGAGCGGTAGCCTCCCTCACACAGAAATAATTATCATATAAAACTCTTCCGAAGCCTAATTTGAATTGTTTAACATAGGTTTACATAACAGTACTCGTTATCTTACCTCTTAATCTCCAACCTGTATTTATAGTATTAAATTTCAAGTTAACAGAAAGTCGTGTAAGTGACACGCCAGATTATTTCTTTAATTTTTCACGATTAATGTGTTTGTAAGGGATGTTTCAAAATTTTTTAAATAATTAAGTTTCATTATACTTCATTCATTGTTAAAACAAGATATATGATTTCACGCTTATATAACCTAATACTACACATTTATAATTGTTAGTTAAATTGATTACAATAATATTAACTCAAAAAATGCTTAGTGTGCTTAAATATCATTTGTTATCCATATTAGTTTTAGCTCGTGAAAATTAATGGTTCTTTTTCACATCATTAAAGCGATTTGATGCATTTTAAAAGTATTTTTTTTAATATAAATTTTTGTTTGAAATGTATGTTAATTGGTGTTAATTAGTGCTAATTGCTTTAAACAACTTTCGTAAAAATTATCAAACTTAAAATGCCTTCGCGTCATAAGTAAAATTGTTTTGATATTTATCTGTGCACCACCAGAATACATTAATTTTATGAAATCCATGACAGGTAAAAATCTATTGTTAATATTACTTACTCTTAAATTTACAATTTATTTTGACAACAATTAATTTTTAATTATTTTAAGAACTTTCAGCTTATTTTAAAATACTCTGTGAGCTATTCATACTTTTTCTCGGGAAATATAACGAAATTTGTAAAATATACAATATTATCAATATTATATATATATATATATATATATTATTATTATTATTATTATTATTATTATTATTAATTATCTATAATTTATTAATATATATTTATTATATATATTAATAAATTACTAAATTTTATTAATGTAATAACCAAATTCTGCCGTAACTTAATGCAAATTTATATTTTAAATTAAATAAATCCTCTTTCCCTATTTTTTAAAGAGTTTTAACTTGTTTATAAAAGCAGAGTTATCTTATTTCAATTAATTTATTCTGTCGGAAAATTCATTATGGAAAAATTGCGATAATGAAATAATTTCCTCTAGAATGCGTTTTTTCGGAAATTGAATTCTACTGTGACGTTATTTCACAGAGACGTTCTTTACTTTTTATTAAAACTGTTTAGTAAGTATAAGAATTTTCAATATAAATATATAAGTCTAATAGATTTAGGCAGTTGCAAGTATACAGGGTGTCTCAATATCACGTTTCAGAACTTCTAAGATGGATAAAATGCATCCCGACTATTTGGAACCATATAACAATGCAGGGTTAGAAATGCTTTTCTAACGCGGTGATGTGCACAGAGACATCGGAAATAAAAAGACTCCACGTAAAAGAATTGTTTTAATAATTAATCTATACGAACAAAAAGAACATGTCATAGATAGTGTTTGGAGTTCCATCTAAAGATTTTAACCCTTTGCCAATCCTATTTAATTTTACTTCTTTGTTCAGTGTTTCCAAATTTAGTGGGTTTTTTTATTCAATATCCACCATTAAATTCTATCGGTAACAGTTGCCTAATCGAAGGTTATTCGTCCATTATGCATATCAAATAATACTTCTCAAAACTATTGGCGGAACTTAAATAAAGAGTCCATAAATTTGACAAAACTGTTTAGAGAGTTAGGGCCGATAATGCGTCAATGCAGGCTTCACAACATGACAAGGCCGAATTAGCTGGTTGTACGAATAGCTTAGCTGCTATAGAAATTCGAGATAACCCTGAACTTTTAAAAATAATTTGAATTCCATGCGACGCATAAGGTCTGTATTGAAGTTGGTGAACAAAGCTTTGAACACTAGCTTTGACTCATGTTTCTTTTGTTCATGAACATTTATTATTAAAGCGAATGCTCACCTATACATCGCGTCTTTCTTTTCCCCTGATGTTTCTCTGTGAACAGCTGCGTCAGGAAAGCGGTTATGACCTATGTTATTCCGAATCATCGGGATGTATCTTACCCTTCCTAAAAATTATGAAACGTGGTACTGAGACACTCTGTATATTTGGTTATTGTAAAAATTCGTAACGAATTTATAATTTAATTAAAAAAGACTTTGTAAAAAAAGTACCACAGTACAAAGTAAAAATAAGTGCAAAAATAAACACCACAAAATGCAAGAACTCGCAACATTTGTTTCTGGTCGAAAACAGTCGCATTGTTTGCAGCACTCGTGCCTACTTTGTTCGCCTGATGAAGGGTCGTATCTTCTTTCAACCCGAAATAATTGTTGCAAGTTTTTCCATTTTATAATGTTTATTCAAAGTTTTGTATTTGTTATTAAAAGGAGCTCACTGGGGACTTTTAAGTTACATATATCATTAGCATTATGCATTTAACTTTAAAGAATGCCACGAAGTTTTGCTTGCACTATTCGTATAATGCCCCATATAAAGTTACCAATTCTGTAAGATTCAATTATTTTAATTAATTTCGTCTTATTTTGATCCTTTTTCATTTGTATATATTTTGTAATTTTCCATAAGCTTTCATATATAACACTATATCTGTACTGATAAGTATAAAGGAGTTAAGTCCAAATATGTCGATTTTGAGTTAAGTACATAGTCAGACTGAGTAAAAAATTCTCCATCGATTGGTATAAAGGATTTAAGCCCATGTCATTTAGTCTTTGAGAAAATGCATTGGTAAAAAAGATTCAAGTGAGAAATTTAGCATTCATGTTTGGTATAAAAGATTTAAGTCAATTTGTTTCCTTTATGAAATGAAATTTGATAATCACTTGAATGGTATAAAGGGTATAAGTCAACATAATCCCTTTTTCCTGATCGAGTCTTCTGATTAGTTTTTGGTATAAAGGATTTAAGTCCACTTTTCTCTTTTTGCGCTGTGCCACTTGGCGGTCAACAGGCTTTAATCCAATGTAATAATGAGATTATAATTATTCAATTGCTTATTATTGTATTTTATGCTTTAATTTATAAATGTAGAACTGGTATCGATAAAAAAAAAAAAAAAAAAAAAAAAAAAAATGCACTCCGGGAGTGCCGACAGAAGTGAAAACTTGAACAATTACGTGTGTATTTCTTGAATCGTCAGGAAATATTTTATTGTGCAGGAAATATTTTTAAATGAAGTGTTTTTTTTTTATTCATTAATATAATTTATTACTACAAAAATTTTATTAAAATTTTATTTAATGCGCTAACTGCAATAGAGACAGTGTCCGGCGATGAGAGAAGTCGTGTAGAGCCGCACCAGATTGTAAAAACGTGAGAAAAATGGAGGCTTTGGCCTTTCTCACGGTTTTGTGAGGTCTAACTGCAACGTTTCCGGCTGCAATTTTTAAGAGACAGTGGCTGGAGAGGAGAGAAGTCGTGTAAAGACGCACCAGATTGTAAAAACGTGAGAAAAATGGCGGCTTTGTGCTTTCTTATGGTTTTGTGAGGTCTAACTGTAATAGAGACAGTGTCCGGAGATGAGAGAAATCGTGTAGAGCCGCACCAAATTGTAAAAACGTGAGAAAAATGGCGGCTTTGGCCTTTCTCGCGGTTTTGTGAGGTCTAACTGCAACATTTCCGGCTGCAATCTTTAAGAGACAGTGGCCGGAGAGGAGAGAAGTCGTGTAAAGACGCACCAGATTGTAAAAACGTGAAAAAAATGGCGGCTTTGGCCTTTCTCACGGTTTGGTGAGGTCTAACTGCAATAGAGACAGTGACCGGTGTGAGAGAAGTCGTGTAGAGCAGCACCAGATTGTAAAAGCGTGAGAAAAATGGCGGCTTTGGCCTTTCTCACGGCTCTGTGAGGTCTAACTGCAACATTTCCGGCTGCAATCTTTAAGAGACAGTGTCCGGAGACGAGAGAAGTCGTGCAGAGCCGCATCAGATTGTAAAACAATATACAGTATATAACTATTAACACTTCACATTAGCAAGTTAATTGTATGATACATTATTTGTATCATACAAGGATGGAAAGCGTCAGCTGACGATGACGGGATTTCAATGATTTTTGTTCACCCAAAAGTTTTCACTTCAAATGGAAAGCGTCAGCTGACGATGACGCGAGTTCAAAGATTTTTGTTCACCCAAAAGTGCTCAACGTGCCTAAAGAAGTTTTCACTTCAAAAAGGTTGCACTTCGGGAGTGCCGACAGAAGTGAAAACATGAACAATTACGTGTGTATTTCTTGAATCGTCAGGAAATATTTTATTGTGCAGGAAATACTTTTAAATGAAGTGTTTTTTTATTCATTAATATAAACTACTACTACAAAAATTATATTACAATTTTATTTAATGCTCTAACTGCAATAGAGACAGTGTCCAGAGATGAGAGAAGTCGTGTAGAGCCGCACCAAATTGTAAAAACGTGAGAAAAATGGCGGCTTTGGCTTTTCTCACGGTTTTGTGGGGTCTAACTGGAATAGAGACAGTGTCCGGAAATGAGAGAAGTCGTGTAGAGCCGCACCAGATTGTAAAAACGTGAGAGAAATGACGGCTTTGGCCTTTATCACGGTTGTGTGAGGTCTAACAGGAACGTTTCTGGCTGCAATCTTTAAGAGACAGTGTCCGGAAATGAGAGAAGTCGTGTAGAGCCGCACCAGATTTTAAAAATATGAGAAAAATGGCGGCTTTGGTCATTCTCATGGTTCTGTGAAGTCTAACTGCAACGTTTCCGGCTGCAATCTTTAAGAGATTGTGTCCGGAGATGAGTGAAGTCGTGTAGAGCCGCACCCGATTGTTAAAACGTAAGAAAAATGGCGGCTTTGGCCTTTCTCACTGTTTTGTGAGGTCTAACTGCAAAAGAGACAGTGTCCGGAGATGAGAGAAGTCGTGTAGAGCCACACCAGATTGTAAAAACGTGAGAAAAATTGCGGCTTTGGCCTTTCTCACGGTTTTGTGAGGTCTAACTGCACCGTTTCCGGGAGCAATCTTTAAAACAAAGTGTCCGGAGATGAGAGAAGTCGTGTAGAGCCGCACCAGATTGTAAAAACGTGAGAAAAATGGCAGCTTTGGGCTTTCTCACGGTTTTGTGAGGTCAAACTGCAATAGAGACAGTGCTCGGAGATGAGAGAAGTCGTGTAGAGCCGCACCAGATTTTAAAACAATATACAGTATATAATTACTAACACTTCACATTAGCAAGTTAATTGTATGATACATTATTTGTATCATATAAGGATGGAAAGCGTTTTTCGATGACGCGAATTCAATGATTTTTGTTCACCCAAAAGTTTTCACTTCAAATGGAAAGCGTCAGCTGACGATGACGGGAGTTCAAAGATTTTTCTTCACCCAAAGTGCTCAACGCGCCTAAAGAAGTTTTCACTTCAAAAATTACCCACTTTTCAATTGAAATTTAATATATATAAATAATTTACTACATCATTCTTTACCAATATTTTACTACATTTAACATCAGAGAAAAGCAGATTTAGTTTATGAACAGAAAAGGCTTGGCAAAGCAGAAGCCAAAACTGATACCTCAAAACTGTGTTTAGTTTTTGATTTACAACAGTGTCTAGCAACTCCATTTCTGTCATCATCTGTAGCTTTCAACAAACGCCAACTTTGAACTTTTAATTTGACTATACGTGACAATGCCATAGGTAAGTCATGTCATTACATGTGGCACGATGGTCGTGAAACTAACGAAATTGCTTCATGTCTTTACGACTACCTACGAAATGTATCTGACACTGTTACAAGTGTAACTTTCTATTCTGACACATTAACACAACAAAAACATCCTTGTGTCAGCGATGTTTTTGAATGCGATGGCTGACTTCCCTCATTTCTCCAGCATCAATCACAAATTTCTAATTTCAGGTCACTCGCACATGGAATGTGACGTAGACCATGCTCTTATTGAGAGAGAAAAGAAAAGTATGGCATTTCAAGTATTCCACCCACATGATTGGTATCAGCTTTTTCGGTCTACAGGGAAGAAAAATAAATTCACTGTTAGAGAGATGACTCAAGATGATTTTTTTGATTTTGCATTACTGTCAATAAATACTCTCGTTGTGCGAAAGAATAATGTTGATGGAGAGCCGTTCAAGTGACAAGAGGTACAATGATTGGTATTGACAGGAAGGGGATCAGATATTTTGTAGGGACAGTCTACTTGAAGGCACTTTCAAAAAAATTAGTATTCTTCGACGAGGCAAAACAAATCTCCGAATTACCCAGATTCAAAAACGGTATAACAAATCTCTTCCAATCGCAGTGCAGAAGAAGAGAGATCAACTTACTTTGCTTCCTCTTGTGCCTCCAGTATTCCATAACTTTTACAAAACTTTACGAACACCAGCTAGCACAGAAAACATTGACCCTGACTTAGAATTTAGTGATACTGATGAAAATGACTATTAATCACCATGACCCCTGATTCAGTGGAAGGAAACACGAATATAATATTGTGATGGTCAATATTCTATTAATCCTAATGCTTTGTAATTGGTGCACTCTTAAAAATGGTTTCTTAAAAATGAGCTAAATTGTCTCAAAATTGCTCCGAAACAATATAGGGGAGACTGGGGCACAGTGGACCACTTTTACACTTTCAATTTTTTTTCAACAAAAATAAAAAAGCAAGGTACCTGAAAAAATTAGCAAACATTCTTTAAACCTTGCTTGACATGTTCTAATTTTTTATAACAATACTTTTAATACATTACGAATAAAAAAATAAATTGTGTGCACTCACAAAGTGGACCACTGTGCCCCATCACCCGGGCACAGTGGTTCACAACCCGGGGTACAGTGGACCAACCTCAGTTGTTCATGTTTAATTAATATAAATTACTCATTTTTTCTCTAAAATTAGTTTTTTATGCAATTCTAGTCTAAATAACATAATTCGAATATTTTCATGAAATACAATTACCAAAATTTAAAGGAATAATAAAAAATAAATAAATAAATAAATAAGAAATCAAATTAGAGTAAGAATTCTATATCAGATTTCTTTTGTCTTTTACGTGCCATCACTAGAAACAATAAGATATATTTTTAATTTGTTTATTAATGTTATATAGTTATAAAAATTATAAAATATGTAATTAAACATTATGTTACTATTCAAATATTTTTATTAATTATTTTGAGATATTAGTACTTTACATTATATTTGTGAGATAGGTTTAACTAAAATTATTCTACTTTTATCTTTTACATATTATTCCTAAAAACAACAACAATAAATTTATATAACCTACTATTTATTATGTCACATATTCATTTTATTTATTTTTTTAATATTAAACAATTCAAATAGTTATTAAATTTAGATATTCATAATTATTATACTACTATTCAACTATTTTCTCTTTTCAGAAATTTATATAATGTTAAGATTATTATTTTTTTATTAATTATTTTGAGTCACATTATATTTGTATATGTAAATTCAACTAAAATAAATAATGTGTTAAATATAATTTGGAGTTTAGGCACATTGGAAGGTGGCCCACTGTGCCCCATGTCCAAACAAAAAAAATAATAATATTAAAATACTATATAGACTATAAATATGCTAAAAATTTTTATAAATTTAAAAGCAACAATATCTTAGCTTTTCTTAACAACTGTCCAATACTTGTAGTCAATAGTTCTGTCCTGATAAAATTAAAAAAACTTCAAACTTGAAAAATTACTTTGAGCAGCTCAAAACATAAAAGGTGTATAAAATGGCTACCATAGCATTTACCATGTTTTTTTTTTTTTTTTTTTTTTTTTTTTTTTTTTTGGAAGTGTAGAAGTAGTACCATGCTTCCATCTATGAATCTCAATATAAACTATAAGAGTTAAATACTAAGAGATTTAAATAGGGGTTGTTCCCTGTGCCCCTAGGTCCACTGTGTCCCAGTCTCCCCTATACTTAAATTTGAAAACCCATGTACTCATTTTTGAGTATATTGGCATGTCAAATATATGGATATTGGGATTCTTATTGTTCAACCCTATTTTTGAATTTTTCAATATACTCAAAAACGAGTACATGGGTTTTCAAATTTAAGTATATATATTATTTCGGAGCTATTTTGAGACAATTTAGCTCATTTTTAAGGAACTATTTTTTACAGTGTGTTTTAACTTTAGTGTTTTGCTTGTGTATTATTATTGACGGATTTTGTTGCCATTTAATAGGGTGATACATATTTTTGTTTTTTAATCTATTGTTTTATTTTTTAATCTATTATTATGTTCTTTTTTCTTTATCATCATTATTATTATTATTAACTATTTTCAACTACAGCATATCGTTTATTATGATTTATATTCTTCTAATCTTCAAAAGTTTTATAACGAAAAAGGACAATGAAATTTTATAACAACAGCTTCTAGGGGTAAAATACAAAATTATTTCATCATTTCTCAAACTGATTTATCTTTCAATCAGTTTAGCTTGAGTAGTATTGTACATCAGATTTTTTTTTTTTTTTATTTGGTATATATTATCAAGTGCATATTATCTTTATTTAATTACTTCATAGACATTGAAGGTTTTTGAGCATTAATTTTCAATAATTGTGTAATAATTCCTATCTTCAATATGATAGTCTATGATATTGTATTCAATTCCTTGTTTGAGGTAATAAGTTCTTTCAATAATGCTGATCGTTCATGTTTCCCGAACCTGGATTTACCATGGACCCTTACCTTATAACATTTCATTAATCTTAGATTTCTAAGATGAAAGCATTTGGTAATCCGGCATAACTTTGTTCATATATCTTATTAAAGGCATGAATCAATATGTTGAGGAAGTTAGAATTGATAAGACCTTATTTCTATTAGGTTCAAATTATTTTGAACATCTACTGAGGTCATAAATCCAGTATTTTTTAATGCTGCAGCCAAGTATTTGGACTGTCAGCATAATCATAATGTTAAATGAATGTGCAAGTCAAAGTGGTAAAAAGGAGTTATGTCCTGGGTTGAGTGATACAAAGGATTTAAGTCCTGCAGGCATTTTTTCAAAACTATATAAATCTGTTAAAAATAAACAAACTTCAAAATTAAATGTATGTAGTTTATTCACAAAATTGTATATTATGATAATATCCTGGTTAAAACTGTATTGAACGGATACGTTTTTATACAGAATTTTTTAAACTTTATTTTTCGTCTTCTGAAAAATCAAGAATATGGACTTAAATCCTTTATACTTATCAGTACAGATATATTCTATAAAAAAAGTGCATATTAAATCAAATTTTCTTACTTTCAATTTTTTACTTTCTCTTACCCATTAGGTAGAGAAAATATTGTTTTAGGGTCAAATTTTCGAACGTGAGTTTTTGTTATATTAACACGTTTTGAGGTCCCCTGAATCCGAAAATCTTGTTCTTAGCGAATGGCCTGTGTGTCTGTCATCAGCATATCTCAAGAGCAAATTGTAGCAGAAAGTCCAAACTTGGTATTCTAAATGTGTATCATATAGGAATGCTACACTAAGCTTTTCGCTCAGATGAAGCAAATGGTTCGTGTACAGGGACGCCCAAGAGAATTCAAGTACATTACGTCTATGGGGGGGAAATGCAGGTAAGTAGAGTTTAACATCTACAGACTGCACTAAACCAAATGAAATGAATATATATATATTTTTTTATATGCGTAAAAACATGTCTCATGTAGAATATGGTAGGGAAATCATCAACTGTTCATTTACAGGGCCACACAATAGAACTAGATTATAGTGCGACAATAGCTGAAAATTAGTACAAGTTTATTTCAGGTTATGGTGTGTATTACTACAATAGGATTATATTTAGGTGCACCATGCAGTCTGTACATAATCTTCAAATGATATACAGGGCTGCAAATGTTTAAGCGATAACCTTCTTTTTCACTGTTAGTGGAAGTGCTGTACTGTAACATTTTACCATTTCCAGGTGGAAGTGCTGTACTGTAATATTTTACCATTTCCAGGTGGAAGTGCTGTACTGTAATATTTTACCATTTCCAGGAAAGCAGGTCAGGAACTGAAACGAATTCCTCATAGACATATGGTAAATAATGTATGTTTTTATGCTAAATATTCATCGCTGGTTTTTTTCATATTTAAACGTTTTGAGGCTTTCTGATTACCGAAGTCAAGATTTTAACGTTTGATTTTTGTCTGCATCTCTTAGAGTAACTTAAAAACGAATAATTTAAGAGATCCTAAAGTTGTATTTTCAAGTCAATATAAGTTTGTTGCTGGAAAAGTTTGATCAAGACTGTTAAGTTTCAAGGAATGTTGCATGTGAAAGTTGTCTGCATAGTTTTAAGTGAACTTTTAATTTTAATAACAGATTTAAATTCTATATAAATATAGGTACATTAATGAAACGGGGGGTTGAGGGGGACGGTAGCCACCCTCACACAAAAATAATTATCAAATAAAACTCTTCTGAAGCCTTATTTGAATTGTTTAGCATAGGTTTACATAACAGTACTCGTTATCTTACCTCTTAATCTCCAACCTGTATTTATAGTATTAAATTTCAGTGTGAGAGAAAGTCGTGTGAGTGGCACACCAGATTATTTTCAAAGAAAAAATATGTAAGATATTAAGTTAACGTAAGTTTAAATGGTACTATTTTTAAATTATTAAAACCAATTATTATAATGATGTTTTTATTATAAAATAAATTTCTCGTTTTATGTAAGTCTATCGATCTTCACTATCATTTCTGTACACCATACTTCTTTGATTCTTATAAATAACATATTTACTAAGAAATCTTTTAAAGAAAACGTGATAATATATCATTTCGTGCACATACAAAAATTTAAATAGAAAATTTATTTATATCTGCATCTACAAGTAGCTGTTTTTCATAAAACAAGATATTTTATTTTCTATTTACTCGAACGTAAACATATTTTTAAATGTCAGCTGTATTATACATTTTTATTTCTTAAAAAAAAAAAAAAAAAAAAAAAAATCTTTCCGTTAAAAGGTTCAAAAATTCTAAATATATTTTATTTTCTTGTAAACAAATTTTTAAAACACTAGGTTAGCTTTTTACATATTTTGCTCTTTTTTTTTTTTTCTTCTTTCCTACTTACTTACGATATGTTTTATTCAATCTTCACGAAGCTTAAAAAAATGTTATTGACCTAAATTTTGTTACTAGGATAAAATGTAACAAAAAATAACTTTGTGAATGATTTCAGTAACTACATATACTTTGCTTTTATGAGATGGAGACATAAGTACTGGGGGATGTTATTTATAGCCATTTTATTTTCTCGTGGTTTTCGGAATTTTGAATGGAGACAAATTTCATCACGCAAGTTTTTTGTGGTTGTATTTTCTTTCACAATGGGATAAAAATATGTCGTAATTGATCCAACAAATGTAATATTATTGACAGGTGAAAATTTATAATCGTTTTGAGATTTACTTGATTCATTCTGCTATATTTATGGTGTGTGTGCTTATACAAGTATGTGTGTATCTGTGTATGTACGTAATGTATATGTATATGTGTGTACGTATGTATGTGAATATGTGTGTGATTGAACGTGATTCCGTGTTTTATTCGGTTGAAGTCAAATTCGGTAGGTATGTTTTCGGTCCCGTAACACCAACTGTATAGATTTTCATCAGTGTAAACTATAAAAAATATGTCCTATTTGCTGCCAGAAATTCTCTGTAATTTGAGAAAATACGTTCTGACAACGTAATTTGTTCGTACATTAAGCGTATTTTATCAAATTACAGAGAATTCCTGGTAGCAAATAGGCCGTATTTTTTACAATGTAGTTCTTTTTTTAACGAACACGATGAAGAATTATTTTTCATTACAGTCTATGGAATTAAATTACTTGTAGTGAGCTAGTGCTTAAATTCTGTACATACGAATCAGATAAAAGTCCGTAAGATTGCTATGAATCTCCTTTACATGAACTATGAAGATTTCAAGAGGTATTAAGTCCTACATACAAGTTGTATTAACTCTATACAACACTCTCTGCGAATTTATAATATTTGATGGTTCTTTTGAAATGTCAAATTGTTGAAAATAGAAAAAACTAATGTCTGTTACATCTTTTAGCATTATGAGAATTGATATGCCTATCACTTATAGTTCTTTTGCAGGAAAGCATGAAAAAATGTACCTATATTACAATCAATGTATGCCTAATTGTCTGAAACAAATTAAATTATTACAAAAGAAAATGAAACTCACATATATTTCAGAACCTTGCTATAGCATGTTCATTACTCTAAATTGTACATACGGTGCCATTATATCCATACATAAACATATACTATCGAGAAATTTTTCATGAATCACTATCTCCATTTGATACCGACCTGTTCTCTACAACTTCAGGAATGGGCATATTGAACATTTCCTGCTTAATAGTACTAAATTTACCATTGATAGAAAGTACTTACTAATCAGTGGAACTCTTTCTTGAAACCACATTTTGGTTTTGTTTAGAACAAACTGAGGTTTACAGCGTTCGGTAAATTTATTGTTTACGTTTCTTCCGTGCTTTTATGTATTTGTTTCGCTTCTTGTCCTACTGTTTTATTTTTATTGTTATCATAATTATATTTTAACAGATTATATACTTTTACTTTTTTATCCATATGACGGTAAAAAAAAAAAAAAAAAAAAAAAAAACTACTGTTTGAGGGTAAATTTTTTTAAACTTTATTTTGCTATATTTACACATTTTGAGGTCCCCCGAAACCGAAAATCAGGTTTGAACGTTTTGTCTGTATTTTAGTGTATAAGCTAAAGCTAGGAAATATCAGGCGGTAGGACAGATTGCGCCCATAGGGGATCTGCGGGAAAGAGTAGAATGGACAAGTTGTGTTTTCAGGTGGTTGTACGACATCAATAGTGAAGTGCCGACTTGAATGTGCATGATGATTGCTTCAAGAGTCTAAAATAAAACGTGGTTATTTTGTCTCCTAAATGTTTGAATTTTCATACCCCTTCCTAAGAATCTTTATCGTATGGTAGTAGTACAAAATATTTTTAAATTAACAATTTATCATAAACTACAAACCTAGACTAACGACACAAGCTTCGCGATTTTCTCTAAAAGCGGATAATAATTGAATAAAAGACTGCGCAATCTTCCCTACCAAAATTGGAGAATTTGCACTTTTGTTATTTAGGAGAGATTGCGCATTGATTTTATAAAATTCTATATTAATAGAGGTTTCTCAGCTTATTAATAATGACAAGAGAATGAGGATGCTTTTGTTGAATGTCTGGAACTGTACCAGGAAATAATTTCAACAAGTGACTGAACTAGTTCAAACCATTCGAGACGGTGCATCGTTTTGGAGACAGTCCCCAGAATCTTGAAACTGAACATTTTTCTGGAGGGATTTACCTCTCAAAGGCTAATGTTAGCCTGTGGAAAATGTATCGCAAAGTATTTAAATGTTACTTTATATCTGTTTAGTTTTGCAATGTTTTCAGTTATGATGTTCAAGGTTTGTGCAGCTGTCAATATTATATAGAAGCTATAAAACTGAATGCATGCAAAAAAAGCAGCCTACTCAAACTTCTTTTTAAGGATTGTAACCATCTATATTTCAATAAAATAATATAAATTAAATAAACGTAAAGAATTTTAAAGCTGAAACGAGAAGATTTTGAACCAAGTTAAACTTAGGTTTTGTGTTTTGAACATTTTTGTTTGGAATACTTTGAGAAAAAAGACTTTAATAAATTATAAACAGTAGGTGGATTCTGGGTTTAAGTGGGCGGGACTAGCC
Source organism: Salticus scenicus (assembly GCA_963930645.1). Lineage (NCBI taxonomy): Eukaryota > Metazoa > Arthropoda > Arachnida > Araneae > Salticidae > Salticus > Salticus scenicus. Next base: position 79,269,618 of record OZ005654.1, on the reverse strand, counting down.
ATACATCATTGTACGCACGGTGTGATGCCCATCTTTTTGCTTTGGAAATGCATTGCATACACGGCTTGCAAAGTTTTTCGAAGGGATTACCTTATGGCAAGTGGGTTCATGATAGCTTCACCACTTACAACAATAAGTGTAACGATTGTGGATAATAAGAAAATCGGTCAGCAAACAAGAAACCATTCAAGCTAAATTGAAATGCTCGTACTTTAAGTTAAACTTATAATCTAGTCACTTAATATTATTTTGTAATCTCAACTAGTCTTCTCTTTTCTGATTCTTTAATATTTTTTATTTAAACAATTTTTTTTAATTACTTTTAAATTACTTTTATTTTTCTCATTTTTTGATTATTGAATTGAAATATCCACTCCCAATAAAAAAATATTTGTTTACAAATAAATTACAATAATGTCATTTAAATACAATTATTATTATTAACAATGTAATTGTAGTTGCGCAATCTGTCCTATTCATGTGCGCATCATTTCTACCGTATAAGGAAAGACTGCGCAAAATAGCCCTCTTCGTTTTATTGCAGCTATTGTTTTAAATTACAATAGTAGAACAACAAAATAGTAATGAAAATGAGTAGAAGAAGGATCAATTCAAAATTATGCACCAATAGTTTAGCAAAAAATTAATGTTTGGATATTTTATTTCATTCAGTTGAATTGTGCGCAAACTCTCCTAGGTTTACCTTACGTTTATGTGTCTGTGTGTCTGTTATCAGCATGATTCATATTATCAGGAAGTTCAAACTCCGTGTTGTAAAGCTGTATCTTATAAGAATGCTACTTGTAACTTTTTAGCGAAATCGAAAAGAGAGCTCATGTACAGGATATATAAGAGAGCGCAAAAATATTACTTCTGTAAACGAAGTTTCTGGAAGGTACAGTTTGATCCTTTTAGACTACACTAAACAAAATGAAACGAACATATATATTTTACATACATAAAATTGGATGTTGAAAATGCATTTTAAATTGTGCTAAATATTTTGTAAATTGTACTAAATTTAAACATATTTTGATGTTTATATATAATTTATGAACAATATATTAAGCTGCCGAAAATTGAGTGAATTAAGTTTTCTCTAATGAATGGAATTTATCGAAGTACTTTACTAAATTTAACCAAGTTCAAGAATACTGATTTGATTTGAAAATTACTTTCTCACACCCTATGATAAATAAAGTAGTAGTTTGGATTCAAATTTTCAACTCTGATTGTTTACTGTAGTTACATGTTTGCGGTCCTCTAAATACCAATATCATGTTTTTAACAATTGATCTGCGTATACAGTCGGCAGCAAAAGTATCCAAGCACTAGCAAAAACTCCTATATAAAAAGGGTACACTTACTACTGTTTTGTTAGATAAATCCTTGTCGAATCATATTCTTAGACTGACTAAGATCAGGATTCGACAAGGATTTATTTAACAAAACCGTAGTAAGTGTACTTTTTTTCTATAGGAATTTTTGCTAATGCTCAGAAACTTTTGCTGTCGACTACTGCTGTCTTTCATCAGCATAACTTAAAAACACAAATTACAGTAAAAAATTAATTCGGAATTTTAAAAATCGTATTAAGTTGCCACTGTAAATTTTGACCAAGACTGGTAAATTTCAAGCAGTGCTGTGGGTGAAACTTCTCAGATTTATTTTAAATAAAATTTTAAATTTAATAAAAGCCTTAAATTTTTATGAAGGCAAGGCTATGGTTAAACAAGAGGTCGAGAGGAAGGAGTAGCCTCTTCAAACCCTCGATTACCTGCCCTTGACCAGTTACTTCTAATCCTTAATCGAATGTACCCCTTAATCTATAATCTGCTATCCATATGTTGCTATAAGAAAGTTTATTGATGTATATCCTTTCAGGAAGAGAGAAAAATCTGCTATACACTCCAGGAAGTATGAATCCTTAAAATTCTTTTTGAATACAAACCAAGCTTAAATTAAATAACGTAGTCGAAAACATAAAAGGTAAAGTGCAAATTTTGTGCAACAACACGCCCATGGGTCAAGATAAGACCCTAGAAAAATTTAGCCCCTTTTTATCAAAATCAACGAAACAGAATTAATGGGCAAGAAAGCGTGGAGCAGAGCTAAAGTGTTAGTCTTGATATAAGAAGGTCATCAGTTCGGTTCCCGCTTTGATCGAATGTTTTTTTTTATTATTATTTATTATTTAAAACATAATACCAATATTTGATTCAGCGTAAAATTACCAAATCATGGTAAAAGGTTAATCATCGAGTGGTTATAGCAACTTCAGTACCAAGTTTTGGTTCAAACTAACACCAAATTTTTAACAGCGATATGTGATATATAGGTAGTTGAATTTAGGACGATTTTAATTGTCCTAAAATTAATTTTGAAATTGAGATTTTTGATCTACTAAATTTATTTTAAAGTACTACTATATCTTTATAAAATTAACCTTATTACCACTGATATAAGCAAAATTGGGAAATATTGCTGTTTTTCACCATAAAATAACAAATCTTTATTTCTAAAATGCAATCTGACTCAAAATACTATTTTTTTAATTATTTACTTTTTGAATAGGTACTCGAAATTTTTAAACTACAAATGTATTTTTTAAGTACAAATTTATTTAACCAAATTCAGTTCTGTAATATGTAATTTATTTTTCTAAATTTTTTTTTAATTTGTCTGAAGTTGATTTCATTTTCATTGAACTGTAAATTCCTGTTCCGTATTATTACCCGTGATAGCAGAAGCATCTGAACCTTAGACTTTTATAATTTCCAGCTTAAAAATTTTAATAAGTAAATAATTTTTTTTCGTAAATACGTATTTCGTATTTCGTTTGGCTATTTATCGTATTTCGTTTGACTATTTATCGTATTTCGTTTGACTTTTAAACTGCCTTCATTTTGCTTTCATTCTAAGAACTCAGAGTTTAGCACCATATGTTAAAGATTATATTATAATCGTGCCCTTTTTATGAAAATGTTAAAGCAGATTATATGATTTTTTTTTTTTTTTTTTTTTTTAACGGTTTGATAATTTTTTAAATGATAAAAACCAAGGAAGGAAGAACAAATTCCGTTAAACAAATAAAATGAATGCCTAAATTATATGATTTTTATCTCTTTTTAGCGCTGTTCGGGTTGAAGTATTGTTTATAAAATTGTTTAATCAAAGAAAAAATAAAGAAAAAAAAGTAGGGTAGGTGCTCCAGTGATTGACATGCTTCAGTAATTGACATCTATCGCGAAATAATTAATAAATAAGAAAAATAATAAATTCATATATTTTACATATAAGAAGTTTAACATTTTATGTCAAGCACTGGAGTATAGGTGCTAATAGCTGGTAAAATGAATAACTAGAAGTGTCAAACACTGGAACATAGGGTGCCAATTACTGATAAAATGAAAAACTGACAATGACAATTACTGGAATATTGGGTGGGTGTCAAATAAAAATTCATAAAAAAAAAAAAAAAAAAAAAAAAATGTTATCAAACGTATATTTTTTAACATATATGTGGTTCTGAATGTCTTTCATGCCATATGTATTAACTTAAGATTTCTAAAAATATTTTCTGATGACTGGAACATTAAAAACATCAGAGATTTCTCTAAAAGTGTCAATCAATGGTGCACTTACCCTATAAGATTTTTTTTTTTTTTTTAATACGGTTTGATAAATTTTTAAATGATAAAAACCAAGGAATGAAGAACAAATTCCGTGAAAGAAATAAAATGAATGCCTAAATTATATGATTGTTATTTCTTTTTAGTCATTTTTACTAAATTAAGTACTTTAAAAATAAATAAAAATTTCTTATATGTTTATGGACTATAATTATACAGTTACTTAAAATTAAAAGTTAATAATAATAATGTTGTTAATAATAATTCTAAACAATTTTTGTAAAAATAAGAAAAGAACGGAAAAAATTTGGTATAGTTTCAATTATTTTTTAATTTCCTTTTTCGATCTAAAGAATCTTAATATGCAAAATATAATCATAGAGAAATACTCCAAACCCATTTTACTTACTTATTTATTTTATTTTGTTTATTGTGATTTACATAAAAAAAAAATATCAGGTTGCAGTAAAAATTACAGAAAATTATATTTTTGTAAACAATTTTCAATGTAATCTTACACTTTAATTTTTCTTTGAAAAATACAATAAAATTATATTTTTTATCGTCAGTGGTAAAATTTTAAAACATTTTTACTTGTGCAACAGGAAATTTTATTTATTAAATTTTTAAAAGAAAAGTAGTTTGTTAGTAACGAAAGTCTTTTTGGGATACCGACAAGAAAGTGAATTTATTTCTAAAGTGATTACATCTAATTTTATGCGTATCCCGTTAAACAAATTTAGCGATTTAAGACATTGTTACCTAATTGGTTGGGGATATTTTACGGGTTCACCGCCTGCAGTGAACCTCTTCAAATTAATGCCGCTCATAAAGTTCTGTACTTCGCTTTGGTCGTTGACAGAAACGTAACTTTCTTTCTGTTTTCAAGATCCTTAAAATATATAGTTATTGTTTTTGCGAAGTGCTTATTTATGTCTCTTACACAATTAACTGCAAAAAAGCATATAGGTAGGTGCTCCAGTGATTGGCATGCTCCAGTAATTGACATCTATCCCGAAATAATTAACAAATAAGAAAAATAATAAAATCATATATTTTACACGAATGAAATTTAACATTTTATGTCGAGCACTGGAATAACTGGTAAAATGAATAACTAGCAGAGTCAAACACTGGAACATAGGGTGCCAATTACTGATAAAATAAAAATCTGACAATGTCAATTACTGGAACATTGCCTGGGTGTCAAATAAAATTCATAAAAAAATAGTTGTTATCAAATGTATATATTTTAACATGTATGTGGTTCTGAATGTCTTTCATCCCATATGTACTAACTTAAGATTTCTAAAAATATTTCCTGATGACTAGGACATTAAAAAACATCAGAGATTGCTCTAAAAGTGTCAATCACTGGTGCACTTAACCTATATATATATATATATATATATATATATATATATATACATACATATATATACCGGGTGATCCAAAAATCACAGAAAAAAATAAAAAACGTATTATTCAAAAACTACTGACTGTATCTCTATACGGTTTTTATTAATGCACAGAAAAGCACCGGATTTATATACACATATATATATATATAGTATTAGTTAATTTTCCACCAATAAATCGCGCTGTATTCACAATATCCTCTCCCGTTTTAAACAGATTCGCTTTCTCAAATGACAATCTTTTTACAAATACTGAAGCTTTTTTAAATAAGAATTTCCAATGCGAAGCGTCTGAGGACAAATTCTCATGAATGGCGGCGGTCACATTGATCATTTATAATCCTAATTTCTCTGTTAAATGTACTGCGCCACTATAAAGAGTAATTTTACAATTAAAACGTAGCGTGTTGGAGACAGTTTAAACTATTTCTATATTAAAAATTTTATTACCTAAAAAAAATCCTATCTTTCTGTGTATTTCAGTGAAAACCACACAGTGCTACTGTCAATGCTTTTTTAATATTTTTTTTATTTTTTCTATGACTTTTGGCTCACCCAGTATATATATGTATATATAGTAAAAATGATAGTATTTTTTTTATTTAAAACACAATAGAATAAAGAATAACAGACTATTAAATGCCACAAAAATCCATAATATCTGTTAGGAATTTTTCAAAAAATAGAAAATTAAATCTTTTGAACTATTATTCAAAACCTCGACTATTTATATGAAAAATTAATTTAGAATTCTATTGAAAAAAAAGGTAAAATTTATTTATTAAAAAATCTATTTAGGAATCTAAGATATACTTAAATTTTTCCCGTTATTTAAATAATTTTCTTTTCTTTTTGTTTATATACCCCAAAAATCCATAATATCAGTTAGGAATTTTTCAAAAAATAGAAAAATTAAATCTATTGAACTATTATTCAAATACCTCGACTATTTATATGAAAGATTAATTTAGAATTCTATTGATAAAAAGGTAAAATCTATTTAGGAAAAAAATCGATTTAGAAATCTAAGATATACTTAAATTTTTTCGGTTATTAAAATAATTTTCTTTTCTTTTTGTGTATTTCAAAAAAAAATTAAAAATTGTCTTTGTTTTGTTTTAAAATTTCGTTCTTTAAAAGCTAATGAAGATACATTTTCTCAAGAAAACATTAGATAAAATCAAGAGAGTTTGCGCTAAACTGAACAGAATTTTATTTTATTTTATTTTATTTTATTTTATTTGAATCGAAATTTTATTTTTTTGCTTAACTATCACGGTTTTTTTTTTTTTTTTTACATTTTTATTACTAATTTGTTGCTATGCTTTAATGTAATGCAACAGCTATGATGAAACCAAAATTGATGGGTTTTGGCGATTGTGAAGATGGGTAGGAGAAGTAGCTTTAACTAATAACTATAATTAAATTATTAATAATAATATTTTAACTTAAACAACATCGTTGTAAAGTTTTTGCAAACAAATGTTTTGTTATATAAAAGTGAATATTTCAACCTAATAATTAAAGAATAAAAATATTAAAGAATTTGTAAATAAATTTAAAAATTTTATTTAAGAAAAAAAATATAAAAAAAAACATTAAAAACAAGTTTAATAATATTACGAAATAATAATAAGTTACTGTATAACACATTTAATTTAAAATTGTTTTATTTTCACTTTCAATATTTTCTTGCTTGCTAAGCTAAGCTGTCGCTATCCACAATCGATGCGTTTATTGTTGTAAATGGTGCAACTTTCGTGGAACTACCTGTCTCAAATAACTAATTAAATCCAGCCTAGTCACTTGCCGAAGTTGACCCCTGGTACGATTCGACATTCAGTGAAATCATCCTCTTTGTCTTGCCATTAACAATAAGCTGCGTAATCTTTCCTAGCATGAAATATGCAAGCTCTCTTAAATAGCAGTTATGCAATCTCGCCCATTTTGGTAGGAAAGATTGCGCAGCCTTGAATTCCATGATTATTCGCTTTTAGATAAGAACGGTCATTGTTCGTAACGTTAGTCGATGTTTGTAGCTTATGAGAAATCGTTTAGTTAAAAAAAATTTTGTACTGTTGTCATTCTGTAAAAACTCCTTCAATAGTTAATAGTAAATATTTTCAATAGTTAATATTCAATGTATCGACGTATTTTTACAAATCAGATGCACTAATTTAAATTAAAAAAGTTTTAATTGAATCACTTTTCAGTTTAGAAAAAGGAACTATATAAATTCCTAAATTTATTTATGAAATCAATACCAAGAATATTCTCAAACGCTCCATGGTAAGTATAGAGAGATTAAAGTGTTATTTATTTAATATGAACTTTTCAATAATATATTTCGATGTGAATGGCTTCTTATGCAATAACAGTGTTTTTTACTATATTACATGAAATAACGCCCATCTCTAGTGCAGAGAAATTAAAGTGTTATTTATTTAATATGAACTTTTCAATAATATATTTCGATGTGAATGGCTTCTTATGCAATAACAGTGTTTTTTACTATATTACATGAAATAACGCCCATCTCTAGTAAGTAACACTCAAACTAGTCAATCTTCTTAAAATGCCGTAACACAATCTTTACCTTTTAGATTTCCTTTCAACCAATCCAACTTAAACACATTTTTTTATTTCTCTAATAATTTTATATATTTTTATAAAATAACAATTTTTTAAAGAGCTGAATTCCGAATTTTAATTATTACCCATTGCGTAGTACTAGTGGGGCGTTAAACCAAACCAACCAACCGAAATTTAATGATAAAATTAATAAAAGAATTTTCACAAACCCTGCATGGTAAGTTACTTTCAGACTATAGCCAAGCTTCTTAAAATACTTTATTACAATCTTTAACACTTAGCTTATGTATCCTTTCAATCAATCAAATTTAAACACATTTTCTTGTTTCTGTCGTAATTACATATCTTTTTGTAAGATAATAATTTTTTGAAGAGACGAATTTCCAAATTCATTCATAAAATCAATAAATACAATTTCTTCGAATTCTCCATGACAGGTACATTTAAACTTGTCAAGCATCTTGAAATGCACTAATACATTCTTTATCATTTACTTTATGTATTCCTTCGATCAATCAAAAAAAAAATCTTATTTTTTGTATGATTTTGTATATTTGGATAAAATAACATTTTTTGCAATAGCTGAAGTATTTTTATAGAGTGGTTGTTTTTCATACGTTTGGATTATTCGATGTTTACTTTTTCAAATCATTCACAAAGTGCAAAAATCTCTTATAGTTAAAATAATGCACAACTTTCTGATTTTAACTTTGAAAAAAAAATGAATATATATATATAAGACTTTTAAAACTTTAAAACGAATAGTAATGTATATGAAATTAAAATAAAAGTTTAAAGATAAAAAAAAGAAAAGAAAAAAGAAAAAAAAAAAAGAAAGAAAGAAACAGGAGAATTACAGATTAATGGGCAAAATTGCTGCATTCGTTCACAGGGGTTCTTCACAGGGATTCATTGGTTCTTCCCAGGGGCCTCCCTGATGAAGACCTCTGTGCTTTTTTGGATTTTATTTCATTTCATTTGTTAAATTATTCCTATATATATACATATATACATAATTTTGAAAATATGTAGAGATTTGAAGACAAGTGGGCGTGGTCAAGAAGAAGAAAAACGTTAAGAAAAACAAAGAAATAACGAATTAAAGTAACGAAGAACAATTGTAAAAACAACACTACATGTGAAAAACACCCTTCCGCTTCCTCTTCAGTGGGTGGGAGCAGCAGAACAGACAATGAAGTAAATTGAAAAAGGAATAACGGGTCTCGGAAACATGGCGAAACTAGCATACTCCCAACAAAAATCAATGAAATTGTAAAACAAGGTTAAATTACTGGTAAATTATATATAACAACAGTAATGTAAAATAACGGTAAATTAGATATAACAATACCAATGCTTCATGTAAGCAACATAACTAAATTAATTTAATAGTCCAAAAAATACAAAGTCGATATTTGTGATAAGAATAATTTAATAAAAGGACATGCTAGATCGTCATGTTTCCACCCAGACCTGAAAGGCAAAAAGATATTGTAATGAATTGAAATATATTGAACTTACTGCATTGTAGAAACAGGCCTTTAAAGCAAAAGAATATATATATATTAGAAAACAGAAGAAAAAAAAAAAAAAAAAAAAAATCTTACTAATACACTTTTTTTTTATTTAAAATAATAATAATAATAATTATTATTATTATTATTATTATTATTATTATTATTATTATTATTATCTTTTATAAATTAAAAAATTTGCTATTTCAACGCAGACTAAATTTCTGAGCATTTTTTTTTCCAGTAAGAGATTAACAATATCATATCTGATTAATTGTCGTTTAATCATCTCATTAATATAAAGTTTAATTATTTCTGCTTTTGCTGTAAGTAACATCTGTAATAACCAAATAATTCTTAAAATTAGAGTGATATCATACAAAATGCTTCACTCATAATGTGACCTTCTACGTATATTTCCTATATCTATTTAAAACTGCGTTAAAAGATTTATTTTCTTCAAATGGATATTTATTAGATAAGAATGTTTATTCTATCTTCCTCTTTGAAACTTCCTTATAAAATGGCATTTTAACGGTTGCTCTGTAGTTTTATAATTCTTATATCTCACCCTTTTATTTAAACAATAAAGGAAATGAATTATCAAAACTGTTAAAGTACTACTGCCCAGCTGCCTCAAAAGTAAATTCATTTGAAACGGAATTTGTGCACATTTCATTCAGTTATTGAAACAGACCTGTTATGAGAATACGAAAATTCTTGTTAGAATTCTCTCTCTCTTTCTCTCTCGTTTTCTCTCTATCTCAATCCTTTCTTGTTCCTTTCTCCTGTAAGTAAAATTTTAAATTGCAGCAAATCTCGCAATTATTTTAATTCTTAAAACAGAAATTTTTGACGTAATTATCTTGAAATGATGATTCAAGAGATTTCATTTTAAATAATAGAAATATAAGAGAGTACGGAAATACAAGAAAGTATTTTGATTCTTTCTTTTTTAATTTTTCTTGAATTTTCATTCGAGGTTAACCGGTCTGATGTAATAAAAAATGTTTGCCTATATATAAGAAACTAAAATAATAATAATAATAATAATTGCTTCAAATATGTTATACAACCGTAAAAATACTAGTTATCAATAATTCTATTTTTATTGTTTTAGTATTTTTTAAATTAGGAAAAACACATTTTTATTTCTGATTTAATTTGATATTTTGCTCGGTTTTCTCCTTTATCGGATTTTTTTTATTCGAAATAACAATATCTACTTATTGTTTGATATTTCATCGAGAGATATATTTAAAGTACAAAAAACTCAAGACGTGTCAAAAAATTAAATAATTCTGTGTAGCACTTTTCTCTTACTATAGATATATATTATAGACTCATTTCTATGGACTTATTATTACAGTTTAAAGTGTAAGATATAAGTAACCACATTTGAACAGTTCTTGAATATTTAATAAACAGAAATGTTTTAGAAACGTTTCATTTTACTAAAATTGTGCAAGGGGAGTACCCCTCCCCCTCCTTAAGCTTATCATTTCAATACTGCAGCTACATTCATAAAACATTTAAACCTGTTATGAAGCTTTAAAATTTATTTTAATTTATTCAGAAATTTCACGCCCACTCCACTCTCTGAAATTTGTTCCACTACATATGAGTACCGTTTTCAAGGCTCGAAAGGGGCTGTCCAACGCAAGAACGGTTTTGAGCATTGAATGTTACCTCTGAACCATACATATTATAATATCATCTATAAACTACAGGAAGGTTATAATTAAACTTCACCTATAGACAGCATCCTACAGCGCATACGGGTGAACGGAATGCAACGAAATTTGGTATATAGACTGTATCCGAGATGCGCTCACGGAATTTCGAAAAAAAAAAAAAAAGTTCCAAAATGTCCACAAGAGGGCACCTTTTCCTGAAAAAACATTATATTTAATACAATAAACGGCTAAAACGGAGTACAGAAACAATGTTAACTTTTACTGACTAATTTCTGAGCACCTTGTCATCAAACCACATTAAGTAGAGGTAACGAAAAAATATCAATATGCTGTTTGAGGGGAAAAAAACAGTTCAGTTTGCAGAAACAAGAACAGATTAGGACGAAATTGCACAAGAGGAGCAATTGTTAATCGTGTCCAGGAAGGGGGAGTTTCTCCATGTGACCACTCTGATTCACCTGCAAAATAAGTTGATGGACAGTGTGTTCAACAGCAGATCGTAACTGATCAGTTGTGATACTTCGCACATGAAGCATTATGAAGTTCTTTAAGTCATTCAACGTCGCAACACCTCCACGATACACCGCACTTTTTCAAGGTGATCAGAAACTAGTCAGTAAATGTCGATATTGTTTCTGTATTCCGTTTTGGTCGTTTATTGTGTTAAATTTAAAGTTTTTCAGAAAAATGCGCCCTCTGGCGGACATTTTGGAACTTTTTTTTTTCGAAATTCCGTGAGCGCATCTCGTGTATAGTCTATATACCAAATTTCGTTGCATTCCGTTCACCCGTTTGCGCTGTAGGATGCTGTTTATAGGGGAAGTTTAATTATAACCACCCTGTATATAAGCACCAAGTAATATTAACAATATACTTAGACGCATAAAAAAGTAAATTCATAACTTAATTTCAAATGCATTTTGATCTATTTTCCCAACATCACATACCAAACGATATACTGAGATTAAACAGAAAGGGGAAAATCATAACGTTAGTTGAAAAGTACTTCAAGCCACTTCCAAACATAGAAATATTGTATTATAATTACTTGTATGATCCTGCAAACGAAGGATAGATGTTTTTATACTGTATTCTATATGAAACATGCTTCTGTGCATAAAAAAATTTGTATGTACGTTTCATTTCGTTTAGAGGAATGAAAAGATATTGAAACGTACCTGTGATGTCAATTATCCCGTATTATAAAAAAATATATAATCGTACAAAAAACATTTTAATGTAACGAAACATTTTTATGACCTCTAAATTGTAACTTAAATTCACATACAACGTGTTCTTTAAACTTTTATATCCTCCCTGTATGAAGAAGTTATTTTTGTTACTATTGGAGATATGGCTCATGATCTGAAATATTAGTGGTAATCAGGTTCAAAATAAATCCATTAAAAAATCACTTGAAAACAGAGTCAAGAGGTGACATGAATTTTTATTAAGGTGCTTAAAAACTATGGAAAGAATTTCAGGGATATGCTCCAATTAAAACACTGCAATGTAAAAAAATAACAGTTATCTGCTGCAAGAAACTCTCTGTAATCGTACAATGTAAAAAAAAATAACAGTTATCTGCTGCAAGGAACGAGTAATTTACTAAAAAATTACGTTGTTTGAACTTATTTTCTCCGATTACAGAGAGTTTCTTGCAGCAAATAACTGTTATTTTTTTACATTGTAGAAAATAAGTTCAAACAACGTAATTTTTTCGTAAATTACTCGTTCCTTGCAGCAGATAACTGTTATTTTTTTTTTTTTTTACATTGTGTGAGAGAGAGGTAACTTTTTAACGTGTGATCAAGTCAAGATATTATCGTAAAGTGTGTGGGGAGAGCAAAGCGAGCGCACGACTTACCAGGCAAAATGTGGCAAGCCTGCAAACCACATGACCGATCTGTCGCCAACCCAAGTAGCACCGGAACGTTCTTTGGACGTCTAATAACGGTTACAATAGTTCAAACACCGTGTTTCGTGTCAAAAGAACGTCCCATTAGACGTTCAAAAATTGTATTATTTTGAACGTTCTAAAAAAGTGTGCGTTGTACCTGCCATAAAACGTACAATTTCAGTTCTATACTAAACGTTTAAATGTAACACCGTCATAAAACGTTCTGTCTCAGTGAGATTATTACGAATAGGACAAAATGCCCAGATTCAGTTTTGATTTCGTAATATTCATTGAGTGTCGGTGTTAGGATTAAAACAAACTAACTACACGAGGGTCTTAGGTCTGGATGGTGTACCCCAGTGGCGGATTTAAGGGGGGGGGACTAGGGGGCTGGAGCCCCCCCCCCCAAAAAAAAAAAACACTGTCATTCATAATTGAATTTTGCAATTGTAAATTTTTTATTGGTCTAGAATAACACTTTGAAAAATCTTAGCCCCCCCCCCCCCAAAAGTCAAGTTCTGGATCCGCCACTGGTGTACCCTCCGTGGAAATCATTCTAAGAATGCCTAACCCTTATTTACGCGAGTTTCAAAGAAAATCACGGGAAAACTCCGAAAACCTAAGTCGACGAGCGTGACCAAGAATCGAAACCAACACTTCCTGTCTGTAAGGTTCGAGAGTAGAACCTCGCGGTCACTAATACTTATCGGGAAGTTACAGAAATGAGTTTTTTTTTTTTTTTTTTTTTTCTTTAAGCATAATTTTAAACTTTTATTATATTTTATTTATGATTCTATTTAAGTTTGAATGTTACTGATAAATTATCAATATTGATAATGTTGTTAAATCAGTACTCTGTTTGATTGTTCTTATTTTTTTTTTTTTTTTTTTTAACTCCAAATTTTATTTAATAAATTTTAATAAAAGAAAATTATTTAATATATATTTCAAAAATTATTTTCTTAATAGATGAAAATTTTACATAGCCATTCTCTTTTAATTAAACTCTTTAAAAGAAATCTTCTACCCATCGCACTACTTTATTCTTTAGCATTCTATATAACAGCGCCACTTAAGCAGTTAACATGAACAAAAATTTAATAAACACTGTATCTCAAAATTAAAATTTTACATATTAAATTTGTTGCAGATTTCACTAACACATGCTGAGGTATAGATATATGGAAAAATTGCATAATAAAGAGTACTATATCGGCCGATAATTACCCAAACTGAATTATCATAGTTTTTCAAAATATATATTTCGCATACTCATGTTAGTGAATTTTTAATAATAATAATAATAATAATAATAATAATAATAATAATAATAATCTGAGATATTGCTTTCTTTTAAACGGGATTGAGTTGCAGCACATTAGTGCCACCTCTCAATCAATATATGCTCAAATTAGATCACCATAGTTTAACATAATATCTATCTCACATATCAAGTTTGGTGCAGTTTTATTCAATAGAAACTGAGATACTGCCCTCCGTTACAAGGAGGAGGGGGGGGGGGGGGAATTACATAATAGCTGAGCACCTATTAGGTCATATATTCCAAAAATTAATCAGGGTTAGTTTAAATAAAAGTTCGACTAAATATCAAGTTAGGTTAAATTCTGTCCACTGATTTCTTCAGATACAATTTCAACAAAATTTTATTAAGATGCGCAAACAAGTTCTAAAAATTGTCGAATCCTATCGAGGACGTCTCAAGGAGTGTTAAAACCCTAAGTCGAAAATTTCCATGCATACATTGCGTTATTTTTTATGTATACTGAAAAAATAAAGTGTATGCTATTTCTGATCCTTTCACTGAATATTTTGTTCAATACTGAAATATGAAATATACACTAAAACAAAATATGCTTTTCCGTTTAATTCGAGATTTTAAAATGGAAAAATAAAGTGATCTCATAAGTTTTTAAAATACGTTATAAAAATTTAAATAATTGTTTAACTCAACTCCATTTTTCCTTAAAATATTGACTATATGTATTCTACAGCTATAAATGCTTAATAAATTTCTGTTTCAAATGTTGAACTTTGAAACATGATTATTGCGGATGTAAGAAGGGAGAGCAGATGATAACATCGACATCTGTGTATTGCATTTATTTAATTTTCGCTGACCGTGCAAAGTCAAACGCCAGGTCTTGGGAAAGTCGTGTCGTTATGTGAGGCGGTAATTTTAAAACATGTAATCTGTTTTGTTCAGTTTTAGCGTTATAATGACTTGGATAAGCTTTAGAAAAGGTAAAAATGAAATATTTTTAACCTGTAATATTCTCTATGTTCTATTTATTAAAGTCTTATTTTAATATCAATTAAACAATCATTTTCATATCTGTTTAAGTTCTTAAGCCTAACTTTTGATACTTGTAAGCAGCGTTGAATCACAGAAAAAACTGCTCCTGTTACAGAAAACAGCTTAGAAATTATGGATTGATTTTATTAATTTAGTCTTCTGAGATGGAATTTGTTAAAATAACTATTTTTGGTTATTATGTTTCTGAATGAAAGAGTAACATAAATAGTTTACAAGATAACAGCTAATTTTAAGTGAATGTCCTTCCAGACTGGTCATTATGTATTTTTAAAATGCTTGTTGCAAGGGTATTTTCTTGAAGAAAATTCTTATGAAGAAAATTAAGAAGGTTCGTAATTCTTTTTTTCTTTTCTTTTTAAATTCTGAAGTATTTATTTAATGTTTATATGATAATATATATACAATCTAGGTTATGCAAATTGCATATTTTTAAAATAATATCCTAAGTGTCACCGACTTATAATTTTAAATATCTCTTTACTGTTATTTATTAAATAAAATATATGAACTTGTTTAACTGCATAATAAAACAAAGATTCAATTCAATTTTATTCCACATCTTTATAAAAAAAAGATATTCTGCTGTAAAAAAAAAAAAAAAAAAAAAAAAAGACGATTTACTATATGAGGTAAAAATTGCGTTGACTCAATTTAAAGAAATTTAAACATTTAAAGACTACCAATTACATTGCCATGTGGAATAAATTTAAATACCTGCAAACATCATTTTTGTAAACTGCTGCTGTAAACTGAAAATATGTATACACACATGCACCGAAATTTAAAAATATGAAGCATGTTAAATATTTTAGAAAAATATTTTGATTAAATATATATATATATATATATATATATTTAATAATATATATATATATATATATATATATATATATATATATATATATATATATATATATATATATATATATATATTTAAGTATTTGGAAATTTTTAAAATTTCCTCCTTCTAACTAATTTTTAATTTTTTGTTTTAATTTCTTATTATTATAAATTAAAAATATATTCTAAACTCAATTATATATTATTTTAGCGGTGTATTGGTACATTCATTTTCGAAATTATTTTTTATGTTGGAATATTAAAACTTTCTATGAACTTCAGCATTCAAATATATTTATAAACTATCCATGGACTTACAAAGTAGTACCCAGAAATGTTTAGAATATACAGGGTGCAAAGTCGAGAGCAGGCCTTTTTTTACGCAACAATTGGTCTCAGACGTCCTCCAATAAGAAAATGTATTTAAAAAAATATATATAAGCATTCATTATATGACATGCTTAAATTTAAAAAATCAATTTATTAAAAATCACAAAAACTCATAATTTTTATACAATTTTCATGACGCTAATAGTAAAAATTGAGTTTCAACCTAAAAAATATAACACGAAAAATTTCACTTTTGTGCACCCAAAATTGTCTGAGATAGTTTGTTTCAAAATTTAGGATTATTTCGCATTTTCTCGGGCTTTATTAAAAAGTCAATGAAAAATTCTTTAATAAACCCAGGGAAAATGCAAACAAAGTCCAAATAGGATTTTTAAACCGATCCCTTATTGAAGGCCGAAATATGTTAGAAAATCCAAACTTTAAATATCTTGTTCCATTTTGGGAGAATAGAAATGAAACTTTTTGTTAGGATGAGTGTCAGATTTTCTAAATATGACTATAGGGATCTGGGACTATGTAAAAAGCTAGTTTTTGTAATTTTGAAAAAATAGATATTTTAAATTTAAACATGTTATACCACAAATGCTCATTTTCTTTAAAACATTTTGTAACTGAAACTATATATTTGCGACCAATAGTTGCGGAGATAAAGGTATTCTCGTCAAATTCTTTGCACCCTGTATTTTAAAAAAAAAAATTAATATATATATATATATATATATATATATATATATATATATATATATATATATGTATGTATAAATGAATTTTTAATCTTAGTTAAAGCCAAGCAACAGATATAAAATCCCTGAAACCACATAGAACAATGAGAAGGAAATTACAACAAATTTAAATAACCTGGGGAGACTGATTGTGATTTATTGAAACATTTATTTTTTATTTATTGATTTTTATTTTATTTAACTTCAGTCTAATCATAAATTTATTCCTATATTGTTAGTTGCAATTTTAATAATTTTGCCGGTGCGTAAAAACCACATGAAACTCAAATCAAAAGATACAAATAAGCAACGAGGAAATAAAAAATTAAGACAGCATTTTAAACATTTTTTTTTTTTTTTTTTTTTTTTTAAGGAAAAGCTTAGAATGGTAGGAAAAAAAAAACTCGTCAGGGGTGACCTTTTTTCTCGTTGAGCACCAATGTACGATTTCGTTCGTTAGCAGCTATAATAGCAAATTGCTAGCGGGCACCCTATCGTACAAGAAATTAATTGAAGTTAGAAATGAAGAATAAATTGTAATAAATTATTTACTTCAAGAAATCAGAGAATCAAACAGAAAACAACCATGAAAAACAAACATTAATCATAGGATGACGCATTCGGAATCACAAGGATTAAAACAAGCAAAATAATTCAAGAGTTTAGTTGTACATAGCAGATGAAGAATAATGATACAACACAGCAACAGGGATATAAATTACTTTTTTTCTTTTAATTCAAATAATGTTTGAGAAATTTTAACATACTTACTATTCCTTTAATTTCAACGTATATGCATGAAAAATTCCATATTCTATGACAGTAATTCCCAAAAAGTGTCATAACGTGTCTATATCCCTTAAAAAATTCCTTAAATTTTTGCATTTTTAAAAAATTTCTTTTTTCCCCTAATCTGAAGATAATGACGTTATAGTATTAATTACGAAATTTTGAATAAACACCATAAAATGCAAGAGCTCGCGACTGCTACAAACAAAACACGGCTGCTACAAACAAAGCGGCAACGCATTCAACACACTCAACGTGCTTGTTTGCAGCTCTCGTGCCTACAATGTTCGCCTGATGAAGGGTTGTGTCTTCTTTTGACCCGAAACAGTTGGTGCGAGTTCTTGCATTTTATGGTGTTTATTCAAAGTTTTGTAATTAATACTATAACTTCATTATCTTCAGATTAGGGGAAAAAAAGAAATTTTTAAAAAATGCAAAAATTTAAGAAATTTTTTAAGGTATAAAGAGACGTTATGACACTTTTTGGGGTAAACTGTCATAGAATATAGAATTTTTGATGCATATACGTTGAAATTAAAGGAATAGTAAGTATGTTAAAATTTCTCAAACATTATTTGAATTGAAAAAAAAAAAAAAAAGTAATTCATATCCCTGTTCATGTGTTGTATCATTATTCGTCATCAGATATGTAATTTTT
Organism: Salticus scenicus; assembly: GCA_963930645.1. Lineage (NCBI taxonomy): Eukaryota > Metazoa > Arthropoda > Arachnida > Araneae > Salticidae > Salticus > Salticus scenicus. The sequence continues at coordinate 79,251,170 of OZ005654.1, read as the reverse complement.
ACTTCTAAACGCCCGTACTGAGGTGATTTTTTATAATGACGTCATATATATATATATATATATATATATATTACTACACTATTTTAGAACGTTTACAGTACGTTATCTAGAACGTTCTGAAAATGTGTATAACGTTTTGAAAACGTTCTAAAAACGTTTAGAACGTTCTGAGATCGTATACATAGAACGTTCTCAGAACGCTTCTATAACACCGATGGTGATAGTTACACGTTCATTGAACGTTCTCTGAACCGTACTATTGTACGTCTTCAAGATGGACAGATAGACGTCTATAATACGTTCAAAGTGAACGTTCTTAGAACGTGTTTGCAGAACAATTTTTGAACGTTCAGAGAACGTTTCGGTGCTGCTTGGGAAATAACTGCCAAGTGTAATTCTTTGTTCGTAGAATAAACTTATGTTATTTTTTTTAATTTTCAACGACGGTTTTTAAATGTATTAACCCTGAAGTTCGCCAGATTTACGCCAAGCGTCACATTGACTAGAGGATGACCGTTATGAACTGAAATTATTAATATTGCGTAATTTCAAATAAATTATTACACCCGGTCTTGAAATACATTAATTCTGTCAATCAGTTTTCTTGTTTAGGAATATTTGAGAACACTTTTTTTTTATAAGAATATTAAGCAAATTTATATCTCTCAAATGATAAGTTATTAAAAAAGTATTACATTTATAATCTAAATAAAAATGAAATCTTTAATTTATGGGTTCTATTAATAATTCCAAAATGAATGAAGTTTTGATTTAAGAAAGTTTTATTTTAACCTGGTTTACGTAATTTAATATGCAATACAATTAATTTATTTTATTTTACGAATTAAAAAGTAAAATACACCAGGATTCGCAAAACCAATATGAAATAAAATTAATTTTAAAACGAAATTTTCTCATGAAAATTGAAATAATTTAATTATTCAGATTTTAAAGGAAAAGGACTAAAAAGTGAATGTATGTGTGGAAACTTCTACACTTTTATATCCTCCCTGGTCCTACATATGTATATTTCCGCTTTGCAACTCTCTCGAAATCTTTGATCATGTATTATTCTTTCTTTAACTTCATGCAGATATACAGTAGCATGTTTTGTCTTTTTGATAATTCAGTTTCCTTTCATCTAGCAAATAAAGGCAGTTCGCCGCTTTTATGGCACATTCTTGTTTTACAGTATGGTACAATAATTTGCTAAAAAATTTCGTCTTCCCACAAAATCATTTTGGCGATATTTGGCTTTCACTAAGAACTGTTGCATTCAAAAAATTGTATCAGTTTATACGTAACCTAACTACAACCATTTTTCTCTATTCTTTTGTATTTGACAACGATAGAAAGTTTGGCGAATTCATGAAGAATTCGACCGAGCTCTTCATCTCAGCCATGTAACCAATCAAGATTATTGCTCTGTGGGCTCCCACTCCATGTTATTGAAATCTCTTAATTCTACCAGCCTATATTAATAATAAGTTCGCTTAAATAGTCACTTACAATAAATTTAAATCTGTCAAAATACGCCAAATAAAATTCGTCTAATGTTGCTACAATAATGCCTATTTTTTTAGTGTAGCTGTTTTATTGATGGAATAGTTCGCAAGTACTTTAATAATGCTTTATTATTATTATTATTATTATTATTATTATTATTATTATCTTAAAATTATCTACCATATATCCGGTCAATAAAAACTATTTTACAGTACCTACCAAAATATCACTCATAGACGCAATGCATTAAAATAGTTTCACGTACTAGTACACAGACTATTTGTCCCATTTTAATAAAATGTTTCTAAATTCCTCATATAATACAGATCCTGAATACCAAGTCTGGACATCTTACTAATTTTTGCCCTTGAGTTATGCTGATAACAATCCCACACACACAAAGACCATCGCTGAAAACCTGAATTTTGGATTCAGACATCGTCAAAACTTGCCAAAATATCGAAATCTCAATTTCAAAAAATTTAACCCCTAAACACGTATATGACTAAGAGATAGTAAAACACCATCTATGGTTGAGGAATAGTAAAATACCATTTATAGTTGAGAGATAACAAAAAATAATGAAAAGATTCTGGTAGAATTACATTTTGCTATATTTCCTTCAAAAAGCATATAATTTCTGTAAAAGTAAATATAAATACCAAAAGTCACGTTTAAAAACAAAAAGATAATGAATATGCATTCAAAATTTAAATTTCAAGTATCTATGTAGGGAAATTTTTGTTGCACCTTTAATACCTGTTTTATGGATTAATCAATATGTCCCTCATCCTACGTCTGAGAATGAATTCTGTGCAGTTCAAAGCAAAAATCAATACTATTTTTCAATTCCATAGCTTTTGGAAAAAAGATAAATCAGTTTCCTTTGTAGATCAAACGAGATTCCATTTCATTGAATTAATAATTCAAGATCTGAAAGACATATCTTCTAAAATGATAAAACTATGCTGTTAACTATGAAAACTTATTAACTAAAAGGTCACAAGATTAAAGAAAAGTAAATCAGTATTAACTAAAATTGAAATTTATACAGACGGATCACGTGCAACTGAAAATCACTATGCATATATATATATATATATGCATACACACACAAAATATACATGTACTATATACAGGGTGGTTCAAATTAAAGTATTCGGAACGCATTGGTGACAGAAACGGGGAATGTAAGGTCTTCATATTTTAATGTTATATATATATATATATATATATATATATATATATATATATTATATATATATATGTATGTATGTATATACTAGGGTATGATAAATTAATTTGTGTTTACATAAAAATTAGTTCCTACTAACGCCGCTAGGTACGCTAGGTAAAAATAAGGCTCTGCAATTGCTTTAAAGTAAGGAAAATTCAAATGATACTTCGAATAAAAAATAACGAAGAATAGATTATTAATTGTATTATTTCAGTTCTTTATACAGACGCTATGATCCCACAGTGTTAGTACAAACAAAAGACACGCACGTAGTAACATAAAAGTAACATAAAAGTTATTACGCACAAAAGTTACTGGGCGCACAAAAATTACTGAGCACACAAAGATTACTTACCACACAAAAGAATATTCAAATTCTTACATGGTTTTTCACGGTTTGTGTACAAAGAACTGTAATAATAAATTTATTTACTGACATCTTGTTTTCTTTTTTTTCTGGTAATGTCGTGTTATATAATTTTTTTTCCCTTAAACCATACGCGCGCTTCATTTTTCCCTAGCGGCCTTCCCTTGAACGAATTTTTATTTTTTAACAATTAATTTCTTTAGGAATGATATTTACACCAACAAACATAAAGACGTTACGTCCACTGCTACTCTCGCCAGGGCGTTCCAGACAGGAATACTTTAATTTTAACCTCCTTGAGTAAGTAAGTAGATATACATGTGTGCGTGTGTGCATAAGGTCGTTTAAATTAAAGTGTGTGTATATAGAGAGATAGAGTACATGTATATTTTGATAGATAATAGATATGTACAGTCGGTAACAAAAGTTTCCGAACACTAGCAAAAATTCCTATGTAAAAAAACACACTTCATACGGTTTTGTTAAATAAATCCTTATCGAATAATGTTCTTACACTGACTAAGAACAGAATTCATCAAGGATTTATCTAACAAAACCGTATGAAGTGTACTTTTTTTACATAGGAATTTTTGCTAATGTTCGGCAACATTTGTTACCGACTGTAACTAGGTAGATATGTAGCTAATAATAGCATTTTGTTGAATACATTAGCAAAAACAATAATATGTTAACAATTGAATTATTGTATTAATGAACGAGCATTTTCCATTAAAACAAAAAAAAGAAATTCTCCTTTTTATATTTCAAAATAATGCAGTACTGAAAACATATCTCAAAGAATTTTATATTTTAACAGCTCTCAAAGTAAAAATAGCACTGAAATAACATTTTAAGTATTATTTCAGTATTATTTGAAAAATTTAAATTTAAATTTTAAAATTTAAATTTAGATCTATAAATCAAAAATGACAATATCTGATTCTTATTTTTTAATTTTTGAATATTAACGCACCATATAATTTTGAACTGAATAAATAAATAAATAAAATTAAAAAAATAGAAACTTTTAATATAAAACTATAGCAATATCTCTTTCTATGTATACATTAATCACAGCTGCCAACATTTTAATTTATTCTGGAGTCATTTTAGCCCCACTTTTATTTCATACTACTTACTTTTTAAGAGTATTATATATATATATATATATATATATATATATTACCGAAGTTATACATTGGGAAAAAAATCTATAAATAAAGTTGTGTGAATTATAGGCGGGGATAAAAATACTTCGGAATAAATTAAAATCTTGGCAGCTATGCATTAATGATGTAAAAGTTTGAATTTGAATATATTTAACAGCTTTGAGACCTATAGTTACAAATTCTTTTATCTCGAATGACCAATATTACATCAGTTCCCAAATACAATATTTTGTACACGTATGAGGACATCACAAAAATCCAAGTTTTACTTGGAATTAAAAACCTGAACATTTTTGGTCCGGAAGTCAACGCTCCGCCCACTTGACCATCGGAGCGGCAATATAAAAAATCTCGAAAATCCTAGGATGCTGTTAAATATTCCAATTTTTTTTTATTATTTCAGCAAGAAATTTAGAAAAGCATTGTTATTTATTTTTTCTCCTGTATAATAAAATTTTGCACATACGCTTTTGTATTTTTTAAGAAAAATATTTGAAATATTAGAGGGTATGTGTCTGTGAAAGGAAAGGAAAAAAAAACCACTAGGTTTTCTTTGAGATATTTTTATTAAGAAATAATTGCAGTGGAAAAAAAAAATTAACACACAAGATTACCTAATTTATTGGATGCAACATGTCTGCCATACGTTATCACAACATTATGAAGCATTAACTGACTCATAAATCATTGAGTCTTTCCGGGTAAAAATTGAACCTGCCAAATAGCGCAAGAACAGAAAATTAAAAAGTCAGAATGTCTCCGTTAATTTAGATATCAAATGAGAAATGACACGTAAAGGAAATGACAAACGATACTTAAAAAGTTAATTTAAAATGAAGCGCAATGAGAAAAAAAAATTAAGAGATGATGAAATTAATTTACATTTTTAAAGAATTCGCGTAAAGGTTTGGGTTTTTGCTGGCATATGTGCTAATATACTTTGTACTCGTACGTCAAACGTGCTTTGAGATTTTTTAAAACAAAGACAGCTTTGAAATTTAAAAATATATCTTTTTAATTTTAAAATATTGCATAACTGTAAAAAAAGAAAGAAAGAAATGTTGAATGTGTAATTATAAATGGCGAAAAGGCAAAATGTTAATTTAGACATTAAATAGGCAAATTAGTTCGATGCAAAATAAAATTGAAAAGTAAATGACAGTTAACATTTAAAAAACTTCGATAATAATAAATCAGAATTTTATCGAATAAACAGTAAAAAACAATAAGTAACCTTGTTACTACTTATTTATTTATTTATTTTAATTTTTGCTAGAAAAATATAAAGTTCTTAGATTTTTTTTGTTTGTTTCAATATATATATATATATATCAATTATTATTAATTTTGTAAGTCATTGGTAATTTTAGATTAAATATGCTTTTTTAAATGTGCTTTTTTTTTTTTTTTTTTTTTTTTTTTTGTTTGTTTCTATGTGATTGAGTGAGTATGTGAGTTTTTCGTCGCAATAGAGCTACGTAACTGTCGATTGGAGTCGGTATCGATTGGTTAGTTAGTTGGTTGGGTTTAACGTCGCACAAGTACAGGAGACGGCATTGGACCATAGCCTCCCAAACTAGATGCCTTCCGCGTGGCTCGGAAACTTGGCAACAGTTCAAGCGGTAGACAGCGCCACCTGGTACAGATTGCGTGACTTTTTTATTCAACTGTCACCAATAAATTTAAGAAGTGATATATGATATATATAATCGATGTTTCTTCGATTCTATTCGCCTTTTATGTATATAAAATCCCACTTTTAAAATTTTTTTGGTGGCTGTTGAATAAATAAGTCACGCAATCTGCACCAGGTAGCGCTGCCTACCGCTTGAACTGTTGCCAAATTTCCAAGCTACGCGGAAGGCATCTAGATTAGGAAGCTAAGATTGGCACGTCCCTAGTATGCCATACTCGAAGACATGCCATCATAATTTAGATCTTTCGAGTAGGGATGTACCTCTGCCCTTTTGGTGACCTCCAGAGATATTATTTGAAAAGGTGCAGGAGAGTGCGGTAATAAAAGATTTGACGTGTATAAAAACATTGTTTAATAAGTCGCCTGTGAACAAATCGGAAGATATCGTAGCAAAAATTGTTGTTGCATTCAGTCAGGAAAAGAAAATGACACCAGAAATCCTTATTATATGCACGAATCGTTCATTTATTAGTGTAAATTGTACAACACTAAATTTGTCCAGCATTTTGAGCATTTTCATTTTGACTCTTTCTGATGTCAAGAAATATATGTTTGTGAAATTTAATTTACTATTTCTTTATGTTCTGGACTACGTTTTGGACACATCAATTTACACTTTTCTATTACTATATGTAATGTGACCCTGTGTTTTACAGTAAATATTGTTCATCTTAATTATTAACAAACACTTTTAATAGTTTGCAACAGACTTTTTTGAACCTCAAGGTGATCATGATTAAAGCTTTGCTTTGACAAATCTGTAATAAAAGAAACACTGGTCAGAATGAAATGAAATTTGAAATGGATATACTCAAAGAAGGATGGCATACAAAAAATTGTTTGGAAAAATTGTAAAAGAATATGGCATAAAAAAATAGCTCCCAGTTTTAGCAATAGATAGTGATTTAAGTTTCATAATTTAAATGAGTTCGGCTACAAGTGATATTTTAATCGAAATACAGCGGCTAAGACGTGAGTTGCACGGAAACCAATTGTACTGTTCAATGTACATGATTATATCGGATTTTTTACTGAAAAAAAAAAAAAAAAGACTTCCAAGTTATTCAGCAGTTTTGGCGCTGTTAGTTTAAAGACAATCTGCCACGGCAAGGTCGTGTCACACTGGATGAGATAAATCGGTTTTTAATTGTCCTGAAGCCAAAACTGCATAAAAAGTAACAATAAAATCGATTGTAAATTATCATGAGAAAACTTAGTAAATACGCATTCAAAATGCCTTCCACCGTTCTCTGACCTCAGTTGAAACAAATAAACAGCAAGATAGTTATATATTGGGGGTTACATTGTTAATGTGTTGCGCAATGCGTGCTTTCAATTACGCTAAGATTGAAATTGGATCACTGAATAGAATATTTTACAAATAAACCCACAATATAATTTTCGTAATACCTCTTATTCAGCTGCTTCACTGGCTATTCAATATGCGAATTAGCGCAATTTTGCATAAAAAATTATCTTACCTACACATACAAGCTGTTAAAATATTAGAATGACGTGGTTAACTCTCATAGTGTTAACCATTGATGATACAAGTAATATGGCCTGTGCGACCCATCTCCTCCGAAAAAAATGGCCCTATGATAAACAAAACTGTTACCCACTCAACACAGTTACCTTTGCAGAGTGAGGAGTTTGGTTTATATGCAGGCAGATTTTCGTTGCCCATATTCTGCAAATAAAAAAATAATTGTAAAATAAGTTAAACACTCTCAGACATGAATACTCAAATTTCACGAAATTTTCTTTAATTTTCACGAAACCGTTTCCAGGGAAATACTCCCAGCGAATATTTCGTCAAATTGAGAAAATTACTTTCGCCACTTGTTTGAACATTTTTTTATCCTAGTTTCGTGATACAGAATTAAATACAAATTATAGAATTATAAAATTACCTGCAAGTTCGTTGCTTTAGACATTAAATCCTAATTATACTTAATGAAAATATAAATAAAACAGAGGAAAGGAATAAAAGTCATTTGGGCATTTATTTGACAGCTTTGAGACCTATAGTTACAATGACTTATGTCTTAATTTATCCATATTTTTACAGAAATTCACAGAAACAAGCGCACGCAATATTTTGTAGACACAGGACATCACAAACATCCATGTCCGCACCGAGATTCCAAACCGCGACCTGAGAATCAAGAAGGCAGCGCTCTACCGATCGAACCACCAAGCCAGTAAATAAAAGTGATTGTAACGTAAAGTCGAAACAACACAGGAAAAAAACCAATATGGCAGTAATGAAAACTAGCACATACTATTGTGAGTAAACAATTTCGTCAAATATTTGAGAGTTCACGTTTCCTCAAAAATCACGTGATCGCTTGACGAAATAGTTGTCAAAAACAACTAAATTAAGCCAGAGGAGTCTGAATAATCAAAATTGAGTATATTATTTCTGAGAGTGAAGATTTAAAAAAAAAAATGAAGAAAATTATAATAATAAAATGAATGAAAAATAAATATTTTTGAACAACGATGACACCAGCTCATGGATACACTTTTGTCTACACTTAATTTCGTAACTATTCGTGAAATAAATATCCGTTTTTGCTGAATCTTTAAAATCTTTATTTTGAAAGATAAACAAACCTTTTTAAAGAAATAATTTTCATTTTCTCAAAAACTTTTAAGTTGACAGTTTTTTGCCACATGAAGGAATATTTTCAAGAGTTTGGAAAATATTTTTCTTAGCAGAATGTATTTCTTCGATATTAAAACCTGGAATAAAATGTTAAACAAAACTGCTTGACAGCTAACAGAAAAAAAATAATAGTAATAAAAAATTAATGTTAATATGTGACATTAAAATGTTTTAAAATATATATCAGAAACCATTTAAAATACATGATTTTCATATATATTTTAATTTAAAAAAAAAAGAAAGAAAGAAAAGGTAATAATAAACAGGTTTATTGATACATTTTGTAAAACCTGTGTCGTAATTTACGTATAAGAATAAAAATACCCGACTGTAAACTTAATTTTAATTCAAAAATTTCGAAATATGGAAAATATTTTAACGAAACTCTCAGCGCCGTTTATAAAATATGTTTTAGTTACTTTCTTTTAACAGATTGGCATCAGAATATATTCCTATATTAAATAGAAAACAGCGTATTTTGGCATTTCTCTAAAACATTAAACTCTTCCTTTATTAAAGTGAAGTGTAATTTTAGAGGAATGCCTAGGTTAATTTTTCGTAAAAATTTTACTTTTGCGTGACGCCTACTCTGTTATGTTTCTCTTATATTAAACGAGTAAATCACGTGACTTATTATATATACATGTGTGTGTCTTTGGGATCTCAGGAATGGCTCTAGCGATTTTGATGAAAGTTTGGGGTTAGGCATTTTTTTGATCGAAAAAACAATTGGATCTTGTCTTCATCTTCAAGAAAATTCACGTTCGCTGTTTAACCTTTTACAGGCAACATACATCAGAAATTGAGTTTACACGGAAATGGATATAAGGATTTTGATGAAAGTTTGGGGTTAAATGTTTTTTAGGGAACGAAATCGATTGGACATATCCTCATTTTCAAGAAAATTTGCGTTCGCTGTTAATCCTGATGACAAATCCATCTGACTTAACTTCATTTTTACGAGAATTGGCGTTCGCAGTTAACGTTTTTCCATCCATTAAAAAATATTGCAAAAACTTGGTTTTCTTGGAAATAAATCTAACAAATTTAATAAAAGCATAAAATTAGAAGCTTTTTTTTCTTTTTTTTTTTTTAATGAGAAACCTATCTGACATACCTTTATATATATATACATATATATATATATATACATGAGAAATCTATCTAACATATCCTCGCTTCGAAGAAAGTTAGCATTCACTCCTGTGTTAACCCTTACTCCACCGTCGTAAAACTTTGCTGGAATTTGGTTTTCTTGGAAACTTCTCGGACGATTTTGATAAATATTTAAGGTTTGGGTTTTTTTTTTTTTTTTTAATCACAATTCAAACTGGACTTTTTTCTTTTCCAGGAAAGTTAACGTTCACAATTAGCCTATACTCTGCTCGTTGATTTAGAGAATTTCTGAGTTTACAATTTATTTGTAAGCACAAATGTCTGAAATTTATTTTTAGAACATTTAGCATTTACCGGTAATCTGCGTTTCCCTCAGAGAAAATAACAAAACGTCGTTTTTTTTTTTTTTTCAAGTTCTCGAAGAGTAAATTTGATAAATATTTAGAGATAGTGTATTTTTGAGATGACGTTTTGATCAGAAATAATCCTCATCCTCATTATAATTAGCGTTCACTGTTAATCCGCATACCAGCCGGGAGAAATACGGTATAAACTTTGTTTTCTTGGAAATCGCTGGCATGATTAAAAAAATGTTTAAAGGTTATTTTTTAGATTAAAAATGGTCTCACTTATCTTATTCTTCAAAAAAGTTAGCCGTCACTTCCCTAGAACAATACATAACAGAAATTCCATCTTATAGGAAACTGCTTAGGCGATTTTGGTAAGAAATTATAGTTAGAAATTTGACATAATAATTCTGTTTGAATTTTCTTTATCTTCAGGAGAATTAGCTTTCAGTAGTTACCCGAACTCCGCCTGGGGCAAACAAATTATAAATATAATTACTGGAAAAAAATCACTTTTCCTACACTATGAATGATTTTTTACCATTAGGCCGAGTGAATTCGGTCATCCAGGTGCTTGTTATTAAACTGGGAAAAGTATTTGAAAGGGATTTTTATTTATGGTGTTTATGATCAAATTACCTTAGACTACCGGAAATTCTCGGATTTCACACAACACGCTAAAATATTTGAATTTATTTATTGTTATATTTTTTGTCACATATTACACAATCGTTTTTGGTCATATTTATTCTGTTTTTTGCTCATATATTTTAAATAATTTACGAAAGTTTCTGCAAAATTACCACTGAAAGTTCATAGCAATTTTTGTTAAATAATGTAAAAGTAATCGATCTCATAATAATCTAATGTTACACTAATCAATTATTTATGTTACACCAATCAATTATTAAAGAGTAGATTGAATTATTATATAAAGCATGTTAAATATTAGTACAATGGGTACATATAAAACTAAAGCGGCTCTCGTCAGAAAGAAACCTACTCTAGATTCTAACCACTAGTGTGAAAACAAATGAGCCAATCTAGTGTTTACAACATTAGATAATAGCACCATGCGATGGATTTTTTTTTCTTTTTACTTTTTTTTTTCTGAAAAAAGAGTGCATTTCAGCTTTTACTATTACCCGGGCATTTAAAAACTGATTTATGTGTGTAAATTCGATATATAAACTTCAAAAAAATTTTCACACACTGTAAAATTAAAAGAAGCACTATCGGTTTCGAAAAGATGTGCCTTTTTTCTTCAGGTGCAAAAATCATGTGCTACTACTTTGGAGTCAAAAGCAAATCTAAAAGCAGGGCAAAACCCGATATAGTTTATGTTGGCATTAGAGTATTTGTACGATTCAATGATTAATTTAAAACATGACCTTCATGTCGGCATTCTGGACTTTAGAAATGTGAGATAAGTAATTTACCTTTCCATTAAATTTAGTAAAGTAATGAATATTGCATATTTTTATCCGTCAATAAATCAGTTACGATTATTCACCACCAGATCTTACATATGTTTTTAGTTATCACAGGAGCCAGCGATCCCATAATCAGATGTCAATGAAGCACATCGTGCATATTATTGTACCATATTTTTTACAGACTCTTGGTTAAGATTAAAGAAGAAACTAAATCCCAGTAAAGTGCTTCATGCACCTTGTAATTACTTTTGCTGTCTGCCATCTGTCTTTTCCTACCTGTAAAGCGTACCAGTCGTCAATCCCCGTTTTTGCTCTTTCATAAAAAATGTTGGGGCCGCGGTAGCCCAGTCGGTTGAGCGCCCGCCTCGTAATTGGAAGATTGCGGTTTCGGTACTCGAGTCGGCCAAAGACCGTCGTATACACTAATGGTGGCTGGTGCACGTAAAATCTGTCGTGGCCGAAATGTCCTCCAAGTTCCCATCAAAAATTATACCTCTGGAGGTCACCGAAGCGAGAGAGCCATCCCTTCCGAGAAGGATTAAAATTGTGATGGCATGTCTCCGAATCACCTCTAGGGGTGTGCCCCTGACCGTCGCCAATTGCCCATCTACGCAGCACTAGTGCGACGTAAAGCCCAACCATCCATCCATCCATAAAATTGTCGAACTTTTGAGTCATATTCTGGTTGTTTGAAATGCTTTGTGAGCTTGTGAAGAGAAGTTAAAAGTACAATAAAAAAATTTCCATTACACTAATCAAAATTCAAACGTCTTCCGATATCTCAACGACTTGACCTCAAATAAAATCTTCTGGATGTCTTCTTGATTTCTTTTTGGCAATATCACATAGCAGCGAAAGCTACACTGTGTAATATCTTTCACAAAATTACTGAACGTACACTGCCAATGTACTTTATACTTTAAGACATTTTTCCTACATTATATTTCGTATATGCATATACTCTTCAGCATTAGTGTCTACTTGTCTATCAGTCCGTTATATTGGCTTGTTCGTTTTTTTTTTTTTTTTTTTTTTTTTTTTACAAATTTCTCCATTTTATTCTTAATTTTTCTACTCCAGTACACGGCTTTACTAAAAAGTTATTTTTTGAAATTTCAAAGACTACTTTATGTCTCCTCTTAGAGTTATGAAACTGCCTTTAGAAATCAAAAAACTAAATATTTTCTATTGAAAAAAAAAAAAAAAAAAAAAAAAAAAAATCACTCCATTTTAAGAAATAAATTCCTATGATAATTTAAACTCTATCGAAAAATTTTGATGGTTCGGTTATTATTTCCTTTCTATTTTTCATTCGGTGTTCATTTTCTTCCCCAACATTTCTCTAGTAAACCAAAATCATGTTTAAAAAATCGATAAAATTGTTTTGCATCTAAATTCATTTCAAGATGATTCATCAAAACTGAGACAATTCAATATTTCAGGTACAAATTCATTTTCTTATACTTAAAAAAAGAAATAAATAAAGCAAATTCAACCACATATGAAAGGATTTGATTGATTATATATTTGTCTTACCGCAACAAAGTAATTTCATGGCATCAGATAAAGAAAATTGAAGCTATGTAAAGATACAAATAAATTGCAAAATATAAACTCTAGACTAGTGCTTAATCAATAGTTAAAACAAGGCTTCTTTTGAAGAGTAATGCATTTTTATTTTATAAATTTGTAAATAGTTTATGAAATTTCATTGTTCTGTTTAAAGATATTAAATATTTAAAATTATGAATTAGTATTATTATCAGTTATATCGCTAAAATGATTAGCATAGAGATTTTAAAGAAATGACGAAACTAGTTTCAAATACGAATTAAAATAATTTGACTCGCAACGAATCTTCATAAAATAATAATATTATTTTAAATACGGAAATATAGAGTCTAAATAACAGCATTTAAGATGTTAATTACTGAGAATGCTCATGCCGATTACAGTTTAAAAACTAACTATAAATTTAGTCTTAGATAAAAATAAACAGTTCTGTCTAAATCTAAAGTATGTGATTGTAGACTAACTATACTAATACTGTTAAAATATACAAATATATTTTTTCTCTAACTTTATGAAAAGCTATTTTCCATTCATTATAAAGTAAAATTTAAAGTATAATTTTGCCTTATGCTTTGTAAGATTCAAACTTAACTTAATTAATAACAATCTATATATTAATTTGAAACGTGTTTTGTCTGTCTCCACTAAATTGAGAGAACGGTTAGGTGCAAAAATTTGGTTGAGGTGTCTAAGAAAAGGTCTTGGTCTGTAGATGTGTCATCAAAAGAGAAAAATGAAAAAAGTCGAACGGTTCCCCCTGGGGGGGGGGGGGTTGACAGCACGTTTGCGAACTTAACTCAGCTCCAAATAACTTCACAGTGAAGAAATTGTACATGGGGGGACTAGACTCGAATACTAAAAAATCACTTTCTGCGAATTTGGAATGCTTGATTTTAAAGAGGGGGAAAGGGGGAAAATAGATTTGGGGGAGGGGAAAGGGGGGAAATTAGTTTGAGGGGGAAAACCGTTCTAGACCCACACATGTAGCACCTCATTTTAAAGATCTTGAAATTTCATGTCGATTGGTAATGTTCGTATACAATGTAGTGCGCCCCCTGGTGGTGAAAAATGGAACTAGGTGATTTTGTTGCAGACCCTATTATGTTACACCTTATTTTAAAGGTCTTGGTATTTCCTGACCGTTGGTGATGTTCGTACTGAACACACTTCAATCCCTGGCGGTGGAAAGTGCAACTAAAGGATTTTGCTGTTTACACTATCATGTGACACCATATTTGAAAGGTCTTGGACCGTATAATAAATATAATAAACTTACCTTTACATGCCATTATTATCCGGGTTACATGGGCTTATGACCCTATCATGTTACACCTTTTTATAAAGGTCTTGCTACTTCCTGGCCGTTGGTGATGTTCGTACAAGAACACTGTGCGCCTCCTGGCGGTGGAATGTGCAACGAAAGGATTTTGCAGTTGACACCACTATGTGACACCTTATTTGAAAGGTCTTGGAACGTATAATAAAGATAATAAACTTACCTTTACATACCATTATAACCAGGGTTACATAAGCTATGACCCTATAATGTTACACCTTCTTTTAAAGGTCTTGGTATTTCCCGACCGTTGGTGATGTTCGTAAAAGAACACTGTGCGCCCCCTTGTGGTGGAAAGTACAACTAAGATGTTCGTACAGAACACACTGTGCCCCCTGGCGGTGGAAAGTGCAACTAAAGGATTTTTATCACCGTATAATAAAGATAGTTAAAAACAAATTTTAAAGATTTAAATCATTTCACCACCACCTAGCGTAGAGTTGCTAAAGTAAACTGAATTGGCGCGAAATTTTTTGTTTACTTTCTGTCACAAGTCATCTCACGTCCGCGTCGATCTTCGATTGTTCCTGTCCATTTTCTCCAAGACCTTGGTGACATTTAAATATGCGGATTTAAAAAAAACGGACAGGAACAATCGAAGAGCGACGATTTTTGAAACATTACGGTCAATAAAGTGACCGTCGAATTCGACGTGTTCCAGCTTTGAGTGCCGTGGCAGTCAAGATCACTCTCGAGGTCTCACCTGGACGTCCCGTGGCCGATGGCTGGGTCCAAAATATCGTCTTCAATGAAATACTCAATTAGAATTTGTAACTGTATTCGTGCTCATTCGTCATTTCATTCAATCATTTCACCGCCATCTAGCGTACAGTTGTTAAAGTAAGCTGAATTGACGCGAAATTTTTTGTTTACTTTCTGTCACAAGCCATCTCACGTGCGCGTCGCTCTTCGACAGTTTCTGTCCATTTTCTCCAAGAACTTGGTGACATTTAAATATGCGGATTTAAAAAACGGACAGAAACAATCGAAGAGCGACGATTTTTGAAACATTACTGTCAATAAAGTGACCGTCGAATTCGACGGGTTCCAGCTAGTTAATTTAAATACTTAACCCAAATTTAATTCTTTTAAATTGAAATATTCAAATTCATCAAAATAAGACAACTCAATGTTTATATCAAAATCTATATACAGTTCTTATAATTTTTAATTCGACTAAATTATCATAATTAAATATATATATATATATATATATATATATATATATATATATATATATATAACCAATATATTTTAAATGAAAGATAATTGCTGAAATGTCTAATCCGTTGCAATATATGATTAGAAATATATTCCCACCTTTCTTTATTCAAATCAAAATATTCAAAAGACTAAAACATTGCAAACACTAGATAAATTTCTACAAGATAAAACAGCTTATTCCTTAAGATTTTTTTTTTTTTTTTTTAACTAGAAACATTTAAAAAAAAAAAAAAATGATTGCGAACGTTATTTTCACGAGATGAATCTTTTCGTAGACGATCAAATTAGCATTACATGACACTAAAAACTTTAATGTATTAGTTACTTTAAAAATAATTCACTGAGCTTTGAAAATTAGTTTAATTTAAAGATGAATTCAATGAATTTAGAAACGTTTATTTATAAATTATTATTATTATATCTAACTATAGTAATGCAACGTAATTATACTGTTATTTTTCATAAAATTTGGCTCTTGTGGAAAATCTTCAATGAAATAAAACTAGATTTTCCAAGTATTTTGTAGTATTTTTTAAATTTCTAATGTATATTACATACTATACTACTAGGTTTTTAAAAACCCTTAATATTGTCTTTGATTTATTAAGTGCCAATTTTAGACATTCATAAACAATTCAAAAAGAAGAATAAAAAAGGATACATAATTTTATGAAATCAATGAAATAAATTTAAAGGATGCAATTTGAAAAAAATATATATATTTTTTTTTAATAAATTTTATGCACAGAAAATGCCTATTCATTAAAATGTACCCACACATTAAGAATCTAATGTATACAAAATTTGAGTATTCTGTTATAAAAAGTCCTAGAGTTACCTTGAAACACATTTTCTGAAAGTTTAATCGAAAATACAAATGTGATTATTTTATTATTACATATTTCAGTAGCAATTTTTGTATGACCCCTAAAAGATCTGGCAGCATTATTTTCTTCTGAAAACATTTGTTGACACACTAAATAATAAATTCAGCCTTTTATTTATTTATTTATTTATTTATTTTTATTATACCTCGAACACTTTGCATGATACGAGGGTGGAACATTCAAGTCCGTGAATTTATTAGAGCATGAATCACAATTTATTTACTGGATTTTTTTTTTTTTTTTTTTATATGGCATTATATTAAAAAATTTTAGGTTTGAAAATTTTCTTATCGTATTCACGCAGACTATCGATTGGTTTTAAATATTTGTTTACTTTTTTTACGAAACTTACATTTTATAAAAAAAAAAAAAAATAGTATTTAATTAGTTAAAAGTCAGTTAAGATCAGTATTTAAAGAATCAAAATCAAGGTAGAGATTTACCGAACACGTTTTATTGTCAATAGTTTTATTACATTATAATGTATAGATTAATACACGCTTAATTTCAATTTGCAATGCATAATAATACTCTTTTTAGTTCCCCATCATACTATAGGTATGGGGAACTTAGGTAATCGTGAAAATTTTCGACCTCGGTTTTTTCACTTTTTTACACGTTTTCAGGTGTGAGGAATCCAAAAATGACAAAATTTGTATGGTGTCTGTCTGTGGGGTGTCTGTTAGTCTGTTAGTCTGTCAGTCCGTTAGTTTGTTAGTCTGTGTACACGATATCTCAAGAACAAATTGTCGCAGAGAGGTCAGATCAGTTTTAAAATATTACTTTCGACACTGGCAAGAACCCTATTCATTTGCAACGTTCAATTTTAAAAACTTCGTAAGTTATTAGAAATTTACGATTTTCTTAACATGGGAGAATAGGACAAAAATTCACTTAAACGTGCATTAAATGGAAACATTTTACTGTAAAAATGTCAGACCAGTCTTAAAATATCCGTTTTGATGCCGGAATGTACATCAGTAACTATAAATACGCTTCTTTGAAAATTTCGCAAGTTATTGTAAATTTACGAATTTCTTAACATGGCAGTATAGGGCAAAATTTCACATAAACGTCAATTTTGAGCGATATTTTCATCGTAAAGATGTCAGACTACTTTTGAAATATTATTTAGGACACTGGCATGAATATTAATGACTATGAATTTTCAAATATAAAAATTTCGTAAGTTATTGGAAATTTACGAATTTCTTAACATGGCAGAATAGAGCAAAATTTCACATAAACGTCAATTTTGAGGGATATTTTCATCGTAAAGATGTCAAACCACTTTCGAAATATTATTTAGGTTACTGGCATGAATATCATAGACTAAGATTTTTCCAATTAAAAAAATTCGTAAGTTATTTGGAATTTACGATTTACTTAACATGTCAGAATAAGGCAAAATTGAGCATAAACTTCCATTTTGAGGATCATAAATACATTAGACAACTTCAAAATTACATTTATGATATTTTTTTGAACATGATTGAATACAAATATTCTAATAGGAAAATTTCGTAAATTATTCGTAATTTACGATTTTATCAACATAGCGAAATTGTAATTTTTTCATATAAATATGAATTTTGAGGATCATTGCATTGGAAATAGTAGCATGAAACATAAACAACGGAATTGACCCTGATAAAATAAATTAATAGATTAGAATAAGATAAATATATCGAAGTGAACGATGGATAGCCTATTAGGCGGGGATTTCTTTCTGTCACTGTATCAAGCTTTGGTCAAATTCATTTCTTTTAACATAATTATAATATGTCTCGCACTAGAAATTTATGAGACCATAAATATGGTGGGGAACTGAGCAGAGTCCACCTATGCCAACTAGTTTTTTTTAATTAATGTAAGAGTAAAGACTAAACTTTTAATTTGAGGAAATTTCTACAATAAATGAAGAAAATTTCTACAATAATATCAGAAAAAAAATGTTTATTTATTTATTTATTTTTTAATCTAGAAATAAATATTTAAGTCATGAGATGTTTCTTTTAGGTATTATTCTTTTAGGTTTCTTTTAGGTTTCTTATATATATATATACATATATATATATATATATATGTGAAAGTTCAAAAAATTCATTGCCCTTTCCATCATTTTTAAAATTTGTTTGTGATATTTTTTTGAAAAATAAGTATTTAATACAACAGAAAACATTATGGTTAGAAAATGACTTAAACTTTTCACATAAGGTAGCAAAGTAAAAAGTTACTTAATATCACAAATTCTAAAGTTTCTATCACCTTAGACTAAGATTAGGTTGGTGTTAAAATTACATTTCTCAACTTTTTTTTTTCAACTTCGAGAAGTTACGTATTCTGTATTTTCAAAGTAATTTTTATCATACATTCATGATAAAAGTTTTTTTTTTTCCTTCTTTCGCTTTACAAAAATCTTCTTAAGTTATTTCTCGATTCTTTACCAGGTAGATAATCTTTAATAAAGTTCATAATTATCTCCCTCGAGCATAATTTGTTTAAAAAGAAAAACTATAGAACTTGATCTTTACTAAAGAAAACAAAAATAATGTTTTTTTCATAATTAGAATTACAATTTATTAAAAGAATTATTTGTTAAATTGTACGTAGGTGTATATGAGCAGCATTTAGATGGATGACCAGGGTCATATTACTGCGTACTCAAATAGGGCACTTGTCCGAAAACCCCAGATTTGAAAGGCGGCAAATTATTAAAATTTAATGAATTATTATGAATATTACGTATTACTTATAATATTACTTTGATTTTTTTTTCAATCAATAATTACTCATACAGAATTTGAAAACATTTCCAGAGAATATTAAAAATTACGTAATTATTCTATTAAAATATTAGTATTATTATCTTTTGTCCTACTTCCTATAGTCTTTCATATTACACATTTATGAAAGTTGTAAAAATTTAGGTACTGTATTTTTTCCCCCACTGTAATGTAAATAAGAGGAAGGAAGCAAATGGTGCCGATAAATTGTAAATACCATATATTTTAAGTTTAGGACTAACATAAATGTAAAATGTCCAGTTTTACTGGCCAAAATATTGGGCATTAAACTGATATGTGAAATAAAAGTGAGTTCGCTAGAAAAAAGTTATATGCCGTAGACTCATGATGTCATAATCGAGATTTGGGAATAATAAAGAAAAATCTGGAATGACTCCACTCGACTTTCCGAACATTAAGTAATTAACGGTTGAATAAATAATTTAAAGTAAGAGATATCGTTAAATAAGCAAAAGAGAAATTTGTAATAGGGTATATGAGTACTTTTCTTCATAAGTATGTTGTTTATTTTAACGCTATTGACCTTCAAATAATTTGAACCCATAGATAATAAAGATACGTTTTCGTTGTGTCCCTGTTAAATCTGTAATTGCTAGACTCACCAAAATCTATAAAGTTCCTGCAATTGTTACCTATAACATGTATATAAATTTTCAGATAATTCGGATGAGGCATTTAGACGCTATCACATTTTATATAATTTGAGCCCATAAGCCACAATAATAAAGTATTGTTTTTGTGTCCCTGTAAAAAACTATAAGTGTTAGATTCGCCAAAATATGTGGTTTGTGCGACCATAACCTGTAACATGTGTATGAATTTTCAGTTCATTCAAATAGGGAGTTTAGACGCAATCGCACTTTAAATGATTTGGGCCCATAGAGCATTATGATAAAGACTTTTTCTTTGTGTCACTGTAAAAGAACTAAAAGAGCTAGAATCTTTATGGTTCATGCAATGGGGACCTACAGTACGTATATAAATTTTCACTTCAATTGAATTAGGCATTTAAACGCTAATGATTTCAGCCCATAAGCCATAATGATAAAGAATGTTTGGTGTGTCCCTGTAAAAAAAGTATAAGTACTACTGAATCTAGAGCTATATAGCTCGAGCAGCGGTGACCTTTAGCATATATATAAATTTTCAGCTCAATCTGACTAGGCATTTAGACACTATCACACTTCGAATAATTTCAGGCCATAGGAATTTCAGGCCATTAATAAAGAATTTTTCGTTGTGTCCCTGTAAAAAAACAACACGTGCTTGATCCATCAAAATTTATGCACTTACTGCAACGGTGACCTATAGCATGTGTATAAGTTTTCAGCTCAATTGAATACGGCGTTGTTTAAAAAATTTTGACCATAATGATAAATAATTTCTGTTTGTTTCCCTGTAAAAAAAACTATACGTGGTAGATTCACCAAAATATATATACAGTTCGTGTGACAGTGACGTATAACATGTGTATAAATTTTCAGCTCAGTCGAATAAGGCATTTAGACACTATCGCACTTTAAAAAATTTGGGCTCTTAGACCATAATGATAAGGAATTTTTCTTTGTGTCCTTGTAAGAAAACTATATGTGTTAGATTCACCAAAATAAATAGGGTTCGTGCTATGGTAACCTATAACATGTACCAACTTTCAGCTCATTTGAACAAAGCGTTTAAACGTGCTCGCTCACATTGCATGCACACATACATACACACATAATCATCATAAAAAATAGTAAATACGAATTCAGGTGACCTCAAAACGTGTAGAAACACCAAAATCTCGAACTCGGAATTTTGTCATGATTACAATACTTTCCTCACTATAGTATTCGAAAAGTAAAAAGTGTTAAGAAACTAAAATTTTAATGTCAACATCTTTTTTTTATTTTCTGTGTGTGATTCTTTATGATCAATTTACGTACATTTTCTCCTTTTAAAAAGCTATCCACACAATTTTACCCATCATATGTACCATAATTGCCAATATTTACATTTTTAAAATAATGTTTATTACCACATTTTTTAATAGAAATCTACTGTATTATCTACAATTTAATATCTTTAATTTTAATATTGTAAAATTCTAGTATACAATCGTTCGGAAAAATTCAGGGAATTGGTAGATATGGTAAATTATTTCCAGTAAAATTTTTAACTTTTTCTCTAGAACTTAAGAAAGTTTTTCGTCAAATTTCTGAAAATGACCTACAAGTATAATCTAGAGTAATAACCTTATCAAATATTATTGCAAACAAAAATATTATAATTTTAATACTTCAAACAACTTTAAAATACACAAACTATATATTTAATTCCCAAAAAGAAGTAGCCGTTCACTTCTGAGTTTTTTAAGTTAAGTAAAAGTTTTGAAAGATACATAATAAACTCTGCAAGTTATCAATATTTTTGTTGGGTAAAAATATTTTATCTAATGAAAGGATTATATGCAGTGATTATGTTGAATAAGTGGTCATTTTCCAGCTATGTTATACGATACCTAGACCTACAGTGTAGTCATACAAAAAAACTAAATACCGATAAATGACCTCAATCATAGCTGAGAGGTTCTGCACTGAAAACTGGTATACGGGAAGCCGCACGGTTTGAATTCAGGTCACATTCGTTGGCATAATCATTCTATTTTTCTGTGGTTTTCCACTCACAAAACTACAGACTAGAGCCATTTTGAACAACCCCTCAAGAGGCAATCCACCCCACGTGAAGGCAATCGAATTGTCCCTCCCCCAATTGCCCCCCAATTGCCCCCCACGTGAAGGCAATCGAACTTCACTCACATACCACAACAAACTGATATTTCACTAAATGACTAATATGAAATACACTAAAGGACAAGAGAAAAAAAAGAAGAAAAAAGCCGCACTTGGGCACTTTTATTTTTCTTTTCCAAAATCACCAAATTTAAAATTAAAGTGTAGGGATGTAAACAGCTCGTGATTGTACCAGATTTTAAGTATCTGAAGCACTAATTTCAGCTTAATACGGATATGCGGTAACCGGAAGAATCACTATCCGTTTCATCCCTATTTTTAAATGATTAAATTGGATGTTTTTCAATTTAAAAAAAAGTTATCCAAGTACGGCTTTTTTTTTTTTTGTCCGTTATTGTACCATTTAATTTCTTAAAGTTTTATGTGATCAACATCTTCTTTTTCTTGATAAGCACTTAAATGAACTCTTAAAGTGATACAATTTTTTGTTAAATAAACGGACTTCAGTTGATAAAAGACTGACATGAGTTATTCATTTGAGAAAAGATCCGACCTTGTCTTTTATTAGCAGTTATTCAGAGATCTCGCGATTAATAATGATCTGATTTATCGAGAGAAAATGGTGTTGCAATGTTAAATCTTTCATAAAATCCACTGGCAGTATTTACTCTTAATTATTTTTCTTACTACACCACGTTCAAGAGACTATAATTATTTAAACCCCATTAATACAAATACGTATCATATATTTTGATATACATATAAAATATTATGAAACGTGTAATTCTCTAATAAAATAAGGATTGTTATACGTGAGTTCAGTTTTTATATACGTAATTGCAAGCGAAAATGAAAAAACAAAGAAAATAAAAACATTTCAAAAACAGATATTCAGTATCGTTTAATATAAATTTTATTCATTAAAAAAACTTTTTAATGTTTATTAAACAGTAATAATGTTATAAATATGTTGTTTTACAAAAAAAAAAAAAAAAAAAAAAAAAAAAGTGCAGGTAAGGGAAAAAACTATACGATAATTTATGCACCACCTCCAACAAAATCGCCGCTTGCAATTTCTTTATGAAACATTTTGGAATGAAGTACAATCATGTTGCTTTAAAAAAAAAAAAAAAAAAAAAAAAAAAGAATTAAAAATTAAAAAATTCTGTCTTTGACATAATTTAGATTAGTACGGAGAACTATTAATTTCAATCTGCAAAATTTTTATTTTTTAATTTTTATTTATGTCTTATCTCATTTTTTGACCGCAAAACTGGGCCACGTATTTTTTTAAATGACTGAAATGAATTCAAATGAAGTGTTGCCACCTATATTTCATACTTTAGTTAATTTTAAAAAATCTAATCGTCGTGTCGAAAAGCTGTTTGCACCCCTTGATTCAGAAAAATCGTCCATTTCATTTGGTACTAAATTTTTAATAAAACTCCAGATTAAAACTGATAGTCCTTCGTCCTTAAAAAAAAAAAAAACTTCTATAATATAGTCCTGTTATTCCATAATCTCTTTTTTTATTCGTGGAACTCAAATGTGCTTTAAAGAAAAGGGAAAACGTAAACAAAAAAGAAGAAATATCTCAAGATAGAGATAATTATTTACAAATAATAAAAATTTCATTTTCTTTAAAAAATTCGATATTGCTTTTTAAAACTGCATTAATAATTTTTATGCAATGAATAGGTTTAAGCAAACAACATAACTAAATATACTCAGTACTTGGTCAAAATCATTTGAGAATATAAGAGGAAAAAATATATGGCTAAAAGTCATATTATCTTTTAAGGACAATATGAAAGCTTTACACGAAAACTTTTCCATAAAAAAAAAGCTAAAACGACTTATGTGATATTTTTGAGAAATTGTTCTCTTTAGTTCTCTTTATTTCTTTATTGGATGTTTTCAATGTAATATCGTAAAATATATCAAAGAAATTAGGAGTCTGGGAACTTCTGTAATAAAGTATGGTTTTCTATAATTGCGTAATTCTTCCTCATCTATATAAATGGTTTACATTAGCTATAAAGAAAACAATAAAAACAAATGAAAGGGGATATATATTTTAAAATAAGACTTTCAGTGCCGTTACTTATTTATAAATATTTTCTGTTTTTTTTTTTTTTTTTTTTTTTTTTTTTTTAATATATAAATGATTTTAATTCTTTTTCTTTTTAATATTTTAGTTTATTATAGATAGATATCAATGTCGCGTAACACAAAATATCGAAGTGGTTTATAAAGAGAAATTATTATTAATATGCAAAAAATCTTTATTCTAATCAACTCGTAATATTTAATTTTATTATGTTCACTTACTATACAGTTTTTAAATTAGCTTAACTTTTTGAATCCAGTAGCATAAATCTAGTGTATTCCTTAACGAATACATAGAAAACATAAAGTAAAAGAAAATTCCTCAAAAAACAAAACATATATTGTTTTATCTAAGTTGAAACGTATTTTTAGTTTGAAAACGTAAAATTTAATAAAAGAAAAATAATTAATTAAAGACTTATTCTATTAGCTTGATACGCACTAAAAAGTAAACTATTTGCGCCCCTTTCACTTGGTACCGAAGTTGTAACGATAGGACAGACATTTGTAATTTATTTTCCCCTTTTTTTCTGTTTTTAACCCAGATTCGGCCCACAGGTTTATGACAGAGAAAGTAAGCTTAAAAAAAAAAGAACGAAAAACCATGCAATACGCATTGATTGTTAACACTTTCCATATGTACGTAATTGTTGTATCGTATAACTTTCAATGCTCTTTGCTTATTTAATCACACAACGGACAGACAGTAGTCTTAAAAGGCATACAGGTAGACTAATGGAAATCCTAACCATTCTTAAACATTGTTAGAAAGTGTTAAAAATGCTTAACACAAAAGAAAACGTAACCCTTATATTCTAATTGCAGTCCATAATGTATCTGAATATTTTAGTGTAGCCCTGTAAATATGAAGAATAACAGAATCATACAATATGCAAAATATTATTTTTGAATATTAAAAATCAATGTGAATTTATTTATGATTTTTAAAGTAGAAAGTTATTTAAATATAACTTATAAAAATGTCTGTCCTAAAACTCAATTGATTGGCCTTTTTAAATGTCCCTCTACACAAAGCAGTTGCACAAAACCTATTAATGCTATTTAAAATAGGGAACATTTCATAGTGAATTTGAACAGCATATATATTTTTTTTAATTCCGAAAATATTTACCGACACTGGGGGAGGCCAAACAGACAATCAGACAGATGAATTGGTCGGACAGGTGAATACACAAATTGAAATCATATTCACACTTTTAAAATGTTAAAAAGTGTTAAATCGCTTAATGTAAAAGAAAATGCAATTCCAGCAAATGTTCAATAAAAGTCCTTAATGTAACTGAATAATTTTGTGTGGCCCTGTAATACTAATACTATTCATACTACATTCTGTAGAAAGCATTCTTTTGTGCATAAGACTAACATATTTTAATTTTATTAAGATTTTTTCAAAGTAAAGTTAATAAAATTTGGTTTGTAGAATACCTGTCATAGAACAAATGCTTTGGAATACTTTCGGCTGTCCCTGTACACAAACCTGAGGTGGTATTTACTCCATTTTCTATAGAAAACATCCGATAGTGAACTTGAATAACATATATTTCATTGAAATGTCTGTAAAATAAAGAATTGAAATATAGTTCATAAAAATACCTCTCATAGAACACAATGCTTTGGAATAGTTTTGGGTGTCCTTATACACAAGCCAGTAGGGGTATTCACTCCATTTTCAATCGGGAACATCCGATTGTGACATAGAATACCATATATCATTTTTAAAAAATTCCATGAATATTTACGCGAGTTAAAGCGCGGATAGACAGACGGACAGGCAGACAAACCGAAGTCATTAACACTTTTTAACCTTATTAGAAAGTGCTAAAAACCTTTAGAAAGTGATAAAAACGATTAATATAAACCAAAATGCAATTCCAGGAAATTTCCAATAATACTCATTCATGTAACTGAATATTTTTCTGTGGCTCTGTAAATCTAATGCTAATCATACTTATTCTATAGAGAGCATTCTTTTGCGCATATCAATAATATATTTTAATTTTATTAAGATTTGTACAAAGTAAAGTTCTTAAAATTTGTTTTATAGAAATACTTCTCATAGAACGCAATGCTTTCGAATACTTTCGGGTGTCCCTGTATACAAACCAGTGATGATATATACTCTATTTTCAATGGAAATCATCCGGTAGTAGACTTGAATAACATATTTCAATTTTATTAACATTTGTGTAAAGTTACGGTATTAAAATATGGTTTTTAGAAATACTTCTCATAGAACACAGTACTTTGGAATACTTTCGTGTGTATAGGACAAAATTTCATATAAATATACATTAGAAGAGTTATTTTTAACGTGTGATTGTAAAATTAATATTAATTATTGATAATAATAATAGTAAACTAGGAAAAAAAGTTTGCGCACGTGGGAGCATCGCTTACCACCCCCTGGCGGGAAGTACCCCCAGTGGGTGTAAATTTTTAATATGGGTATCTTTCGAAAGATCTTGTCAATACCTTTAATACAGATGGATGAATCATAGATCTGTGACGATTTAAAACAAAATTATCGATTTTTTTTTTTTTTTTTTTTCATTTTTTAACGAAAAAATAAAATCGTATTTCTTCTCATATTGGCAAAAAATTGACTTTCTTTCGGCATATAGTGATATATAATTCTGTTAGATAAAAATCGTCTGCATTTATAATGGAATTTTTGCTATATTTGGCCGCCAACTCGCAAAATTCAACGCAAAATCGCCAAAATCAATGCCAAGACCAAAATTAGCTTTGGTTATAAACTTGGCGAATTGGCGAGATTAGTGATCAAATTTCGCTGCAAATATTGTTTCAGGATAGCCAGAATTAGTAAATCCTTTCTCAATTTCAACTGAATTAATTGTTTCGGTAAAATGTATCATTTTCCACCTCTAATTTTCGGCAAAGAGAAAAGAGTAGGCCATGTATATTCGAAGGATTTTCATTAAACTAAGCTATGTATTTTCCAATGAGAGATTCAAAATAAGCCATTCCTGAAAAAACTAGTATATTTGTTTGACGGTATGTATAATCCTATTATCATGACTTTTGTTGTTTAATTAAGTTTTTCAGTTTTTTTTTTTTTTTAATTAATTTATTTCGTGGTTAGAACCTGTCTGTTTATTTACGAACCAGTTACCTCACACAAAAATGTCAGTGTTTTCATAACAATCTGCATATTCCAATGGGTTTATAAGGAAGTCATTTGGTGTTCAAATCAGATTTTTTTTATTCTTTCAGTCAGTTACATATACATGTCAAAGTGCAAGATATCAAACTGATTTATCAGGAAAAATTATTATTATTATGTTAAATCTCCATTGTAATACACTCATTGCATTTACTTGGTATTTATAATTCTTACGATACAATGCTACAGTTATCTTAACTATTCATAACCTAATAGTATAAAGGGAATTCCTAAATGTTTATAAAAGGAATCTAAAGTAAAATGAAATTCATCAATGAAATATTCATTATTTTATCTTAATTTCTGCCTATGAATTCAAACTTATCTTCATTCTGAAAGCAAAAATTAAAAAGAAATTGCAAAAAAGAAAAAAAAAAAAGGAAAGAGACAGAAATTAAATAATATCAAAAATAGATGTTTTAGTTTCATGCAGTTTATTTATTCCGAAAATTCATTTTTATTTTTATGTTATTGTAAAACAACAATTATATTATGAATATGTTGTTTTATAAGGAAAAATTTCTGCAGATAAAAGAGAAAACTATTTAACAATTTATGCGACACTTCTAACGAAATCATCGCCTGCTATTATTTCTTTATGAGGTAATTTGGAATGAACTATTTATGACGTTGCAACATCACGATTATTAAGACCAAAAAAAAAAAAGAAGAAGAACTAAGCATTTATCTAATATAATAAAATCTTGTTATTACGTAACCTCATTCTTTTTTCATGGAATTCAAATAAGCCATAAAGAAAAAGAAAAAGTAACCAAAGATACTATTAATAACAATGCAATAAAGAAGAAGAAGAAAAAGAAAAAGAAATATTTCAAGATAGGAATTATTACTTGTAAATAATGCATATTTCATGTACTAATTAATTTCATTTTCTCAAAAAATAATTTCTTATTCCTTTTGAAAAGTTTCATTCATAAATTATAAGAACCTGTACATAATGTTATTAAATATACATATTATTTGGAAAAATTCATTTGACAATGTGAGAGAAATAATCTGGTGTGCCAGTTATACAACTTTCTCTTACCTTGTATTTCAGTACTATGAAGACAACTTAAATATTAATGGGTAAGATAAAATATACTTTATATGAATATACTTCAAAAACAATTTTAGAAACAGATTTATTGGACTACTGTTCCCCCACTCTTTTGTTAGAATATAGAACTAGGTTTATAAAAATTTTAAAGTGTTTATTTAATTTATAAATTTATTCAGAACTATTCAGACGACTTTCATATAGACCTCTTTTTCAAACTTACCAATCTTGGTCAAACAATGTAATATTTTCTTGATGTTCATTTGATCTTGAGAATATGAAATTTGAACTTTCTGCATTTATTTGTTTTCAAATTAAACTGCTAAAATCTCAATTTTCGTATTCAGGTTTCCTCAAATTGCGTAATCATAGTAAACAAATGGCGTTGAAAATTAGACTTAAACAATAATTTGCTTACTAAATATATAAAGGTAGTAATTACCATTCTTAAACAGTTTTCCTTAACTTTGTATTAATTTCATTCAGTAGAAAACAGTGCCTTCATTTAATTTTGAATAGCCCTGTATATCGTCTATAATCTACATACACATCTCATATCATCCTTAAATTAGCCTTATCGTTAAATTAATTGAAAAATACATAAAGGAATTTAAACGCATTTACAGCAATTTCTAAATATAGTCTAATACATTTGAAATCTTTTGTGCAACCCTGTAAACGAATGGTAAATACTATATCTACCAGAAATGTCTCTTCTAGGCATGATGCATTTAATTTATTTTTATGTACATGAACCATTTTCCCGATCTCAACGAAAAGTTTAGTGTAGCATCCCTATACGATACATATTTGAAATAACTTGTTTGGACTTCCTTCTAATATTTGTTCTTGAATTATGCTAATAACAGACTCCCACACAGACACTGTGAGGTTTGCGTTGACGCAGATTCCATCTTAAACTTACTTAACTAAGTAGAAATAGTACGAGACTCAATTAAAATGCAAATACTGTTTTATTAGAACTTAAGAACAGGGAGGATAGCTGGGCCTCAATATCAATTTTTAGGTAACTTAAGAAAAATAGCTTTAATAAATAACTTAGAAAAATGCAGAATAGATCTCACCAAATGAAGATACAGTAATAGGATGAAGGCTGCTCTCGACGAACCATGACACTTCTCAAACTAGCCAAAGGTAGAATTCCCTATGCTACCGATTTCTCCACTCTAATCCAAGTCTTTCATTAACATCACGATATTCGCCGAAGACTAAATGATCGCCTGAACAATTATCTTCTACTCCACACACCTCTACATCACCGATACATTCATATTTATACTTAATCTCCATCAACTCCAAAGCCTCTTCGTATTCACTCACACTCCGCAACTTACTTTCTTCGTTGCAGCGCTATGCTGCCGCAAAACTATTTCAACCTGAAATTTCGCCGACTACTGGCGCTGAAGCATTTTTAGCTTTTCCCCGCTTATTACGTCGCTGAATCCAGCATAATTTCAAAAAAACCTATGGTGACCTACCACAGTCTCAACCTTACAACGCACTGACTATTATTTAAATATTCAAATTTGATTATTTGATTATTCAAATTCAGGGGTTCTTAAAACGTGTAAATATAGCAAGAACCCAATTTCGAAAATTTTATCTGAAAAATATACTTTATCTTCTTTTATATGGGCAAGAGAAGGTAAAAAAACAAATAGCGAACGTTCTATTCTCTTATAAGGATAATATGAAATTTTACACGAGAACTTCCCCAAAAAAAAAGGCTTATGTGACATTTTTACGAAATTGTTCTTTCTAGTTCTTTATTGGATGTTTTCCAACGTAATATCATAAAATATATCAAAGAAATTAAGAGTCAGGTAATCCCTTAATAAAGTATTGTTTTCTACAATTACATAATTCCTTTCCATTTATATATATGGATCACATTACTCATAAGGAAAATAATAAAAGAAAAAATGAAAGAGAAAAATGTATTTCAGATTAGAATTTTCAGTATTGAGTATTATTATTATCTGTTTATAAAAAAATGTTGTTTGTTACACTAATTATTTTTATTTTTCAATTTTTTTTTCTTTTGTATGTATTTTTAACAGTTGTTATGAGAATGCAATATGTATGATTGGTTCCTTGTGACAGATATCTGTTTAATTGTGTATTTTTTCGTACTTTCTAAAAAAGAAAAAAAAGAGTATTGGCATTTTTTTTTTTTTTTTTTTTAATCGAATAAAAAAAAAAAAAAAAAAAAAAAAAAAAAAAAAAAAATGTGTGTGACATAGATCTTGGGGCCGAGGTTTATATCCGAAAACAATAGTTTTAAATTTCGACAACAAATGACTCTTTGCAGCTAATTCTTATACAAATAAATTTTACTTTAAAATCAATGTATTCTTCTATAGAGGCATACCGCTTCACAAGAAAGAACGCACATTATATGTTTTAATTGCAAAATTTCGCTTCTTGCATATTTGAAACAGCTTTAGGTAATAAAGCAGCAATACATTAGTGTAAAGTTACGGTATTAAAATATGGTTTTTAGAAACGCCTGTCATAGAACACAGTGCTTTGGAATACTTTCGGGTGTCACTGTACACAAACCAATGAAGGTTTGCACTGCATTTTCAATTGGGAATATCCGATAGTGAACTTAAAGAAAAATATCTGTTTCAAGAAATTCCATGAATATTTACGGGACAGCGTGGACTGACAGACAGACAAATAGACGGACAGTCAGACAAACAGAAGTCATTAACACTTTTCAACCTTACTCTTAACACTTCTCAACCTATGTAGACAAACCGTAGGTTAAAATATTATATTAGATAAAATATCTCATTTCACTTCCATAAATCATTTCAATCAAAACTGCATTCAATCAAATATTCATTTCGTAAGATTTCTAGTTTAGAAAAAGACATTTTACAAATGTAAATGTATAATCCAGACATATCTCTTCCCATTATCTCCCTTTTTTTTTCATTCCTTTTCTCATATTCTAAAATAAAATTAGAGCATTCTTATCATCACATGATTATAGCTAAACAACTAAAATCGATGCAAGACACCTTTATATCTTTGCTTGCTTCATTAGACAAACGGTACCAAAATAACACTCGTATAAATCAGTTACTCAGTATAAACCGTATTCCCTATAATTCCTAGGCAATTATTTCATTAGTTAATAATGTCATAAAAAACCCTTAAATCTCTGGATGTGTTAAAATTACACAGAAATAATTTGGCTGATGCAATATTAAACGCATCGCTACCAAAGCTAGAACCAAAAGTCAGGAAAAACTTTGAAATGACAGTAATAAATTCCAAAGCTGGGAGATTTATTTAGATATTTGCATGCTAAATTACTCTTCTTATATTTTTTGTTCCCGCAATGATCGTTGTTCAGTGGAAAAAATTGCAAGGAATGGTAAATTAGAAACATTACAAAATTGCAATCCAATGCAGTCATCAGGATGCCTTCATTTGAAGACTATTTTTTCTAAAAATTATCAATTTTCAAAATATTGCATAGAAAGCGTTGTTAACTATTTAATGAAGATGCAACAATCCATAGAGAAATGTTGAGATTGTCGAATAAGATGGGGGAGAGAGCGAATGGAATTGAGTCTTTGCTATACGATGATCTGGAGCAGTTCTGTGTTCCCCTCCCTAGAACAGATCAGGGATGTCTTAAGTAAAAACCAATATTCAGAAAAACAGCCAATTTATAGTACCAATAAAATAAATCCCAAAAATAAAAGCCGTTACATCTAACGATTGCACTGTAATTGTAATTTAGAAACTAAATATTTTTTTAATGATATTATCTGACAGGGATTTCTGAATTTAGCTATAATGAAATAAACTTGTGCAATATTATTTGACGCTGAGTTTTCTAAAAGAGTGATTTATTTAATAAATTATACTTTGAACTGTCAGTTAGTTGACTTCTGATGGGTAATCAAAAAGTTATATATTAACCGGAAAAGATTTAAATTGCATCAATGAATTATATTCATACAACATTCAAAGTAATAAATCTACGCTTAATTATTTGAGCTTAACGGAAAATACAAATTGTGCTCTTTCAATAAGTCTTTTTTTATTATATAAAAAGAAAGTTTGTATTACTCAGTTAAATGAATTGAATCAACTGATATTATTTAGTTGATAATTTGGAACTTAATAAATTTCGAATAAAAATTAGATTTATTTAAATAATACATGAGTAACTTCCTCACAACTCTAAAAAATAAATATTAAAAAATAATCACTGTGTTGTGTGCGTATTTCTTTGGTGTAAGTAAATATCTATTAACATACAGGCTTAACTTTATGCTTCAAAATTCCTAATGCTTAAAATTTACACTCATTAAGATTTTCTGCCCCCTGTTTATTCGGAGGCTAAGGCATTGATAATAAAGTGATGCTGGGTTTAATATTTCGTTGCTGTTTGAATTTTTATAGTACGTCTGATATTTTCTTTAAGTGCATATTTTGATGACCATATCACCTTAAACCAAAATATTAAATAAATTGAATTCAAACGGAAAATGGTTTAATTTTTTTTTTCTTATCGTACTACTCTATACAATACATAAATTTTACATACTTAATACTAAAGCAGCAATGAAGTTTGATTATAGAAAAGGGGGAAAAAAGGGGTACTTCTTAAGTCTCGATTATGTTATTAATCAGTCTCACGAAAAATATTAAATTTTTGTATCAAATGTACATAATCTCCTTATAAAAGAATTAAATACAATATGTTGCTTTGATTAAATCGCTTATCTTTAATCGCAAGCTACATTTATAACTCCTGTCAGAAGGAAATTGAAATCACCTATAGTTTATTCTGTTATTTTGTATCTTACAAAGTTTTATTGTTTTCTCTTTTAGCAAAGTTTCCATTACTTTAAAATTACACTGTGAATTACAATTTTTGCATTTCTTCAAATTGTGATTATTTAACTTTTTAAATGTTATTGGAATAAAAAAAATGTTTAAGACTTATAGTATTTACAATTTATACTATTATTAAAAAGAAAATATTCCGTTTAAGAATAAATTTTATTGAGATTTGAATTAAAATCTCTTTTTTTTTCTATCATTGCCATTGTATATGTTCGAGGCTTCCCAGTTCATAACCTTCATCAAATGAAACTGAAACTGAAGTTAGAATTTCATGAATTCTTTTGTGAAATTATTAGTTACCAATAATTCTCATTAAAGTTGCGCATTTTGAGAAATATATTGTTTACAATTTATATCATGCGCAATAAATAAGCTTTACATGCAATAAATTTTAAAAGAAAAAGTTATTTTAAAAATAATTAAATCTTTCTATGATATAACTTTCACAAATTTTCTATAACATATTAGTATTGTCGAAAATCTTATTTCAAAGTATAAAAGACATGAAGTATATATTCTAAATTTGTGCATCAAATATGCATGAAAAACCTTTAACAAAGAAGGAAATGTAGCATGATCTAATAATTTAATTATTTAGCTTTAAACATTTACTGTATAAATAAATCCAGGCTAATCTAAAATTCAAATCACAGAAAATTTATTTCTACCATTCTTTAATTTAAATAATACAGTTGTATTCTTTTGAAAATAAAAACAGTTTCCGGGTCATTAACTTGGTAACTTGAAATTTGAAAAGAAGTCAGGATTTTTAAAATTTAGATGATTTTTTTTATTGAATACTATTATAATATTTTTATATTAAAATTTGTAGGAATAATAATAATTGTATTATATACTTGCACTTAGCTAAACTAAACTTATACTTACAAAATATCTACATAATATATTACGATACTTTTTTACTTACGCTTAGTTAAACTAAACACATATATTTAAAATGTCCACACTATATATTATGATATTACTCACAAACTTTGAATAAACACCATAAAATGCAATAAACTCGCAACAATTGTTTCGGGTCGAAAAAATACACGACCCTTCATCAGGCGAATAAAGTAAGCACGAGTGCTGCAGTCAAAGAGGCGACGCAATTTCGCCGCTTTGACTGCAGCACTCGTGCTTACTTTATTCGCCTGATGAAGGGTCGTGTATTTTTTCGACCCGAAACAATTGTTGCGAGTTTATTGCATTTTATGGTGTTTATTCAAAGTTTGTGAGTAATATTTTTTACAACGCCAGTTTTGTGGTGCTTTTTTATTAAATATATATTACGATATTTTAAATTTAAATTTAAACACTTTTTATATTAAGTATAAAATAATGAAGATTTCGGTTACGAAATATTGTTACAATTAAAAATTCTACCAACACTTTAAAGAAATGATATTATTTGCATTATGTATTTATAATTAGTTATAGAATAAACGCATATAATTAAGAACTTTGATAAATACTGTGTCAATTTAAATGCAAATCTAAATATTTGATAAAAGTTTTTATATTAACGATTAATAATGCAATTTATTTTGCATTAAATATTTGCTTTTTGTTTAAGAAAACTGTATAATTTACAGATAAAATATGGTTTCATAAAACTGAAAATGACGTTTCACTTATTTAAATTAATGAAACTGTAAATATATCGGCATCTTAAAGCATTAAAATGAATTTAAAATATTTTTTTTATTTATTTATTTATTTTAATTTTATTTTATTAATAGTCTGCTTCAGATACATATGCATTGCAATCTTCATTACACTAATTTTATTTTGAGTAATTTCAGCCGGCTACTTTTTGTTTTTATTTTCATTTATTTATTTATTTATTTATTTATTTAATAATTTTTATTATTATTATTTATTTTATTTTATTTTTATGTATTTCAAGGTATAAGATATAGTATGTCATATTTTTTGGCTAGAATTTAGATTTTAAGTGTGATCGATTTTTTGTGATGGTAAAGCAACTAAATTGCCAAGATATTGGTTCTAGATTTGCTGAGTAATTTGGATTAGATTTTTTTTTTTTTTAAACTATTCTGGAAAACTGTAGAACAAGTTGCAATTTTTTTCTTAACTAATTGCCTGATAATTTTTTGACTAATTTGTCTAATTTAGCTAATTCTCTGGAAAATTGTACAATAATTCGTAAATTTTGTCTTACTCACCTTATTTTGTCTCACAAATCAATATATGTGTAAAACAATAAATAAAAATAATAATAATAAATCAACTGTTTAAAAAAAAAAAAAGAAAAGAAAAGAAAGAAAGAAAACTTGAAAACCCCTCGTGATCTGGATTATATCCTCGAGAAAATCAAAATTCCTCAGTACTCGTGAAGTAAAAAAACAGAGAAATAATCAGTTAGATTTGCATAGCAACATATCATGACAAATATTATTAATAAAATGTCAACAATAGATACAAATACAATTTATTTTAAGTTTTTAATCTGACATACCATTCTTACAGAAATGCACCAAAAAATGTACAGGATCTATAGATATATTCAATTACTACAAATTATTTCACATTTTTTATAATACAGTGTGATCGCAAATATTATTACTTTTGTTCAATTTGTTGTTGGCCCTTGCTTATTAACGTCTAACCAAATCGTCCCTGAAAAATATAAGGGCATTCCTGCTTTTTACATTTTTAAAGTTAAAGAATATTTTATCCTGTTGGCAATAGAAAATTAAAAATAATCACCCTCTTTGAAGTCTTGCTAAAAAATTGTGTACATCTCTATTTTCAGAGAAGTATTAAAACTATTTTATTTTTCCTCTTTGTCTTCTAAAAAAAATATAAAAAAGGGGAATTATTGCCGAAACATCAGTGGAGGCCCTCTGTTGAGACTCAAAACGGTTTTGGGCTGTGTCTGTCTGTCTGTCTGTTTGTCGCGCGATAGCGGCCGCAAAAATAGAGCTATTGACTTGAAATTTGGTACACATGTTCATGAGCCCCACGAAATCAGCTGTATAGTTTTTGGTATGTATTCCATTTGTAGTTCGTATACAGAGACACGCCAAAGTTTTTCTTATCATTACGGCCTATGGGAGGAATTTGTATGTATCACGATAGCGGCCACAAAAACCACGCTATTGATTTGCAATTTGGTACACATATTCATGAGCCGAACGAAATTAGCTGTATTGTTTTAGGTGTGTATTTCATTTGTAGCTCGTGTAGAGGGACACGCCAAAGTTTTTCCTATCATTACGGCCTGTGGGAAGAATCTGTATATACCGTGATAGCCAAGCTATTGACAATCAAGCTATTGACATCCAATTTTTGCCGAAATGTCAGTGGAGGCCCTCTGTTGAGACTCAAAAGGATTTTGGATTCCGTCTGTCCGTCTGTCTATCTGGCTGTCTGCTGTGCAATAGCGGCCGCAAAAATCACGCTATTCACTTGAAATTTGTTACACATGTTCATTATCCCCACGAAACAAACTGTATAGTTTTGGGTGTGCATTCCATTTGTAGTTCGTGTACAGGGACACGCCAAAGATTTTTTATCATTACGGCTTATGGGAAGAATTTGTATGTACCGCGATAGCGGCTCCAAAAATCACGCTATTGACTTGCAATTCGGTACACATATTCATGAGCCCAACGGAATTAGTTGTATAGTATTTGGTGTGTATTCCATTTGTCGTTCGTGTACAGGGACACACTAAAGTTTTTCTTATACTTACGGCCTATGGAAAGAACTTGTATGTACCGCAATAGCGGCCGCAAAAATCCTTCGATTGACTTGCAAATTGCGTACACGTTCCAGCTTTGCATATAAGTAGCTGTGTAATTTTTATTCTATATTGTTTTTAAACTGTGTAGAGGGACACGCCAAAATTCTTAACATTACGGCATATGGGGTGAATTTCGTTTAAAAGCATTTTAATATCATTACTTTGCAATAAAGAAAATTAAACTAGTGTACGTGGGTAAGATGCTTAAACTTATGTTGTTTGAAGAAAATATGTGCTCTTAAGCTTTCTAATTAATATACAGGACCTTACAAAAGTGTTTTGACAATGTCACATAGTCATCCAAACGATGTTAAATTTGGAACAATTATTAATTTTAAACGCAAAATAAAATAAAAAATTTTTACTGGTGTATACAGTGTTTGTGGTTTGTTTACAGAGACACAGAAAAGAATTTCGTAACATTAGAGCCTATGGACAAATTCTTATTTAAGCGCGCACAATTAATGCTGAATTGAACTTAATAAAATTAACATACGTTATAAAGATGCTTGAAATCATGTTTACTCTTAAAAAAGTTTATGTATGAACTAAATAATTTATGGGACCACACAAAATAATTCCGAGTATGTACTGTAATCATCCACATGAGGTCAAATTAGTTTGAAAAAATAATGAGTTATAATTAATTAGGTTTATTCTTATTATTGGCGTTTATAATGATTGTGGCTACTTTTCCAGGATACTTAAAAGAATTTCTTACTATTACTAACACAGATCTGAGACTGACCACTTTGGCGAAAATAATGCTCCTTTTATACTTTTCTGTCGAACACAGACTGTTCTCGAAAATTCTCGTATCACATCAGCCAATGAGATTAGAGCTTTCATATTTGGTATATTCCTAATAAGGATTTTCTCGCCAAGGTCGCCAAAAAAATTGCCATGGAGGGAAACAATCGCCAAATTTGGCGCCAAATCCATTTCTTTCCTCATTGGAGCTTTTTAATGCGTTTTCAAAGAATAATTAAGCTATTTTAAAGCTAAAACGACTAGAAATGCACAAAATTAGCATTTTAAGAACTTACTAAACGTCTTTGAAAGAAATTATGCAAAAATAAATGCAATTATTTACAATTCCGTAATACTTTATATGATATACAAATAGGTATACAAAGGGAGATAAAGCGGGGGGTTGAGGGGGGCGGCATCCCCCCTCAGGAATGTATCTGATTATGGTAACAAGTCGATCAAATCAATATATACTATTATATAATAAGGAATGAATAAAAATAGCCTATTGAATAATGTCTGATGCAAATAGGACGTTGAGGCTCCTGATCTGCAGATCCACTAGTATATATATATTTATTAATTTCATCTTCTCAAACTAATTATTATTAAACACTTTAACTGCTGCGTTACTCACTGGTGGATCATGATAGGTTTGTTTTTTGGTACCACGTGATCCATCAGTAGACTGTTGTGTTATGCTGATTTTACATTGCAATAGTGCTAAATTATGAGCAATTGGAGAGTCTAGGACTTGTCCCTAAAGGTGGTCCGTAGGCATACCATCACAACTGGCCACAGCAACGTTCATGTTTATGATCGCATGTACCACTGGCGGGTCTCCTTTCCTTTTCTGCATTTATACATGGGAATATAAATTTCTTCGGCTTCCAAATTACTCTGCTCTAACTAGTTTTCAAATTACAAACGAATATATAATTTTACAAATGTATTTCTTTAATACTCGTAATAAAATAAGATATTCACATATTTTTACTCGTAAAAATATGCAAAATTCTAAAATTTTGAAAATATCATTCTTCTTTTTTATTGAAAAATTGTGTTTAAAATACACTCATGCTTGTTAAAATTACAACACCATGAAGGGATTATGCAAATTGAACGAAACTTATAGGAAATGTAAAGTGAGGTAAGGCATGCAAATGATTAGAATTACAAAGCGATTGCGCATGCGTATAACGAGAACCGACTCCTTATCAGTCACTTGTTCCAGGTATATAAAGGACTGTAAAGGCGCATTGAAATCTGTTTATCGTTCTCTGTCTGCGGTAAACGTTCCATTGGTGGTCAATATGTCTCGTCAAAAGTGGAGGGTGCCATATCAACAACTAACGGAGTTCGGACGAGGCCGCATCGTTGGTATGCGAGTGGGTGGATTTTCATCTCGAGAAATCGCATCCCGCACGCAGTGTAATGCCACAACAATGACGTGTGTTTGAAAGAAATGGAGAGGAGAATCAAACAAGCATGGTTGTGACCGACCGTACAGCGGCCTCTCGTGTGTAAGCTTAACTTTGGAGCATGGATACAGGTGTTTTGTTGTCTACCTCCACGGTTCGTCGCCGTTTACTGCAGCATGAACTGCGTGCAAGAGTTCCTTTATGCATGATTCCCCTCTCGCTGAATCACTGACGCCTCCGACTTCAATTGGTTCAGCAGCACAGAACGTGGGGTGCCCAGTGCCAACAATTTGTTTACTCCGATGAATCTCGCTGCAATCTGGAGTACAATGATGGAAGGGTACGCGTCAGACGTTACAGGGTGGAACGTTTGCTCCCACAGTGTGTTATCTAGCGTTATACAGCACAAACGCCTCGCGTCATGGTGTGGGGAGCTATTGAGTATAATTGTCAATCCCATCTAGTGCACATTATGGGCAACCTCAACAGTGATCACTACATAAATGAAATTTTGGAACCAGAGGTCCTTCCCATTCTTTGCCGCATTCAGGGTGCTGTATTTCAGCAGGATAATGTCGGTGCACATGTTTCTCAGACTTCACAAGCCTTCTTCAGTGCACAACAGGTTTCGCTTCTTCCATGGCCAGCTTATTCCTCGGATATGTCGCCCACCGAACATGTCTGGGATTTCATTGGTCGGCGACTCGCTCGTACAACTGGTGGGGCATAGAGTAAGATTGAACTCTGACGTCAAGTCGAAGCCATCTGGAATGCCATTACCCAGGATTTCTTTCAGATCCTGTATGATTCAATGCCAGTATGTGTACAGACTCACATAACTCAGTGTGAAGGACACAGAAAGTACTGATTTCAGACGTTCTTTTTGTTCTTTTTTTCTTGTACATTTGATCGCTTATTTGTACCACTATCAGTAATATTTGGAATAAATTTCATTAATTTCTGACAATTCTTTCATGGTGTTGCAATTTTCACAAACAAGAGTGTATATGAATATGTGCTGCAATGTACTGGAAATCAAAAGTATTGTTCAAAAGTAAATAAATTTGATATTAAATGCCACATAATTTGGATAGTAAAATTCATATAAATTACCTATACAGGTGTGTCCTATCATAGGTCATCTGCTCTACACCGAAATTGAAGCACAAGAATACATACATTTTTATAAAAATGTGTTCAGACTATACGAACGAATACTTTAGATCAATAAAATTACGGCAGCGTACTTATGAAATTTACCCTTATATGTATCAGCACTCAAAATGAAAATTCCATTGGTTTAATAATAATATGCACATAGTTGTAAATCATAATAAAATTTAGCCTACGAGAAATACATAATCAATGCCAATTTTATCCAAAAAATTAAAGAAAGAAAGAAATTATATATATATATATATATATATAATATATATATATACATAAAATATTAAGAGGTTGTGGAATGTAAGAGAAACATATGACCAAATGCGAAATTTATTCAAAAAAAAACAAAAAAAGGTGAACATATGATTTTCCAGGAATATACAGGAATAGATATCAAGAAATAGTTTACACAAATATGAAATATAAAATAAGCCATAATACACACTTTATAATGAAACATAAATACCCATATTCGCTAACAAGGAACAGATTAAATATAACAAATTGACAACACAAAGGAATGGCTATCCAGATAAAAAATTTTAACATAAAAAAACAACAGTGATGTATGTATTAAAAATTTTAAAAAATGCTTAAAATCAAGAATTACCTCAGAAACTGTACATAATTAAGAGAAAAGTAATATTTTAATTCCAAGGTAAGGTTACCTTGTGGTATTTTGCGTATAAAACTTGCCACAAAAGGAAACCTTGCATTTTTTAGCTCAGTGTAGAGATGGTGATCCCCTGATGATTTATATCTAAATTATGAGCATTTTATTATTATATTATTATTATTATTCATTTATTTATTTATTATCTATTCCATGAAATTAAACTTTTTCGATCTTTCTTTTAGTTCGTTTTGTTATCGTTAGTTCGATTAGAAAACTCGTTTACAACCATTAAAAAGCTCCTTCTTGCAGTGTTTCTATGTGGTTTATACTCTCATCGGAACAACGTATTCAGCGGGAACTGCGCATGCCTCATTAAGTGGTGAAAAATGTTGATTTGTGTACCAGCCCTCCAAGAAAATTCTTGAATGATAATTTAAACAGTTAGATATGATTATTTTTGTATTGTTAAATTCAGGTAAATGGTCAGTTTCTATGGCATGCTGTACAATTTTCGAACGTATATCACGGTTTTTGAAATTTCTTTTATATTTCAGAATTCGAGTATGAAGAGAACGGCCAGTTTCACCAATATAAACCGAACTACAAGATTTACAAGGGATATTATAAATAACACCTGTACGTGAAAAAGGGGATAGCTGGTTTAAAATTAGAAAGGAAATTACGAATTAGAAATTGGGGTTTATAGGAAACAGATAAATTAACAGTGCATATTTTTGCGAAACGTTTAAATTTATGTTTTATGTTTTTAATGTTTTAAATTGTATATATTTTTAGTGTATATTGTCTGTCACAGTTTTTAGTGTGATTAAAATTTTGTTTAACAACGAGACTTAATGATTTTTAAATATTTTAAATAATGATATTACTGGTCAAATTATTTAAATAATTCTGTTTTAGTTAACTAATAACCTATTAGGCTTTTGTGGGGCGTTATGAAAATTTAATCATCTGTTTATTTTGTATTATACTTCCTTTTTTATAATACATATGTATAACTTAATAACGTATTAGACATCGGACGAAAAAATTTAGCGTACATTTGTTTTAAAAATTAGGTACAGTAATTTCAGAAAATACACATATAAACCAGTAAATATAGTATTCCTTAATTAGCAAAGTCGGGAATCAGCAAAAGAAGAATAAGTCTAGTAATATATCACTACAGAATCTATCTTCCAGACGATTAGAGCATAGATCTCTTTTAGCTCTGTCGCACAAATTGAACTCTATTAGGATTAATGGAAGTACTTAATGAGTCTGTTAGCCTTTATGGGCATTAACAACGGCTTTGTCGCCTTTTCCTCATTGAACGCTTAACAAGTAATGCTCCGCTTAAATTAAATAAATGGATCTCCATTTTTCCACTTCGTGTTCACTGGCGGCTGTTATATTTCTCTGTACAGGACATCTAGATTTTATACCCTAGTTTCAATTAAAACAGCTAAAATGCTAATAAGAAAATGTTATTTCTAAATTAACATTGCTTTTTTTTTTTTTAAAGCAAATAAAAAAATGAATAAAAATAAATAAAATTGCGTGGTGTGGACCTCACAAATCTTTCTTCTATATTTTCTATACAAATCTCGCAGTGCAAATTATTTATTAAAATTTATTTTTTATCAAAATTATTTGTTATGGTGATTACAGACTAGTTTCTTTCCAGAAAAGTATAACATAAAATATCGAGATAAATTCAATTTTGTGCCAAATAGACGCAATCGTAGTATTTTTTTTCTTTTAATGAAAAAATTAATAACTTATTTTCGAATTAACACAAATATATAGTGCAGCCCTTCGTTTTAAATGTATTAAAGTTTTATAAATATACTTATTCTATTGAAAGTTAGCATCCCCAGAGAGAGAGAAATTCTCCAATATTTAAAAAAAGAAAAAAAAAAAAAAAAACACTGGTTGACTTTTAAAATAACTTTTTTTTTTTCCACAATGATTCTTTAAAAAGTAATTCTTCTCATGTACATTTATACAGAGGGTTTTTTTTTTTTTTTTTTTTTTTTTTCTGTACTGCCATAATAAAATTTTTGATAAAATGGGCGACAGCTGCACCGAGTGCTATGTACCAAAGTTGATATGTATCAAATTATGTCAAAATGTATGTAAACGGGAAAAAAAAAAATCATGAAAAATTTTATAAAATTCTGAGAATTAGTTCTCAAACTATAGTTGGCAGAATTTTTTTTCCTATCACACACACACACATAATCAGGTGGATTGACATTTTCCAAACATACTCAAATCTTATTTGAGATACTTTAAAGCCTGTAAATACATCGAAAATTGAAAGATAAAAATATTTACGAACCCAATATTTTCTTCTATTCCTTCTAAAAATGTCTTTAAAATGTCTTTTACATATCCAGTAAATCTCCAAATATCCAATAATTGGACTTCTTAGACATATAAATAGTGAAAATATCTAGATCTTGTTTTGATCTAACATGTTACATCTACTAGACATCGGAAAAGGCACATTGTCTATGTTTAAATATCTAATAGATATCTCTATATAGACTCTATATTAGATATCTATTTCTCTCTCTATATATATATATCTATATTAGATAGAAATGATAGATATCGTAATAAAATTTAACCTTAAAATTTAGCAATTAATAGATACTAAACAATACCAACAAAACAAAAATAGAGCTGGTTTTAACTTAGAGGTAAGACTGACACAAAAATGTTGCTATACAGATTAAGAACCAATAAAAGGCAATAACAATTTAAATTACTTACTCCGAAATGAATGATAATAATAAAACAAGAAAGAAAAATCATTCAGTAAGCATTGATTAGTAACACTTTCCAACTGTACACAATTGTTATATCGAATAACTTTTAATATTCTTTGCCTACGTTATCGCACAACAGACAGAAGGACTGGATTTTAAAATTACTCTTAGGCATTTTGGAAAGTGTTAAAAAGGCTTAACGCAAAAGAAAATACAGCCGTTAGGTTATAATTACATCTTTTAATCTCTCTGAATATTAAATCTGAAATTTAATCACATCATATTCTATACAAAACAATATTTTAGAGTATGAATAATACATGTCAATGTTTTTATGATTTTTATAGTAGAAAGTTTTTTAAATATAACTTTTTAAAAATTCTGTCCTAAAACGTAATACATTGGCTTTTTTTTTTATATTATTATTGTTGTTGTTGTCCCTGTAAACAAACTAGTTGTACAGGACCTCTTAATGACATTTTAAATAGGGAACATTCCATAGGGAACATGAGTGTATCATTTTTTAATAATTCTCAAAATATTCACGGATGATAGGAGCCGGAGACAAACAGATAGAAAGGTAGACAATCGGA
Source organism: Salticus scenicus (assembly GCA_963930645.1). NCBI lineage: Eukaryota > Metazoa > Arthropoda > Arachnida > Araneae > Salticidae > Salticus > Salticus scenicus. The sequence continues at coordinate 79,206,701 of OZ005654.1, read as the reverse complement.
CAGACAGAAGCACAAATTGAAATCATATTCCCACTAAAATTATAAGAAGGTGTTAAAACTCTCATGTAAACAAAAGTGCAATTCCAGCAAATTTTTATTAATAGTTCTTAATGTAACTGAATATTTTTGTGTAGCCCTTTAAATCTAATGCTAACCATACTATATTACATAGAAGGCACACTCTTTTGTGCATACGAATAATATATTTCAATTGCATTAAGCTTTGTGGAAAATAAAATTATTAAAATTTGGTTTATAAAAATAACTCTCATACAACACCTTGTTTTGGAGTACTTTCAAGTGGCCCTGTACACAAACCAGTTAGAAATGTACTTTATTTTACATAGTAAACATCCGATAGGTAATTGAATAATATTTTAAAATTTCATTAAAAATTCTATACAGGAAAGGTATTAAAATATGGTTTATAGAAACTCCTCTCATGGAACACAATGCTTTCGAATAATTTTGGGTGTCCCTGTGCACAAACCAGAAGAGGTAGTCATTCCAATTTCAATAGGGAACATCCGATAGTGAACTGGAATAAAATATATCGGTTTAAGGAAATTCCATAAATATTTACGGGAATTAGAGCGCAGAAAAACAGACAGAGAGACAGATAGACGGACAGAAGAAGAGTCAGACTTATACACAAATTGAAATTATATTCACAATAAAAAAATGATAGAAAGTGTCAAAAACGCTTAATGTAAACGAAAGTACAATTCTAGCAATTTTTTATAAAAATCTCTTAATATAAATGAATATTTTTGTGTCACCCAGTAAATCAAATGGTAACCATGGTATATTCTATGCAAAGCATTCTTTTGTGCATATAAATAACATATTTCAATTTCCTAAAACTTCGTGGAAAGTAAAGTTATTACAATTTGATTTATAGAAATATCTCACAAAGAGCGCAAAGCTTTGGAGTAATTTTGAGTGTCCTATATAAAATTGACACTCAAAAGTGTCAATTTTATATAGGACAATTTTTTATTTTTAAGTGTCCTATATAAAATTGAACTCATATTGAGTGTTTCCTATATAAAATAGATTACATAAAACAGTGGTTGTATGTAATCTATTTTATATAGGAAACATCCAACAGTGAACTTGAATAACATATTTCAATTTCATGAAGATATTGTACAGTAAAGGTATGAAAATATGGTTTATAGAAATACCTCCCATAGAATACAATTCTTTGAAATACTTTCGTGTGTCCCTGTACACAAACCAGTAGAGGTATAAACTCCATTTTCAATAGGGAACATCTGATAGTGAACTTGAATAACATATATCAGTTTCAAAAAATTCTATAAATATTTACCTGAGTTAGAGCGCGTGCAGACAGACGGACAGATACTCAAATTGATATTATATTCACACTTAAAAAATGTTAGAAAGTGTTAAAAACGCTTAATGTAAACGAAAGTAGAATTCTAGCAAATTTTAATAATAGCTCTTAATTTAACAGAATACTTTTGTGTCACCCTGTAAGTCTAATGCTAATCATGCTATATTCTATGTAAAGCATTCTTTTGTGCATATAAATAACATATTTCAATTTCCTAAAACTTCGTGTAAAGTAAAGTTATTAAAATATGATTATTAGAAATATCTCTCATAGAACGCAATGCTTTAGAATACTTTTGAGTGTTCTTGTATATAAAACAGTACTGGTATTTAATCCATTTTATACAGGATACATCCAATAGTGAACTTGAATAATATATTTCAATTTCATTAAAATATGTGTGCAGTAAAGGTATGAAAATATGATTTATAGAAATACCTCTCATAGAACACGATGCTTTGAAATACTTTCGCGTGCCCCTGTACACAAATTAGTAGAGATATAAAATCCATTTTCAACAGGGAACATTCGATAGTCAACTGGAATAACATATTTCAATTCCATTAAGATATGTGTACAGTAAAGGTATGAAAATATGATTTATAGAAATACCTCTCATAGAACACAATGCTATGAAATACTTCGGGTGTCCCTGTAGACAAACCAGTAAAGGTATAAACTCAATTTTTAAAAGGGAACATCCGATAGAGAACTTGAATAACATATATCAGTTTCAGGAAATTCCACTATTATTTACGGGAATTAGAGCGCGGAGAGACAGTCAGACGGACAGACAGACAGACAAACCGAAGTCATTAGCAATTTTCAACCTTGTTGGAAAGTGTTAAAAAAGTTAGAAAATGTTAAAAATGCTTAATGTAAACGAAAATACACTATTAGCAAATATTTGTTAGTCGCTCTTTATATAACTGCATATTTTCGTGTCACCTTGTAAATCTAATGCTAATCAGGCTATATTCTATGCAAAGCATTTTCTTTTGTGCTTATAAATAACACATTTCAATTTCATAAATCTGCGTGCAAAGTAAAGTTATTAAAATTTAGTTTATAGAAATATCTCTCATAAAACGCAATGCTTTGAAATACTTTTGTGTGTCCCTGTAAACAAATCAGTGGTGGTATTTATTCCATTTTATACAGGAAACAGCCGATAGTGAACATGAATAACATATTTCAATTTCATTACGATTTGTGTACAGTAAGGTTATGAAAATATGGTTTATAGAAATGCCTGTCATAGAACACAATGCTTTGAAATATTTTAGGGGATCCCTGTACACAATCCAGTAGAGGTATAAACTCCATTTTCAACAGGGATCATCCGATGGAGAACTTTTATAACATATGTCAATTTCATTAAGATTTTTGTGCAGTAAGGGTATGAAAATATGGCTTATAGAAATGCCTCTCATAGAACACAATGGTTTGAAATATTTTTGTGTGTCCCTATACACAAATCAGTGGTGTTATTTACTCCATTTTCAACAGGGAACATCTGATTGTGAACTTGTATAACAGATTTCAATTTGATTAAGATTTTTGTACAGTAAGGGTATGAAAATATGGTTTATAGAAATGCCTCTCATAGAACACAATGCTTTGAAATACTTTTGTGTGTGCCTGTACACAAATCAGTGGTGGTATTTACTCCATTTTACACAAGAAACATCCGATAGTGAACTTGAATAACATATTTCAATTTCATTAAGATTTGTGTACAGTAAGGATATGGAAATATGGTTTATAGAAATGCCTCTCATAGAACACAATGCTTTGAAATACTTTTGTGTGTGCCTGTACACAAATCAGTGGTGGTATTTACTCCATTTTACACAGGAAACATCCGATAGTGAACTTGAATAACATATTTCAATTTCATTAAGATTTGTGTACAGTAAGGATATGGAAATATGGTTTATAGAAATGCCTCTCATAGAACACAATGCTTTGAAATATTTTAGGGAGTCCCTGTACACAAACCAGTGAAGGTATAAACTCCATTTTCAGCAGGAAACATCCGACAGTGAACTTGTATAACATATTTCAATTTCATTAAGATTTTTGTACAGTAAGGGTATGAAAATATGGTTTATAGAAATGCCTCTCATAGAACACAATGCTTTGAAATTTTTTCGGGGGTCCCTGTACACAAACCAGTAGAGGTATAAACTCCATTTTCAATAGGGAACGTCCGATAGTGACCTTGAATAACATATATCAGTTTCAAGAAATTCCATAAATATTTACGGGAGTTAGAGCGCGGACAGACAGACAGACAGACAGACAGACGGACGGACAGACAGACAGACGGACAGACAGACAGACAGACAGACAAACCGAAGTCATAAACACTTTTCAACCTTGTTGGAAAGTGTTAAAAAGGACCATTAAACTTAATAACAGAGAAAATAAATAAGGGCGGGGTAAGGGTTTCAGCGTCAAAAAAAACACTTTTTTGCGATTTTTTTTCTCAAATATGGATTGAGCAATTTCATTCGAACCTTTTGTACATTATTGAGCATACTTTTGACAATGTTGTGTAAATTTTTCATGCAGAATTATTGAATCATAAGCCGGTAACAGAGCTTCCTTCAGAACGTCTTGGGAAAAAAACAATTTGCGGTGTTCACCATAACTCGGCCGGAAATTAACTGAAAATAAAAAACCATGAAAATTAGTTAAATTATAATCAAATCTTCCCCCCAACGTTCTCTGATAATTTTTTTTTTCATTTAAAAATTTTTGGCGGCCATCAAAAGTGTGAACTGTTATTTTCTACGAAAAATTCCGCAATTTTGTGGGTGGGAAACACCCTTAATGTAAAAAAAAAAAAAAAAAAAAAAAAAAAAAAATAAGTAAACGTTGGGGGGCGGTATTTTATATGTCAAAAATGTGTACAAAGTTTGAAATCGGTCAAGTAGTTTTTAAATGGCAGTGAACACGGACTTTGAAAAAGTAGTTTTGAGAAAAACGCGGCTAAAGTTTATGAACTAAAAAAGTGAAGTTTTTTTTTCCAACTTACACAGAATCATCGATTCCAGCTCCATACAACAGACTTCCTGCGGTATTGTCGATGTCTTCAGCCTCTTTTCTCTCAAGTCTTTGTTTTATTCTGGCTTCTTTGCTCTGCTGCTCAGCTTGAATCTCAGCCCTGGCAATGCGATTGCTGTCCGCGAATGTCGCATAATCATGAGCGCTTGGGCCGACGCTGACGTTCATGTCAGAAAGAAAACTTAGGAAAGCACCAGCACCTTCATTGAAAGTGCATGCAGCTACATAAGATGCAAATTCAACAATTTGCCTGCTGCCAGATAATTTTTTCGGTGCAATTCTCCAAATCAGCTGGTTCAAACTTTCGTTGGCATTTTGAGTAAAGCCTCCAAGACACCTTTCTAGAAGTTCGTCTTTACTCAAATCTTCATAAATCGGTTTGATCGCTTGTATGACATCTTCTGGAAGTGGAGTGTAGTCATGTTTGAAATTTTCCACTCCTGTTGTGGCCAAAGCTTTTTGATATGGACACCACGAGTTCTCACCGCTCATGCACTTATGGTGTTGAGGGTTATCGTCTGTTGACTGCTGGTGGTAGAACGTTGCCCAGATTGCATTTTTCATTCCTTCCAGCGAATCACAATTATGTCTGATTGCTGATCCGTAGTATCGACTCTGATCGGCGCTGAAGGTGTTAAAATATTGTAGTGTACAGTATACATACAACTATAAAATATATCTTTATGGCTTTTATTACCTGCCCTTACTGAATAAAATATTTCTGAATTTGGATAATGGTTTCAGGACAATAGCAATGACTAAACTGTATACCTGTTCGACAGCTGCACTGCTATCCCGACCGCCCGCAGCTGTTACAGTTATAGCGTTAAAGGCCAGGAGATTAATAAGACAATAACTTTAAGAATATTGCTTATATCGGCTTAAAATTTTAAGGACATATTCTTGAAATGTTAAACAATAAGATAAGACAAAAAAAAAAAAAAAAAAAAAAAAAAAAAAATTCGATTTTTCGAAAGTGAAAACCCTTACCCCGCCCATAAAGGACCACAGAAATAATAATTGGATAAAAATGCTTAAAATTAGAAGTAAAAACTGGTCAGGGGTTATGTACTTCATAAAGCTGTGAAAGCTGCATCGATTTCGTAAAGCAATACAGCTAATCATAGCAATTTATATTGTTTAAGCCCTGATCGAGGCAGCAAAACCATTTTGAATGAGAAATTAAATATATTATTAAACCAAATCATCAAGGAATCCAGAGAGAAAACTAGAATAAAGCAGAGTAGTCACATGTAAAACTTTTACACAAACTGGAGAATAGGAAGATACCAACAAATTAATGAAATTAAAAATAAATGCTTTACAAACATCGATTAATCGATAAAGAATTAACGTCTGAGCATTTTCATTAACGATAAAATTCACTGAGTAATTATTTGAGTTAGTGAAATTATACTTTTAAGTTAGTTAAAGTTTAAACTAGTTACATTTTAATTTAAATTGTACGTAAATCAATGAACATTAAAACTTTCATAGAAAGGAAATTAATAATAGAAAACATTAAGTCAGCAGTGAGCAAGCGCCATCTAGCGTTTAGCTAGATAAACAATAAGTCAGTTAAATTATATATCTAATAGATATCTATATTAGAACAGGATTTCCAGGACTTTTAATGGACATTCTTTAGATACCTTGTACCTTTTATGGATCATTGGTTGTAATTTAGATGTATAATGAATATCAGTGGCTGTATGGGACAATTACTGCAATTATTGTCAATACGTATATCGTTTAGTAAGTTTAAGCTACTGAAACTGCAGTATCCCAATTTTTATTATTATTTTGGCAATTTTTAATGTTACTCTCATATTTTGTTTCTTTAGTTTATCAAATATTCTTTATAAGCATTTAAATGATTATCTATATAAATAAAGAGAAGTGTGTGTGTGTGTGTGTGTGTGTCTGTGTGTGTGTCTGCGCTCTGGTGCTCACACTACTAATTGCAAAGCTAAAAATTTGGCAGACGGGTACCTGGGACCCTGTAGGTGTGCACCTCATCGAGATTTTTTGGAATTTCCTATTTGAACTTTTTAAATTAATTCTTTTCCAATTTTAAATATTGGCTTTTATGTTTCTTTTTTCATGAATTTTGTCTTCCATTTAATCGTCTGCGTACCTTTGCAACGGCTATTACGCAATTTATTTTTTATTTAATACATTCATTTCAAGGCGAAATCTTTTTTTTTTTTTTTAATTTATTATATTTATTGAAAATCGAATGGTAATGCAATAGAAATAAATTGTTATGTTTATGTATAATTTTTATAGAATAGCAACTTTTTGGTTTTTATTTTAAATCAAATTCCTTTAAAATAAAAATCTTTTATATATATATATATATATATATATATATATATATATATATATATATATATATATAAAATTTTGCTTTCACGTTTTGTCTCAGTAGAAAATAATTGAAAACTGTCATTTGCAGCTAATTAGAACTTATGTTGATTAAAACGAATCAATTAAATTCCGAACAACTCTATTATTTACGATAGTGAAATTCCTTCCAATATTAATTAATAAGAGAATTGAGAGAGTACACCTGAAATTTTAATCGATTTATGATTTTGAAAGCATAATTATCAATTGCCATGCTATTCTGTTGTTATAATTATTTTATTTAAAGAGAAGAATAATTTGGAAAACAATTATTTCATCACATGAACAAAATTACACTTAAAGCATTTAACATTTTCATCTATTAAAAAAAAGTAAAGTTTCTTTTTTTTTTACTTTTTGATTTTATGAATATTGCTTTGCATGGAATCTCAAAAGATCAATGAAGAAAAATCAAGATGGGAAGCACGTTTTCTTTTTCTTTTCTTTTTAGGTAGATTACTTATAGGAATCTACCTATTGCAATGGTCCTCATGACAACACTTCTGGAAAATTTCTTCATATCTTCACCGATCATGACCCCTAGAACCCAAAACCACCCTCCGTTCAAAAGTTTATATACACGATAACTGGAGCAATTTTTATTTAAATTTAACCAAATCAGGATATGTTGTCAGGACAGTACAAATCTCGGTCGAGTTCGTAGAGGGGGTATCTAGCTCAAAGGGGTTGGAAATGGTGGGAATTTTCATTTGGCCCTAATTTCTTTAATATTGAAAATAGGAAAAAACTTCAAATTAGGTAAATTACCGTCTTACCTTAAAGAACAATTTTCGTATTTAAACTTTTTCGATAGCTTCAATTTCTTAAAAGTTACAAGTTAGAAAGTGATTTTTCTCCAATTGTGATGAAGCCGACATATTAATTTTCTATAGCTTTCATTGCTTAAATTTATAATCTGATACTTATGTCACGTGCAAACGATAATAAATAAGTATAAGATAAAAACTTTTTATAAACCATATTTTTAAATTTTCTGTTGAATCATTGCTATAGAACTAACTACATTAGCACTTTATCAATGCGTATTGTTACGAAATTGTAAATAATTGTATTTATTTTTGTATAAATTCTTTCAAAGAGGCTTAGTAAGTTGATAAAATGTCAATTTTCTGCATTTCCAGCTCCTTTTCACTTTAAAATAGCTTAATTTTGCCTTTAAAACGCATTAAAAAGCTCCAATAGGCAGGTAATGGATTTGGCAACAGATTTGGCGACTTTTGGCGAGAAAATCATTATTATCGATATATCAGAGATGGATGTTCTAATGTGATTGGTTAAGGAGTTACGGGAAATTATCCGAACATTCTGGGTTCAGCAGAGATGTATAAAAGTAGCTCCAGCGCTCCAAACCCAGATCAGTTCTCAGTTAGTTTCGTCAATGCTTGCAGTGCTATTGAAGGAGTTCTGAGCCTCTTTGAGTAAGATTTGCTTTATGTGCTATTGCTATGCAGTTTGTACTGTGGATTTGCTGTCGACAGCTGTTTCTTTAATCTGTGTTTATTGGTGGAATTGAAGTGATACGCAGTTTATAGACCTGTATTCTTCTGGAATTTTCTGTAAATAAAACTCCTGAATTTTTGCAAGTTTCTCCTCTCATTCTCGGACAACTTACGAACCCCCAAGTACGTAACAGTATGAAATCTTTAAATTGATAATGACGTCAAATTTTGTGAGATGCATAATTTAACTTTTTACAATTTTTTAAAGCTCACGTTTAATTAAATGTATTTATTTTTATATCGAAAGAAAATGAACTTTATTGGCAACAATTAAATTATAGCTAATATTTTAATGGCTATTTTACCATGTTTTTATTAACTTGTATTCTTGTTTGTATGTTTGTATGTTTGTTTGTTTGTTTGTCCGGTACAAATCTTGCAATCGATTTTTAACTAACTTCCCTACTAGCTAGACATTTAAAACTTTCACAGTAGCTCAGAACCCGGTGACAACACAGTAATTCAAAGTTCGATTTTCAAATTTTTGATTAGTTTTCTTATAATTAATTAAACTATGAAAATAATAACATCCTAATAGCGTTAAAATAGCCATTACAATATTAGCTATAATTTAATTGTTGCCAAAAAAAAATTTACGAGTTCATTTTCTTTCGACATAGAAATAAATACATTTAATTAAACGTGAACGTTAAAAAATTATAAAAAGTAAAATTATGCATCTCACAAAAATTGACGTCATTATCATTTTAAAAAATTTATGCACATTGATAAGAGCTCTACGATTCATCAGAAAATTTAAAACATGGCATATAAAAAGTTTTTTTTATCTTATAATTATATTTATTGCTATTAGGAGCTTATTATTTTCATATTTTAATTAATTAAAAGAAAACTATTCAAAAATTCGAAAATCTGACTTCGAAGTATTGTGTTGTCACCGGGTTCTGAGCTACTGTGAAAATTTCAAATGTCTAGCTAGTAGGAAAGTTTGTTAAAAATAGGTTGCAAGATTTGTACCGGACAAACAAACACACACACAAACAAGAATAGAAGTTAATAAAAACATGGTAAAAAGATCACTGAAAATATAAAAACCATGTTAATCGCTTTAATTAATCATTTAAAAATATAAAACAAAAATAATACGTTAGTCTTAATGCAAACATCGTATGTGGTGAATAGTTTAGAATGCTGGTTTATACAAGAATTTAAATTTTACGATTGAAATTGAAAGTAATGCGTTACAGCTTCATTTGACTTTTTATCTTGTGTAAACAAGATATTGGTCTGTGAAGAGATTTCAGGTTTTCGCGTGGGAACAAAGTATAATGGCACCAAAGCTGCTATTCTCCATCGTCAAGCTCGCCAAATTTTTTCGTCTGATAACGAATTTCATCGACAAGTCAAAAATTTCGTCGTCAACTATCAAATTTTGTGCCAAATCACAAATTTTGTTGCTAAGTTGCAAGTTTCCAAAATCTCGCCAAATCATACAATTTACTAAATTCGTAACAATTAACATTGAAATTTAGTAGCGCCTAAATGGTCTAATGTTAACTAATCTTAATGTTAATGTTAATGTTCCAGCTTATGTGAACCAAAACAGTTTCACTTGACAATTTTTACTCATCTGACAATAAGAATCACAAAAACACAATACAAAACTTTCAATAAGGGGCTGTAGCACCATTGCTCTTGCCGGATTCACCATTGCTGTGATTGTATATCTTTATGACTTATATTTGTTGAATGATTATGAGCTTGAATTTAAAAAAAAATTAAACACTTACTGACCAATAAATCTAGCGTAAAATTTTAAGTAGAGTGAATAAAACCCTTTTGTAGTTGAAAATTAAATTTCTTGAAAACAGAATAGCAACGCAAATAATGCTGTATGGGGAACAAAGCCACTGGCTAAGTATGTGTTAATGTATATGTAATATTTCTTTAGTTTTGTAATATTAACGTAAAGGAATCTACCTTTGCCTTTAAGCTTGCCGAAAAGGGATGTTTTTTAACTGCTGAACGTTGCAAATAGCCGTAAAAATTAGTAGCCGCTGATCTTTTTTACAGCTTTTATCATTTTACCTCCTCGTGTTTTAGCTACTTTAACTATTTTATCACAGATAACTCTTGTTAAAATTAAAATAGTTATTCAAGTCACCTACCCTATCTCTATAGCAGACCAAAAAAAAAAAAAAAAAGTGGGGGGGTATTACTGATTGAACTATAAACATAGAAAAATATTTAAAAGTTGTTATAAAATACATTACAAGCAAAACAATGACGAAGGGAAATGCGACATGAACTGCACTGGACAATACAAATGAATAAAACAATCAACACATTTTTAACATCTATGGGAAAAAATAAAAGAGGAAGAAAGCATGCCTGCTACACCGAGCTAGTCCCTTCCTTTGTAAACGACAGAGTCTAACACATTGCATGAGGTATATGTCGTCGCAGATTTACGCATGTAGAGGGCATCTTTTCGCCAGGGGCGCCAAAAGGCGGGGCTTATTGCTCAAAATAGGAAAATACCTCGACAAGAGTCAGTTATACTACGTGTTACTCGTTTTACTAATAACGTACTTTTACGTGAAACGTACTGTAGTGACGCAAAAAAAAGTGAAACATTCATTTCCCGCATGCAAAGTGTTAAGAATGGCCTTCTAGCAATGTTGCAAGTTCAGACTTTGCATTAATTGTTTTACATTAGATGTTTTTTAACATTTTACAAGTGGTCCTAGATTATTAGAAATCGAAATGTTTTTTTACAATATTGCTATCAGAGAGTTATTTAATCTAGAAAATTATGTTAGCCGTACTATACCCTATATTTTTTCCGTTTCAAACTTATGGTTTCCAGAAGTCGAACTGAGTGAATGACGATGTTCATGTATTTAAAGAATACTTTTAGCTAATAGTAAAAACGTATGATACGATAGATCTGAGTATCTCATCTTCATACATTTGGCCGTAAATGCGCCTTTTTGTATAAGATTCAGGTCCATAAGATCATACTTGCCAATATCCTAATTAATATTCCGTAGCTATGCCTTTTTTTTCATACCAGTATTTTTTAGAGTATTTTTCTTCTTATTTAATCGCAATTGCATTTAGAGAATATGTCTCTACAAATTTACAGGTGTGTAAAAGAGGGCGGGACTAACAAAACTACGGAATATTAACTAGGATGTTGGCAAGTATGCATAGGACCACCCATGCTCATTCTGTTTCGTACAAATTAATTTCTTTTGTACTGTGGTATTTTATGCATGAATAGCTGAAATAGATACTTTAAGAGTTGCTTTCTCACCATGTCGGAAGTCCTGGCTCACAAAATGCATTAATGAAAAATACTTGACTTCACTCGTGTTGCTTACATTGTGAATGCTCAGTAGAGAGATTACTTCCACCCACACGAGGATTTAAAGTAACAAAATTACACATTGTTAGACTATTTGCATGAAGACCACCGTGTTTAATCATAGTTTGGAATGTTTGGCTTGACTCCAATTTCTTTGTCGCTAAAAGAAATACAGTTTGATCTATAAGTGGAAAAAAAAATAATAAATAAATAAATAAAAAACATCGTCTATAAATTTAAATATAATTTCAATTCATTAACATCAAGAACTACATACTTAGTAATTTTTGTATTAAATTACGCATATCATTTTATCTATTTCATACATGTTTTGCCTTATTTTAGGAACAGAATTTATTCCAAGATATTTATAAATTTTTTTGATTTTCTAACAGAATTTTAGATTTTTATGGTTCATAGTTTTTGAACATTATATTGATAGAATCATAAATTTTGAGGATATGTGATAGAATATTTTTTTTTTTTTTTTTTTTTTTTTTTTGTAACAGATACATTTCCGGCTTTATTCAATCTTTTTATAATAATCCCAAAATAATGTATATATATATATTTTTTTTAATTATTTATTTATCTATGAAACAGAGAATCAGAAATAATAATAATAATAATAAATTCAAAATAAACTGTCTTTTTTATACCCTGGGAAGTTCCATAGTTTATTGATATTAGTAAGTAGCTTTTTAGAAAGTATTCAATAGTTTTATAAAAAATATGAAACGTCGAGAAAAGCGCATAAAGTCAAGTGCAAATCATATTTACAAGGTTCTGTATCATGTAAAATATCTTCTAAATGTATTCAGTATTATCTTACTTGATGTATTTTATGTTGCATTTCTTAATTCGAACATGAAAATTAAAAGAAAAAACAAAAAAAAAAAAGTTAATCAATACAGTTTTCCTTTTATGTCATTCATTCACAATTAGTCTTCCTCAATAACACCCCGGAGATACTTTCACGACAGACAGCACTAAATCATATTCAAGAAGGATGTAACTGTAATTTCAGTTAATTGAAAGCATTTCAACAATTTTAATAGTCTTGAGTTGTCTGTCTCTTTAGAACTTCATCAGTTCATCACTCTGTTATTAATTTACACTGTTCAAACTGATTAATACAAAATTATTCACTTTAAATGACTTTTCTTCCACCCGAATGTTGATTATAATACGTGTCATAATGACAAAAATTGTAATTCATTTAGATTGCATTCTTATACCAACTCACAATTTGCCATTTTTAATATTAGCTGAAATTATCGAATGTTATCCTGGCTGAATATTCGCAAAAAGTATTTTGGCACACCACCAAAAGTTAAACATTCACTTAATCAAACTAACGTTTGCTAATTTGATTGCTTTAATAAAGAACACTTGAAATCCGCTGTTGAAATCCAAATATTTGGCAGACATTCCAAATGGAGCTCTGATTTATAATATTGATAAAATGAATGCAAGAGTCCTCGCTTCGCTAATAACTCTTCAAATACTTTCATAACAGTGAAAGCTACAAATAAATATTTAGTTAAATAATTTAACATTTAATAACATTTTGAGCATATCTATAAAATATATACTTGAGTTTTTAATAATCTGTAAGCAAATTAGCTATTAATTTTTTTAGTTGATGTGTAATTTAACACAAACAAACGAAAAAAAAAAATGCATTTTAGAAATGGAAATAGTTAACGATTTCAATATCGCTGGCAAAACCTGCCGTGCAAAGTATATCAGATGTTGATGTAATATTTAATTTAACCCTTTCGCTACAAACATTTTAAAAATAAAATAAAAATTATGAAAATTTCCCACATTATTAACAATACTCCCAATAAGCTAAAAAAACACCTAAAAATATATATATTTTTTTTAGAGATTGTCCTTGATCAAGGACAATTGTACTCAATGCGTGTGTAGTAGACTACAATGAAAGTGCACTGAAAGTGAAAAAACAAATTTATTATACGGATACAAAGCTTTTAAAGATTGAAAAAAAAAAACCGCATTTCATGCGTTTATATGGAAATATTTAAAACAATTTCTTTCTTTACTGAGGCATAAGTGTACGTGGCATTTTTCACATCGGAAATGTGATTTTCCATTGCATTGATTATTTTTGCAGCGTCCTGCTTCCTTGCAGCCGTTATGAATGGATAAATGATCAACTGTATCGAGTTGTATTGCTTTATAAGGTCTTACTTCAGGTTTTTTTTTTTTTTTTTTTTTTTTTTTTTTTTGACGTAAAATATCATGTTGAGAAGTATTTGACATGTTTTCTTCATTACTTGGTCGACCTCGTTTTCTTGATGGTGTTACCTTTCCAGCTTTCACTAGATAGTGCGCTATATTCATCTGAAATGTAACAAGTCCATTATATGTGCCTTTGGAATGTTGCACTTGTCAGCATCTCTTTTATATTTACATTCTAACCAACTATTACATAGGGCCAGGTCTATTGCGGGAAATATAAGTCGTAGTGTCCATTTCCTGGATCGAATGAAAATTCTGTACAAACCAATTAAAAAATCCATCTTATCGACACCTCCCATTGATGCATTATATTTCTTCACTATTTCTGGTCGCATCACATCAAAATCAATGTACTGTTTAGCACTTTGAAAACTTTTGTCCATGATCATGGACAAGTGTTTTTAAGAAATACTGTAGAGAAATTATAGCTTCGTAGAATTATCACAATAAGTTTAAATCAAGATTTCTAGATTCCTTAAGACAAAAAGAAACATATTTAACTACAGCTGATATTAAATAATATCAAAATAATATGATTGAAAAAAGGTTTACCTGGACGTGAGCTCGTGGTGTCATCCATGATTAAATGTTCCATCTATATAACGGTCTGGTGCTCCCATCTATTAGTGTTACTTTAAAATATCAGCGCTTTTAATAAGAAAATAACTAAAAATGCTGACAAAATTTATTTTGAAATAAGTTTTAAAACGTCTTAAAAAAAAAAAAAATCTAAAAAGCATGTCCCTGATCATGGATATCAGTTGTGAAAGGGTTAAAGCATTTTTACACGCTTAGAGAACATTAAAAACTACTATGTTGTGGCCACCACATGACTTTCTTCTATATTTTCCTATACAAATTCACTCAGTAAAAATAATTTATTAAAATTATTATTTAAAAAAATTATCTTCCATGATAATGCAGACGATTTCCATATTAGAGAAGTAGTATAACACTAAATATCCAAAAAAAGTCAATTTTATTGTCAATATTACATTTAAAAAAAAAAAAATTATTAAAAATGAAAAAAAATCGATAACTTCATTTTAAATTATCGCAGATCTATGGTTCAACCATTCGTTTTAAAGTTACTGGCGAGCTCTTTTGAAAGATACCCATCATGAAAATTTACTCCCCTCGAGGGGGGACTTCCCTCCCAGGGGGGGGGGGAGGTGAGGCTCATACACATACAAAAAAAATTTTCCCAGTTAACTATGTCTATTATAAATAATTCTGGTAAATTTCATAATGATTATTAAAAAATAATTCTCTTTATACACATTTATACAAAATTTTGTTCTATACCACCATGTTAAAAATTTAGAAAAAGTGGGATGGCTACGCAACCTGTAAGACAATTTTTACCAAAAGTTGATAGGCACTAATTTATGTCAAGATGCAACTACATACCAATTTGTATGAAATTCTGTGCACTAGTTCCTGAGATACAGTTGCCACAAAATTTTGTCTCTCTCTCTCACACACACACACAGAGACAGACAGACAGACGGACAGACAGACATTTTCTAAAAATGGTCAAATCGTGTTCTACAGCTCTCAAAACGTGTAAATCCATCAAAAACCCGAGGTCGAAAATTTTTACGAATCTAATACTTTCTTCTATTGAATATAGAAGAAAGTAAAAATTCTTTGTAAAATGAATTTGTATCTGTTTTAATTGTTGCAAAAAGTTGCGAAAATATAACAAAGTTTATATGCATTTTATCCAATTTTTAGGCAAGATTAAAAATAATTAACAAAAATCTCGCAATAAATTCAAAAACCAAAAGGAAAATAAATTTCAAATAAACACTTAAAATGCATACAGCATATGTAAATAAATGATATATTTTACATGCATATTTCGTCATTGTCAAAATTTATGACATACAAAATGCTACAATGGCTCGCTATCTCCTTTAAAGTGAGTTTTATAGTTTACAGCTCATTATATGTAATAAAAGTTCTTAAATTATTAATAAGTTAATTACGATTTACAGATGTTTTACTAAACTCTGAAGAAATTTATTATCTTGAGGAGAATTTCATATCTTACATCATATATTCGGTTCTATTGTGTGTATTTCACCATTATGTATCTGTTTACACTAAGATCATTTGCCTTTGTTATGCAATGAATACAAAGTTTTGAAAATATTTTGTAAATCTTGCATTTCAGAAAATTTCAAAAATTAAAACATGTTTCTTTTCTTTAAATATAAATAGAATAGAAGATTAGTAAAAATTTGAATAAATGTAGAATAAAATTATGTATTAAAAAGTTAATTTTTTTTCAAAAACATCTTTTAATAACGATTTAGTACATATAAATTAAAATGTTGTTATTTTTATAAAGAACATGTTAAGACATTTATAAAGAAAAAGTTAAGACAGAGTTTATTAGTTTAAATTAATAAACTCTGATGAAGATTCCACGATATAAAGAGTCAAAATCTTAGTATAAATTGTGACAAAAAAAAATACTTTGATATATGTACATGTGAATAATTTAATAAGTATTTGTACTTGATAAAGAGTTTTGCATTATAATATCGCATAGATGCCAATATTTTAATTAATTCCGGAGTATTTTTAGCTCCGCCTTTATTCCATACCACTTATTTTTTAAGAGTAATTTTTCCTTACTTTATCAAAGTTGTATATTGGAGAAAATATTTCTATAAATAAAGTGGTGCGAAATAAAGGCGGGGCTTGTAAAGGTTTTCCCTACTTGCTCTAAGTGTGCTACTTGTCAGGCTATGCCTGACCATATCCTCGACTGCCTTAACCTATCTAGAGGGGATCTCTATGAAGATTCGCTCTGTGTTCTTGTTATGATCAGAGTTGCTGGAGTCATAGACATTGTTCAGATTTGCTGACAGATGGAGACTAGCAACAACAACAAAGGCGGGGCTAAAAATACTCCGAAATAAACTGAAATGTTAGCATCTATGACATCGTTGAAGTGTTTATATAGTTACATAAAAATGACATATTGTTAAGTAGGATAGGTGCTCCAGTGATTGGCAGGCTCCAGTAATTGACATCTATCCCGAAATAAATAATAAAAATAATAAAATCATATATTTTACATATAAGAATTTTAACATTTTATGTCATACACTGGAACATATGGTGCTAATAACTGGTAAAATGAATAACTAGCAGGGTCAAACACTGGAACATAGGGTGCCAATTACTAATAAAAGGAAAAACTGGCAGTGTCAATTAATGGAACATTGAGTGGGTGTCAAATAAAAATTCATAAAAAAAAAAAAAAAAAAAATGTTATCAAATGTATATATTAGGTGTACCGGAAAGTTATGTCGTTTTGAATTAAAATACTGACATCGGAAATTTATCCTGGATAAAATTTAAGATATTCTTAGGTAACTTATAAGATGGTTATAAGTACCATGTAAACAATTTTAAACAAAAATTTCCGGTTTCAGTTTATTAATTCAAAACGACATAACTTTCCGGTACACCTAATATTTTAACATATATGTGGTTCTGAATGTCTTTCATGCTATATGTACTAACTTAAGAATTCTAAAAATATTTTCTGATGACTAGAACATTAAAAACATCAGATATTGCTCTAAAAGTGTCAATCACTGGTGCACTTACCCTACATGAGTAATAATTAAATATACAATGTAATTGAATTATAAACTCCACAGAAAATATTGAATTGTGTACGACAATATTTAGAAAGAAAAAGACATTGAAAGTATTGGATTTTTAACATTTTAAGCATGTTTTCATTTAAATTTTTTAGGATTTTAACATTTCAAAACAAGTATGGATATTAAATTAGAGGGCCTTAAATATTCACTATTGATAAATGTTTCTGAACTTGTATATATTTTTTTTGGTCGAATTTACTGTAAAGAAACAAATAAACTCTGATGAAGACTCCATAATATAGAGAGTAGAAAGCTTAGTATAAAATGTGACTACTGGAAATACTTTGACATATGTGTATGTGAATAATTTAATAAGTATTTGTACTTGATAAAGAGTTTTACATTATAATATCATTGAGGTGTTTACATAGTTACATAAATGTTATACATTGTTAAGTAAATGTATAATAATTAAAAAATTGTTTGTCTATTTTTTTAAAGATTCGATTTTAGTTTGCATAAACTTCTTATATACTTTTATGGAAAATAAAGTCTATGTTTTAATTTTCAACCAATAGTTTAACCCATTTTATCCCATTGTCCTATTTAAAGGACAGCTGCAAAAATAGCATATAGAAATCAGAATTTGCTTGTTGCGAATATTTTGTTAGCTGGAATATATAATGGTATATATAAACTTCTGCTAGTGTGTTATGTGTCTCACCTCCTCCTCCATCTGGAATCTTTGTTTAATCATTACATTAGGGGGCGTGATTTATCTTCTCTTTGCGGTTGAAAATTTTTTCTATTCTATATACTATATCTAATCTAGAGAACTATCATGTAAATAAGAAAGTATTATACAGATAAAGCAAAACTTTATACTCGGAAAGTACTTTATACTCGGAAAGTACTTTTCACTATTGAAGAGAACACTAAAACGTATAAGTGCAAATTTCATCCTCTTTATTTCAATGTCCTGCGTAGTGGATAAGATTTCTTATACAGAATAAATATATATATATATATATATTCAAATTTTGTTGTATTTAGTTTATTTAGGTTTAATTAACCTTAAAAAATATAATTTTTCTCAAATGTGAGCAAAATAAATAATTTGGGATAAAATCGGTTAATATAAAATTGTCTCTTTGCATTTTCGCAAATTGTTAACATTATACAATATATTTCGAGCTTCAGATTAAAGAAGAATTTTAAGTAAATTATCAAAAATTTTCATTATTTACCATAAGTCATCTGCTTCCTTAAATTTATATATGCAGATCTCCTTATGAAACGTAATAAAGATTATTAAACCATAAAACATTAAAAAGAAAACTTCATTGCTGTAATATTCAACTTTTGCATAGATTCAAAGTCATTTTTATTGAATTTTTATGATCAATGAAAAAACAGGGTTTAAAAAAATAAATAAATAAAAATGCAAAAACTTTCGTTGAAAGGAAAGAATATTTTTAGAAAACGCTATTATTTCTCGAAGGCAAAATGTCTTTAAAAAAAGAATAATAATAATTGAATTTTGAGATAAAAGGAAATATTAAGTGGTGCCTTAAGGTAAGCTTCAAAAGAATACGTGGGCTACTAACGAACGACGTCGGCCAACAAATAAATTTTAAACAAAATAACATTATCTAATAGAATCATCTAGCATAAGTACGCATAGAAATAAATTTTAAAAATAAGTAAAATGTAAGCTTTTTGAAGTTAAATGCAAAAATGAAATAAGTGACCTTGTTATCTTTATTATAAATAGGCGTATAGTGCTGATACAATTGGCTATCTTTGTTTATTTATTTTCTTTATTTTCTTTTACTTTTATTAATTTTTTTTTCTTTTATTTTATTTTATTTTTGCAACTACAGACTGTAATATTATCGTCAAAAATTATTATTATTATTTTTTTTTTTTTTTTCGAAAATGTTAAGTTACTACTTGCATAAATAAGTCACAGTAGTTAAACACTAGTGATTTATTTATGCAAGTTTATTTTATTACAGGAAATTATTTTAATTAATTTATTTATTTTAATTCTATAAAGATTTTCAAGAATGATATAAAACACTCAAGCTTGCTTTAAATGTATAAAGTTGTGATGCCACTAAACAAAAAATATACAGTAGAACCTCGTTAATGTGAATCTCAAAGGGAAAAAAAAATGTTCATGTTATCAGTAGTTCGTGCTATCAGTAACTATCTTCATATAACTAAACTAATCTTCATTTTAACGGGAATTGTGGAAACAGTTCATGTTAAAAGTAATTCACATTAACAAGTTCGACTGTACTGCTGCTCAAAAATTTAGTAAGATTTATAAAATATTGAATTTTTCAATTTACAAATTGCTCATTTTGCAAAGTGTGCTTAAATATTAGACATATAAAGAACAGAATTTCCTTCAAGTATTTCATTGAAGAGATTCAGTTAGAGCTATAATTACAAAGCCCGAATAATTATAAATTTTGCCAAATTAACTTTTTTTTTTTATATACATGATTTTTTTCTACTTTTCCGCATTATCCTTTGATTCCTATTTAATCTTATTAATTCTATTAATAGTTTTTTGTTACCATTATATTTCATTTTATTATAATGGGATTTTAAATAAATATAACTGTTGAAACTAATTTAACAGATAAAATACTTTTGTTTTACAATATTTATTCACCCATTGAAACGTAAAACAAACTCTTTTCAATTTTATCAGAACTTATATATCGGGATCTTAATTAAATTTCAATTCGTAGCATGTTCCTATTAAATAAAAATAAATTTAAATGAGCTTTTCTTTTCCTTCTATAGATCATTAAAAAAGTAATTTCTTTTCTTTTACTGTCTTAAACCACTTTAATTGCAGATTTATGCGCCTCCCTTTAACCGTCGTATTTGACATATACACTAACGTAAAGCTTGAATTTCTAGTCGTTAAATTCATTCAAAATTCATCCATAGGAAATACATTAAAACAAAGGAAATAATTTATTGGTATATTTGGCGCAGCTATTTGAAATCCCGCCAAATCTGCCAAGCAAAGCCGATTGAAGGTTTCAAACCTCCTCCCCTAATTTTTTCAGATTTGTGAAAAATTTTTAAGTTTTCTATAGCCTTATTGGGAAGTTCAGTTTAATGCTTACCATTAGTTCTAGTTATCACTCACTGTCCGACCCCTTACTGTGAAAAGGACCCTCATTTGTTCTCGCTCTCTGCTCTCACACCGGTAATTTCTGTGAGAACCTTTTGAAAATTATATCTGCCATATATTTGTGTAATTATCAAGAAAATTATTTTTTTTTAAAATCCTCACTGTAAAAAATAACGGTATTTTTTACAGAGGAATGTGTTGACAAAAAATAAGTGCCAGCCAGCACATTCTGCAGTTAAATAAGGTAATTCACAGTGGAATCATCTGTAAAGAGAGACTTTCTTATAGATATTTCTCTTGTAAATTATTTCTTTTTAACAGCAGAATATGCTGGAACCCCTTTTTAACAGTACATTCTGCTGTAAAAACTACCATTATTTTTTACAGTGCTGTGTAAATCTAATATTGTTCATCCTTTTAAGTTAACTTTATTGAGCATGGATGATGTACGATTAGAAAACTAGAGTTGCTAGAGCTAGCTTAGGTATACTAGAGTTGCTTTTATGAGGAACACTCAGCTTCCAGGTAAAATCGTACCAGTATCTCTAAAACGTTAACTCTCTCTTTTAAGATTTTTCTCACCCAAAGTATTTCGGGTGTTTATAAAGTAGTATTTGAGAAACGAATTTCAGCGATAAGGAGAAATGTGGTCGAAAAAGTCTGATGAACAAGTGAGGTGAAAAGCGTGTTAGCACTCATAGTCCAGAACAGAAAAAAGGCAAGAACACAACAAATTACAGAGGAATTAATTCATTGCAGATGCATCAAAAGCATACTCCAGTACACAGCAAGATTGACTTTTAAAAGGATGAGCTATAATAGCAGGATGTCATTAAGAGTGCCTTTGGTATCACAGAAAAATAGAAAAAGGCATCTCCTGTGGATCTAGGAACAATGAAATTGGTCACTTAAGAATCGGATAAAAGTAGGAACAATTCTTATTTTCTATTCCATCTATCTATTTGATCTATCATATTGCTTTGATCGTAGAATCAGAATATAGAGCAAGCAGTACAAATTTATGTACACCCCATTTCTAATTGATAACTCTCCAGGCTGAAGACGATAGAACTATAATGTAGGGAACATTTTCCTAGATTATAGAAAGTACCTTGGTATCAGTAGACACAAATATTAGCAGAATTGCTTGACATCATTGTTGATCTAGTACTTTCATTTGTGGCTGCAATATTACTTAGCCTATTATATTACTTAGCCTATTACTAGCTTAACTACATCAGTAACTAGCTTAGTCCTCCAACCTCAATCTTATTAAGTATCTATCTGACGAAGTCGATAGATCATAGATACTTAAATTTTGGTAATGCCATCACTCAATCTGACCCAACATAGAGCTATTATATATTCTATTAGCATGGGCCAACATTCCGAAGTACCGATATCAGCAAATTGTTAATCCAAGTCAAGAAAAGTCGGCTGTGATCACAGCAAAAGGTTAATCAAATCGTTATTATAGGCTTTCTCTAATATTTAGGCCATTTAGTGTATTTATCAGTGTAAATAAATAAATAAATAAATAAGTCACTTATATTGATATAATTCGCATAATATCGCTATTCATATGCGTATATATTTTAAATATACGATACTTTGTAAGAGCACTAGAATAAATCTAATGCAATTTCGATATTTAGTTATTTAAAAAAAAAATCAATTATTAATAATAAAGTAACATTCATTAGCTAAATATAAAATGTACTTTATAAACTGCACTGAGAAAAAAAATATACAGGCTTTCTCTAGAATGAATATTTTCTAAATCCCTTAACTAGAAATATAGATTTCCGAGCTATGCGCGTACGGCACGCCAATAAACTGAATAGACGAAATGATCGAGAATTTCTAGTGTGCACATTTCTAGATGGTGAAACAATATTCTGAATACTCTAAACATTCTTAATCATTGCGTTGCCAGAAATTCTTGCTTGATTTTCTAGAATTTGATAATAAACCAAGATAATCGTTGTTGAAACCCGCTTCTTGTGGTCTTATTTATTTTCAGAGATTTTTAAATAACTTTGCCCTCGAGAATATAGGCAAACGCTCTAGAATTCTAATAGGGGCGTCTAGAACTCGCTTTCCAAGGGGACTAGAATTTATAGGGATGACATGGAACTATTTTTTCTAGAGCCACAACTTAGATTCTAGATGCCAGTTACAGATTTTTTTCTCAGTGTAACAGATTTTTATTTGTTTTAGGAATATTTACATAGTTGAAATCTCTATCATAAATTTCCATTCAGTTTTAACATTTTGTTCCCGAATTCTATGGGAATATGCAAATTACGATTACATTTAAAGATACAGTTTAAAGATAAAGGGATGCAAATTTGTATTTATATAGAAGACATAAATCTTAAAAATCGAATAAATAAATAAATTGTTTAAAGTTTTAAATGTAGGAAGAACGATAAATATTTAAAAATATTCCAATATAACAAAAATCTATTAAATTTATATAAAATTCTAAATAAGTTACCTTTATTCAAACAACAAACTATAATTTCAAAGGTTTGGTAACTTTGAAAGATAGAGGTTTTTAAGTTGAGAACTTTTTACGTATTTAATAAATTTATAAGTACTAGACACCTATTTCAGTCAGTTTGCTGTAAAAGCATCGTCTTCTTAATAATACTTTATAATTAATACAGAAACAAGTCAAGGAAGTAAAAACTTGTTTAATTTTGTTCATTCTTTCGAATATTTGCTTGCTATATCAAGAAGATATATCCAACAAATATAATGAAGCCATTCTCAACACATATCTAGAAGAAATAGCCAACAATTATTCAGAAACCATAATCAATGTATATCCTCGCCAACAAATATTCAGAAGCCATCCTCAATACATATCTTGAAGGTATCGCCCACAAATATTCAGAAGCTGTCATCAATATATATTCAGAAGATATCGCCAACAAATATTCAGAAGCCATCCTCAATACATATCTTGAAGGTATCGCCCACAAATATTCAGAAGCTGTCATCAATATATATTCAGAAGATATCGCCAACAAATATTCAGAAGCCATCCAATTTATGAATGGTGATGGTCTCGGATACCTAAATCTACAAATGGTTTTTATATACAATCATGGAATTTCTCACTGATCAGTAGTTTTCGAAAAATATAATTTTTTTACAGATTTGACATAATATTTTAAGATAGTTTAAAATAGTAATAGTAAAGTTGGATATTCGCGGGCAAATTCAAGGCGTAATACCATAAATGGCGACAATGTAAAATCTCTGTCTGAAAGAAATAGTCCTGACGTACTTAAAAATAAAAATAAAAAATAAAAAATATATATTTGCTTTTCATATGGATAGAAAAGAGAAAACATTTATTGTGTTAAATAATTTTGTAAATGATGTACTTTGTGTTTGTCACGTATAGGCTTTTGGTGTTAAATTAAAACATTCAGCAGCAAGTTTTTTAATTATATTTACATCATTCCAATCATTTAAAAAACAATGTGATAAAATCCCCTTTACAGTGTTGCATGTAAATACGTGTTTATCTGTTCAGGTGTGCGTATGTGAAGAAATGAAACAAAACTCTTTTAAAAGTAATTTATGCAATAGTGTTCAGATAGATACATGTTGTAACATTCTACATTTGCTAAAATTCACAAATTCTACAATACAAAAACTTAACAATAAAATACTACTAAAGATAGTATTTCGGTTACCTATACATTTTAATTTCAGAAACATATAAGAGTTGTTTATATACAATAAATTTTGTGAATTTACATATGCAATTAAAAAAAATCTATAACTATCAAATAATTTTACATAAATTGATCAAAGTCATAAGTACAAACTTAAAAAATCCAAAATTGCATGACAATTTCGCATTAAAAATACAAAAATTAAAAGATACAAGTGAAATATTTAAAGTGCAATGTATCTTTGCATAAAATTATAATTCTTAAATATACAAGTTAAAAACGAGAAAGTTCATAATCATTTTGCAAAAATATCGAATACTAACATAAAAATTTAAATCTAAAAATGCATGAGATAATTTTAACTTAAGGTGACATGGCACCGTTGAAAGGTTTCATATAAAAGATTATATGTTCCTTTAACATTTATAAATTGAACTACGTTGGGTTTGTTCAGTAAAATATACATTCAGGCAATAATTCTT
This sequence comes from Salticus scenicus, assembly GCA_963930645.1. Classification (NCBI taxonomy): domain Eukaryota; kingdom Metazoa; phylum Arthropoda; class Arachnida; order Araneae; family Salticidae; genus Salticus; species Salticus scenicus. The sequence continues at coordinate 79,181,775 of OZ005654.1, read as the reverse complement.
ATAGTTTTTGACAGACTTTATATGTATTTGAAATCTTTAAATTGTGTTTTTTCACTTTGCATTTTTTCTTGAATTCGTATTCTTCAAAATGCTAAACCTTCTACAGATACTTAAGAAAAGGCTTGATATTACTTTGGATGTTTAATAAAATCTACTTAACAGAATTAAGGGTGGATTTTGAAATAGCTTTAAAAGAAAAAACATTAATAAAATAAAATTATACTTTTAAAAAATTAAAAAACCCGCTTATATTTAAATGTGAACTAAAAAGCATAAAATATCTGTCTTTATAGTATTAAAATGCAGAGTAAGAAAAAATCGTGAGAGTGACATCCCATAATATTTACATATTTAAAGAAAAATAATTAATTAATTAACAGTTGCCACTCAACGTTATACAAATGCGGTCAAATCCTGTGCTATATACGACAGAGTTATATATATGCAGGTTTTTTGTTTGCCTCTAGAACCTGCCCCTGATGGGATAGGAGCCTGGAAATACTTGTATGCAGTATTGTCGTCGACTATGAAGTCGTGTGTAAAATTTCAGGTTAATCGAACGAGCATAAGGGGTCGAAAATTGAATTACACAGAAGCCCGAGCTAATGTTATTCTATGGAGACATTTTCTTTACAAATAACTTATTAACTAAGACATATTTTTAAATTCTGTTTTCACATTCAGAAAATTCCCAACTGTTAAATCAACGGACCTTTTTTAAAAAAGTATTTTTTTTTTTTTTTTTTTTTTTAATATTTTATTTTGAAATTGCAAAATGAAAAAAATTCACATATTGAAAATTCGTATTTTGCAGCTTGAAAATAAAATATAAAGAATTAAAAAAATAATTTTTAAAAAAAGGTCCGTCAATTTAACAGCTGGGAATTTTCTGAATATGAAAACAGAATTTAAAAATATGTATTAGTTAATAAGCTATTTGTAAAGAAAAATTTCCCATAGAATAACATTAGCTTCGGCTTCCGGCGGCGGTGAGTGAGGAGGGTCATTTAGCTACATCATGTCAAGTTAATAAAAGCATGTTAAAAATTAAATATTATTATTATTATTATTTTGCAAATTTTTACAGAGACATGCATTTTTTATATAAAAAAAACTAATTAAATATTTTCAAAATTCATCTTTATTTTTTCTTAAGTAGGTTCTATTAAACATCGAAAAAAATATTAAGTCTTTTCTTAAATATCTGTAGAAGTTTTAACGTTATGGAGATCATGAATTCATGAAAAAATGCAAATTGAGAAAATGCAATTTAAAGATTTATCTGTAAAAATAATCTGTAAAAAAAGCATTAAAAATATATAAAAACTGTTGCCTGAATGCATATACTTTATTGAACAAACCTAAAATATTTCAGTTTGTAAATATTAAATGGAAATATAAGCTTTTATGTGGTACCTTCGATGGAGCTAAGTCAAATATGCACTGAGAAAAAAATATACCGCCTTCATCTAGAATGAATAAATGGTCATTTTCTAAATCCTTAAACTAGAAATATAGATTTCCGAGCTATGCGCATAAGGCACGCTAATAAACTGAATAGATGAAATGGTCGAGAATTTCTAGTCTACACATTTCCAGATGGGGAAACTATATTCTGAATCTTTTGTATTGCGAGAAATTCTCGTTTAATTTTCTAGAATTGGGTCATAAACCAAGATTATAGCTGTTGAAACCGGCCTCTTGTATTCTCATTTATTTGGAGATATTTTCAAATAGGTTTGTCCTCGACAGTATAGGCAAACGCTCAAGAATTCTAATAGAGGTCTCTAGAATTCGCTTTTGAAGGGAACTAGAAAAATTTTTATAAGAAATTTATAAGTATGACATGGAACTATTTTTTCTAGAGCCACAATTTAGATTCTAGATGTCAGTTAGTTATAGAATTTTTTCTCAGTGTATTGGCGTGCCTTATACTCATAGCTCGGAAATCTATATTTCTAGTTTAGGGATTTAGTAAAGCACCACCTATTCGTTGTAGATGAAAGCAGTATATATATTATTTTAGTGTGCCAAATCCCCTTAAATTATGAAATAAGTAAAACTTAATAATCTAAATTTTTATCACATATTTGCATGTATTTTGCATTTAAAAAATATCCTTCATAAAGTTATTAAATTCATAAGTTCAAATTCAAATGCGCAATTTAAAATCCAAGATAATTTCACAAAATTATCAGTTTCATAAATACAGGTTAAAAACTTGAAAGCAAGGGAACTGTACATAAAGATATGAAATTCCCAAACACAAGTCAAAAATTTAAAATTCTCTATTTGTACCAACATAAAAAATTCATTTTTTAATAGAATTTGTATTTAATAACATTTATTTAACTATTATCACAGGTAGAAAATGCACAAAACTGAATAAAGAAAAAGCTATAAATATGTTTTATTGAATTTATATTTTTCAAACATATTTCTATGTGAAAATAAAAAATAAAATAAATAAAACTAAAGTAAATATTGTTTTTTAAATAAACTTTTTTGCTCACTAAAATTTCTTTCGCAAAAACAATAAAGTTTATTTTCTCTTTCCCTTTTTTTTTTTTTTTTTTACTTGAGATTTAACAAAAACTACCATTATATTTTAGATTGTTTTTCTACTAATAAAAATTAAATTAATTACGAAAAAACAACTGCATTTTCAGCTGACTAAATAGCTGCCCCAAGCATAAACAACCAATTTACAATGAAAAAAACAAATTGAAAAATTTAAACACATTGAAAAACAACACTAAAAAACGTTTAGAAATCGATAAAATCGCCTTGATACTTTATAAAATGACCAGCGATAAATAAATATACAGATAATGCTGAAGAATTAACTTCATTTTCAAAATACTGTAATAAGTAACATCAAGCAACATTCCACAATCAATGTGAAATATTTAATAATAAATATTTTAAGATGAACACATAATAATATTCTTCTAGCTTGAATTACATGAAGAAACACCAAAATCTTTTCATTAAAAATTTATAGCTAACAAAATATCATTCACTTACTGATGTTTTATTCAAATAATACATTTTATTTTATGTGGAAAAAAAATCCATTACATGTACTCAATATTTTTCTTGTGGTATTAATAGTACTGGGATTTGAATAACTTAGCTGTTATTTCATCAATTCCCTAACATTACAGTCACAGTTTAAAAGCAAAAATAACTAAAAGTTAATATAATAAACCTCGCTAATTTTGCTACCATATAGAGTATTGACTTTATTTTTTTTTTTTTTTTTTTTAATGCAAACTTTCAATTCGCATTTCAAAAAAAAAAAAAAAAAAAAAAAAGAATGTTGCATCACAAAAACAGATATAGACTTCAAATAATTCAAATAAAAATTTTCATGTTGTTCCTACGATCAGTTTATATATATATGTATATATGGAAAATTACATGGAAAATTTTCGTAATTGCATATAGGAGCATTTCTGAATTGAAAGCAATAAATTTTTTGATGGGTTATAATTAAAATTTTTAATAATCATCGAATAATGGATATTTCATATCATAAAATTGTATAAATAGAAAAAATTGCAGTATTTTTGTTTGAATTTTTAAGAAGTAAATTCAAACAAAAATACAATAATATTACTTTAGGTGATATTAAAAATATTTACGAATAATTAAATTATAGATAAAAGAATTATTAAATAACTTTTGTTTGTGAAACTTTTGAGTTTAATGATGAGGTAGAGATTCGAACACAGAAAAAATTAAGTTGTATAATTGAATACTGCAATTGTAAAATTTTAATTTATAAAAGCTTCTAAAACATAGCTTAATATTGCCAATAAATAATAAATCTTATTCCAAATTGATTGATATACTGATGGCATACTGATGATATACTGATCGGCATATTATGTGGTAATAATATGCCGAATACAGATACAGATTTTTTTTTTTTTTTTTTTTTTTTTGTGTGTGTGTGTGTGTGTGTGTGATTGTACATGTAATCTAGTTATTTGGTTTATGAATTATAATTTTTCACATTTATGAAATTCAATTACATATAAATAGGTGTTAACACAATGTATGAAAAATTTGAACACATCAACAGTTTTTAAACAGGTCATAGAGACGACCAGCGTCTTTACAATACCAACTTTTTTTAAAAAAAGCAAATATAACATATGAACTATATGAATATGAAGCCATTTTAATTCAAAACTGTAGATATTTTAAGAAGTAAATAAATATAATAAATAAATATAGCATGGTATAATATAGTATAACATAATATATATTACGTCCTTCATAAAAGGTCGTTCAGAGTTTCTGCAGTTTCAAGTTTTCAACTGAACTATTATGGCATGATTTAACAGATCCCATAAAAACTTACATGCTCGCATGCACTGGCACCCGATGTTTGTTTTTGATTTAAGAAAAAAAACAAAAAAATTGCCATTTCTCTGTCAATGTATACATTACATGCATTTATGACGCTTATGCTTTCTAAAACAATGTGTACTGAATATTTACTTTGTTTAACATGTTTTGTTAAAAATATGTCTAAATTGTAGCAATGAACAATTTAGCACATTTTTGTAAGTGGAATAATTAGTTGTAAAATGACATTTTTAATTATTTATAATTCTTAACTTTTTCTTATAATTAAAATAATGATATCGGTGTAAGTAGCAAACTGTTTTTTACACAATGTTTAAAGCTTATAATACAATGTTAATATAACAATCTGGTATTGATATATCACTCATTTAGTCTTTTAATTAAAACTATCTGGTATATTTCTCTATAAAGCATCATAGGAAGTGATTTCTTTATTATACTAAAAATGGAAAAATTCAAAATTAACTCTAAGCTTATTTGTTTTAAAATACTTATTGTTACTGGCCACTTCATTAAGTGGTTAATATGTCTAATATGTATTTGAAATTGCTCATTGTAAAAATATAAATAAAATTAATATATACATATACGTGCTTTTTTATTATTTTTTTTATTTTTTTATTTTATTTTTTTTTTTTTACATATAATTATTTAATCCTTTTCTTCGATAACGTAAGAAAATATATAATTATTTCTTGCATGTGTTGGTGTTAAGCATTTTTTTTTTTTTTTTTTTTTTTTTTAACATAAAATACAAATTAATCAATCAGAAGTAAGAACAACTTCTACCGACATTTCAAGTTTTGAGGGCCAATGAAATCACATTTTTTTTAAAGGAATGTCCAAAGTAAAATATAAAAGGTAGTCTTTATTCAATGTAAGTACATGATTTTTCTTTTCTTTTCTTTTTCTTTCTTTTTTTTTTTTTTTTTTGTACAAAAACAAAATACAATTATTTCTTTTTGTTTTCTAATAAAAAGATATATGAAGACTTTTGGCGTAAGGGAATATGAAATTATAACTACAAATATGCTACCATAGAAAAACTTTTTCATCATCATTATTGCTGTTTTTATTTTTTATTTTATTATTATTGATATTTATATTTCAAGTAGTTAAAATAAGAGTAACCATTTTTCTGTGGCATTAATCGATAAAGTATAAGAGTATTAAAAAAAGAAAGACAGAAAAAGACAAAAGAAAATTGCTACAAATAATCATAATAATCTCATCGGATTGCACCATTAGTTCCAACCCTCAGTTGTCCTTTCAATAATAATCTGCCATGAAAAATATCATAGAAAATAGTTTATTATAATATTAAATACTTAAATGTTCATTTAAATCCCGGACGAAATTTCCTAAAAGAGACCATTAACAAATGCATTTACTCAGACCTCAGTAATTTCATTATATCTTCATAGTTTACAGACGAGGGATATTTAAAGTCATTATCTATACAACTTGGATCTATCCGGAAAAGTTCCATGGTAAACAAAAGAATTGCTTGGCACAGACGGGAAACCAATATCATCAGATGACGCACACTCAGAGTTGAGGGTGTCGTAATGGAGGCCCCCAGAATGATTCTGGAAAGTAAAAAAAAAAAAAAAAAAAAAAAATTACTTAGATGAGATTAAGCTTCAATAGTATTTAGTTATGCTATTAACATTTTTTATTTAATATGTTAGTCCAGTCTTGTAAAGCATTAGATAAACTAATTCATTCACCCCGCGACAAAAAGATAGGGACAAAGGGTTTTTTTCTTTGATTTTTCATAAAATAACGTTATCTAAATTGCGCTTATCATTTATTATTATTATAAAATAACACTATTCCTGGACTAATTTTTGTTTTAAGACTAAATTAGAAAAAAATTAAAACTAAAATTTTTCTAATTTAAGACTACACAGCGCGACAAAAAGATAGAAACAAAGGTTTTTTTTTTTTTTTTCAATATGATTATTTTGAATATGAATATTTTGAATATGATTCAAATATTTAATATGTTTTTGATATGATAATATTTTGTTATGGTAATAAATGATCAGCAAAATTTAGATAATGTTATTTTATGAAAAATTAAAAAAAAAAAAAAAACCCTTTGTTCCTATCTTTTTGTCGTGGAGTGTAGTCTTAAATGAGAAAAATTTTAGTCTTAAAACTTTTCTAAATTAGTCTTAAAACAAAAACTAGTCCAGGAATAGTGTTATTTTTATAATAATAATAAATGATAAGCACAATTTAGATAACGTTATTTTATGAAAAATCAAAGAAAAAACCCTTTGTTCCTATCTTTTTGTCGCGGGGTGATTCAATAAATTTCTAATTCCAAAGCTAATTAAATATTCCAATAATGAAATGGAATTCTTTAAATTAAAAATTATATTAAATTAAGAATTCAAAAGCATGGTGCAATTTATTGGGCATTTTATTAAAGCATTAGTTAAAGCTTTAATTAATTATCAGATAAATTAATTCATTTAATATGTATACCAAACAGCAAAATTAGTGCACAGTTAGTTAGACTTTTCCTGTTACAAAGTAAAATTCTGTAGCGTAAAAAATCATATTAGACTAAGAATTAAAAAACGTAAGATAGAATTAATTTACCATTTAATTAAAAATTTAGTCTTATTAAGTTTTTTAGAAAAACGAAGTCATAAATCTTATGAAAGCAGAAATAATTAAAATACGATTAACACAGTTAATTAATTTATTCGAACAACAATTTAAAATTCTGTTTTATGCATTTTTTTTTTTTTTTTTAATAAATAATACTCAAACTGAAATTCAAATTTGATATGTTGTAATGCAATTAAAATGTTAATTGTAATTATATTAAACGTCCAAAAACTATTTTTTTTATCCTTTAAAAAACTAATTGAATTAAAACAGCACAATTAAATTGAATTATTTATTAACTTAAAATTAAGATTTATGCTCCAATTTACATTTTCACGGAATAACAGTATTTACTGTTAAGAAGAACGAAAATTTAATAATGTATAATTATATACAATTCACAATTTTATTACTTAGTAAAAAGACCTTTGGTATATTCAGTTGTATGTCAAAAAGTCTAACGTCTTTAAATATTAACAATACTCAACTTGTTTCAAAATATTTTTATTCAATGCATTTATTATTTCTAATTTTGTAAATATCTAATGTGAAAATAATAGTAGTAAATATTTTTTCGATAGGAGAGCAGAAAAAAATATGTATATGTTACCAAAACAATGTCTGTGTTTCAAATAACCTCCATTCTGGAAAAATGTTGCATTATACAGTTTTATAATATTTATTTTCATGAAGAAATGCAAGCTTTATTGATTAATCAATCAATAAATCAATATTGCAGACTAACAACGATAAAAATTTAACGTATAATATCTAAAAGATATTGGTATATATAGAACACACACTTTATTAATTTATTATTATTATTTATTTGACCACTGCTACTGGAGATATCCGTTCAGTGAGCTATTGGTTTTTCAGCAATGCGCTTATATTTCAAAACTAAATAATTATGGATTTATTATAGTCGTAACATTTATTTTTATATATATAATAATATTTTATATTTTTAGATGAAATATTCGCCATTTCAGTGCATTTTAAAAACTGTACTTAAAATAACAATACAATTTTCACTTTTTCCAAGACGGTCATTCTAAACGATTAAATTATCAAGAACATAATATATATATCATTCCTAAGTTGAAATTAGTTTCGTCGGGACTATTTTGTCATCGGGCTATTTATTCCTCTTCGGGTCTATTTTGTTCTGGAGTTATTATGTCGGGGCTCATTTGTCCTGAGGCTATTTCATCCGAACTACTTTATCCTGTAGCTATTATATCAGAGCTATATCTTGGGAATACTTTATCCTGAAGCTATTTTATCGAGGTTACTTTATTCAAGAGCTATTTTGTCGAGGCATTTTTGTTCTCGGGATATTTGGTAGTAACGCAATATTGACAAGGCTATTTTGTCCTGAGATTTTTCATCCAGGGGCTAATTTTACCTGGTGCTATTTCGTCGAACTGTTTTGTTGAAACTTTAAAAGTGGTGTTAGAAAATCAGAAGAATTGAATTCACAGTTAAGCAAAGTTGTTTGTTTCAAGTGGTGACGACGTTTTTCCACTGTAAAAGCAATAGAACTCCAGTCCCAAAAAAATATAATGTTAATAATTTTTAAAATAACTTTTGTACCGCGACGTGTTGGTATAAATTAAGCACTGAAAATTAATCTCTACTTTATTAACCGTATTTTTCCGCATCGTAGAACTTTGAAGCTTTTTAATTTCTAAATCTAAAAGAAAAAATGGATATATTTCCCTAAAAATAAATTTTTCGCAGAACAAAAATTTTCGAGCTAAAATAAATAATTAAATCTCGTAAACCAGAAGTGATAAAATCATTTTTAAAAAAAGTAAAAGACCCTTTTTTATCAAACGAAAAAATATGGATGTATTTATTTTATAAGTTTTCAATTTTTAATCAAAATTTATTGGTAGCACAAAAATCGCTTAGCGATTTTGGAGCAATAAAGCCCTAAAAATAAAAATATCTCGTAAACCTGGAAAAAGAAAATTGGTTTAGAATTAAGTAGAAAAAAAAAATCTCTTTATTAAACGGAAAAAAAAAAAATATTTTCTTTGTAAGTTTTCTCTTTTTAAGCAATTAAATCTATATTTAATTTAAAATAATAATAATAATATAGAAAACTGCCCATATTGCTTATTTTAGAAAAAGCTTTGGTAAAATTTGCGGTTTAACTGCCACTTTAACGTATACTTTTTCATAAAACTCAGTTGTACAGACTTTTCTTTTAACTACAGATATGTTATATTAGATCAGTTATTTATATTTAACAAAAAAAAAAAGAATAGAATACTTGCTATTGGAGTATTGAAAGTAATTTTTAAAATGTACATACTATAATTAAACAGAATTATACTTATTCGACCACTTTAAAGTATAATGGATAAATATTTACCATAGTATTATGCTTCTGAAGTGTTCTTATAATTCGACCATAAGGATTCACGTCTTCTTCATATAAGTGGCTTCTTGATGGAGGTCGCGTGTGGTGAATATTTGATATGGCATACAGCTGACTTGCGGACGGAGGCAAAGAAGGAGGTGCTAATTGCATTGTTGAATCGGACGGCTGAAATGAAAAAAAAAAAAAAAAATATATATATATATATATATATATATACATATATATATAGGGTAAGTGTACCAGTGATTGACACTTTTAGAGCAATCTCTGATATTTTTAATGTTCTCAGAAGTCATCAGAAAATATTTTTAGAAATCTTAAGTTAGTACATATGGTATGAAAGACATACAGAACCACATATATGTTAAAATATATACATTTGATATCAATTATTTTTTTTATGAATTTTTATTTGACACCCACTCAATGTTCCAGTAATTGACACTGCCAGTTTTTCATTTTATCAGCCATTGGCCTCCTATGTTCCAGTGTTTGACACTGCTAGTTATTCATTTTACCAGTTATTAGCACCCTATACTCCAGTGTTTGACATAAAATGTTAAAATTCTTGTATGTAAAATATATGATTTTATTATTTTTATTATTTATTAATTATTTCGGGATAGATGTCAATTACTGGAGCATGCCAATCACTGGAGCACCTACCCTATACTCTAAGATAACCAGTTTATTAAAATAAAAAAGAAAGAATGAAAGAAAATGAAAGAAAGAAAAAGCTAAATAAAATATAACAAGTTAAAAATAAAATAATCATAATTTTCGATTTTACTTCACGTAAATGTTACTACGTGGCTGACCCTAGAGCATATATATAGAGAGCTCATTCAGTAGTAAAGTTCCTATTCAAAGGGTAACGAAGATTTAAGATGATTTTTATCGGTCACGTGACGAGTGAAACCGTCAGATCCGTCCGCAATTGGATGACACAGCGAAAAATATTTAACACCCCTTGTCCTAAAATGAGTTGAAGATCGGGGAAAGTGACCTTCATTGATGAAAACTTGAAAAGTACTCGTCATGTTTTTTTTTTTTTTTTTTTTTTTTTTTTTTTATGTTGTCTACAGTCTTTGATAAAGGACGAGCACTCTAGTCGAATATGTGCTTTAGAATTCTGACATAGGTAATAAGATATTCCTATACTCTGTTCGCAAAGAATTGATAGCGAAAGTAAACATAAAGGTTTGTTTTTTTTATCACCAGAGTTTGCCACATTTACGTTTTCTCGCTGAATGGACGATTCTGTTTATATTGACCGAAGGTTAGCTTTCCCTGCCGTGTAAGTGAATATAGTTTGTGACAGCTGGATAAAAACTATTTATGGCTTCATTGAACTTATCTTTCCTTCCGAGAAATTTATTCCATGCTTTCGGTTTTCAATAATTCTCATTAAACACCTGAAGAAAGAAAAAACACCGCTACGAAATAAACAAACGAAAAAAGAAGTCGTTCGCTTGCCAGACAGACGCCGTTTGTCTTCAATCCAACGCCAGTCATTTAACAGTATCGCCAAGAATCACGTTGCTTTATTTTCTTTCACTATCAGTTCTCGGCGAACCGAGTATAAATGTTTTTTGTATTTTTAATTGTTATATTTAACGGAAAACTTTTAAAGAACCTTTTATTGCATATTCAAAAAATCATCAGTATATTAAATTCAGCGTTGCTAACTTATAGGTTTTTTTTTTTTTTATAATTACCACTGGTTTTGAAGAATAATTTTTGATGTATCTGTACCACGGCGGTAAAGGACACCATGTCCATCTTGTGAAAGAAGTTAGCGCCATGTCTTTTATGCTCATTTTTTATTCGTATAGAGGAATTAAGCACTAATTATTATCGCGTTACCGCTTTGACCGCAGCACTCGTGCCTACTTTGTTCACCTGATGAAGGGTTGTGTGCTCTTTCGACCTGAAACTATTATTGCGAGATTATTGCATTTTATGGTGTTTATTCAAAGTTTTGTAAATAATAATTTAAAACGTCAGTTCTGTGGTGCTTTCTTACTAATAGTAATTAAGCACTGCCAGTAACTATAAAAGAGATAAGACAATGGAAAATAAAACAATGTCTATTTTCTTTATTCATGGTACATGTATTTTAGTATAGTAGAATATAAAATGTAGTAATATATAGTAATGTAATAATAATGTAATAAATGTAGTAATGTAATAAATAAATGTAGTAAATGTAATAAATATGTAGTAATATATAAACTCTTTTCACACTATGGGCATGGTGTCCTTTACATCCTGGGTACAGATATATTATAGTCATTTACACAAGCATACAATCAGACAAATATTACAAATAAAATTTAGTGTTGAATATTAAATATAAAAATCCTTAGAAAATTTCAACGCTGATTAGAATAATCAATATTGCATTTAATACTACAGCTAGAATGCAACGTATACCCCAAAACATATCTCTAAAAATTTGCATCAAAATCTCTTTAATATAAAAAACAATATAAAAAACATTCTAGTTTTTTTTTTAATGCAATTTATCGTGTTACTTTAAAAAGAAATCCATATTATCTATGCATCAGCAGAAATTTACAGTTATTAAAATTCATTCAAAGTTTATGAAAAGCAAAAAGTGTTTCAATAATAAATTTTCACTTTTGATTTACAGCTTCAGAAACGTTTATCGGCTGAATAAATGTCCCAGCAATATCACTAGAGATAACCATAAATCAATTATGGAAAATAAATTCATCTAATGGCCATAAATTAAACTTTCTTTTGTAAAAGTTTTCATGGTCAAAGAGCCTTTCACGAGAAGGATGCGTTGAAAAAACGATAATTCATTTCATTTTTATTACATTACTAGAACGAATTCTTTATTTTCTCTCTCTCTCTCTTTTTTTTTTTTTTTTTTTTTTTTTGTTTAGAGTCAAATAAATTTAATGAAATTTTTAAGCTTTATCTGAAAAAACTGTGATTTGTTTTCTTTTCCGACTTTTTTTTTTTTTTTTTTTTTTTGTATATTATTGAATTTAATTTTCATGAGAAATGATTTTTAGACTTTAGATTACTATATATTTAGATCGATTAATCATCATAGAATTATTTAAAAAAAAAAAATAGTTTTTATTATGAGTTATTTAAAACTGAATCTCGAATCTTAAATGTAAGTAGTGATTTTTCATAATAATAATTTACAAAAAAGAGGTATACTACTTAAAATTCAGGTAGGGATGGAACATTGGCTCAGAATTCATACCACTATTAATGAAACAAAATTTTCTACCTCTTAAATCAATTATAAGTAGAGAATTTTTTTAAACAAATATTGGAATGAGCTCTGCACTAATGATCCCTGTTTAGGGCTCAACTATCAATTTTTTTGTACCCAGGGGCAGGCGTTTTCAATTTTACGTGTTAACTTATGGATGGCGTAGTAAAATTTGTCAGGGGCAAGGAAGCAGACTGTTCCCACACACACGAAGTAGCAGAAAAAATTCTAGTCGATCGATCAAAAGGTTTTTTTTTTTTTTTTTTTAAGTTAGTTAGTATCTATTTTGACTCAATTTTCAACAAACAGACAGGCCGACTGACAAAAAAACAAAAAAAAAAAAAAAAAGAAGAAGAAGAAGAAAAGTTAGCTGAAAGATAATTCTTTTTTAGCTTTCGACCTTAAAGACAAATAAAATTTCTCGAGTCAGCCTAACGTCAGATTATATTTTGAAACCTTATTATTATTATTATTATTATTATTATTATTTTTTTTTTTTTTTTTTTTAAGTGAAGTACGGCTGAGTTAGAGGAAAACACTAGGTGATTTAAACCAGATATTCTTAACTATTAAAAAAAATTTGCGCCCCTAGAAATTTTGTACCCAGAACACAGGTCTCGAGTAGTTGTGCAGTAGACAGGCCCTGTTTGAATTACTGCGAAAAAGTAATTATAATACAAATTCTACACTTATCTCTAATTATAAGAAACTTAAGTATATTTCATTTTATCCATTTTTGCAATGCAAAATGTATATGGCCTTCTATATGCTTGAATGATGGACTTACAATTTTATCAAATAACATAATCTTAAATTTACATTATACTTATGATAACATTTTCACTATACTTTCATGGAAGGTAAAAAATTACCAACTAACTAAAAAAGAATTGTAAAATGTAGCTGAAATTACATAATAATAATAATAATAATAATAATAATAATAATAATAATGGGCCTTCTTGTCATATTTCATGCTGTTTATGCGTTATACATGTTAGTTATTAAACACTAAATTTTCTGGGTTCTTTTTTTTTTTCCTATTCTAGAAAAATTGAAAACGCTAATCGATTTTCGATTATCTGAGTTAAAATTTCTTCAAACTCCATGAATTATAAAATAATTCATAGACAATAATTAACAACAACAAAAAAAAAAAATCTGGTGTGAAACAACCACACGACTTCCATTACCACTATCACACGTATTATATGCATTTTTGAGAGATAATGTGATCAGAAAACATAAAAGTGACCTAAAGAAGTAGAAACCTAAAATTTTTCCTGTAAGAGAAATTTATAAAGACATATAAAACGAAGCTTGCATATAGCGAGGTTAAAAATAAGATAAAAAAATGGTAGAGTTATTTTTTTAAACACAAATTTCCGAGATTTGAAGATGACCTACCTAAGCAGTAAGACTGTTAATTTTCCTCTAATAACCACGTAATACACGAGAAAGAAATGGATTTATATAACAATTCTCAAGAAAACCGTTAGAGCCGTTTTTAAGATACCAACTTTTACAAAAAATCAATTATTGACCGGAAAACAATAATTACATACAAAAGGATATTTAAAAGTGAGTTAATATGGCGAGTTTGAAAAAAATCCGCACAGCCGTTTTTAAAGGAATACGCTTGAAAGACCTGAAATTGAGCTATTCATACAGGACGCCTATCAATTTTCCTGAACTAACCAACTATATCATTCGAAAGGACATATAATAGAGTGTTTATGTATCAAATTTCAAGAAAATCGTTAGAGCCGTTTTTGAGATACTTACGGTACCACTTCCGGTTTTTCAATTTTCACCAAAATTTGGAAAATTCATCTGTACACCAGGCCTGTCTCAATTTTGAAGTTTTGTAGTTCTATCTTTATTAGTTTCGGATATATGATAGCTAGAAGATTCCACACATACATACACACATACACACACACACTAACCAATTGCCCAAAACCACTTTTTTGGACTCAAGGGACCTTAAAACGTGTAAATCAGGTGAAATCTCGATATCGAATTTTTGGACCAAATACAATACTTCCATTACCTACGGTAGATGGAAGTAAAAAAAAAATGATTAACAAAAGAGAAAAATTAAGAAGAATTAGCTTGAGAAAAAAAAAAAATATATATATATAAAAAGTTTTTAGAATCACAATGGTAAATCATATCTCTTTGGATTTTAAAATAATAACACAGTGTCCAGGACATAGCTTTTACCGTAATTTCTAAAAGCATTTTTTTTGGTCAAAAAAATGTTCCGACAATATCGTTACCTATAACCATAAATCACACGTGAAAATAAATGGCCATAATTTAAACTTTTTTTCTTTTATTAAAGTTTTAATGTCGGAAAAGGTCTCCAATGCTGGATCATTCCCAAGGACAAAGACCGTTCTATTAAGGAAAAGAAAAAAAAAAGTTTCTCATTTCTTTTTTGTTACGTAACCTGACAAAAACCTACTTTTTTTTCTGTCGCTAAACTTTTTTGGTTTACAATAAAATAAAGATTTTATTTTAAAGAAACTTCTTATCTTTGTGTATAAGAACAAACATATATTCTGATTTTTACGCCTGTTTTATTTTTATGTATTTATTTATTTATTTTGACACGTAGGTTTAATTAATCATTTTGCAGGCCATTTGAAACACAGTTTTTACAGTTTACTTTTTACTATCCTTTAAATTAAAAAACGAAATACATATTGACGTTTACACAAAAGTTAAATAATAATAATAATAATAATAACATTTTACAGATTTGAAATACAGCATTAAATGTCTGTCTATACGTTTTTCTGTTTGTTTACGAATATATAATTACTTCAGCGCATTTTTGTAAAAATAACATAAGTGTACACTAGTGTGAAAAATCTAAGCAATTTCATTTTTATTTTATCGTAATTCCTTAAAACTTCAACTGGAAGATATTAAATTCGTACTAAAGAAATGCAATGTATAAGGTGTGCCCAAATGAAAAGAAGACCTTAGCTGTAGCGGCGTATATCAAATCCCAGTGAGTTAATGCGTTAGCCGATATATAGCATAGTGGTATTGCTACATGCACATGCGCAGTTAACGGCTTCGCATCAATATCCTCATTGCTGGAGAGTCATTTCTGCAGTTTGTTGCATGATGGTTTCCTCCAGATCAGCACAAAAGGTGTGCCCAAATGAAAAGGAGACTAAAGTTAAATGTGAAGAAATTTTAATAACAATACTATAATTACAGTTCATGTGGTATAGTACAACTATAAATAATTCCCATCTGATACACTGATCCCAGCGCGTAGGAAGGGAGTGGATGGCTCAACAGATGGGTCAGGCAAACATCCATTCTCTCCGTCTTCTGATTCTCTGACAAATGCTTGGGCACCCATTGTGCACAAACTTTGCCATAAACAAGCTTTTTGTGGATTATGTGATGCGCAGTTCCTTTGTTTATCGACAGTTCAACAGCAATTTCGCTTGTGGCAATCCGGCGATTCTGCCGTATGAGCTCATCCACAGCCGATCTTTTTGTGCTGATCTGGAGGAATCCACAAACTGCGGAAATGACTCTCCAGCAATAAGGATATTGATGCGAAGCCGTTAACTGCGCATGTGCATGTAGCAATACCACCATGCTATATATCGGCCAACACATTAACTCATTGGGATGTGATATAACGCCGTTACAGCTAAGGTCTCCTTTTCATTTGGGCACACCTTATACTACTTGAAGGAAAACTTATTTATAGTAGCAAAAACAAAGAATAAAATAATTACGGTATGGAAAGAGGCTGGAAACAGCTGTGGAACCCGCTGGTGAATCCGCTGATATTTACGCTTTCTAGAAACTCCTAAGCAACATATGACCTGTGTGGCAGTGTATTATTACCGTCTGCAAAATCTCAGTCTGGACCAGAGGCACTTCGGAACACAGACGCATATAAGAGAGAATTATTTAATTGGTATATGAACCTCTACAGAAAATGTTCAGATATTTCTGTCTGTTTGTTTCCCGCCTACACATCAAGACTACTAAAGTGGTCTCTTTCTGTGATGTCACAGGGATGAAACGTATCCCTCTTCTCTCCCATTCATATCATATGCCGCCGAGAACCTTTTGTCAGACTGCAATGGCTCTCATTGTTAAAAAGAACGTGAAATTACGGATTACATGTCCAATCTTCGAGTTAGTTGCAACCTTCGAGTTGTCCAATCTTCGATTTTAACAGTGTCAGCAATCTGCCAATGCTGCTGTCAATGGTACGCAGCATTCATGATACTCAAAGAGTATCATGTCAATTGTTTGTTGTGGAGGATACAGTAATACCACCAGCCATCTTCCCACAGCCTACAACTCATGTACAATGATGATCATGTACTCATGATGTTAAATTATGGAATACCGCTGGTTAATCTATTCTGCCATTATCAACCCTTTCTAGAAGCTTCTCAGCAGCATTATCATTCATGGAAAAAAAGTTTGGACAAATGCACTTCGGAACAGATGCATGTAGAGGAAAATAACTGCATAAAAGTAACAATTTCTGGTAAGTTAACTTCTGATGAAAATGCGGAGATCTGTCTATATGTTTGTTATAATGCTTCCCCACACTAGTACTGTCATTCTTTCTTTGATGTTTAAAAGTATTAAAAAGATCTCTACTTCTCTCACTGTCAATGGATGCCACGAATCTTTTGTCGGACTGAAATGACTCTTACTGGCAAAAAGAACATAACAGTATTGATGTGGTACTCATTTGGTGATAATCACGCCATTTAAAGGTGTCGTCGTCTAACTGTTGCCAGTGGTACACAATATTCAGGATGGGGAGAAACATATCATCCTTATAGAGGTTTCTAGATACGTAAACAAGGCATCTGCCGTTCAGTTGCCGTATATATTTGTAGAGCAACGTTTCTCACTATCTTGTTCAGACCTCTTTCTCACCTACGCGACGTTATAGAGATCATCGCTTTGCTTTCTTTTATTGACCGACTACCATGACCGCCTTTCTTACAGCTATATCTATCCTTAAGAAAACTTTTCACACTCTTGAAGCAATACTTTTGTAAATTTTAAGTCACATTTACGTTCCACTGAAGCTTCTCGATCATTTTACCGTCTATAAAAGCATCTTGATCGTTTCTTATAGTCAAATTTCATGTACGAACTCACTATCGTTTGCAGTAAATGTCCTGCTTTTTTCGTCTCTCGTTTTATATTTATTTTAAATGCACGCTCTGTCTTTATGTGTTTTACGTGTCATAACGCCATCTTTGACATTATGTTCCTGATATTGCCATATGCACCACTTTCCTCCCAAGTTGGTTTTTGATTGTGCCGATAAAAAATAATGTGACGTGGCACGCACGCGACTTTATCTTGCCCTGAAATGCAACGGAGATTCAGGGGTAAGATAACGAGTACTGTTATATAAACCTACGTTAAAAACAATTCAAACTAAATTTCAGAGCAGCTTTATTTAACAATTAATTCCCCCAAGTACCCATTTGAATATTGTACTTACATTCATAAGGAAATCAAAGCTGTATTAAACTTAAAAATTCATTTTAAATTATTGAGACAGCTTTCACCAGCAGCATTTCTTGAAACTTACCAATCTTGGTCAAACTTTTCACGTAACACCCTTATATTAACTTCAAAATACAACATTTGAATTTCCTGAAATCATTTGGTTTTAGTTACTCTGTAAAGACAAAGATCAAATGTTAAAAATTTGACTTCAGCATTCAGAAAACCTCAAAACGTATAAATATACAAAAAATAAGCGCTGAATGTTTAGCTTAAAATATTCTATTTACCATATGGGATGAGGAATTAATTTTAATTTCTGAGGAGCAGTTTTCCTAGACGTGGTAAAATATTATAGTAAAGTACTTCCACAAATTACTTTTAATAAAAAGGAATGTTTTCGCTTAATTGTTGGCAGCCCTGTATATTTAAGTGTACACACCTCATTGTACACTTAAATATAATCCTATATTAGTAACACACATCACAAACTGAAATGCACTTTCATCAATTTCCAAGATTGCCCTGCTATATTTTAGTTCTTTTGTGCAGCCCTGTAAACAAACGGTGAATAATTTTCATACCAAATTCTACATGAAACATGCTTTTATGCATATATATATATATATATATATATATATATATATATTCAATTCATTTGGTTTAGTGCAGCTTATAGATATTAAACTGTGCTTAGCTGCAATTTCTCCCATAGACTTACTGTATTTGAGTGCTCTTGGATGGCCCTGTACACGAACCATTTGCTTAATCTTAACGAAAAGTTTAGTGTAGCATTCCTATATACAGATTTAGAATACCGAGTTTAAACTTCTTGCTTTTATTTGTTCTTGAGATATGTTGGTAACAGACTCACAGACCAATCGCTAAAAATATGTTTTGAGATCTCGTAAAACCGAAAAACATGTTTTAAGCGGTTGGTCTGCTTGTGTATATGTGTGTATGCTTGTGTGTATGTTATCAGCATATCTAAAAAACAAATAACAGCACGAAGCCTAAACTCGGTATTCTAAATCTGTATTATATAGAGATGACACACTAAACTAGAAATGCCACACTAAACTTTTCGTTGAGATCAAGCAAATGATTCATGTACAGGGACATCCAAGAGAATTCAAATACATTATATGGGAGAAATTACGTGTAAGTGGAGTTTAACATCTATAGGCTGCACTAAACCAAATGAAATGAATATATATTTTTTTACAGGCATACAAAAATGTTTCATGTAGAATATCGAATTGACAGGAAATTCCTAATTTAGATATTAGGATTTTCCCGTCAATTCGGCACGTGTTAACATTATCCCAGAGAGCTGCCACTTTTTGCTAAAAAGTGTTTAGGGTCAGAAAGAAAGTAAATAGAGGGTATGTGTATCGGATTTCAAGAAAGAAAAAGAAAATTTCCCCCTCATTTAAGGGACACCCTAATAGATATTCTAAAATAATTATAAGATTAGAAAAAAAAAAACTTTTTATATACCTACCGTGTTTATAAATTTTCTGTTGAATAATATCTATAGAACTATATTAACACTTTATCACTGTGTATAAAATTTTTAAAGTGATAATGATGTGAATTTTTCTGAGATGCATAATTTAATTTTTTATAATTTATTATTGTTCACGTTTAAGTAAATGCATTTATTTTCCTGTCGGAAAAAAATGAACTTGTAATTCTTTTTGGCAACAATTAAATTATAAATAAAACTTAAATGCCTAATTCAACTTTTTATAATTTTTTAGTGTTCACGTTTAATTAAATCCATGTATTTTTATGTTGAAAGAAAATTTAACTCATATTTCTTTTTTTTTTTTTTTTTTTTTTTTTTTTTCAATTAAATTATAGCTAATATTTAAATGTCTAATTTTAAAGCTATTAGGAGGTTATTATTTTCATATTTTAATTAATTAAAAGAAAACTAATCAAAAATTTGAAAATCGGGCTTCTGAGCTATTCTAAGAGTTTCAAATATCTAGCTAGTCGGGAAGTTAGTTAAAAATCGATTGCAAAATTTGTACTGGACAAACAAACAAACAAACAAGAAAGCGAGTTAATAAAAACATGTTTAAAATCTGTAAATCGTAACTAAATAAAGGAACATTTTGGGACTGTAAACTCATAATGACTATTTCTAGCCAATTTTTAATTTTTGTTAAAATCTTTTAAATTCACCATTAAAAATAAAAATAAATAAATAAATAAACATAAAATAAAAATATTTTATACAAGCAAAATATCTTCTTAATGCAATAAGGAATAATTGGAAGTTCGCCAATTATAAACTTATAAAATGTCAGAACAAAATGTTCTTGAAAAATTACATTTTAATTAATTTTTTAAGAAAAATCTATCAAACATATCATAAAAAACATCCTGATTGAACTTGCATTTACAATAATAATAATAATAATAATAATAATAATAAACGCACTAAAATCGGTCTGATTATTTTGGAGGTACTATATTGCCACAAACTCTTTTTCGACGGAAGAAATTGGCTTTAGAATTTAATAGGGCAAAACGTGAATTTTCCACTTTTACCTTGTAATTTATGTGAAATCAATTATTTTTATATGAAAACCACAATAATAGAAAACATTTCTTCTTTCATTATAGAGGAAACGATGTTATATAAATGTAAACTGTGCGTGTAATTTTTCAAAGCTTAAAAATTTCCACCATTCAGCCTTCTCATCTGTGAATTGTTTTCAGATAATCGCATTCCATTTCCTATTATGCTAAATATATCATTCTTTCTTTTGCGACATATTATGAAGTAATAAACAAGCAATAGTTTTGATAGAGATATAGAGTGATTGCGAGATTCAATGTATGGAGACAAGTTAGTTGTAGGGCAATTAATGCGCCCGTTGAAAAAAGATCATTTCATTTTATTTATTTTTCATTTCAAATAATTCATTTGCTAGCAAGCCCGTGTGAAATTTTCGCACTTTATTTCTCTCTTTGCTGCCTTTAAAATTTAAAATTATTATTATTATTATTATTTTATAGACGTCATTTTTTCATATGCATGAGCAAATTTAATATTATATATATATATATATATATTTCTTTTTTTTTTTCCACGTGAAAGCATATTTTATTTTATGCCGAAAAGAAAAAAAATGGCAACAGTTAAAAATTTAAATGTCTATTTTAAAGCTATGTCTATTTTCATATTTTAATTAATTTTAAAAAATCTAATCAAAAATTCGTTGCAAATAAGGTACCAAATAATAGGGGCGATTTTTTTCAATCCGTCGGATTAAACAGCTTATCGATCGGACAATTATTATTATTATTATTATTATTATTATTATTATTATTTTGTAATTAACTAAAGTATGAAAATTAAGTGGCAACTTGTGTTCACACACAGACAGAGTTCAAGGAAATCTCTTAGCCTTTTTAAACAGAGTCCAAGGAAATCTCTTAGCCTTTTTAAACAGACAGAAACCAAGGAAACCTCTTAGCCTTTTCAAACAGACAGAGTCCAAGAAAATCTCTTAGCCTTTTTAAGCGTGACAGAATCAGTCAGCGATGAGCGTAACTATATATGCTCATAGTCATAGAGATATAAATACGAGATTCAATCCCGGTAATTTTCATATAATACACTTCTGTAATATATGTATATATATAATCCACATATTTATAAATGTGTGGATTTTTCATATTTATTTCACAGTAAGACATTTTCTTTCATATTATAGTTATAATATTGTATTAAACGGTTGTTATAGGTAAATATATATATATATATATATTATTATTATTATTATTATTATTTATTCAATAATATATTGATATGTATAATATATTAAATATAAATATAGATATATACCAATACATGTTTTGATTCAAATATTTCGTCTATAAAATAATCCATATATGTGTAAAAATCTTTAACCTTTTTCTTTATAACTTAAAATTTTTTCTATAAAAAATCTGGAGTGACTCTACTCAACTTTGCGAAGATTAAGTAACTAACGGCTGTTTAAATAAATCAAAGTAAGAAAAGTCTATTTATACAAATTCTTTTGCGCGTCCCTGTAAAAGAATTATAAATAGTAAGCTTGTAATATCAAATATTTATCTGTTTCTTCTTATATTTTAACCAATTGACCATTACTATAGCAAACTTTAAAAGCTTGATACATAGACTGCACTGTATATAAATTTTATTTAGTATAACAGTAAAACAAAAAAGTAAAAAAATATGCAAGGCCTACACTAATGTAAATCTGCCTTGCGATAATAAGCTATAACGAGCCTACCAATTTCTATCTTAATCGAATTTAGAATTTAGACGCTAGCGAACTTCAAACGATTCGAGTCTATAGTCGTAATGATAAAGAATCGCTTTTTGTACCCTATGAAAAAAATTATGAGTGCTAGATTTGCCGTGCGACGATGACCTATAACACGTATATAAATTTTCAGCTTAATCGGAAAAGGATTTAGACGCTATTGTACTTTAAATAATTTCAGCCCATAGGCCATAATGAAAAAGAATTTTATGCTGGGATCGTGTAAAAAACTTATAAGTGCTAGATTCACCAAAATTATATAGTTTGTGCAACGGGGACTTATAATGTGCATATAATTTTTCAGGTCATTCTAATAAGACATTTAGATGCTACCAGACTTTAAATAATTTGAGCCAATAGGCCAGAATAATAAAGAATTTTTCTTTAAAATCCCTGTAAAAAATCTATAAGTGTAATATTCGCAAAATTTATACTGTTCGTGCTGTTGTGACCTATAACATACATACCAACTTTCAACTTCTTCGAGCAAATTGTTTAAACGCTACCGTGTTCACTCACATGCATATACACATACATATATCCAGTAAAACCGTGTGAAATCGTAGATATCTATAAAAGGGATTTTGTATCAAGACCAAACATGGAGGTGTGCAATTGATGTCATGACAGTCCTAATTATGAGTTGGCAACATTCTACAGCCATTTATATTTGAGCTATGCAAGATACAAAATCGATTTCGCAAATCATGATGACAATACTTTCTTTACATACTATGTTCAAAATAGTAAAAATACTAAAAGGGGCTTTTTTTTTCTGTGTTAACAAAATAAACAGTACTTAAATTAAAAATAAAATAAAATAAAAAGAGTATAGTCCTTTTAATTTTTTTTTTTTTAATCCTCTTAAAAAATATATTTTTAATTATGAGAATATCAGCTCATCTCTGTAATGGTTAACATTTGTTTGTTAATGAATTTTCGGAAAAAAAAAATCGCTAATCCCTCACTTCAGAAAATTATCTGCGGCTTTCATCATATAGGTAACCTACTTCAGTATGAAATTCGACTATGCTATACTTCTTCTTCAAGTATCTCTTTTCTTATCTCCATTCTTTATCCGGAAGATGAGCGATGAAATTTTTCGAAAGTGCTTTCACAGAAATGATATTTTAATTTGCATTTTTTGGTAGCAGCTCAACAGATATTAAACTGCGATAATATTTTATTAAGATAAGAAGAAAAAATATAGAATTATATCATTAAAGTTAAAGATATTTTATTTTAGATAGTAAGAATTATAATTTTTAGGATTTTTTAAGTAATTAATTAATATATGTTTTATTTTGAACAGAATGCTGGTCTTTAATATTTAAAAGAATACATTTTAAAATTGTAATATTAAAAAATATATCAGGGTGTTTACATGAAATCAGAAAAAAAACTTCCCTGACATCTCCCTGATCAATTTTGATAGATTTCCATAATTTTCATTACCTATTACATGCATTTCATAATTTTGTGTGTATCACACTCTTGTGTAGCATGCTCGTCAAACCACTTCAATTCAAAAAACTATACTAATGTACAAAAATATCTTAATCTTTTAAATTTTTTCCTTTGTTGACTTTGTTAATATACACAAAAAGGAAAATTAAATTGAAAATTGAAAATTTGGAAGAAATTAAAAAAAAAATTCAAAAAATATGAATCATTTTAACTACACAACATATTAACATCAAAATTATTCCTAAAGTTGTTGCATTAAAAATACACTGTACAACAAAAAAAAAAAAAAAGATGCACCAAGAAGAAGGGGGGACAAAAATTGGTAGATGGGGTGGAATGGGTGGTCCGAACGGGACAAAAATTGGCAGATGTGATATACATGTGGAGAAAAACAATTGATTACAGTTTCAGAAAATTTGAATGGTTTAATCAAGAGAAAGAGCCTCACAATGTAAACAAGTCAATAACGCGTTGGTCCACTTCTGGCCCTTATGTACGCAATTATTCGGCTTGGTATTAATTGACAGATTTGGCAGATGTGCTCCTGTGAAGTATCGTGCCAAATTCTGTCCAATTGTTGCGTTAGATTGGTAAAATCCCGAGCTGGTTGTAGGACCCTTTTTATGATGCTCAAACGTCCTCAGCGGAAGAGAGATCAGGGGACTGAGCTCAACCCCATTTCACTGAGCCGCCTATTAAGGGTATTTGAAGTCACTGAAGTACCAGTTGCACGTAGGATTGACGATAATGGTGAATTGGTACTTGATTCCATCAAAACCTGTATGTATGTCAATTTGTGTCCAGTTTGCATTACTCCTTCTTGGTGTGTAACTTTTTTTGTTATAGAGTATATTTTATATATAAAAATAGAAAGATTTTCATATCTTTTTACACTAATTTGGCATGATTCTATTAGAAATCAGCCAATCCTCTGCAATCATGGGTGAGATAACGCCTGTTTGGTGATCTTTCAGTCATGTTTCAGAGGAACTTCCGTGATTTTTAAGTGTTTCAACAAAATTCTCTGATTTTCTCTGATATTTTCAGATAAATAAAGTACCCTGATTTTTCCATGATTTTCCTGATTGTAGCCACCCTGAATACATATATATATGTATATATATATATATATATATATATATATATATCAGAAGAAGAAGAAGATATCCGTTATTAGAGTAAAGAAATACAGAAATAAAATTTTTAGATCGTAATGTTTTGCTATACAAAGTTCTACACTTGGGTGAAATACCTTTCGTGGGTGTGTTTCTAAGGGGTAGTTCGTGTTACATAAGTTTATCCGAAGAAAAAAACATGGTTTGAATGTTTTCTACTCAAATAT
The DNA here is from genome assembly GCA_963930645.1 of Salticus scenicus. NCBI lineage: Eukaryota > Metazoa > Arthropoda > Arachnida > Araneae > Salticidae > Salticus > Salticus scenicus. The sequence goes on along the minus strand of OZ005654.1, from coordinate 79,156,450 downwards.
GTTGTGATTTTAATCTTTCAACTTCATAAATTTTTAACATTTTAAGTATAAGGGCTTTCTAATTCATAAATTTAAACGTAATCTTATTGAAAAATAGTATTTTTTAATCAAATAAAAAAACATAGTGACCAAAAAAAGGTTTCACTTAAAATAAAGTTAGGATTTACGTAAGAAACTGTCAAGGTCACATTGAATTTCACTGCTATCTCGAAAACTAAGTTCACGCTTTAAATAATTTTCGGGTAGAATATCACTTTAGTAAAATATTATTTCATAATCTAATATATATATATTTAGATATATATTCATAAAAAAGTACAGAAAGAAAGAAAGAGAAAAAAAGATTTAGTCGGTTTAAAAGCTTGAGAGTTAGATTTTGCAGATCAAAGTGAAAATGCACTCTTGATAAAGACATAACAGCTAAAATTTAAGAAAATTTGATTTTTATTTATTTATTTATTGGTTACCATTATAAACAAATATGATATCATTTATTCTATTTTAAATTGAACATAGTTATGTAACTGTAAATAAAAAATAAATAAAGAAAAGAAAGTATCATTTTTCTGATACAAATCAGCAAAGTATAAAATAATTATTTTTCATAATATGATAAAGGTATTAGTTTTTTCTTTATAAAAATTTTCCGTTATATAGTATTTTCAAACGTTATTGTCCTATGATACAACAGCTACCTGATGCAATATGGAAGCGACGAAAGGAACTGCATTTTCGATTTCATCGAACACAACTAATTTTAATTTTATACAGTTACTTGTTCGAAAATAAAACTCTTTAAAATAAGTCATACGAAAGAGAAAGGTGCAATATACATACCAAATTAAGATTAAGAGAGAATAAAAATAAATAAATAAAAATCACTAAATAAAATTGGAAGAAAGAAAGCAAAAAAACAAAATTATTTTTGAATTGAGAATAGTGCTGCCATCTATTGCCAAATATATAAACTATATGTTTTTTTAATGCATCTACAGATGGCAGCACTAATTTAAGAACTTCGGAAAATCGAAAGTTTTTTTTATTTTAATGTTTTTAACATTTTATATTAGGATTAATATATTTTTAAAGGCATTTTCATGATTATAAATTTTTTATTCATTTAAATTGTTCTGGAAATTATACCTAGAATAAGTAATTTCATATTTATATGTATAAAAATAAATAAATAAATAAATAAATTACAGATGAAGATATTTAAAATATGACATTTCAAATTTATAAAACATTATTAAAAACATCATTATTATTTATTTTTTGTATTGTCACAAATAAATTAAACTGCTTCATCTACAGTTCATATTTTAATATTATTTAAATAGTTAAAGAATTACAATTTTTTTTTTTTTTTTCAAGTAATAAAATTTGAAAATTCTTAATATTTTCATATTCGAAAATTATTAATAGTTTCAAATTTTTACTTGCATATTCAGGTTTATCATCCTGCATCTTTCATGAACAAACAAAAGCAAAAATAGAAAAAAAAAAAAAAAAAGAACAGGTTAACGGCCCTGTTCACTTACCTTCACCGGAAACTCAAGCCAATGTTATTCTAAGGTAAAATTTTTTTATTTTTTTTTTTTACTTATAACTCAATAACTAATATACATTTTAAAATTCTGTTTTCATATGCAGGAAACTCCTAACTGTTAAATTGACGGACGGTTTTTAAAAACGGATTTTTTTTATCTTAAATGTGTTATTTTGAAGCTACGAAATACGAATTTTCAACATGTGAAATTTTTCATTTTACAGTTTCAAAATAAAATATTAAAAATTTAAAAAAAATAATACATAACACATAGGATTTTTTTCTTGTATATAACTCAGTAAACTAATATTAATCCCATGTGCACTATTTTCTGCAAAAAGTATATTCTTAAGCTTCTTAGCAATATACTTAATTCCAGCATGTTGAATGCCCTATGTAACGCAGCCAAAGTGCACTTAAATTAAATGCCATCCATAGACTTTAACATACATAAAATCATTTTTGTGTCTCTGCATTCGAATAACAGATATTATGTACGCCAAAAACAATAAAGCTAATTCTGTGTAACTCACAAACTTTTTTTTATGAAATAGCAAGCTATCGCGATACCTACAAACAAACAAATCTACGCATTACCGCGGTAATACATAACATATAGAAATTGTTTGGTGTAACTATGTAAACTTATTATTGCTTTTCTGCATACTAATTTCTACAAATGTCATGCTTTTAAGTCACTTATTCTATATTCATTTCATTATGTTGTTCAGTATGTAACGATGTTAAAACGCCCTTTAAAACAGAAACAAAAAAGACATCCATAGATTGTAATGTATCCATATTCTTTTTTGTGTATACAAACGACAAATACTATATACACTAAAAATTAAACAGCTAATTCATTCCTTATACAAAATTTCAGGTCAGTCGGAGGATTATTTGTAGCCGCTATAGACGCAGGGACAGAAACTTACAGACAATACAAATATTTTGGCAATCAAAAATTAGCTTACTGTGAATAAGCACTGAATTAAAAAATACAACGAGAACAAGGCTTTTTATCATGCATTATTTTCTTATCAAACCTGAGAACGAATTTCACACACATCTCGTGTATTACAAATTTTTGGTACTGATAAAAAATTTTTAAATGTCTATTTCTTTTAATTGATTTTTTTCCGAAATATATTTTATGTTCTCTTTCTCAAATTTCTAAACATAATTTTCACATCATTGTTAAGGAATCAAAATTTATTTTATTTTATCTGTATACTTTATTCATATAGAAGAACGGTTTATTTTTTATTCAAAAAAATAAATAAATAAATAAATAAATAAATAAATAAATAAATAAATAAACTTCTGTAATTATTTTACGTTTGCGATACCTCATAGTGTTACTATTATTATTATTCGTTGTCATTGGTAAACATTAAAGTTTGGTTTTGGATATTTATTTAATTTGTATTGTCATACATCACATACTAATGTTCAGATACTTATATATATCTTTTGCGCCATGTTCCTTAATTTCTCACAAAATATCAAACAAACAATTTTGTATCCCTTCAGAGTGACATAACATCTAGCACTCACAAAGTATCGGGAATTAAAAGGAAAAGGGCAAATTTTTTTAATGGAAGTTCAGTGAAACCTCTTTAATAGTCCATTTTTATTCAAAAGTCATTTCCATTAAAGTCCAGCTTTTCTAGGTCCCAAATTTTACTCATGGGATTTAATAATAGTTAACTTTCATTAAAGTCCCCTGTACAAGTATATACATATATTAAAGGTCACATTTGCGAAAACTAAGGATTTTAATTTTTCTCTTGTCTTAAACTCACCGTTGTCCACCACTATCTTATAATAATGGTTAATCACCAGATGCGTGCATTTATTCCTCAAATTAATGAACAGTCTAATTTACCTGCCTCATGAAAGTACATCAGATGTTTCCTATGGGTATGTGTTTAAAGTAAAGTAGTAAGTACTAAACTTCTCACGTCTTCACAATGTGAATACTTTTCAATAGTTAATGTTAATTAACTTCTTTATTAGATTGTAACTTTTTTTTTTTTTTTTTTTTTTTTAAGAATTAGGTGATGCATTTACAAGCTTAGTATTTTCTGAAACGCAACTTCAGTGGAAATGAATAGATTAATAGAGACCTTTGTTCTACTCGGAAATCATACTAAATTTACCATTTTAATTCGAGTTGTTAGAGAATCCTCAGAAAAATATTATTACTGAAATGCTTCAATTTTACAATGTTTTTATTAACTTCGATTCTTGTTTGTTTGTCGGGTACAAATCTTGCAATCGATTTTTAACAAACTCCCCCTACCAGCTAGACATTTGAAACTTTCAGAATAGCTCAGAACCCGGTGATAACACAATACTTCGAAGCCCGATTTTCGAATTTTTGATTAGTTTTCTTTTAATTAATTAAAATATGTAAATAATAACCTCCTAATAGTTTTTAAATTAGCCATTAAAATATTAACTATAATTTAATTATCGCCAAAAAAAATTTACGAGTTTATTTTCTTTCGACATAAATATAAATACATTTAATTAAACGTGAACGTTAAAAAAAAAAGGAAAAAGTTAAAATATGTATCTCACAAAAATGGACGTCGTTATCACTTTAAAAATTTTATACTCATTGATAAAGTGCTAATGTACACTCATGTCCAGAATTATCTTTACATAGCCAAAACTAATGGTATTGAATGAAATATCCAATCAATGTGATCCATTGTTGCAGAAAATGTGTGAAAAATAAGCCTAATTAGCATTATCCAATAAAAAGTAATCAAACGATTCTGTGATATGCAAATCTAGGCTTACGTCATCCGACGCTGAATCAAGTGCTTTGCACAAAGTGAATAACTTAGTAAATCTCTGCAATATAGCGTTTGATTTCAGTGGAGATAAGGACTCAAATCGGTTTGCTTTGGCTTCGAAGTATCATTTGGAAGAATCTATGAAGTGGCGACTCATCGGCCGTTTAGAAGCAGGGCAGCTTCTCACGGAAGTAGCCAGATGTCTGAATATTTCAAGACAGACAGTCTCTACATTATGGAAACAGTTTCGAAATGATGGAACTGGTTTAAGAAGGCCTGGACAAGGTCGTAAACGAATGACAACTGCTTCTGAAGATCGATATTTGGCATTACTGCCCGTCGTAACAGGAAATCTACTGCTCACCAGTTAATTTCAGAGCTTGTAGCCGCCACTGGAACTGCTGTATCCCGGCAAACGATATACAGAAGGCTTAATGAAAGAGGCCTTTATACCAGAAAGCCAAGGTTATGTGTTTCACTGTCTTCACAACAGAGGAGGGATCGCTTTAATTGGTTCAAGAACATTAGAACTGGAGTCAACATTAATGGTCCCATGTTCTGTTTACTGATGAGTCGAGGTTTAGTTTTACAGGTGATTCTGAGCTTGTTTACAAATGGTGGGAGTCAGGAACACGGAATTATCCCTTAAACATAATGGAACATGAGCGTTTTGGTAGCACAGGTGTGATGGTATGGGGGGATAATCATCAATGGACGTACACCCCTACACGTTTTCGACAGTGGATCTGTGACTGGTGAGAGGTATCGGGATGAGGTCCTAGAGCCTTATGTCAGATTTTTCAGAGGTGCATATGGATCTGACTTTTTATTTATGGACGATAATGCTCGTCCACATTGAGAAAAGTTTGTTGACGAATTCCTTGAAAGATAAGGCGTTGAGCGAATACCGTGGCCAGCAAAGTCTCCTGATCTTAATCCAATAGAGAATTTATGGGACTACCTTGGAAGAGCAACTGCACGTAGATATCCTCCTCCTAGAAATGTAAATGCTCTGAAGACGGCATTACTTGAAGAGTGGAGCTTAATTCCCCAAACTGTGGTTAACAACGTTATTGCCAGCATGAAAACACGTTGTGATATGTGTGTACAAGTCAGGGGAAATCATATTCCATATTAAATTTGTAAGGTTTAATTCTGTTCTACTTTATCCTTTTCTTCTGAGCTCTCTTTGTCACATTTTATTACCAATTTTAATCTCTCATGCTGTAATTTTATATTATATGCAATGCCCTTAATTTTTTTCCTTTGTTATTTATGTGTCATAGTGTTATATAACATTCCAAAAATAATCACAAGATCATAGTTCACAGTTTCTGAAAAATCCGTGAATTTATGCATGTAAAGATAATTTTGGACATGAGTGTAGTTAGTTCTATAGCTATGATTCAACAGAAAATTTAAAAACATGGTATATAACAAGTTTTTTTTTTTTTTTTTTTTTTTTTTTTTTTATAACCATTTTAAATAAAACATTAGGCTATGTCTTAGGTTCCATTGCATGCTAAATACCGTTTTTGCACCCTTTCTTTACGGACTAAAGTGACTAACATTGAAAAAAAGGGGTCGAAATTTTAGTCTGATTAAGGGAAATGGGTTAAATTTCTATCTGAGAATTTTTCTGTTTTAATGCCCTCTATTCTAGCACATAATAATGAGGATAATGATAACTATTCAAGTGAAATTTGAAATCAACTTACAACATAAGTGGTGCCTAGTGTACTGGTTGGTCCCCATCTTACATGATCCGCCATAGTCTGAAGTCTGTAACCGGCATGTTTTGCAGCCTCTGTTTTTTGATGAGCCCGTTTCCATCGCCGACTGCACGTGAAAAAGAACAAAAAATATCTGTTAAACTAAATAGATGATAGCAGTGCATTTTGAAAAAATTCATTATTAACTCAAATTTTTACATAGATATAAAATTATTTTTTATATAAGAATAAGTAATAGTCAGATTAATTAAAAATAATAATAATAATAAAAATACTTTTTGAATTGAGACTAGAAAGTAGAAGTAATAAGATTTTCATTATTTTTTTTTCCTTAGACTCAATAAAAGTTTTATTGCATATTATCCATTAACTGGACAATTTTGAAAACTCTTAAAATGAAATTAATATTATAATTTATATAACATATGTCACATTAGTGCCAATTCTTAAGATTTTTTTTTTTTCACACCAGTATTTCTTAAGAATAATTCTTCTTTACTTAAAGATCAGAATTCCGCAATTAAATAAAACGAATATAACTATTTTATAATATTGGTGTGAAAAAAAAATCGGTAGAATTGGCACCGATGTTTTTTTTTTTTTTTTTTTTTTTTTTTTTTATATATATATATATCTTTCCCTTTAGATTTTTTTTTTAAAGATTATTCTTGGAGGAAGTGATTAACTTTTCTATTATGCGACTGCTAAATATAGATTTATTTTTATTTATTTATTTATTTTGTTTTATTTTTTTAATTTAACGTACAATTTCTTAGTATTTTACTATTATATCAACCATTCCTAGATTGCTCGAATAAGCAATTGATCTAACACACATATCCCTTCCAACTAATATTATATCTTTTCACAAATACACGAACTACACTAGATAAATTATTTTATTTATCTTCTAACTTCAAACTGATCTTAAATGTACAGTCGGTAACAAAAGTCTCCGAACACTAGCAAAAATTCCTATATAAAAAAGTACACTTAATACAGTTCTGTTAAATAAATCCTTGTCGAATCATGTTCTTAGTCAGTGTAAAAACAGGATTCGACAAGGATTTATTTAACAAAACTGTATAAAGTGTACTTTTTTATATAGGAATTTTTGCTAGTGTTCGGAGACTTTTGTTACCGACTGTACATAGAATTAGAGAAACAAATTGTTTTAAAATTGCTTATATCTCCTATTTTTTAAAATAAACAATCTACTGACAATTTTTTTCTTATACCTTTTGCAACAAAGCCATATTAAAGCTCTGTAAATAACTTTTTTTAATTAAACATTATATTTTATAATAAAAATTTGGAAGAACTATATAAGAGGAGTTGCCATACGGCGTATCATGACGCTGGTCAAATGAAGTTAACTGTTGTCTATTCAAAATGGCTGACTGACGCAATAACAATCAAGACTACTTTCAGGAGCCATATTGAGTCTACCAAAACATTGGTTGTTACTGTGTTATTTCCTTTATTTGACAGCTTTGAGACCTATAGTTACAATGACTTTCGTCTCGAATGATACATATTACATAGTTTCACAATAACAATGCGTAATATAACTACGTTACATAATGGCTTCTCCGGTTACGATTTTAGCTTCATGTTTTTCCAAGCATGTCATCTCCTCTTATATATTTCCTCCAAGACTATAAATGCAAGTACATGAAATGATAAATAAAAAATATACAGACACTTACTTCCAGAGATAAAGACAAGCGGCAGTGATGGCAATAACGATTATGGCAATAACCGATACACCGACAGATACACCAATAACTGAAGGAAGAAAAGAAAAAATTAAACATGAAAAATCAAATGCTAAGTATAATCACTTTTTAGATTTAAAAAAAAAAAAAGTCATGTCATTAAAAAAAAAATAAAAAATTAATAACATGTCATTAAAAAAAAAAAAAAACTTTATCTATTTCACAATTTAAGAAAGAAAAAATAAATAAATAAAACTAATACTACATTATAAATGCATAATGTTAATAAAATCATAAAGTAATGTCAATAAAATAATAAAGTAATGTTAATAAAATGAAAGCATTGTAATTTTTAAAAAGTTCTTGTATATGAGGAAGCATTCAAACCATGTTTTCTCAAAATAATAATAATAATAATAATAATAATAAATTGAGTTAGTGATTTTTTTTTTTTTTTTTTTTTTTTTTTTTTTTTATCTCTACATAAAATAGTGTGTCACATATTTTCCTAGATAGTCTACATATCTTCCTAGTAACTAGAAATGCATCCAAACAAGCGCAAATTAGGGTTTAAGTTTAGTTATTTTTTAATTTATTAGTTTTTCGTGCTTTTTGAAAAATTGTATCTGAAGGAGAAATCATGATTTGAATGTTTGCTTCTCATATGTACATTGATTGTTACAGTTTGTAACTTATTGAATTAACTACAAATACATAATAATACAACTATCTTTAATTTATTCTCTAAAAATATCTCAGAAGCTCAACTAAAGGTAAGAATACGCCTTTTTAGGGAACGAACTACAGATTATATAAACCAGACTTCAATGAAAGTCTTGAGGAGCTCAAAATTTTACACTTTTCAAGATCATAGTAAAGTGCTAAATTCTCTACATAATAATAATAATAATAAGTTAGTCTTAACACATGGCATCTCTAATCACGCTTATATAATTGACTAATTTCTTTATGAACATGTATGATTAATAAAAAAAACTGTTTAAAAAGAAATGACTTTTCAGACGATTACCAATTACAGTAATACTAAGTCATTTAACAGAGTAAATTCAAGAGAGGAGGAAAAAAAAACTTTCAAACATTGTTTATAAATCTCGTGACAACAAAAAATGTCACAGAAATTTAATACCAAGTGCAAAAATTGATTGTCCTAATATACAAAATAAATTCTTTCCTGAAAGATTTTATCTAAGTATAAAAATAGCTAATATTACAGTCGGTAACAAAAGTGTCCGAACACTAGCAAAAATTCCTACGTAAAAAAAGTACACTTCATACGGTTTTGTTAAATAAATCCTTATCGAATCATGTTCTTAGACTGATTAAGAACAGGATTCGATAAGTATTTATTTAACAAAACCGCATGAAGAGTACTTTTTTTACATAGGAATTTTTGCTAGTGTTCGGACACTTTTGTTACCGACTGTACTAAATAAATACTTTAAAATTATCTCCATATTTAAATATATATAAATTCCATATTTGATAAATTACTTCACATTTTATATGTATGCTTAATTTTCCGGTTGTGCTCCGGGCCTGTCTCAGGCATGGTTCGTTTGATCGCAGACACAGGCTCCTCTTGCGGGAACTTATTCCCTATAACCTCACGGTTTGGGACCCGTAGAGAGTGTATAATGTATGGTTATTTACATAATGCGCCTTATATATTATTCAAAATTTATAGCATAAATATATCTTACAAAGCATGTAACTCAATACATATTTACATGCAGTAATTTATAATACATACATACATAGGAAAAAACCATATGTGATCCTATAAGCCTCCTCTCTTTCATTACAATAGGAAGATTAATAAAACTATCTGATAAGCCTCATTAAAAATTTAAAAATCCTTTTGAAAAATGTAAAATTATAAACTATAATATGTAATATTTATTTGTTATTACATTAAAATTAGTAAAACAAAACACAACTCTTCTTCTGAATAACGATTAATTTGCTCAAAATGAGATCAATCATGTTGCTCCAAAGGCCATGCATAATTTTGTGTTACTGCACTTTTTTATACATGTCTAATGTAATTTATAGCAAAACAAAAATTACAATTTCCTGGTTTTTATATATATATATAAATTATCTGAATCTAAAAGTTTCTGTTAAAGCCAAAAAAAAAATAATAATAATAATAATAAAATAAAGAAAGAAAGAAAAGAAAAGAAAGAAAGAAAAAAGAAAGAAAAAAGAAAGAAAGAAAATTGAAACAAATCACTGGAAGGATATGAAAAAAACATCAGAAATTTGTTTATGCAAAATGGATTTGATTTAATCCATATATTTATGGGAATAGTTATTGATTTTTTTTTCCAACATAACTATGCTTGATTGACGCAAGCCGTTGCAGTGCTGTGCCATTGTCCATTCTTTAGAGGACAGTGGCTGTGGTTCTAACATTTAAAAAGAAGAAGAAGAAGAAGAAAAAATTAAGTTGCCTTTGTTATATATGTTAAATCACATGAAATGAAATTACGAGAAAGAGGTATTATTTTAAGAGAACATGTTGAAAAAAGGATGAAAATACAAAGAGAATGAAATGATAAAATATTTTTCGACATTTTAATTTCAACGAATGTTTTGACCTGCAGAATCTTTTTTGAAACGCACTGACATAAGTGTGCTTATGCTCTTAACATTGAAGAAATAATTATTTTGCTACTTATGTTAATATTTGAGATATTTTACTTTTTACATTTCATACGACTATTAAAAAAAAAAAAAAAAAAAAAAAAAAAAAGAGAGAAAAAAGAAGAAGAAGAAGAAGAAGTGAAAATAAATATACAATTCAATCAAAAAAAATTATTATTATCAAAACAAGAAGTAAAAATATCATGCTTGTCATAGATAATAAGGATAATCTTTCTAGCGGTAAACATCCAAATTGAATGAGCATATTTCATAATAATCTTCTCATATACCAAGCTATAGGCAATTATATATAATAGAATCTAAGATATAGCCTTCCTATTCACGGGGTAAATTATGTCATAACAGTGCCACTTGTCGTTCACTATCTATCCAAATTGAATAAGCATAGTGAATCATAAAGGTCCTCTCATACACTAAGTTTTGTGCAAGTATATACAACAGAAGCTGAGATATAGGTTCCCATTCATGCAGAAAGTTGAAGTACAGTAGCACAACCTATTGGCCCATATGTACATTGATGTCCCTCTCTCATATCAATATTTGTTCGATTGTACCCAACAGAACTTGAAATATGGCCTTCCCTTAAATGAGAAAAATCGTATTATAGCATCGCCATCTGTTGACAGATTTGCACTAAATGTTGACAAGCACTAATTTTTGTCAAGGTGCAATTACATATAAATTTATATGAAATTTTATGCAGTAGTTTCGGAAATACTGTTACCACAAAATATTTGACAACCATGCACAGAGAGACAGTCGGACGGACATGATGGCGTTTTCTGAGAATGGCCAAATCAGGTTCTGGATCTCTCAAAACGTGTATATCCATTGAACGCCAGAAATCGAATTTTTTTACGAATCCAATACTTTCTTCTATTTAATGTAGAAGAAAGTAAAAATTCATTCAAATTCTCTATGAGCGATAAGATTTTTTTTTTTTTTTTCAGTAACTGTTTTATTATTAAAGATCAATTGAAATCGGTATGATTAATATAATTAATCAACAAATTACACCAGAAACTTACAAAAATATATACATGAGGAATTCTTTTTACATAAATGAAATATATACGAAATACTTTGTTACTATTTGACTTTTATTATTATTACTTTTAACGAGAAATATCTGAAAAATCTTACATAAAATATATATGAAATAATTATCAATCTGTCTCTTATTTTAGCTGAAACATGTTTGTGATCTCCTTGATACAGTTATATTGGATATAATGTATAACTTTTATGTTGCAAAATTATTAAAATTAAGTTTGAAAATAATGATAAACATTAATTTTCAATATTAGTTGTTGATTTTTTTTAATTATATTATTTAAGTACTGTCTTAATATCGATTTCAAGAACTTTTGATGAACTTTTTTCCTTTTGTTTTTCTTATAAGATATATTTTCAAAATTTATCTTTTCTAACAATTCTTACAGTCATTACATGTTCTCAAATCATGCAAACCTCAACTTTTAAAAATAATTATTCTCTTATATATATATATATATATATATATATATATATATATATATATATATATATATAATAGTGTTATAATATTTCATACTTTATAAGCTATACTGCAAGAACCTCCAGACTATACATTTAATTTATTTATTTATTTTCCAAATTCCCACTAGTTTTATTTTATGCATCATATTAATAAAGTCTGTTGTTCATCATATTAATAAAGTCTGTTTATAAACTGATTATTTTACTAACAAAATATTTTCTATAAAGGCAGCAAGGAATCAGGCTAACATTGTGCGTAGGAAATTAATTTTAAACCGTTAACGTGATAACATAACAAGTAAATAATTTTTAATGCAATATGAGAGATATTGGACTATAAACTAATACAGTATGTAAGTTAAGTTGGTTGTAGAATTTTAATTCCGATTGACTACACTAGGGTCCTAAGACTGTAGGAAGAATGCTCTCCATGGAGGTCTTTCTAAGGGGTCCTAGTCCATATTTGCGTGAGTTTCGGAGAAAACTATGGAAAACTTTAAAAGGCTAGATTGATGAGCACGACCATAAACTGTACAATCATGGTAAAGAAACAAAGAAAAATGACAGAGGGTATTACAGGCATGATGCCTTATAATCCGAAATGGTAGGCATGTACTTTTTAACAGTGAAACTTTTTACATTTTTTCTCATTTTTTGTCACAGTATTAGGTTATTATTACTATTATTTTAATGTTGTAAGTTGTAGACTTTAAAAAAAATTACTTTGAACTAAAATTATTAAATATATTGCTTATACTAAAAAGATTAAAAACACATTTACCTTCGTTATCCACTTGACACCTTGAGCCACCATAGTTTCCCCGACACCTAAAATGACAACAGTTAATAAAAGAAGTTAAAAGGTCATTTTTTGACATATTTGTGTCGACGAGACAATTTGAATTTATTACAGAACCGAGAAATACAAATAATAATAAACAGATTAAGCGTTTTTTTTTTTTTTTTTCTTCATAAAATGTATTATATGTATGTACAGAGAGGGGGGGAGAGAGAGAGAGAGAGAACAATAAAGAAGTTAATATATAGAGATATATATATATATATTTTAAAAACTAACTATACTTTCGAAGAAAAAAAGATGGTTATATATATATATATTCTGTAAGTTGTCGAAGTAGACAGCAGAAAAATATAGCATCAACGGCTTCCAAAGAATATTAATACATTATACATATATGTATAAAAATAAAACTTTTAACCATTCTTTATCATTAAATGTGTTTGTGGGCCAATTGGCTACTAGGAGAGTCCTAAAAATGGGTGGGAAGAATGATATATACATATGGATGTTTGTTTCCTTCCTTCCTGCATGTGCATTTTATTTTGCAATTTATGTTACAAATGAAGTTATGCATTCATTAACATACATTATACATTTTTTAAATTTAAATTTAACATTGTTTTTCAGTTATAGCATAGCTAATCTGCAGATATGTTATTTTATTTTTTTTTATGTTTTTTAAAGTTATCATAATATTTTATTTTAATAATAATAATAATGATGATAATTTTGATCATATCTAGAGAGGCATATTTGTTATCAATTATGAAGAAAACAGATGTAAACGGTTATATTTTATTTTATTTTATTTAAACACACAAAACAATGTTTCGACACAAATCATTTTAATTTTTTTAATTCATTTTAAATAAAAAAGTTTTAATTGTCACTAGTAAATAGAACTATAATTTCAGTTTGAAATTTTAATCTTAATTTAATTTTAATATTAATATTAATATTAATAAATAATAAAAACAGCAAAATAATGAATGTATTTCAGTTTATTATATAAACTAAGAAAAAAATAAATATACCGCTTTCATCTAGAACGAATAGGCGGTCCTTTTCTAAATCCCTAAACTAGAAATATAGATTTCCGAGCAATGAGTATAAGGCACGACAATACACTGAGAAAAAATTCTATAACTGACATCTAGAATCTAAATTGTGGTTCTAGAACAATAGTCCTATGTCATCCTTATAAATTTCTAATAAAAAATTGTCTAGTCCCCTTCGAAAGCGAATTCTAGAGACCTCTATTACAATTTTTGATCGTTTGCCTATACTATCGAGGACAAAACTATTTGAAAATATATACAAATAAATGTGAATACAAGAGCCGGGTTTCAGCAGTTGTAATTTTAGTTTATGACCCAATTCTAGAAAATCAAGCGAGAATTTCTCGTAATACAAAGGATTCAGAATATTCGGAATATTCAGAATATTGTTTCACCATCTACAAATGAGTAGATTAAAAATTCTCGACCATTTCGTCTATTCAGTTTATTGGTGTGCATTATGCGCATAGCACGGAAATCTATATTTCTAGTTTAAGGATAAGGATTTAGAAAATGACCATTTATTCATTCTAGATGAAGGCAGTATATTTTTTTCTTAGTGTATAACCTTTCTATATATATATATATATATATATATATATATATATATATATATATATATATATATATATATATATATATATAGATATTGGTTTTCAGCATTTAAAATTTTATATTTCATTTAAAGAATTCTCTTTCCTTTTATCGGATCCTTTTGGTTAATTTATCTCTTTCCATTTCAATTATTTGATGAATGTTTCTATTGGTTTAATGGTTTTTGCAAATTATCTCATCGTTAGGCTTATGTGTTATGTTTGTGTCATTTCTCTTCTGCGTAAGTACTTTAACATGTTTTTACTAATCAGTGTAATCAAATTAAAATATTATCGTGACAATAATTTTATTCGAAATACATCTCATTTAAAATTTCATATGTTGGTATTTTCATCTATCCTTTATTTGCTGAGTGTTGCAAAGGAATTAAATTATTCAAATTATATATATATATATCTGTAGTGATAAGTATAAAGGATTTAAGTCCATATTCTTGATTTTTCAGGGGACGAAAAATAAAGTTTAACTAGCTGAAAACAAATCAGAAGAATGGATTAGGGAAAAGGTATTTCGTTGATTTTTACCCTTTATACCATTCAGTGGTTGTCAACCTTCATTTAATAACGGGAAAAATTGAATTAAATATTTTATACCATACATGAATGGTAAATTTCTAAATTGGTCCTTTTTTTACCAATGGATTTTCTCAAAGACGAAATGACATAGAATTAAATCCTTTATACCAATCGATAGAGAATTTTTTTTCTGAGTCTGACTATGTGCTTAACTCAAAATCTACATTTTTGGACTTAAATCCTTTATACTTATCAGTACAGATATATACATACACATATATACACTAAAGAAAGGATAAAAGATATTTTTTTATAGATACACTTAAAAAAAATATTTATACTGCCTTCATGAAACGAAATAGTCATTTTCTGAATCCATAAATAGAAATGTAGTCTATATTTTTCTAGATGGGAAACAATATTATGAATATTATTAATTCTTTGCATTGCGGTTGGTTGGTTGGGTCCTTTGTATTGTGAGAACATCTCGCTTGATTTCTTAGAGTTGGTTCTTAAGATTTTAGTTTCTAAAACTTGCCTCTTGTGTTCGCATTTATATGAAAAAAATTTTAAATAAATTCTACCACACGATAATATAGAAAAACGCTCTAGAATTCTAATAGTGGTTTCTAGAACTCGCTAGCAAACGGAACTAGAATTTATAAGGGTAGAATAAATGAAACTTTATAAGGGTGATACATAGACCTATTATAAGAGAGGACGGAGCATTCCATTATTAAGGGAATATAAGAAAAGGTGCAAAGATGAAACCCTGTGAATGTTGAAAAAGGTTAAATTTTTTGGCATTTATCACGTTATTGGCAATTTTTTGTTTTGAATACAAATATATATATATTATTATTATTATTAAAAGATACAACAAGCAAAACTAGTGTAAAATATTACAGCTGCTGAAATTTATTTTTACCTTGTTATTAACATCTAACAAAGTTCAAAAGTTTTTATAACTTTGGTTTGACCATACACGTTTTAACTCTCATAAATAATTATGGACATTTTTGAAATAATATAAGATATAATATAGTTAAACTAATTCAATTTAGAGAAATAAGTATAGCAATTATAAGCATTTTATAAACAATTATTACTTAAAAAAAAACGAAATAATAAAATATTAAATAGAATCTTACCTGTGAAATAAAATCCTTATTTTACATAACTTCTAGGTTTTTTAAAGTACATCTAATTAAATTACTATTTCTTGCTATAAAATTCTTTTTAAATTCAAAACAATCTAACTTTTAAATTGAAAAAAAAATTAAAAAGAACTTTCAAAGAAAAAGGGAAAATATCGTCGGCTTAATAAAAAGCAGAGTTTAGAGCATGGCGAGTAAATTTCAATATTATCCTGTTTGGCTTCCTGTAGATCAACATTGACATGACCTTTTTTATGAGTTATCTTTGCCACTAAAAAATGTTGCCATTGTCCGGTCCACTCTTATAAGAGGTCTATGGTTTTACGTCATTTTTCACACTGAACATTATGTAATAAAGTTCTAACTCCCCTCCATTTTTTTCCTTATATTAATTAACATAATAACCATATGATGATGGTGATAATAATAATAGCAATTATAAACAATGTAGAAAAAAATAACATAATATCGACAGTGCTTACCTGCATTCTTGGCGCCCTTGTACAACAACGCACACACCTTTTCCATTGCAATAATCTGGAGAACATGCTGAAACAAAGAAAATATGATATTCACGTATTATAAGTTATTTAAAACAGTTTTATTAATTTCAGTTTTTGTAACTCTTGTTTTACTAGTTAATGACAAATATAAATTACGTATTTATTACATAATTAATATAAACTGTATAACCATTTTAAATTTCTATTATCATTTTTGTTATCATTTCTACTATTATATTTGTGCATTTTCATTTTTTTTTCCCCAACTGGTGCTATTGTATCTCTTCCTCTCCCCCCCCCCCCCTTCATGATCGAAATGTTTTTATTTTTTCGTAATGGATCCCTCCATATTGCACATCTCCTGGGGACAACTTGTCGATGCCCAATGGAGCACAGGGCATAACTTGGACTTACAGAAAATGTTCAAACGATATATGTGCTATAAAGGACTTACTTTATATATTCTCGAATACCTAAGTGCAAATTTAGTAATGGTGACAATTAAGGCAAAAACAGACGTTAGTTCCAAGAAATGTGTAATATTAGATGGGAAGGTCGTGTTTTATATTAAAAATTGTTTCTGCAATGAAATTTCGAGGACTAAATTCTGCGTAAAACTGGGGCCATCACAAGACTTTCTTCTATAGAAACTTGTACAAATTTACGCAGTACATATTATTTATTAAATTATTATTTATCAAAATTATTTTCTATGATGAATGCAGACGAATTTTATCAAAGAGAAGTATAACACTACATGCCAAAAGAAAGTCAATTTCATACCATCGTTTAAAAAAAAAAAAAAAAAAAGAAAAAAAAAGAAAAAAGAAAGAAAGAAAACGATAACTTTGTTTTAAATTATCACAGATCCATGGTTAAACCATTCATTTTAACGACATTGACAAATTCTTTCGAAAAGTACCCACATTAAAAATTTACTCACCAGTCGGCAGCAAAAGTATCCGAGCACTAGCGATAATTCTTGTCTAAAAATAGTACACTTAATACTGCTTTGTTAAATAAATCCTTGTCGAATCATGTTCTTAGTCAGTCTAAGAACATGATTCGACAAGGATTTATTTAACAAAACAGTTTTAAGTGTACTTTTTTGACGTCGGAATTATTGGCTAGTGCTCGGATACTTTTGCTGCCGACGGTACTTCCCACCCAGGGAAGGGGCAGGGCAGCAACGTTCCTAGAAGCACACACACTTTTTCCCTAGTTTACTATTATTATTATCAATAATTCCTATTTATTTTACAATTATGCTTTAAAAATAACTCTCATTATGCATATTTATACGAAATTCTGTGTATTTCATTAAAATTCATTATTACCGGAACTTCAGCGAACCCTACAGATAAAGGAATATCTAGAGCCCGATCAAGCTAAAAGTGAGCCCAGGGCACAATGCGCATTCTACACCCTTACATATTATTTTTTCCATAGTTTTTAGAACTCTTTGGGGGGGGTGGGGGGTTGAAGGCATTAAATCACCCCAAAATGCATATTTGAGTAAAATATTATCTTTGTGAAACTTTTCCTTTTGCTTTTAAATGTAAAATTTTCATGATTTTTTTTTTTTTTATGATTTTTTGTATATTTTTAATTCTGTAAACAAAATTTTGGATCTCCCAAATCAGTTGCCCTCTAGGCCCCGGCCTAATCGGCCCGTGAGTTAATCAGGCCTTGGGAATATTTTTATTAATTCTCAATTCACTCCAAACATTCATTTTGCACTTTGCAGAAGTGGTTTTACAAAAAAAGAGTATCGAAGGTTCAATAAAAATTTAACACAGTTAGTGAATGTGCAAAAAATTAATTTAAATGTTAATACTTCGAATAATTATTCTCTCAGTTATACTTCTTCATCTATATTCGTTATTTTATATTTAAGTAAGTTTATTAACTCTATGAGTTTCTTTTTTTAACTTTTAATTAAAAATTTTATTTTGATGTTGATTACTTTAATCAGGCATTATACCTTTACCTTTTAATTGTTAATATATATATATATGAGAGACTAAATAGTGATAATTTCCTTTTTTTTTTAAGTTAATTCAAACGATTACAGTGCTTTAAATTTCTTAAAAAGTTTCATATTAGTAGGTATAATAATTTTTGATATAATCAAACTTGTGCTAAATTTCACACCTTAAAAAATAAATAAATAACAATTAATCATATTTTTATATCCGTATTATTATTTTTTTTTTTCAAGTATTTTACAGAAAGAAAAAATACCTATTGATTAAAATTAAATCAAATCGTTTTATTCTACTAAATAAACAATTTGAATCATATCTCGACTTGACTTTGGATACTGAACGTCTCTCATAAAAAATAACATTCTCAAAATAGTCTAGTATGCGCAGGGACTAACTTACAATAATGGTGACCCAAAATCAATAATTGGGATCCCCTTCTACCATATAGTGCACAAAATGACATTTTATCTATGTATTAAGTTTTTAATTTTAAAAGTAACTGATTGGGCAGGGGAGGGGGGGGGGTCTTCTTATAAATGAAACAAAGGGGCTGGATACTTGTCCCATTTAACCTGTGGGAAATTAAGCCCTAGGTATGTAATATGATTGAGGTAAAATCTGTTATCTTTTGAATACTTTACAGAAAATTGTACAAAACAATCAAGATAAAATGAATTATTAATTACTGATTAATTTTCAGTTAATTTGAATTAATTATTTTAAGCAAACGAGGCCATCGGGTAATTTATTTTAAAAATAAATTATTCCTTAACGTAATCTATATTAATAAAATCAGACTTTTGTCTGTAAATTTGTCGGAATCAAAAAATTTTGCTATATCTTCACGTTTCACACCCCATGAAAGCCGAAAATGACTTCAGAAAATTTTGCCTGTGTGTGTGTGTGTGTGTGTGTCTGTGTGTGTGTCATCGTGTCCGAATGTCGCTTTTTTTTTTGTCCGGGCATCACTTGAGAACGGTTGGACGGAATTCAACGGCGCTTGGCAGGAATTTAGGTCTTCACCCAACTTAAAATTATATCTATCAACTTTCCAGTAATTCCCCCCCCCCCCGTTTCCCCCCTAGGGGGTAAAAGACTAAAACACGTTTGTCCGGGCATCACTCGAGAACGGCTGAACGGAAT
Source organism: Salticus scenicus (assembly GCA_963930645.1). NCBI lineage: Eukaryota > Metazoa > Arthropoda > Arachnida > Araneae > Salticidae > Salticus > Salticus scenicus. The sequence goes on along the minus strand of OZ005654.1, from coordinate 79,136,656 downwards.
TCAACGGCGCTAGGAACTTAGGTCTTCATCCAACTTGAAATTATATCTATAAAAATTTTCAAAATTATGATTAGTATTTAAATTGTGTGTAAAAAACGCCTGCGCATGCGCGATAAATATTTTTTCACTAAAATGCTTTGAATGAAAAAATAAAATTTAAAAATAAATTTTTAAGTTAAAGACTTTTGTATTCGCGTGATTTTCACTACAAATTATGAAAAGATTGAAATGAAGTGTTGCCATCTAAGTTTCATACTTTAGTTAATTTTATAAAATCTAATTGTCGTATCGAAAAACTGTTTACACCCCAGGATTCAGAAAAATCACCTCTTTCATTTGGTACTGAATTTGTAATGATAGGTCTGATATTTCTAATTTATTTTTCCCTTTATCCGCTTTTCCGTTGCCACTTAAATTTCATACTTTAGTTATCTTTTAAAAGTCTAATTGTTGCATCGAAAAACTGTTTGAACCCCTGGATTCAGCAAAATCGCCCCTTTCATTCGGTATCAAATTTATAAATATAGGTCTGATATTTCTAATTTATTTTACCCTTTTTCCGTTTTCAACCCAGATTCGATATGGATCAGCTTTAGTATTGGATCCCTTTGGCAAAATTTGAAATTCAACACCGAAGTAGCTCGGACGTTTCTCGCCAAGATCTTTAATTGCACAATTGAGATAGCCAATTCAGTTCATCGCAAAAATGGCTTAAAATATTTAAAGTCACCAAGGGGTTCCGATACTTAAGCTGTGCTTTTTGTATTTATTTATGTATAATACTGTCTATTAAAGACTTCTGTGGTCACGAAATTTGGTGTGTAAATTGTTTGTATGCATCCGGCACTTATTGTAACTGCATTTCACGAAATTCGAAATCCCCCCCCCCCCTTCTCGGAGTCGGAGGGCAATAAACATGTGTAAAAACATGTTTTTCCGTTTGAATTTGCTTTGAATTATCTTAGAATGGCGAATTTTGGTGTGTGGATATTGATTAAGTGTACGCATTATGTACATTAGTGGGATTTTGCAAAACTTCGAACTCACCCGCTGAGGGTGGGGAAGTAAGAAGTGGGTAAGTTGTGCCGAAGACAGTGGGGACCCAGACTCCTAACATTGGGAGCGAGAAAACCTCTACCAATCACAGCGAGAACTTAGGTTATTAATAAAGATATGGCATTTTGACAAATCATTTAAGTTTAACGTCCAGCGAAGCGGGCAAAGCCTGCTAGTGATTCTTATAATACAATATTTTTTCTGTCTACCTAAGTAAGCATCATTAGTGCTTGAGTTGTACTTGACCTTAAAGTCCAGATAAATAATGAGGTGTGAGCTTGATATCTTGCTGAGTAAATCTTACCTGAGCAGATTCTGCCAGCATTCCGGGGATCACCTTCGAACTTGTCTGTATAACCTGGTTTGCATTTACACTGGAAGGTGCCGAACAGGTTGTCGCATATGGCGAATTCGGAACAGTCATTAAGATTTTTGTCTCCGCATTCATTAAGGTCTGAAAGAAGAATATATCTATTATAATAAATGTTCAACCTTTTATTGTTTAGACTACTCAAGATAATTTAAATAATTTTCTATTATTTATTTATTTATTTTATTTTTATTTCTCTTGTGAGGAAAAAGTACAATAAATCGAAATTAACTATTGTTGACCTAGTATCATTAATTCTTCGTTAACCTATTTTCAATATTTATATGTTTATAATTGAAAGTTAAAATAAGAACATTTTTCTTACGTTGTATATTTAATTTCAATTTATTCTACATGTTCTGAGAAATATATCTATGCCTATACATCTATATATGTACTTATCTATATATCTAACTATCTCTCTCTCTCTCTATCTATCTATATCTAAACCCCGCGACAAAAAGATAGGTACAAAGAGTTTTTTCTTTGATTTTTCCTAAAATAACATTATCTAAATTGTGCTTATCGTTTATTATTATCATAAAATAACACTATTCCCGGACTAATTTTTGTTTTAAGACTAATTTAGAAAAGTTTTAAGACTAAAATATTTCTAATTTAAGACTCACTCCGCGACAAAAAAGATAGGAACAAGGGTTTTTTTTTTTTTTTTTTTTTTTTTTTTTTTTTTTTCATAAAATAACATTATCTAAATTTTAATCTGATCTAAATCTGATCTAATCTGATTTAAATCACTAAATCTGATCATTTATTATCATAACAAAATATTATCATATCAAAAACATATTAAATATTTGAATCATATTCAAAATAATCATATTAAAAAAATTAAAGAAAAATCCCTTTGTTCCCATCTTTTTGTTTCGGTGTGTAGTCTTAATTTAAAAAATTTTCAGTCTTAAAATTTTTCTAAATTAGTCTTAAAACAAAAATTAGTCCGGGAATAGTGTTATTTTATGATAATAATAAATAATAAGCACAATTTAGATAATGTTATTTTATGAAAAATCAAAGAACCATTTGTACCTATCTTTTTTGTCGTGGGTTGTATATGTATATGTATGTTTATGTGTATCTATATAAGTTACTGTCGCTGGCGTCAAACTTTTTTGTCTACAACCACATCTCCTCACGGAGGGCAGGGTTCTTCGTGTCAATGTGTACCCAACATTCCAACGAAGAAGTTTCAGTCAGTTAGAAATGTATATCATCTTAATTAAAGAAGTTCTTAAATAAAAACTTCGGATTTATAAATGTACTCCATTTGTCATTTTACAAAAAGTTTCTGAAACCGTTGTTCTTTCAATCTTATGTCGATCACATCTTAATTTTCCACAGAAAAATTAAAATGTGATCAATCGTGCCAAAATAAATAAATAAATAAAATAAATGTCTATCTTTTTTTTTTCTACTTTTAGAAAATTAATTTCTTACTGGCAATTTCTTATGTTGTTTATATATATATATATATATATATATTTTTTTTTTTTGTGAATAAGGAAATAATATCGTGTTTGTATAATTGAAAGAGTTTATTTTTGTCTTTAAAATGTATTTGTCTTTTTTTTTTTTTTTTTTTTTTTTTTTCAACATATTTTAAAATACATCGATTATATTTTGGCATAAAAGAAATATTTTTGATTCAAATTCAAACTCGTTTATGAATGACAGATTCTTCTAATTTAGCATTGATATTTTTTTAATATTATAGAATTAGACATTTCTATGATACGTTTCATATTTCTAATTATAGCAAGAAACAAATTCATTACCTAAAACTCTTATAAACAATCCAGTAGATTTTATTCTTCGCTATTTTAAGAAATAAGCCGGAGAGGATTAAAAATTGAAGCTATAGGAGATTTTTCCAAATTAAAATAATAATAACAACAGTAAAATATTTTCTTTTCAGATATTTTTGAATATGTACAATTATTATCTAGCTCTACAATAAAAATATAGACAGATAAATAATGCCTTAAATAAACTAAAAGATTAAATAGTAAAAAGTATAGGCATTAGAAAAAATAGATACTAGATTTTTTTTCTTAAAAAAAAAAAAAAAAGCAAGCAATTATACCAAAAAATGCATCGCCAAATAGTGACAAAAATTTAAAAGTCGACAAAAGTTCATATACTAAAGTTGTAACGCAAAATAGTGTCGATATTACGAATTTCTTCCAGAATTTCAATTTTACATTAAATATGGTTATTTCTATAACTTTTTTTTTTTCTACTGTCTTGTGCCATGCACTGTTAATAACATATTAATATAGTGAAAGGCAAAGAAGCGAATAGGTGGGCAGAGAGCCGCAGAGGTTAATAAGGGAAGCTTGTCGGGGGGAGGTGAAGTCTCCCTCGGGGTTGATAAGCGAAGCGAGCAGGGGGCAGAGCCCTCTGCTCCACTGATCTTTCACATATATATATATGTGAAAGAATGAACAGAAACTTAGTATCAAATGAGGCAGAGCAATGGTTTTCAAGCTGTGACTCAGTAAAAATGTGAACTCTTTCAAAAATGTGACTCAGTAAATAAAAATAAAAAACACGGAAAATGTTGTACGGATGACATAAATATTTGATGGCCGAATTTATACCTAAAACCGATAAAAATACGCGATGAAATGAAACCACCTAGGTCGCGAGCAGTTTTGTTATAGTCACTGAAATCATGGTTCTAGAACAACTAAAAATGCTGTTAACTCATTTTTGTTTCGATCCTAGATATATCACATTCTTGAGCCGGCCCAAAGACCGTCATGTACTACATTAATTATGACTACTGCACATGAAATCCGTCGTGGCTACAACGTTTTTCATGTTTCGTAAAATATTAATACATCTTGGGGCTACCAAATAGGGGAAACCACTCATTCGCAGAAGATAAAAATCATGATGGTATCATCAAATCGTCGTTAATAGCTCACTAAAAAAGCAGTATGGCAACGTTAACCAACCCTACTCGACACAACCTGAAAATAACATTCTGATCATCAGAAATAACGAATGTTAATTTCAAAAGTAATATAGTTACATAAGCTTCACTGTTAAAAATTTCTGTAAATTTAATGTAAATATTTATCCAGAGTCTCTGTAAATTTACAGTAATTCTTAGTTAAAAGGGAATAATCGAGATTCTCAATCAATCTTTAGTCTGTATTTTTACGTATTTTTATTATTTAATTATTTAATTAAAATTAAAAATGACTGTTTCTACTTTAGATAAAGCATTCCAAGTCCGAAATATAGTCTCACCAGTAATTAATTAAATTAATATTAGTTATCAAAATTAATGTATAAAATAAGTTTTTTAACATCTCCGTTTATTTTTCTCTGTAATTTTACGTAAGACTTAATATAATAGATTACACAGAGTTTTCTGTTGAAATTTTTAACAGTGTAGACAAAGGTTGCGTTAAGATCATCTCCTCTTCATCGTAAAAGCTTATTAACTTTTTAAAAAATATTATGTCTGTTTTATTTAGGAAAGTGTGTGTTGATTCATACCTTCAACTTCAACAAGAGCACTGAGGGGACCATTGATGAACAGTTGGCTGGTTCCCAAACGGTTGTCACGGCGATTAATCGACGTAGCTACAGCATGCTCCACATGATGCCGAAGTGATCCCCGAACCTCTGTCTCGTCCAAATGAACAGTGCTATTGATCACCATTCGGTTGGCAATTGAATATATTCTATTGACGACGGAACCTCTGAAAGCATCCGCAAGGGGGCTGTATGTGAATATCGTGGACATCTGTTTGAAAAAAAAAAGTAAAAATTAAAAATTAAAAAACGTATATCTCAGCATTTTTAGATCAGTGTTGCCATATCTGGCGGATCTTTTATTTAATAACAGACATGGTACAAGCTTACAGAAAAAAAGGCTGAACTTTTCCCGACCCCCCCCCCCCTCAAAAGTGGTATCAGGCAACTGACACAATATAAATTTTTCAATAATAAAAATAATGTTAAATCTGATTGCATACATGTACACACAATAAACAAAATCAGAACAATAAATCTTATATTGAATATCATATTAATTATAATTAAAATAATTGTAAGTGCTTAAAAAACAGACAAACTTATTACATATACTTGAAAATAAGTTTATTCTATAGAAGCACTGTTTGCCGGGACAATTGATTAGCAAAATAATGTAGTTCGAGTTCATTAGGAAAATGCAGTTGAAGTGCTATTTCTTTTTTATTTTCTTCAATTTTGAATTTGGCATTTCTTGAAAGCCAATCACAAAGAAATTGCTAATAATATATTGCACAAATTCAGGCTGACCCCCCCCCCTCACCCCCAATACACATGCCCAAAAAGTTTTAATGCGGATTTGCATTGGTCCCAATAATAATAATTTTCAAGCTTAAAAAGGCTGAATTCAGCCTTAAGGCTGAAAAGTAACACGTCTGTAATAATCACCAATAATTTTTAGAAGTGATATTTGATAAATATTATAGACTATCAGTCACATAGATATAGTAATTTATATAGATCTATCATCCCATTGTTATCATGCAAAAATATTTGATGATGAAAAATTTTTTTGGCATCAGCCATATAGTGGTATTGAAACCATTGAAAATCGGCAATTGTAATAGAATAGAATAGAATGTTGATGAATTTTCAAAATGTCAAAATATTGCATCTTTTAATTCTTCTAATAACTTTATGAAAAGAAATGGATAAGTTATCATAAAAGTAAAATATATTTGGCCAAATTAGGAAAAATATAATTTTTATAATCAGTTGCTTTGTTATTATTATGAAATATAAACTGGTTTGATTTTTAATGGAATACTTTTTTTAAAGTTTGATGTTTTTTAAGATTTTATATTAGAAAATAATATAGAATTTTCAAAATTCTTTTAAATATAGTTAGCAGCGGCGTAGGTAAAGAACGTTAGTTTTATTATATAAAAAGAGTTTAACTTTAAATATTAACTAAATTAATAAACATATAAAAGCAAAAAAAAGAAAGGAAGAAAAAGAAAAAGGAATTTGAAATTGTATCTGCAGTTTTTTTATTCACCTTTAGTACATAAATTATTCATAAATTTTATTTTCTAAATTATCTGTGTGTGTATTCATTTGGAGGAAGACGGCCATATTGTGGGCTTTTCTCCGAGTAAAAAGGAATCATCCCCCCCCCCCCCCCAATGATCAATCAATGTCTTATTACTATATCTATAATCAATCATCGAAGTGATGAGACAAACGTTACAATTAAACATTATTGGTAAATATTGAACAAAAAATCCGCCAGATCTGGCAGCACTGTTTAAGATAGACAAAAACAAAAACACGTTTAAGTACCAAGAAAAACAAATTTTAGATTATTTTTTAATTAAAAAGAAAATGTAATCTTATAAATATGTGTCCTGTTTTGTCTGAAAAATGCTAATATTCTTTATTTCACTTAAAATTTGATTCACTTAAAAATTTCCCCTGATGTAATTTAATATAATAATTGTGTCATCTATCCTTGAAATATACACCAAATATTGATAAACGTCTTATTTTAGCCTTTTACCTTTATATGTTTTATTTTTTCATTTGTACATCAATAACCTGAATTACTATTTCCTCACTAATCCTCTTTTAATAAATTTTATAACTAACCAATTACATTAAGAAGATTCTATTTTTAATTATATATTCTTCCTTTAATCGTATATTTAACAGGATGATGGACGTTATGAAAACTTCTTGTAAATTATTGTCTCAGAATTTTGTAATTTTGCGTACATATGCATTAAAATATAACAAAAATTTTGCAAAAACTAGTTAAATTTAAAAAAAATTATATTAAATTGTCAATGAATGCACAAAGTAATACGTAAATATCACTGTAAAAAATATGTCCTATTTGCTGCAAGAAATTCTGTGTAATTTGAGAAAATACGAGTAATTTACGAAAACATTACGTTGTCAGAACGTATTTTTTCAAATCACAGAGAATTTCTGGCAGCAGATAGGACATATTTTTTACAATGTATGTTTAAAATAGATTGTTAAATTATATTTATGTGAAACAGAGTGAAAAAAAAAATAGAAATTAGCAAGGAGCAATTAAAATTTTTTTTTTATTAATATTTTGAAATTTTTTGTAATTTGTTTTCGAGAAATTTTCATATGCTTAAAATTATTATACATCAGTAAGTATGTGTGCAAATTTCTATAAAATTGTAACGCCCACCATCTTTTAAAGATTTTTCCATTCCTAATATAAATACATTTTCATGTCATTTTTCAGATAGGTAAATGGTATTAAGAAAAATTGACAACAGAGCTATTATAGCACTAAAAAATATATTTTAACGAACAAAACTGCAAACAATGAAGAATTAAGGGCAGTAATTTCTCTCCTTACCGCATGACTTGCTTCATAATTTAATCTTTGGTATTCCGGTGATCCAGGTACAAAATGTGTTGGATCAATGCTTTTGTCACCGATTTTAGCTACTTTTAAGGTAAGTAACATGGATACCACAGCTGAAACGGAAAAAGAAAATTAAATATAAATCATAAATTTGTGCATCGTTATTAGGAAAGTAATAACATAATAGTACAATTTATGATTACCAAGCTGAAACGAAGAAATAAAATAAATAAATATAAGAGATATTTAAAATTTTTGGATCGTTAATAGAAAAATAATAACATAATAGTATAATTTAAATGTATTTTGAAGCTTTAAAATCTCTTGTGTATCAATTTATAACATTTAATGAAGGTTTAAAGAAAGGAAATTATTATTCTAGGAAATGTAAATAATTCATTTATTAAAAGGTCGAAATTTGTCTGGGATTAAATAGCATATTTCAAAAAATGTTATTTGAAACATGGAAAACATTCTTTTTGTCGCATTTAATCTAGGAAAATAATTTATAATAAATGAAAATAATCAGACAAATACCCTCACGTTTCTGAAAAAAAAAATAAAAAAATAAATAAAACATTAAATCATTAAATTCATTTTTTTACTTATTTTTATTTCATATTATTTCACGCGCATTTTTTATTTCCTAATTCAAAATTATTTAAAAACACTTTTTCGATATCGCTTGTAACGATACTGATTATTATTAATTTTCTTTTCTTTTTCTTTCAATAATAATAATAAAAAAGAAAAAAAAAAAGATTTTGATGAAATTCTGGCAAAAGCAGAATTTAGTTTAGGACGGAGGACTATTAGTTTTTTTTTTTTTTTTGTTTTTTTGTTTTTTGTTTTTTTTTTTTTTTTTTTTTTTTCTTTTTTCAAATTATAACATCGCTTTCAAATTATTCAATTATATTTTCGATAAATTTTAGATTTCGACAAATGTCCAACTATTGAAATCGGCAACGCAAAAATCCCAGATTGAGACTAATAGGCCCTCAGTCCTAATAATGAAAATAATCTCAAAACTCATACTTCAACGTTGCTATGCATCCAATACACAAAAAAAAAATTAAAAAAAAAAAACAATCAATAAAATTTCATTCTTTTCCATTTTTAGGAATCACAATAAGTCGACATATTTTTGACATGTTTTAAATATCCTGATTATTATTTTTCTCTGAAGAGGATTTTCTTTGTGCGAATGAATGCCTAAATGAATTGTAAATACTTGTATAGCTTTTATGCTGTTTATGTTCCTGATTTTTTGCAATATTATAAGCAACCATATACAGTGTCTCTAATATATTGTTTATGCGTGTTACTTTCATTTACGCGAATTCCAATTATTCAAGATCAGAAAATTTAGTCCATTGTTTATTACTATATATATTTTTTTTTCATCTTAAAGTAATTCTGCATCTACACTGTTGAAAAATTGGGTGCTAGGTTAAACCAAATTTTGGTACTATAGCCCTCGTACTACATAACCATATCCTCGTATTACAATAGCTACAACCATATGATGGTAAAATACGGTTAATATAGGGTTACTTACGGTTAAACTGTGATTGTACTGTGATTTACTGCTTCGTGCTGAAAATAAAAGAAGCGTTAAAAGAAAATGTTTTAAATAGAATTATTTTATAGAAGTGCCTAAAAAGTGAAAAATAAAGAAAAATGTAAGAAATTATAGTCAGCTTGGAGAAAAATAATAAACTTTGAAAAGCATTCAAAGTTTTCTTTTTCTTTGGTAGTAAACTTTATTTATTTATTTATTTATTTATTTTTTTTGTCAACTTTGAATGCTTTTCAAATTTTATTTATTTATTTTTTTTTTTCTTTAAACTGACCACAATTTTCCTTATTTTCTACATTTTAGAGCCTCTTTATAAAAGTATCTATTTTTATTTATTTATTTATTTATTTATTTTTATTTATTTATTTTGTACTCTTGTTTTATGTTTAGCATTTTAGTTATACAGAAAACTGATTTCTACATAACAAAAAAGCATAACTTTTTAACATCATGGAAACGTCTAAACCTGTGGAACTTTAAAAAAATTATGAAACCTTTTAGAAAAATCTGAAAGCTTTCTGGAAGCCAATTTTTTCTAGAAGGTTTCATAAAGTTTCTAGGCGTTTCCATGAGCATTCTAGAAGATTTAATGAAATTTCTAGACGTTTCTATGAAGTTTCTAAAAGATTCCATGAAGTTTCAAGAGGGTTCCATGAGACCTCTAGACCTTTTTATCAACTTTCTCTAGAAGATTCCATGAAGTTTCTAAACATGAAGTTTCTAGGCATTTCCAGAAGATTCCATGAAGATTCTACACTAAATTCATATTAAAAAAAATGCATGACTGACAGACAAACCGATTCAATATAAAAGCATTCTTAGAAAAGCTCCACATTACTGTAAGAGATTTCAAGTTTTGGTTCAACCAAGCACCAATCTTGGTAAAAGGTTTAACCATCTTATGGTTGAAACTATGTAGTAACATGCTTTGGTCAACTTAGCATATATATATATATGTATATATATATATATATATTTTACAATGCATGATAATATAATTTTATGTACACTTTATAAAAATAGTAAAATTTTTCTCTCAAAATTTATTTACAGATTGGATAAGTATGAAACCCTTTGTTAGAAGTTAAATTATGTCTCTTTTATTATTATTTTTATTATTATTTTAGACCTTTTTAAATATTTTTCTTATCGAAATGCTAAATGACAAGTTACTTTCCTGCGATTGAGAATAATAACAAATATTATCTCTTTGTAATAGTTATTTTCAAGTGAATCTTAATAATGACTAGTTTCGGAAATATTAACGATGGCTTCCTCCAGCGATATATGCATATGTACTATTTCTAAAAAAACTGAACACAAACCTATGCATTTTGGAAAAATATAGAAAATAACTCTGCACATTTTTTTATGACCTGAATTCTGACTTTCACCTTCCCTTTCAAAAAATACTTTCTCAAGTGACGGAAACTTGAAAAAGTAAGCAAATTATTATTACTGGGAAAAAGATATTTAGTATTATTTTTGGAATGTGAAATTTTTTCATTTAAAATGCTAATATAAGATTAAAAAATATATATAATAATAATGTTTTTATTATTTCGTATTATGATTATTTTTTCAGTATTTGCCCCATAGCACATATATTTTCCCAGGGACACCCTGAGGAGTACAAAACATTCCCAGAATATACTGAAGATGTCCTGGGGGAAAATATGCCGTATGGGTGTGTCCTTATCACTGTCTTCCACTATGTGCAAAATTTTGTACAAAATTGAACCAAAACATGGTACGCTGTAACTGCAACCATGCTATAGTAAAACCTTTTACCATGCGTGGTGCTTGGTTCAACCAATATTTAGTACTATGGTAACTGCAATTATAAGGTGCTTGTTTCCGCCAAGAAACACGAAATCATGGTAGTTTCACCAACGTATGCTTGCAGTTATTATAGCACCAAATTTTGGTTAAACTTGGTGATGTCGTATCAAATTTTGATTCAACCCAGCACTGAAATTTTTAAAAGTGAAAGCAAAAATTCTAGGACGAATAAATTATCAACTTTTAAAAACATCAACCAATGTCTAAAATCTTCTATATATAAATCTTCTATAAATTAACAGTACTTTTTTTAACTTCTTGATTATAATTATGAACTATGCAATGGTAAACACATATTATCTTACGAGAACATTCTCCTCTCTCCACTGTTCTTCCATAACCAGGACGACAAAGACAAGCACTAACTCCTCTTTCGGTCCGACAATGCTCCTTCAATTGAACATCACAGGTAGAATCATCTCCAACAACACAAGTGTCAATCCTGCAAGGGCATGGAATTAATATTTGAAAATATTAACATTAGAAAAAAATAATATAAACTCTAAAAAATAAAAATTGGATTATTTCACTAAGACACATTTTTCTAATTATTATTTTTTGTTTGTTTGTTTGTTTCTCTACTTTTTTTTACATTTATAAGAAGAAAGTATTGGATTCGTAAAAATTTCCGACTTCCAGTTTTAAACGTATTTACACGTTCTCGGATATCCTGAAAACGATTTAATCCCTTTTAGAAAATTCCTGTCAGTCGGTCTCTCTAATGTCTCTCCTTTCATCTGTCTCTGTCTGCATGTTACCAAAAACTCTTCAGGTACTGTATCTCACGAAAAAATGCACCAAATTTTTACAAAACATTATGTATGGTTGGGCCTTGATATAAATACGTGATTATTAGGTTTCTCCCAACAGATGCTGCTTCTACACTTCGCATGTAAAATTTGTCCGTAGAAGATTACAGCATGGTTTACTGGTAAAAGTATTGCCTACTCACTGTGCTGTATTTTTACAATGTGCAGTAAAATAAATTTGTTATAGTTTTTAGTCACGTGTGCCGTAATTTCACAGCTTGCTCTAAAAACATTTCCTGCAATTATTACATATTTGTACAATGTTTAATCCATTTTCGCACATATGAAGATAAAACACCGATCTTTACCAGGGATTCGATCTCAGAAACTTCTCTTCTACAAATAAGTACTCTGCCATTTCAATTAGTGGACTTCCGTGGCATGCTTATTCTTTGCGTTACAAAAATAGATAAGGACAATATCGATTCTGATCGGTTATTAAACACACCAAAATGCTTTTAGTGTTATACATACCATAATTCTTTTGGTAAATTTTCGTTACAGACTTACACGGGGGTCACAGCATTCCTATACTTTTACATGCATTTTATTTTATTTATTTATTTATTTATTTATTTACCACTATTTTAAAACAGTAATTTTTAAAGTAATATTATAGTGATAAAATCTTTAAAAAAAAAAAAAAAAAAAAAAAAAAAAAAGTGTTGACAAAATAATAAAACGCACGTAAAAATACAGGAACGCTGCTACCTGATATCTGCACAATGTGAAGTATCCTGTTTTAAATTTGTTTTGAAGACCAAGCTATAAAAATTTACAGAAACATGTACTGAATTTATGTTAAAAGAAATTTCTCTATCTTCACTTTTTTTTTTTTTTTTTTACAATGTATGCTTGTTTTCTCTCATTTATGGAAAGCTATATCTCAGCTTTTAAAAAGTATAAGTATACCAAACTTTCAATATAAGATGGCTATTACAGAAAACCACGCGGTGGTTCAATTTAAGTGCATATCGATCTCAAATGGAGCTGCTGTGCTGCAGATTTTATCATTAACAGTACGTCTGCAATCCAGCGACCATTGTGTGTTAATATAGCAATTTTTTTAAATAACTATTATGAAAAAATATGCTGATTCTATTTTCGTAGTATATCAGCCAATGGGTGGCACTGCTATTCCACATTTTCCCCCATTTACAGGAAGATTATATCTCATTATATCTCAGTGTCTATAAGTACATAAATCTTGATATTTGAAAAGACTTTAGTGAAAAACTACGGTGATTCATTTAGGGTACATTTAAGGGAAGCTGTTATGCAGTGTTTATCAGGATTTAAGTAATTTCCCAATCAAATAATGTAAACTGTTATAGTGTAATGACCATAAGTTTTGTGATAAGCATATCATACTAATTTAAATTCAGTTGTTTAAGCTTTTAGTTATTTTATCTTGCACACTATTGTGTAAAAACTACTGATTATTACTTTTATTTTTTTAATTATAGTATTAAAAAACACTGATCATTATTTTTTTTTTCTGTTAGAAAAATGGGGTAGCGTGATTATAACTAAAAGACGATGTTTTAGCTATTTTAGACATTTTCTTCCAGCTGGAAATTCAACAGTTCCGGGAAAAGTATAATTCACAGAGGAGATCTTTCACTTTCACAACAATCAAAAATGGAATCTATATAATTGAATACAATCCATAGTCTTTTCTTAGAGAGCTAGAAGTGGATATATTTAAATTATTACAGCAATCTTTCTATCCTCGAGATATCCCATGAATTCCTCGCTAAATTAATATCTAGGCCTTAAAATTCCACCTTTATCTTGCCGATACTCTTACAAATGATTAGATAAACTTTTCAATTAAGATTTTTTATATATATATACATGAAAATTTAGGATATTTAAATAAATGTTCAAACCTGGCGTTCCCTGTCTACCACTTTTGATAGAAGAGCTTCTCGACTGTTGTTGGGGCCTTCAGAAGATGATTAAGAAATTCTAAGAAACGGGCTAACTTGAAATTCAATTTGGAAGCGGAAGAAAACCAACTGGTTCGATACCAGTAAAAGATGTGAACACAAAAGTACAGGAAGCTGCGAGCAATAGTGTACAAACGTACAATACCCGCAAAATTTCTCGAACATTAAAAATCCCTGTGAGCACAGGGCGTAAAAATTTCAGCAATAACCTGCATTGTTACCCATGAAAAATTACCTACACTCAGGGCTTATATGCTGCTGATATGCCTATATAACCTTTGCTCTATAATTTCTGACGCACATGGAAATGACCATGAAGCCATGGAATATATTTTGAACAAATAAAGACTGCTTTATTATCCATGCATGTGATGTCAGTAACCCCAGTTGCAGAATATGGGCAATGGCAAATCCGTTCGGACACCAGCCAGCAACTTCTCATTATGAAAAAATAAGTGCGTTGTGCAGGTTTACGGCATCATTTATCGTAGGGCAATTCTTTTTCGAAGAGATAGGTTTCAGTAAGACTTGTTACTTGAGGTGAATGACGCATGTTATTAATTTCTTTTGAACAACCTCGTCATTTCACCATTTCAATAAAGATCATGTGTGGGCAGCGTAATTTTCCTGCAAGACATACTCTTCTTTACATTCCAAATATTGTTAAGAGGTTGCTTAGCAAATTTTGAAAATGGCAGATTAATCAGCCCTTACTTTCCAACAAAATGGCCATCAAGATTACCTGATTGAAAACTTATCTGAATTGAAATTAAGCATTACATAATTCATTCAAAATATCAATATAGATACACTTAGATCTGCTGTAAAGCATACTATTCCACGATTGAAAACAATGGCCAGCATATTAAACATCTCTTGCACTGTAAAAAATAGGTTCTTAAAAATAAGTATATATTGTCTCAAAATAGCCCCGAAACAATATATACTTAAATTTGAAAACCCATGTACTCATTTTTGAGTATATTGACATGCTCAAAAATGGGTTGACCAACGAGAATCCCAATATCCCCATGTTTGACACGTCAATGTACTCAAACATGAGTACATGGGTTTTCAAATTTAAGTATATATTTGTTTCGGGCTATTTTGAGACAATATTTTTAAGAACCTATTTTTTACAGTGTGGGTAAGTTTCGCAACACCTAAATACCGATTTCATAGAGGTTTTCTTTTCGGTTTTTAGCCTCAGGATAATTAAAATCCGATTTTATTTCTCCTGTCTGATGGATTATCATCTTGTCATGTTGAATGGGTTTTCAGTTGAGGGCTACAATTACCATATGACTTAGAAATTATTGTTTTATTTACTGATATTTTTTTTCTAGTAATTGTTACAATCATGCACACTGAGCATTAGATGAACAGTTTAACCTGCAACCCATGTAAGGATCGGGCTCCCAATGTAAATGGTACCCAAACTTATGTTTTATGACATGTAAAGCACCACCTATTGCTAAACTTTAAAAGATTTTTCCTTGTCTGACATATTTTCTTCTATTTTTTTTTCTCATATATCACGATCAAACATCAGGTCTTTCTGATCAGAGCTTCTTTTTTTTTTTTTTTTTTTTCCTTAAGGATTTTTAAACTTGTACTTAAATTATAATAAACGTTTATACACAATAGAGTAAATCAAAATAAGCAAATATTAACTACAAGGAAAATTAATCAACTTTTAGGTGCATTTTATAGTTTAAAAGTACACAGATAAACTATTATTTTTAACTAAACTAAAATTGATTTCAAAATAACATTACTTCGTAGTAAAAAAATGGAAGATAATAAAAGTATTCAGCGAATAATATAGTTACAGAATATTTCGAAGTTAAAACAATTTAAAAAGTAAAAATAATTCTTAACTAAAGTTCTAAATTAACCAAATTAACTGGTTAATAATATACAATCAATGCAGAATGTTTTACCTAATTTCAGGTACTTGAGGAGGAAGAGGTCTGAACGATGGAGGCTTTCTGATAATATGTGGTCGACCACCAGGCAGAGGCTTCAATCCGTTCTTAAACGTTGACGGCAAATCTGGAGGCCTTGGTCTAGTAAAAACGCTAGGTCTCTTGGAAGTCCGAACTTGGTTTATATTAACATTGTAAACTTGTGGTCTTCCAGTTGGAGCTGGAGAAGGCGAAGGCGGAGGTGGTAAAATTGATGACACTGAGGGTCTGCCATAAATAATATCAACTTGAGTAGAAACAATTGACACTGAAATATCTGTCGAAGACGTAACATCGGCTGGTGTCATAAAACTAGTGTATGTAGGCATTACTTCTTGTACGGATTTTGATTCGTTTGTATACATTTGACGAGTAACAGTGATTTCAAAATTATCTGGTTGGTGAGTTATGATCATTGGTTCATCAGGATTTGGAGTGTATGTAGTTGTAAGATTACCAATTCTTACCGCAGGTTTATCCACTGGCAACCACTCTGTGATAGGTCCTGATGGAATTGATTTATCTTTGGTTATACTATTTACAGAGATTTCTGTAGTCCTGGAGGGCAATATTATAGGCAAATCAGTGTAATTTATGTAAGGCATTGTAGTAGTTTCAAAATGACTTATTTGTGTAGATGTAGAAGAAATGTCTGATAAACGTGTAGCGTTAACTGGTGCATTATAAATCACCGTCTCTATGATAGTATGCCCGTTTTCGTCAAGTTCCGTTAATACTCCAGTTAAAACACCGGTTGGTTTTATTTGAGTTTTTACAGTAGAAGATACTTCTGTTTCCTCAGTTTTAGAAGTTGATAACGTATAATGAGAGTTAGATTCAACACTTGGAATGATCTCAACAATTTCGAGATGACCAGAAGAAATATCACTGCCACCCATAAAGTTATTATTTACACCTATGTACGTAGTGAAATTAACAGAACTAGACGATGGAGATTCTGTAACCGTCTGAGTATCATTGATTAGTCCCAGAATCAAACTGACATCAGTGTCATCAGGGAATACCCAGCGTTCAGTTGTTGAACTCTGTTCGTTACTTTCTATCACAGATGAAGGTTCTATTGTAGATCCAGTAGATGTTGTTGAAGGACTGCCACGTCGTGAATACATATCAAAATGTGCCGGACCTCTATCATTAATTCTGGTGGGTCTTGAGGTTGATGGAAATAGGGCCGGTGGTGGTTTTGTGTCAGGTCGTGTCACATGTACATCACCACCTAATAAATGTATAATACCACTAATGATGTCATCTATTGTTTGATTGCGAATATGACGCCTGGGAGCCCTTTCTTCAACGGGTTGCCGATGAAAATCGGGTACGTGTAGATGAGAAAATCCTTTTCTATACATGTCATGTAAAGGTTCATTTGGCCTATTACGGAGAAGAAGCATTTTTCTGGAATCCTGTGATTCATCAGAATCATAGTGAAGCACACGACTCTCTCGTATATCGTTTCGTATTTCTCGCTGTTTCCTGCGAAGTTTAGAATCAATGAGCTTCAAGCTTCCAGTATAAATGTCTTCTTCTACCCCTGAAAGAAAAATAGAATATCAGCTTTAAAAATTAATCGAAAAGGAAAAAGATTAAATATATATTTATATTTGAATATAATTTAGAATAATTTTTACATAAAACTTTTTAAAAAATTACTTAGAAAAAAGGGAAGAAAAAAAAATAATAATAATCAACAAATATAAATTATAACAATATGTGATGGATATAGGTTTTTAGTTAAAAGGTAGAATTAATTAAATAAGAGCAGAAAGTGACCAGGCCATGATTAGAACATGAGGTTTTGTATTTATGTTCTGCAAATAAAGACACGGTCTTACTGATGAATTTTTAATAATTTATTAAATCTATAATTGGCCAAATCAATTTTAACAAAAGTGAAAATTCACAAAGACGAAATTCTATACAAATTCCAACTTTCATATGAGCTAATTAGCTCACTTGTTGTATAAAGTATTATCACATTAAATAAAATGCATCTAGGTTCGAATCATGATCAGACCTTTTTTTTTCTCATATTAATTCGGTAATTACATAAAATACCTGTAGTATTTTCATATATAAACTGGATTATCACTAACCCTGGCGTCTTACTCAGAGTTTGAAGTCGATTTACACCTAGTCAAAAATAAAATATTTATGTAATTGGCTTGGCTTATAGAAAATGGTGCTCTTTTACTATCATTTCTATAATAATTGCCATCTCTACAACAAATATTTTATTTCTAGTTTATCGCCGAACATTTTTTAATTATTTAAAATCATTTCTAAAGCTGCAGTAATTTTCAAAATAATGTAAATGATATTTATATCAAAAAGAATGGAAAAAAATGAAAACGTCATAACGCAAAAATTAATATGCATCATGTTTGTACTAAAGTAAAACATTTCTATAACGATATTGCCTAAAATATAGTTTCGATTGATATTTTCATGATTTTTAGAGGTGCCAAAAAAGTTAAATTATTTAAAATCATTTCTAAAGCTGCAATAATTTTCAAAATAATGTAAATGATATTTATATCAAAAGGGATGGGAAAAAATTAAAACATAACGCAGAAATTAATATGCATCATGTTTGTACTAAAGTGAAACCTTTCTATAACAATATTGCCTAAAATATTGTTTGAATTGATAATTTCAGGATTTTTACAGGTTTTCTATGAGAACTAGTAAATCTCTCTATAATAAAATTTTTACTTTTATTTTATTTTAATGCTTCCCTACTATTAATATCTACAACAGATTATCTTTATTTACTTATGTACAAATATAAATCACTTTTACACTCCTATTGGAATATTTTTTTCCCCCTGATTTTTTATTTCTTTCATTATATTCCTAATGTAAACTATTTTTCCGAAAGGGAAATTTAGAATAGTATGGTCTTATCCCTTTCGATATAAAAGAAGTTTAGGTTTAAAAAGTCTACATAAACATATGGTTTTAATAATTAACATTTGAATTTTGTATCATCTTTTTTAAAATGTAGTATATTCTTTTAATAAAAGTTCTTTTTTCTGTGTAACATTTTTATTTATTACATGCCTCGTTGACATTGAAAAAAAAAAAAAAAAAAAAAATCTAGAGTAAAAAATAAGGTTTTAATTTCTTGCTTTCTAAAAATGTCGCGAAATCCTGTTCAAAAAACAAGCAAATACATAAAAATAAAAGTAAATTGGCTTATGCAATAAATTTATCGAAGAATGCACGCAATCTTTCCTCAGTTTTCCTTTAGTTTGTCATCCGTTTCGCAAAATGTAGAATTTCCACGCATTTCTTACGATACGATTCATTAAAAATTCCATCTAAAAAGAAAAATAAAAGATCAAAAAGAAAGAAACGAAACGAAAAAGATTTGTGGGTTTTTTCATCTAACCCAATTCTGATAGAAAGAAGAGGGTGGACTTGAAGTCCGGAATACAGTTCTTAACCCGGATTCTAATGCGACAATATGACTCAGTTGCAAGGATCATAGCAACAAAGTCTTAAGTTAAATGACCTTACACTAATGAACGGTTTTAAATGAAACCACTTTGTAATGCTCGTTTCCGAACAATATCCATCCGGAAAAAATCTATGAAAACTCCCAACAAACTTTAACATATAAGACGTGTGTCGGGAATATTAATATCTCTGTGTTAGGTTCAAACCTAACAGATAATAATGCAGTAACTGTATGTGACATTTTTATTCATATTTACATGAGAAAAAATAATTCATAGAAGTTTGTGCATTCTAAATATTTTAATCCACAACCTTTCAATAAAAACAAACCTTGTCAAATTTAAGTTTTAATTAAAAAACTTTTCACAATAGTTTGCTTAGTTTTTGACAATAAGTCCAAAGATTACTAAGAAGAAAATATATTACTATATTTAAGCACTAACTAAAAATTTGACTGGTTAAACACGAGAGGCACTAAAAGAACAGTTTACTTGGAGGAAAAATAGATGACATATATTTTTATAGATATAGAATATACATATATTCTATATATTCTATATCTATTTTATAGATATAGAATATACTTTTTTTTTTCAAATAGTATTATATATATATATACAAAGATTTTTAACTGAAATATTTTTTAAATCGCCCTTTATTTAAAGGAAAATAAATTTTATAATATTATTATAAGAAATTTCTTATGGAATTCCATTACGGAAAATTGTTTTTAATATAACAATAATGTTTAAATATATTCTTCTCTCACAGAATTATCAAGTGCTTTCTTAAAGAGGTATTTTAGTTTCATTTATTATGTTTATTTTACTTAAGAAAGAAAAACTCTATACTTTCAAAAATAGAACCAGAGTAAAAATACAAAAAGGGACAAAAATCATTTGTTAAATGGTATAGTGCTATGTCATTAGAATTTTATGATCGAATTATTCTACCAATCAAAATATTTATAATCCCTATATATTACACAAGCGTGAAAACCTTCAAAATTATAAAATATGTAAAAAATAAATTATATATATAAAAACACCTGTCCACACATTCATTAAAGATATCATATTTTTCTATATTTAAGAATATACGTACTTTAAACATATACAGTTAAACATATACATTATAATTATAATAAAAGCAGGCCCACCAGTGACCGAGCGGTTCTGCGCTCAAAGCTGGTAGACGTGAGGTGTCGGGTTCGATCCCAGGTCGCGCTCGTCGGCCTAATCATTCGGAGTTTTCCGTGGTTTTCCCCGAAACTTGCGTAAATACGGACTAGGACCCCTTAGAAAGACCTCCATGGAAGGCATTCCCCCTCAGGCCTAGGACCCAAGCGCAGTCAATCGGTCTTATTCCGCAACAACTTACAATAAACGCATAAATTGTATTTATTTATTTATTTTATAAGAGAGAGTTTACAAAAGTTCTCAGTTAAAATCTGTAGGGAAAAAAATTGACTATGCAACAGATTTTAAATCGTTGTTCTTTAGGCTGTATATATTTGGCAACTTTGTGCATTTAATTTTAAACAAATAGGATATGTCTTTAAGAAACGGGATTCAATAATGACATAAAATCTAAAATTTTGCCCATTTTCAGTCAGAAAAATCTAAAAAAATTTTAAGGACTGAATTATACATAAATATCATATCAGAATTTATAACATCATGTTTGAGAATTTTGAGATTTGTCAGTGTTATCACTGATTATGTGTGATTTAAAACATTCATTTTAAATAATATGTATGTTTGAGTCATTTTATTAAAAACTAAATTTATTAAATTTTATCAAAAATTTATTAATTATTATTATTTATTATTATTATTTATTATTATTTATTTATTTATTATTTATTAATTATTATTAATTATCTAAATTTATTAAATTTTATTAAATTATCAAAAACTAAAAACAAAACTACTTTACTACAAGTCATTTTGAACAAAAACAATTTTACAATTTATAAATAGTTGTTTATATTGTTTGGGGGAAAAAGAAAAAGAAAATAGTAACTTCTTGTTCAGACCTTTAAATAATAACATAAGCAAATGTCTGCATGATATAATAATCATAAATAGGGGGAAATTGTGACTTTTTAACACTTTCCAATAAGGTTGAAAAGGATTAATGACTTCGGTTTATTCACGCTCAAACTCCCGTAAATATTTATGGAATTTCTTGAAACTGATATGTGTTATTGAAGCTTACTATCGGATGTTCCATTTGAAAATAGAGTTAATATCTCTACTGATTTGTGTACAAGGACACTCGAAAGTAATCCAAAGAATTTTTATGAGAGGTATTTCTATAAACCATATTTCAATGCCTTTACTGTACGGGAACCTTAATGAAATTGAAATATGTTATTCCAGTTCACCATCAGATGTTTCACATATAAAATAGAGTAAATACCACCTCTGGTTTGTGTACAGGAACACTCGAAAGTATTCCAAAGCATTGCGTTCTATGAGAGGTATTTCTATAAACCAAATTTTAATAGCTTTACGTTGCACAAAGCTTAATGAAATTGAAATATCTTATTCATGTGCACAAGAATGCTTTCTATAGAATATAGTATGATCAGTTTTAGATTTACAGCGCCACACAAAAATATTCAGTTTCATTAAGAGCTATTAATAAAAATTTCCTGGACTTGAACTTTCGTTTACATTAAGCGTTTTTATGATTTGAATTTGTGTATCTGTTTATCTGTTCGTTTGTCCATCTGTCTGTCTGTTCGCGCTCTAACTCCCGTACATATTTATGGAATTTCTTGAAACTGATATATGTTATTCAAGTTCACTATCGGATGTTCCCTATTGCAAATGGAGTGAATATTTCTACTAGTTTGTGTACAGGGATACCTGAAAGTATTCCAAAGCATTGTGTTCTATGAGAGGTATTTCTATAAATCATATTTTAATAACTTTACTGTACATAAATCTTAATGAAATTGAAATATGTTATTGAAGTTTACTATCGGGTGTTTCCTATGTAATATTGAGTAAATACTACCACTGGTTTGTGTACAGGGACACTTGAAAGTATTCCATAGATTTGCGTTCTATGAGAGGTATTTCTACAAATCAAATTTTAAGAACTTTACTTTGCACAAAACTTAATGAAAATGAAATATGTTACTCATATACAAAAAAGGAATGCTTTCTATAGAATATAGTATGATTAGTATTAGTCTTACAGGGACACATGAAAATATTCAGTGACATTAAGAGCTATTAATAAAAATTTGCTGGAATTGCATTTTCGTTTTTCAATAAGCGTTTTTAACACTTTCTAACAATTTTTAAGTGATAATTTCATTTAATTATAACATTAATGATTACTAAAATATATTTTTTTAAATAAGATCTCACGGTAGAATATTCCTTTGAAAGTAATCACATCTTTTCATTAACAGAAACAAATAATCCTGTTTCCCTGTTTGAAACACTTACATTTTTAATAAAAAGCTTACTACTAATAAATTTAATTATTAATAAAATAATTTTTAAAATAAGGCTTTGTACTAATTAAAAATAAAATATTTATAAATTCAACTTTAAAAAGTACATAAATTGTAGAGATATTAATCGAAAGATTATGACCAATTAATAATTCTTCTAGTAGAAACTAAAAAGGGATTATTTAACTGATTTAATATAATTCTGTGAATCCTTTAACTATGATAGTTTAACTAAGATGCATAGAATGAATAATTCAAGAGGTTATTTAGAAAAGAAAAACTGAATTAAGCACATAATATCACACATTAAAGAATTAATTTAAATTATTGAAAACGTGGCAATCATATCTCTGTTCAGATCTTTGATCTGAACAGAAAAAAAAAATTACAAACTTTCATTATTCTTTACAAAAGAACAACCACTGGTTAAGTTCCCAGATGTGATGTTAAAATGACAAATGAAATTAATTAAAACGGAGTAAAATTAAATCGCATTTTATACAGTGTTATTTTATTTACTAAACCTCGCCCAAAAAGGAGAGTTGTTATGAGTTTGAGATTTTTGTCGATAGAAGTGCCGCTTTTGAATGAAAAGACCGATTTTATTATTCAAATTCAAATTATTATTATTATTATTTCATTAGGACGCTGATTTAATCGGGATAATTTTCAGATACGTTTAATAAAAATCTTTTTGATAGATTTTTTTTTATTAATTATTCTTTTTTCATAGCACTTTGCAGTGATATTTTAAAATTTGAGAGCTGTCAATCTCCTAAATTAGATATCATGTTAGATGATAAAATATGTTTTTTTTTTTTTTTTTTTTCTTCTTTTTTTAAAGTTTTTTAAAGAACTGTAAAAATTTTAACTGATTTTGACAAAAATAAAAAGTTGGCTAAAAATAATTATTATTAGTTCACAGTTAAAAAACCACTAAATTAACTTGCATATAACAACCAGTCATTATTTTAGGTTTCATTTAATGATTTTAAAAATCATAATTATACAAGCAAATTATACTGAATATATGTAACTATATAAGTATATATTTTAATTAACAAATATTTAGTCTATAAGAAAAAAATTCATATTTGAAAAAAAAATAAAATAAATAAAATTACTTTTATTTTATATACACAGTTTATCTTCCATAACATTATTTTTTTTTTCCTAATAATATTTATGAAAGAAAATAAATATTCATTTTACAAGTAGGTTAAAAAATATAATATAATGAGACCTCACGTACGAGAAATGATTTAAATGACAAAAATGTAAATATCGCATCTTTTCATCAGCAGAAATGCCTGTAAGTTGAAAGATTCATATTTGAATCTTTTATTATCTTTCACAAAAGAATAGTTACTGCTTGGAAATGAAGTCTGTAAGTGATAAATCTAGATGTGCTGAACCTAATATAATATAAACGAAAACTACAATCGAAAATCTATAACTTTTCTTATCAGAATAGAAAAGAAATCTTCCACAATGTTATCTGTGTCATCTAACGACTTCTATTTTACTTTTATCACGTTATGTTGGCAATGAAAACTGTGCCAAAAAAAATGAAAAGTAGGTCGTGTTTTGGTGTGCTTCCATTCAAGTCGTTTATATCTGCAGTCCACGATTGATTTTATTTAACGTGGTGATGAAAAATAATTGAATATGAATTCAAATACCGTAAACGCGATTGATAAATATCTTGCATTTGTATTTAATGCAAAGCAGAAAATATTTTTTTATCATATATATATATATATATATTAATTAAGGTATTCCGTGAGCTTGGTTTTGTCTTGCGTGAGAAATTGTTACCATTTTTTTAAATAAAAAGAAATTATATTTTTCTTATTTATTTAAAACATTTTCTTTTCATTGCGTGGAGAATTCAAAATCTTCGAAATGATACATAAATGTTAAAAATGACTTTTATGAGAAAGAAATTTCTAACAAGAAACACTCACGAATTGTGACATACCGACCGTAAACAACATTTACAGGTAGTTAAAAGGTATCAAAATATCCATCTCAACCAATTT
Source organism: Salticus scenicus (assembly GCA_963930645.1). Lineage (NCBI taxonomy): Eukaryota > Metazoa > Arthropoda > Arachnida > Araneae > Salticidae > Salticus > Salticus scenicus. The sequence goes on along the minus strand of OZ005654.1, from coordinate 79,111,669 downwards.
ATATCGGCAACCGTTACTTCTGAACAGAGATGTCGCTGTTCGAAAAATCTACTTTTCCAGTTTGAAATTGTGCCATCATTCAATTTATTTATTTGACTTTTCTATATATATATATATATATATATATATATTTTACAAATACGTGAAGTGTATCTATTTATTTAAATTCTATATCAGATTGTTTTCACGAAAGATACATATATCCTTTGACCATTTCAACCGAAAGAGACCGTAAAATATCCACTTGCCACAAGGCTACTAAAGAAAAAAAAAAGTGGTGGCATAAAAAATTAATAACAGTTCATTTTATTCGATTTATTTCAAAATTATTACTATTTATTTGGCTCATTTTTACCGCTCATTTCAAAGGGGCATGATAATTCAATTTTCAAAATACTGTAATATAAAACTTATTTTAAAAATCCCAATTAAAATTTCTCTTATAAAAACACAACTCTATTTATATATATGTATATATATATATATCATTTTTTAAATATTTTCTAAAAGAAGAAAAATATGTATGTGCTTCTCGTGAAAGCAATATAAAAAAAAAAAAAAAAAAAAAAAAAAAATGCAATTTAAATAAATAAATTAAATAAATAAATAGCACCTGTTTGAGGAAGGGGGGGGGGGGATTAGAAAAATTAAATAGATAAAGTGAATGACGTCACAATTTTCAACTGAGAAAAAATAGTTTCAATTTCTAACACCAATATCTCCGTTCTGATATAACGATTGCTGATATCAATTGGTAGGATGTATATCTTGATACATTTCAACTACCTGTAAATTTTGATTACGATCTGTGTGTCACAGTTTGTGAGTATTCCTAGATGCACTATACTTGATATCTTTCTGCAGTGTCTTTTGAAAATATAAAAACCACACACAAAGTATGGCTTTTCAAAATCCTTACTTAAAAATTGTACTTTTATCTAACTTATAATAAATGCATATAAATTTGTAAAACAAATATGATATACATTATTATAACATGGATAAAACATTTTTATAAATAGTGGAAGTGCTCAATTCGCCCTATAGAATAAATCTTGAAAATTTTCCCCTGAAAAATTACAGGTAATTATCTCAATAAAATACAATGTAAAAATTTGATACATAAATAAGCGCAAGAATAAACAGAGATGTTTTTCAATATAAAAAAAAAACTGTGGGACTCAATTAAGACAAAACATAAACAAATAAAGGCAAAATTTAAAAAATACCTAAAAGTGAAAAATTTCTAGACACTAAAGAGACAGTAATTCAAAACATTTGATGAAAATCTGTTGAATATGAAAAATTTAATAGAACAATTCTAAATAATTATTTAAATTTAGTTTTTTTTTTTTTTTTTTTTTTCGATTGGGGGGGGGGGGGGGAGATAAGCAGAAATTTAGAATATTTAAATCACAATTATTTTTTTTATGTATTTATAACCTAATCATAAAAATACTTTATAAATTTTATATTTATTTTTTTTAATTAATATTTTTTTAACATTACTTCAATTTTAACATTACTTCATGTAACGAAAAAAAGTAAAAAAAGAAAAAAGAAAAATTAAACAAAAAAAGAAAAAATTCTGGAGGAGAAAGAAAAATATATAGAAAAACTTTGATAAACCCAAAATACTTCTGGTAAAACCCAAGTTTTTTCCAACCCTGACTCATAGAAGAAATAACCTACATCTGCCCTATTTTACAAAGACGGACTTTGAAAAATCAAGAAACGTTGAGAGAAATGCGCAAATGGTGAACTATGGATGGTGACTATGTAGAAAGAGAAGTCTTCATAATAACACATAAGAATTAAGATTCTACCTCTATCATTTTTAGGTAATAACTAAAAGTTTATTATATCACCATTAAATAATCAACAGGTACTTTTCTTTTCGATGCCTCAGTAAATGATAGATATTTTTCCTGTTATTTATTATTCTATAAAATTTAGTTTAGTTTATCTTATATTTTTTTCATTTTTAGAAACAGTAAATGATAGAGCGATATAGGTCAATTATATATATATATATATAATATATATGTATATATATATATATATATATTACAAAGCATACATTTTATATACATTACATTTTTTTTTTCATTGCGCTAATAAATTATAAATATACTGAACATTAATAACGTTGTTACTTTCTTGTGCAGAAAATTGCCTAAAAATGTATTTTGTATAGATTCAATTTGGAAATTTCGTTAGGCAGACTAGATTGCCGAAATAATTAAGAAGCAATGTCGAAGTAAGTATGTTATTATGATACCTTCTCATATATATATATATATATATATATATATATATATATATATATATATTTAAAAAAATTGTTATATTCTTGTGTAGAGACATGCATTTTATATAGATTCAATTTGGAAATTATGTTAGGCAGGCCAGCTCGCTGAAATATCTAAGAAGAAATACCAAAATAAGTGGATTATTATGAGAAACAAGAAAACAATAAAATAATACTAAAATAAGTTGTTATCTTAGAAAAAAAAAAAAAAAAAAAAAAAAGCAGAGCCAAATTTTATTTGTTTTTATTTTTACTTATTTTTCTATTCCACCTATGCCAGGACTCAAAATTAAAACACTGTGATAGCAATTTTTTTTTATTATTATTATTATTCATACAAAATAATTTTTGTATAGTATATTAATAAAAATATTTTTTTAATTCTTGTAATGGCTTTAAAATTACAATTTAGTTTTGTTTTTCCGATCAATATTTTTGTACTTTGCTTAATTACGAAACTCGAAATACCTTAAATACCAAACTTAAAACAATACTCGAAATAAATGTCTGAACTTACATAATATATTATGTATATAATTACGTGTATGTATATTTATATATATATGAATGTGTGTGTGTGCGCGAGTGCGCAAGATCGAACTACGTAATCTTTTGTTAAGACTTTTGTAGTTAGATAAAATCACTATCATAAGAATTACCTATCAAATGCAAGGAGACATTTTTACATGCTCGAATTAACAAGATCAAATCTTCTAATCCACCATGTGTTAACACATCTAAATAGCATTTCGCAAACAAACTTTTCTGAAACGCAATGCAGACAAGTTGTTTGGGTGACTTAAGAATTGACAGACATTGGAATAAAGAATAAAAAGAAATTGATTCCATGTATAACCAAGTACAACTGCTAAGTAAGTGACTGGCTGTGATTAAATGTAAAAAAGAAAAGTATGGTTACATGGTCCTTTGAAGTAAAAAGGCCGCATTTTTAGTTTAAGAAAGCACTTCTCTTTTAGTTAACAAATAAACCTTCTAAACATTTAGTATATTTTTACAATGAAAATATAAACCTTTATCATTATAATGATGCATTTTCAGCAGTTTCGCTCAAATGTTAAAATAAAATAAATAATGATTATTTACTTTTATCAGCATATTATTTAGGTTATATTTGCATATGTAAAGTGAAAATATTTTTATCAAGCCTCGAAACTTAAATCTAAATCAACATAAGAAAAGCGTATATTCAAACTTGAATTTGGGTTTCTAAATATTTATTCATAATCTTCGGATTATGAATCTATAATAGTGCATGTTTTTTCTATCTTCTAAACTGTCCTTCTTATTCTAATATGATGTGCTGAATGCATAAAACAAGTTCCTTCGTTTATATTTTGGGACATTAAATATGAATAAAGAGCAAAGGTAGATAAATCTAGAAAATTTACATACTAAAATGACTGGTGACGCGAATATAAAATAAACTACAGGGACTGTACAATACGGGACGTGATGTTAAATACATAGAACATCTAAATTTCAGTTGTAAGTAATTTTGCTAAATATTTGTAAACTAATAAGAAAGCACCAAGAACTGGCGTTTTAAAGTAATCAGTACAAAACTTTAAATAAACACCATAAAATGCAATAGATTCTCAACAATTATTTCGGGTCGAAAGAAAACACGACTCTTCGTCAGGTGAACAAAGTAGGCACGGGTGCTTCAATCAAAGCGGCAACGCATAAAATCGTTTTAAGAGAAGAGTAAAAAATATATAAAGACGAATGTAAATGTAAATACTGGTTTCACCAGAATTATCAAACGAAAGAAGAAAATAAATAAATGAGATCATGAATATAACAAAATATCAAAAATATCAAAATTAAACGAAAAATCGAAGTTATGTGAATAATTTCCAAGCATCAGACAAGAACGGGGTGGAAGAAATATTATTTACAAGATTTTTCGAAATTTTAAATATGTAAAAAGCTTCATGGGTATGGCTCCAAATGGGAAGAGGAGACAAGAGATGAAATGAGCGAGTCTATTACATTTTATGGTGTTTATTCAAACTTTTGTACTTATTATTTGCAAACTAGTCGGCCTTTGTCCGCTTAGCAGTCGATATTTCGAAATGTTATTAGTTTTTTTTATTATTAAATCTAACCATTTTAATTATATCTTATATTTTTCTTCTCTAATTTAGCTTAATGTTTTGACTATAATTAGGCGGTTTTTAGCGGAAACTATCAAATTGCCAAGTGGCAGTCCTTACATTGCATGATTCTATTCTTTTAAATTACATTTTAGACTTATTTTTTGTATTTTATATCACAGGTAAAGTATTTTCTCAATACATTGTTGCGATTGTGATATCATATTTTCTTCTAAATCATCCTTCAACCATTATATTATTCCGTTTTCCAAACCAATTATTATTATTTTTTTTAATTCATCACTTTCGAGCGTTAGTTTCGGAAAACTTGGACATTTATTATTAAGAAGATTTGCAATTAGAATAGCTGATCGATTACCTAAATATTGAACTATTTTTTCTGCTATTTCGATGTTGCTTCGAGCCTGCTTGTACTCTGAAGAATATTTAACGAGTACGTGCTGAAAACTAAGTATGATGTTTTTTAAATACAAAAGGTTGTTCATACTTTATGAAAACAATTTTATAATTTACCTTTCTCTTTTACAGTCTGAGATTTAAAAAAAAAAAAAATGGCAACTTTAGAATAATCATCTGCTACTTTTATCTTTTGACTGAAATATAAAAAATAAAAAATTCATTTTGAAAATGGCTCCTAAAACTGATAGAGATTGTTTAATTGACTTAAGGCAATTTCTTTAATTTCTGGGTCAGAGTAGATAAAATTTAAATGAAATTTGGGATCACACAATGTAGACATTCTTAATAAAGATTGTAAAGGTTCTTTTTACTCAAAGTGTTACGTAACTGCACTTTCCGATGAGAAATAATCATATCACCAAATTATAAAGCGGTGTAAAAATTGAAGTTATTTCATTTCTAAAGAAAGTATTTATAATAGAATTTAAAAGGAATTTAAAAAAAAAAAAAAACTCTGAGTGAAAGTAAAAATGAAAACATGACCGCGTAACTTTATCCTAAGACAGTTCGAACGCAGTAAATATCAAGAAAGTGAAGTCTCTGATCCTAAAATAAAATTCGCCGACACAAAAATCCATTGCATCGAAGGTAAGAATGTCTTCTGACACTGTAAGTAAAATCATTCATAAAGATGTGGAGTTAAAAAATATATTTAAACCGAAAGTTCATCTGCTTTAACTAAAGCATGTTACTGAAAGAAAAACAAATTGTTGAAAATTATATGAAAATTATCTAGCTGCTAAAAAATGGAAATTCGTAGTAACACTCAATGCGGCATGTGCATATTTAAGTGACTGTAATAAAAAAAGATCAATTTTTTATTGCTCAGCTGACGGGAATGACTGAGCTGGCGCAGTGTCCGCCATTTTCTATCCCATCTGGGAAAGTGTTGGCGGTAGAAAAAGCTAGGTTACCTGATTAGCGTTGTTATCGCCTTTAAACTTCTATACAGATCAAGTGAGCTAGAACTTCTTGTTTGTTTCCTGCAGGAAACAAACAAGTTTGCAATTTTAAGAACATCGCCAACATTCTCAAAACTGCAACCCTTCCCGTTAAAAGAAATGTAATATTAAAGTTAATTTTAAAAGAATTTAAAACAATAACTTTAAAAAACAGTACATTCATATTAAATTTGTCAAACAACTTTGAAAATAAAATGAAATAATTTGAAAATAAGGGAAATCTTACGCTACAAAGTTGTGCTCCTGCTTCGGGTTACATCTGCAATTTATAATATAATCCACTTTTTCCTTCTTTCTGGATTAGAAGAAAATATAAACAGGCGGTGCCTTTTCTGGAGTTATTCGTGCAATTTATTGCGGAAAAACCACCAATAATAAATAGTCAGCCGGTCTTGTGGGATAGAAAATGGCGGATGCGTCAGCCTGTCTATGTAGGAGTTCTAGGAATGACCGTACAAAATGGTTTCGTCAGTGTACAGAAAACTTCCCAAAGGGATTCATGGTAGTTGCAAGATTTTATTAAGCAGAGAAATTAAAAATATATAAAGTCTCAAGTAAAGCTAAAATTAATTCACTCTATTATCAGCAGAAGAGATTAGAATCAATTTTTGAAGGAGAAATTCCAGCCTTATATGGAAAGGACATTTATAAAGTTTAGCTTCACATGAAATAAGCTTCTAGTCACACGTCTAAATCAATTATCGCTTATTTACCAAAAAAAAGAACCAGAAACAGGAATAGAATGTATCCCATTTAATGAAATTCTTGTAAAATCGTCTGACGCTTCTCCAATGGACTTTTGCACTTTTGATTTATTAAAACGAGCCTTAGAAGTACGACATCCCAGAACATTGAACAGACTTTGAAAAACAGTACAAGAGGAATGGGATAATATTGACATAACAGTACTAAGAAAAAGTTTACTTTCATCGAAAATTCGAGCTAGAGCTAATTTACAAAACCATCACTGAGAAAAAAAATATATATATATACCGCCTTCCTCTAGAATGAATAAGTGGCCACTTTCTAAATCTCTTAACTAGAAATATAGATTTCCGAGCTATGTGCATAAGGCACGCCAATAAACTGAATAGACGAAATGACTAACAATTTCTAGTTTACATATTTCTAGATGGTGAAACAATATTCTGAATATTCCGAATATTCTGAATCTTTTGTATTGCGATAAATCCTCGCTTGATTTTCTAGAATTGGGTCATAAACCAAGATTATAGTTGCTGAAACCCGCCTCTTGTAGTCTCATTTATTTGCAGAGATTTTTAAATAACTTTGCCCTCGAGAATATAGGCAAACGCTCTAGAATTCTAATAGGGGCTTCTAGAACTCGCTTTCCAAGAGGACTAGAATTTATAAGGATGGCATGGAACTATTTTTTCTAGAGCCACAATTTAGATTCTAGATGTCAGTTACAGAATTTTTTGTCAGTGATGGCTAGCAGGCAGAAGCAAAACATGCGGCATTTGTAAATGATAAAACTCAACTTCTAAAATTATTTCCATAAAATGTGAACGATCTTCTGTACAGTACCACCAAAAATAATAATCTATATAATATTTCTCTAACATGGATCAGTTTCAATTATTTTTTGTCCAAACGATACGATACGCGATCATAAAAAAAAATAATATTTATACATGAACAATATTTAAGCACGCGGACTTAGCTCAATGGACTAATAAGAAAAAATGACGACATTTGTCTGATGAGATTATTTTACGAAAAAAATGTATTTTTAACAGTTGCTTCTTTAGAATCTTTGCAAGCACCATTTTAAACCTAGCAATATTTTAACAAAAACTAACAGAATATACAGAATATGAACTTTCGCGTCATAAATTGACTAAAAAACACAATCATAAAAAATATAATCAAAATAGGAATTATTTTATTTTATTTATTTATTTAAAAAAAAATTAACAAAATTAATAAAAAGTCATCGTCAACATGACGACAAAAATTTAAAAGGCGTCATGGGAGTCCTATATTAAAATTCTACTGCCTGTGGAAGTATGAAAATTGGGTCGTGAACCATGAATTTTATTTGGAAACCTTTCTTTGAATGATTTTGGTTTCACTATTGTACAATATTAATTTGGTTTTATTAATAATTTGGCTTCTGGTAAATTATAATTTTAATTATGTGGTGAAATTGGTATAACATTCATGAGTTTCAAATTTTAAAGGTAAATAAGAAAAAAAATAAAATGCGAATATTTCGCACGGGTTTGCTAGTAATAATAATAATAATAATGTGTATGTTTTTAACAATATGTACATATTTTTTAAACTAGCAAAAGTTTTTATGAAGTTTTTATGTCTGTGAATGTGAAAAATTCTTGAATGAAAATATGTTACACTGCTACAGTCGATAGCAAAATTATCGAAACACTAGCAATAATTCGTATTTAAAAAATGTGTACCTAATACTATTTTGTTAAGTAAATATTTGTCAAGTTATGATCTCAGTCTTTACGCTGTTTATAAAAAAGTAAGTTGATGATAAAAATTAGTGATCAAACTAAATATATATATTTTGTGTGTGTTTGTGTGTGTGTACATATGTATAAAAATGTGTATGTGTGCTTCAATAATTTTTCTTCCGACTGTAAGTAATGTTACAGTCATTTTTATTTATTTACTTATTTATTACATAAATATGGCATACTTATAAAGACGTTCTAATGATTTCTTTCTAACGATTACACGTTCAGACACAAATTCAGATATGATACAGTCGGTAACAAAAGTGTCCGAACACTAGAAAAATTCATATGCAAAAAAAGTACACTTGAAGTGTACTTTTTTTACATAGAAATTTTTGCTAGTGCTCGAGCACTTTTGTTACAGACTGTACCCGCATTAATTCTAATGCAGTCTATATGGAAGTTCGATCAAGAAACGTAATAAATGTATTTTCCGATTTTTTCTTAACACTATACTCTATAGTACCAAATTCTACATGCAAAAACAAAGTGATTAGAAATTTGTCAAATACAATTGCATTTTTGAAGCACAATTTTGTTTTACAATTCTAATTTAAATATGCTACATACACTTCTAGTGTGCGTGTAATGTCGCTGGAGACTCAGTAAAAAAATTTGAAGACACATTGATATTTTTGTATGTAATTTTACTATCCAAACTAATGTAAATACCTAGTATTTGTTAAACATTTGGCATATGACTATAATAAATGCTATACATAACAAATATTGTTTAGTCTATTCAGCATAAATTGTTTAAGATGCCTGCCTACTGTCGGAGGTGATTTTTTTTTAATAATTGAAAAATTGCCTATTTATGTGCATTATATGATAGAATATACTAAAAAACAGTGAATAACCTGAAAAGAAATATGCAAATTTTTAAATATTTTGATATTTAGGCTCAAAATATGCATAAAATTGGTGAAAAAAAGCACTTTTACAAAACATCATAAGTCAAATTTAAATAAAGATATTTTTATTCTGTAAATTTTATTTAGATTATTGAAAGGTCCTTAAGGGAGTGAACTACTCTCAAAACTGTAACCATGTTATTTAATATTTTAGAGAAGATAACACTTTTACATGCTGAAAAAAATCATGAATATGCATGACAGTTCACAACTTCTATCAAAAAAAAAAAAAAAAAAAAATTAGCTAGATTCATTGTCGTAGTTTAATCCCTAAAACAACTCTTCTACAGTATTTTGTCAAAGTTTCAATTATAACTTTTGAAGTTATGATGTTTTGGGATAAAGCAAAATGTTAAAAATTTCATTTTCAGAAAAAGCAGAAAACCTATTTAAAACCAGATTTTACCTATTAAATAAAAAATAATTTTAATAAGTTCCTGATTTATTTCAAAGTTTTCTTTTCTTTTTAAAATTAATTTTATATGCAGTAAGAAATTTTGATGCTTATATTGAGTAAAACATTTATGTAAACAAACATTTACGGGTCATTTCCGGTCACTTCCGGTTTCAAAAACTGGCGAGTGACTAATATTAAAATGCCTGTAACTCAAGTTCTAAGCAAGATAGAAACAAAATTCAAACTGATTTAAAAAGCTAAAACGTCAGGCTTCAATACTAACCCAAAAATATAAAATCGGAATTTTGACCGAAAATTGCATTTTAAAGGTAGGCACCTTAAACATTTAATTGTTTATTTATAAAAATTATACTCATTCCCTTCATTAGTATTTTTGTTTTAGTTATTTACAGAATATTTACTTTACGGTAAAAATACGCTGTTTTCCCAATGACAGAATAAAAAATTACTTGATCCAGATTTCCTTCTTTTCTTTCTTTTTCACGCATAAATAGTTTCAGTATCGTGATTTCAAACTTGTGATATCTATTACGTGCCTTCAGTCGTTTTGATTAATCAACATCTAGGACAAATTTGGAAAGAAATCGATTCTTTAAATACATTATATGGCTTATTAGACAAAACGAAAAAATCTGATTTTTTCCTACGTTTTCAGTGTTTTTTCCGTGTCGAAAACGGAAAGTGTCACCTTTTCCATGTCCATTGGCCGAAACAAGAAGATTTTTCCACTTTTGCTGACAATTACATAGAATGGGAAAAGAAACCTGAGAAGCCATAAACATTTAAACGAAACAATCTTATCAAAGAAGTTTTCTGACGCAGCATTATATTTCAATAAAAAGAAGAAAAAAGATCATTGATGGCTAACTTTTTTTTTTTTCATTCTCAATGTAAGCTTATCGAAGTTATTTATATTTTTCTTTGTCCACTGCAAACGTGAAATAATTGGCACTTAAATTTGATCGAGATCTACAGATGAAAATTCAAAAATTAATGGAGAAGTATATGATAAAAGAAAATACTCATTAGACAAAATATCATTTACCTTTATTATTTTTATTTTTTATATAACGTCATACTTTAAAAATTCACCTATATATTCAATTCCATCTAAACAAGCTGGACATTTTCAGGGTGAAATCTATTTTTTTTTTCTTCTTCTTCTTCTTTTTCTTTTCATTTTGTAAACAAGAAAATGCTAGTTTCCGTCCTGAAGACATCCAGGTTGTCTAACACGAAGTACATAGATGCACTCTTACAGTATAAAATAAAATAAATAATATTTCTAATGATACAAACATACTGTTTACTGAGATAAACTTAAAGAAATACTCATTTTTATTTATAACACCAATACTAAAGATAAGAACTGTAGTGAGTACTTGGTATATACTTGGTACTCGGTCTATTCGGTTAATTTACCGAATATTTGGTACTCAATCAAATTTGGACAAAATATACGGCCAATATCGAGTTGTTTCAAAACTTTCATTATCTTTATGCATTATTGAAAGAAATATACTAATAAGAGTTGCATTTAAAATTAGTCAAACACTTTTAAAACTGTAAGAAAGGATTGGTTTTAAATTAATATTGTATATATATATATATTACATTAAAACATTATTTAAAATATTTTTTAGTAATCAAATCCATTGAATCCAAATTATTACCCAAAATCACCTTTTACATATCTAGAATCTGAAGATTAATGAAGCCTATCATATTTGAAATGACAAAAATTTATTTTAATGTTCTCATTTCATACGTATATTTCATACATCTTAAATTAAGTCTCAGTGTATAAGAATTTTTATATTCTCTAAGAATTATCTGATGATGATAATTAACGATTAGGACAATTTTAAGAACTAAGTTATCTGTTAGTATGGTCTTAGTAATTCACTATGCTGTAAGTATGAAATAAAGCAATGAACCTAACTGTATATATACACTACAAAATTTCTGAAGCACTTCATGAAAACATGCTGTTTGCCATTTAACTAATTTTTGTGTTCAAGAGGCTTTTTTTTTTTTTTTTCTTAATTTCAAGATGTGCAAAATTTTTCATATGAGCATCAGTTATTCTTTCTTAGAACTATTTGTTATTCGGTACTCGGCTACTTGGTAAGGGATCGAGTAGTAAAAGGCCAAGCACTCGGTACTCGGCTAAAGTGTTACTCGGTGCAGCTCTATTAAATATCTTAGGTTTTTAGGTGCTACTGCTTGTATTAGGGTTAAGTAAATTCTCTGCACTAGGGACCTAGGCCTAAGGCCTCTCGTGGGGCCTTTCTAAAGAGCCCTAGTCGGGAAGAGACGTTTCCAGGGATGTATCACAAGACATACCTTCCCATTCGAAATACCTTCCCAGTCGCCTTCTATAGCGGCCCCCTAACCCTCTCAGGCCCAAAATATTTCAACAAAAGAGATCTCCTCGAATTCAATGAACATGCGTTTTGCCATTTTTCAAAATTCTCACGCAATACCGAGGTAGAAGGGTGGTGTGGGACTTTTTGGCAGACCTTGTATATATATTCATACATGAGAATCTCTTTGAGAGCTTTAATATTATTGTAGGAATATAGCTTTTGTAGAAAAAAAATTAGGTATATAACTACTGTTATAACCATTTCATGAAACATTTTTTTAATATGTAACAATTTAATTGAAGTGCTGTAGGTCATATTTAGGTCACTAGTATTGCATTATAACAAGAATTTCGTCATTCAATTAATTAAGCAGGACATTGTTTGTCACAAATTACAAAAATTCAGGATAGAACGACAAATATAAGGAATAAAGTTTGTCGCGTCTGTTTCCACAAAACTAATTAAACATGTGTATAAAAAAATAATAGCTGGAGCTTCACAAAGCCGTCTAATAAAAGTAGAAATGTTTTTCATAATCAAAATACTTTGATACATTTTAGTTGAAAAAATCTTATTAAAAGTATTATTACATTAAGGAAATGGTGGACATGAGATATATATATATATATATATATATATATATATATATAGTTAATTACTGTCTTAAAATTATATAAATTTGGCTACATATTCTACAATAAATATTGAGATAAATAAAATAAAATCTCATTCGTAGTTTGAAAAAATAAAATTATGTAAGAATCTGTATATATATATAAATTACGTGTCACGATGTTTGTCCTGGGTAAACTCCTAAACTAAGGAACCGATTTTAATGAAATTTTGCACACTGTGTGCAATTTGGTCCAACTTGAGAGATAGGATAGTTTTTATCTCAATTTATTGTCACAATATTGTTTTATTGCAATTATTTGTTAATTATAGACCTTTATTAAAGTTGCTCCAAAATATCTGTGAGTTCCATTAATTTAATTGTTGCCAAAAAAAAAAAAAAAGTACGAGTTCATTTTCTTTCGACATAAAAATAAATACATTTAATCAAACGTGAACGTTAAAAAATTATAAAAAGTTAAATTATGCATCTCACGAAAATTGACGTCATAATCAATTTAAAGATTTTATACACATTGATATAGTGCTAATGTAGTTCTATCATAGATATCTGTATATACATAAAAATTACGTGTCACGATGTTTGTCCGCGATAAACTCCTAAACTAATGAACCGATTTTAATGAAATTTTGCACACTGTGTGCAGTTTGGTCCAACTTGAGAGATAGCATAGTTTTTATCTCAGTTTATTGTCACAATATTGTTTTATTGCAATTATTTGTTAATTATAGACCTTTGTTAAAGTTGCTCCAAAATATCTGTGAGTTCCATAAGTTTAATTGTTGCCAAAAAGAAAAAATACGAGTTCATTTTCTTTCGACATAAAAGTAAATACATTTAATCAAACGTGAACGTTAAAAAATTATAAAAAGTTAAATTATTCATCTCACGAAAATTGACGTCATAATCAATTTAAAGATTTTATTCGCATTGATAAAGTATGTAGTTATACACAAGCGAAGTGTGACGTCACTGACCGCCTGTGAAATCAAGAAAAAGATTTCTTATGTTAATCACCCATTGTATTTTTTATAAAAAATTATTAAAAAACGAGGAAAATTATTTCCGGATTTTAATCCCCATATTTTTGTATAGATATGTATTATTTATCATGTGCATACGTTAGATTGAGTTATTTTGCTGTCAAATTGACAAAATTTTAATTTTAAATTTCAAAGCTCTGTCGTCCTTGGAGTCTTTCGTATTTGGCGATCAAAAACGTAACACGAAAATATACAAGCTAGATGTATATTTTCGTAATATGTATTGTGCGAAATATTGTTTCATATTATTCATTACTCTCTTAAAATAAGTTGTTAAAATAACCATGATTTTTGAAAGGAATTAAATGTGTGCGCCAGATAATTTCGCGATATTATTTTTTTTCCGCCAAGGATGATAGATATGAAATTTATTCCGCTGCAGCATGTTAATATTTTATGTCAGTTACATTATGTATATGCTACAATTTATTTCACGTGACACGTGTGTTAAAAATTTATTTACGACATAACCTTGCTTTTTCAATTTTTGTTGCATTATTCTAATCTGTATCACTTCGTTTTCTTTAAGAAATTTGTGATCAATACATAACGTTCTAAATAAAAAGTAATTATTTCAATATTTTAAAACTTATTTAAAAGTCTGTTTTATTTAACATTAAATTTTAAAAGTTAATTTAAAACTTATTTAAAAGTCTGGAAGAGTTTAAGTCTGTTTATTTGTTTTGTAACGCTAATCTATATGATCGATGTTCGAAACTTTAGTTAATTATTTCTCTTATTTTTCTTTACTTTTTCTTTAATAACTTACCAATTTAACGTTCCTGATTAAATTTGTGATTTATATATGTATTTTGCATTAAATTTTGACTCATATTTATTGCTGAAAATGCGATCGTAAAATCTTGCAATTTTCTTATCTTAATCCTCAATGCTTTCCTTCTAGATTAACTTGAATTTACTATTAAAATTTTAACATACTCAGAATCTTCTCACCACTTCTTTAAAATATATTAATCTTTTCAGTAATATATTAATCAGTATATCCCCACAACGATATTTGGCGATTTTTTGTTGGCGATTATGGCTAAATCATAAATCTATAAATCATAAATGATAATCTAAATCATAAATCAAAAACATAAAATAATAAATAATAAATCCAAAATAAACAACATATAGGCTGCCATATTATATCACAAACAGTCCAGAGCGACATCGTTATCGTTCAAAACGGCGCCAAAGAAAAATCGCCAAATTCAGCTGTGGGGATATACTGAAGTTATAATTATCCGAATATAATTACTGAAGTTATATTATAAGTTATAGTTGTGGGTAACAACTATAGTATTTCCCCACAACTGAATTTGGCGATTATGGCTAAATCATAAATCTAAAATAAAAGCATGCAGGTTAACATATTTCATTGCAAATAATCCAGAACGACTTCGTTATCGTTCAAAAAGGCGCCAAAAAAAAAAAAGAAAAAAAAATCGCCAAATCCAGTTGTGGGGAAATACTATATACCTTATCAAATTATCAACGTATTACTTAGCCGCAGCAACGCGTGGCCGGGTCTGCTAGTAACTTTATAAAAAAATAACCTGCAACAATATAATAAAATTTTACCCATAGTCTGAAACGAATAAAATACAAAACAAGAACGCAAAATCATGCGGTACGGTACGCATTAATTATTAAAACTTTCCAAATGTACGTAATTGCTGTATTGTATAACAATCAATGCTCTTTTTAATTGCACAACGGACAGACAGTAGTTCTGAAACGCATACATATAGACTAATGGAATTCCTAATCATTCTTAAACATTGTTAGAAAGTGTTTAAAATGCTTAACACTAAAGAAAACTTAGCCCTTATATTCTAATTGCAGCCCTTAATGAATCTGTGAATGTAGTGCAGTCCTGTATAGTGCAGTCCTGAACATCTGATAGTGAACTTGAATAACATATATCAGTTTCAAGAAATTCTATAAATATTTACGGGAGTTAAAGTGTGGACAGACAAACAAACCGACGTCTTTAACACTTTTCAACCTTGTTGAAAAGTGTTAAAAAATACAGCGAAGGTTATTGAAGTATTTAATTTTAGTTAAGTAGTAACTGATTAGGCTTTTGTCAGCTGTTGGGGCAAATTAATTATCTGTTTCTTTTCCTTTATAATTCTTATAGTTATTATAATACACAGACACAAACACACACACACACATATATATATATATATATATATATATATATATATATACCTTTTCAAACATTACACAAGGAGATACCATGTATCACATGAAGAACAGGAAAATTTTTGAAAATAACATTTTTAAAAAATTATTAAGAATAATTATAATGAAAGCATACAACATATAATACGTCTTCAAGGGCTTTGATTGAATGTTGTATGTAAATAGATGTAATTTCTATTGTATGCATTTGCCAAAACATTTACAGTACCCAAAACCCAATTAACATCTAAAGTGACGCGTAAATTATTTCATTTGGAATATTTAACCCTACAAGGCTCAATTTTTTTTTTAGTGCGCGAGAAAAATATATAGGTTGTAATTAGTGATCAGAAAATAGGGAAAACTTATTAAAATAAAAATAAAACCATATTTTACGGAAAAATCAACTTTTTAGCTCAACGTACCATATGTGAAACATACATAAATATATGATTTACTAATACGTTTACTATTGTAATATAAAAAAAAAAAAAAAAAAAAAAAAAAAAAAACCTACCTCTGCAAAATATACACTTCGTTATAACACACAGTATTTTTTTCGGATCAAAACTGTTCAATAACTATTCTTTTTTTATTTTTGAATTCAGACAAACGACTAACGTATCGCTTTCATTCAAATTTCACACTGAGTCAACTATAACAAAAACACGAACGACATCTTTAGGTAAAGATTCGTATTACTACATTGCTAAATGTCAGTAGCTTCTATCAAAATGTCAAGAGATGTCGCTACTAATAGTTTTATATCTATAGGAACGATTAAAGTCGGTGTTCCACATATGGAAATGGGTGCCTTGTAGGTTTAAAACAAGAACGCAAAATCATGCAGTACGCATTGATTATTAACACTTTCCAAATGTACGTAATTGTTGCATTGTATAACTTTCAATGCTCTTTGCCTACGTAATCACACAACAGACATACAGTAGTTCTGAAAAACATACGGATAGACTAATTTAATTCCTAATCATTCTTAAACATTGTTAGGAAGTGTTAAAAATGCTTAACACTAAAGAAAACGTAGCCCTTATATTCTAATTGCAGTCCATAATGTATCTGAATATTTTAGTGTAGCCCTGTAAATCTGAAGGATAACAAAATCATATTCTATGCAAAATATTACTTTAGAATATTACAAATCAATGTCAATTCCTTTGTGATTTTTACAATAGAAAGTTCTTTAAATGTAATTTATAAAAATGTCTGTCCTAAAAGTCAATGCATTGGCATTTGTTTGGGTGTCCCTGTACACACACCAGTTGCACAGGACCTATTAATGTCCTTTAAAATAGGGAACATTCCACAGTGAATTTGAATAACATGTATAATTTTGTTAAGATTCTCAAAATATTTACGGACGCTGGGGGCGGGCAGATGGACAGTCGGACAGCTAGATACTTAAATTAAAATCATATTCCCACTTAAAAAATTTTACAAAGCAGTGTTAAATCGCTTTAAACTGGTAAACGAAAATACAATGTCAGCAAATTTGCAATAAAAGACTTCAATGTAACTGAATATTTTTGTGTGGCTCTGTAGATCTAATGCTAATCATACTAAATTCAATAGAAAGCATTCTTTTGTGCATATGAATTACACATTTCAATTTTACTAAGATTTGTTCAAAGTAAAGTTATTAAAATTTGGTTTACAGAAATACCTCTCATAGAACGAATGCTTTAGCATACTTTCGAATGTCCTTGTACAAAAACCACTGGTGGTATTTACTCCATTTTCTATAAAAAACATCCGATAGAGAACTTGAATAACACATTTCAATTTCATTAAAATTTGTGTAAAATAAAAGAATTAAAATATAGTTCATAAAAATATCTCTCATAGAACACAATGCTTTGGAATACTTTCGGGTGTACCTGTACACAAGCCAGTAGAGATAATCATTCCATTTTCAATAGGGAACATCCGATAGTGAACTTGAATATCATATATAAGTTTCAAGAAATTCCCTGAATATTTACGTGAGTTAGAGCGCAGATAGAGATACAGACAGACGGACAGGCAACTGAAGTCATTAACACTTTTCAACCTTATTGGAAAGTGTAAAAAAAATTTAGTAAGAGATAAAAACGATTAATATAAACGAAAATGCAATTTCCGCAAATTTCCTATGATACCCATTAATGTAACTAAATATTTTTGTGTGACCCTGTAAATCTAATGTCAATCATGCTGTATTCTATGGAAAGTATTCTTTTGTGCATATGAATAATATATTTTAATTTTATTATGATTTGTGCAAAGTAAAGTTCTTCAAATTTGGTTTATAGAAATACCTCTCATAGAGCACAATGCTTAGAAATACTTTCGGGTGTCAGTTTGCACAAACCAGTAAATGTGTACACTCCATTTACAGTAGGGAACATCCGATAGTGAACTTAAATAACATATATTATCAGTTTCAAAAATTCCATAAATATCTACGGGAGTTACAGCGGTGGACAGACAGACAAACCGAAGTCATAAACACTTTTCAACCTTGTTAAAAAGTGTTAAAAAGGTAATTCAAAAGGAAAAAATACAGTGTACCCTTATGTAAGAATATAATTTTTGTTACTTGGGGCTTAGAAAAAATCATTGGATGCTAGAAAATGTTTTTCCTATTTTACATATTAACAGTATTCCTAATTATGATAGCTTTTTAATACGTTCACTTAATTTTTCACTTCTTTTTTATTTAATGAGTACAATTCGTAAAATGAACAACGACAGCAGCCTTAATACGTACACTTAACCGATTGGGATGTAATAGAAGTTAAAATAAAGGACTGTATTTTTTTTTTTTTTTCAACACTTGTAAAGCTTTATAATGTCGATGTTATAGTCGAAAATATGATGCCATTATTTTAAACATTTTTTAAATGATATAATTTAGTATGCAAGTTAAACAAGAAAGGAATAATAAATTTAGAAATACATCCATTTGAAAATATTTAACGCTAGGTGGTTGAAGAGAGACTAGAAGCACAAATAAATATTTAATTTAAGTTATATCATTCTACAGGAATATTATTGAAGAAAGTCAAGTATCTTTTGCAGAAAAAGAAATTCCGATCTCTTCTTTCAAATTATTCATCATTTACTTTTCATCTTTACATCCCTTTCCTTTCGGTTACGCGCGTTTCTATTTAAGATCCTCATTTCAAAAAACGGCCAAATCATACCTTGCCTAACTTATTTTTTCTATAATTATACAATGTCATTTTATATATATAAATATATATACATTATTATTATTATTTTGATGCGCACATTCCAATTCTTTTTTTTTTCTCCTAAATCAATTCATAATGCTAATCTAGCAATAAAATTAATCACCAAAAATGTGGGTCATAAGTTTCTTTTGGCTTCGTTTATTTTTTTCAACCCTCAATGAGGAATTTGTGCATCGATTTTTGTTTTTGAGTCCCACTAACCTTGCTCCCTGCTTTCCGACAATGAGAAAATCATAGAAAGAAAAATCAGAGTAAATACTTAATACCGTTAAAAGAAATTATCAAAACTTACAGTCTTTTATTTTATAAGAGTATGTTGAAACAATTTCTTTTGTGCATTTTTTTACAAATTATACTGTTACTTATATCCCATAATTATGTAAGCGTATCTTAAAATTAATTTCAGTTATACATTTTCTACAACTGGTCTACATTTTGAACAGATATAAATGGTTCTTCACCTTACCAATCTTTTCTACAATTATGCATCTTTAGATTTCTTTTTTCTATATTAGTATAAAAAATATACTGGAGATGGAAAAAAAAATTAAACTTCCAGTTTTTGATGGATCAACATGATTTGCTATATTATTTTGTAGGCACTGTAAATTATGTAAAGATAATTCCATGAAATTTTATATTTAGTCGAACAAATTTTATATTTAGCTGATTAAATTTTGTCGTACTGTTTTCGACAAATACCGTTATCGTGGCACACTCTTCAACGGGGCTTTACAGCTACATCTTAAATGGAATATCACCCAACATATATAAAATGCTTGTTACATGAAATTGTACAGGAACTTAATTATTGTACGAACCTTCTACCAAGTACCATGTAAGTGCCGAACTTTACGCGAAAAACTTGCTCCATTTATATATATTATGCTGATTAAATTTTTACTTGGATTAATCACCGGGGAGCGCTGAAATGTAATGCAATATGTGATAACTTATTTCTCAGTATCTAGAGAACCGAATTAGTATATAATTTCAACAAAATTGAAAAATAGCAAATTATATGCACCATTAAAAATAATGGATCAACATTTCACAGAAAAATGGCACCAATCACACAAATTTAGCTGCGGCCAATATTTTGGTGATAAGTTTTACCATTTTGTGGCACTTACTAATTGATAATTAATAATAATAATTGCTATATGACATTACTGAAAAACCGAAATTTAGTGCACCTAATTCCTAAAAATATTAGTTACAGCTAATTTGGAACCATTTTCCTAATGAAACAGAACCTACAAGAGCTCGAGATGTTCTACAATCTAAATTGGTAGATGAGAAGTACAGAGTACAATCCCAGGTCGCGCTTATCAGCCCAGCCGTTTTGAGTTTTCCTGTTTTTTCTCCGAAACACGTGTGAATGCGGGCTGGGTGAAAACGTCTCCCACGACACTCCACCCAGGCCTAGGTCCCTAAAGCAGACAATTGGCTTTATACCAATACCACCACCACCTCATGAAAAACGATAAAAATAAATACTTTAACTGAAATGGTAGAACCAATCCTTCCGCCAAAGGTCAAAATTGTGATAGCATGCGTTTCCAGCTAAAAGGCAATACCCAGACCTAAGAGTCCTAAAAATATAGCAAGCTGACTCTCACAACTGATTTTGTTGCCCAATGCTCTGATTTTTGTGCAATTTTTATCAAACAAATTTTTGAATTTACGAGTGATGGTTACCCAATTATTTATAGTTCAAACCACTTACGGAATGGATTTCGACAGGCATGATTTCTAAAAGATGAAAAAAAAAGAAAGGAAGAGTTCAGATTCAGTTTGTGAAACATTTTGGATGTGAGTCGGCCGGTTTTATGGGGACTCTACCCAGACCATCGCCAATTTCCCACTGTGTAGCTTCAGTGTGACGTTTAACCCATTCAACCTGAATCGTTTATTTTCATTTTTTGTCTTATGGTGTATATCCTAAAAATTTTAATCGACTCACACTGAATGAAGAGCAGAATGAAAATAATCACCCAAATATGTAGGTCATAAATTTCTTTTAGCTTCGTTTTTTAAACCCCATTGAGAAGTTCGTAGATCGATTTTATTCTTGAGTGCCACTGACCTTGCTCGCCACCTTTCGACAATAGGAAAACCATCGGAAGAAGAACAAACTGGGCGAGACTGTAATCCTCAATCGCTGTTCGTGGGCACACGCCGTGACACTAACACGAGCCACAGAGGTGGATGTTTGCTTTCAAGGTGAACACAAAACCCCATTCTTGCTTAGTTGAATAATTTAGGATATCTTATGAATGAAGAGAAGGAATGGAGATAGGAATTTCCTTCTACGGTCCCTCTGCTTAATGAAATGTATTTCCATCTTGCCCAAATATTAAATAAATCATTTAAACATCATTATGATGACTTTCATATTAGTATCTTCAGCTTAAAAGAAGTACTGTACCACTACAAATAATTAAACACATTCATTAATAAAGCTACCAAGTATGTTGCTAAAAATGTTAATCGTCCACCTTTTAAAACTTTATCAACAAAGTTTCATGACATCAGTTCGTCAATCTGTCCATCTGTATATATACCCGCTTTCTAATTTCCGTAAATAATTTTAGAATGCCTTAAAATTGATATATATGTTACTCAGATTTACTCTGGTGTGTTTCCTATTGAAAATGGTATAAATAGCGCTGCTGGTTTATGTGAAAGGAAAGATTCAAAAAATATTTTTTAAACATTACCTTCTATGCGAGATATTCCTTTACAGCCTTTTTCAGTATCTTTGTATTGCACAAAACAGAATGAAATTAATGTATATTTGTCAGACATACAAAAACACACTGAGAAAAACTTCTGTAACTAACATCTAGAATCTAAATTGTGGCTCTAGAAAAAATAGTTCCATGTCATCCTTATAAATTCTAGTCCCATTTGAAAGCGAATTCTAGAAACCCCTATTAGAATTCTAGAGCGTTTTTCTATATTTTCGAGAGCAAAGTTATTTAAAAATCTCTGCAAATAAATGCGAATACAAGAGGCCGGTTTCAGCAACTATAATCTTGGTTTATAACCCAATTCTAAAAAATCAAGCGAGAATTTCTCGCAATACAAAAGATTCAGAATATTCGGAATATTCAGAATATCGTTTCACCATCTAGAAATATGTAAACTAGAAATTGTTAGTCATTTCGTCCATTCAGTTTATTGGCATGCCTTATGTGCATAGCTCGGAAATCAATATTTCTAGTTAAGGGATTTAGAAAATGACCATTTATTCATTCTAGATGAAGGCGGTATACTTTTTTTTCTCAGTGCATGTTTTTGTTGTTGCTAAAGTTATTTTGTTTTATTTCGTTTCGGTAGAATATAGAACGATTAGCACTAAGATTTAAAGAACCTCATACAAATATTCAGATACGTTATGATGAGGCATAAATGAAAATTGCTTAATGTGCATTTTTAGTTCTTTATAGGTTTTATAATGTTATATCAAATTTAAAAATTGTTTATGACTTCTATTTTATCTGTCCGTTTGTCCACTTATCTATTCGTGCTCTAATTTCCGTAAATACTCTCAGAATGTTTGGAATTTATTATATAAGCTATAATATTACCTTTATTGAATATTGTATAAATAATCTAGTTTGTATACTGGAACTCACAAAAAAAAAAAAAAAAAAAAAAACATCTGATGCTCCACTACCTCTGAGAGATATTTCTTTATAGCATATTTTAATATTTTTGTTACCGTGAAAAATTTAATGAAAGTAACATACACTTTTTAATGCACCAAAGCAAGTTTTCTAATGAATATGGTATGATTGTCGTTAATAACTACTTTACAGTGCCCCATAAAGTTCTTAATATTACAAGTTAAAAATGGAAACTGCGCAATGTAAATTTTGAGTGTTATTTAAAAAAAAAAAAAAAAAAAAAGTAATATAAAAAGAAAATTTTTTAAGTCAATTCCTACTTACAAACACTATCGAAAAAGTTTTTTTTTTTTTTTTTTTTTTTTTAATAATTTTGAATTAAGAAATAAAAAGCGCGCGTGAAAAATGAAATTAAAATAATTATAAGATTAAAAAAAAAAAAAAAGAAAAAAAAAGAAAAAAAAACATTTTATATACTTTTTTTTAAATTTTCTGTGCATAAAATTTTTAAAGTGATAATGACGTCAATTTTTGTGAGATGCATAATTTATCTTCTTATAATTTTTCAATGTTCACGTTTAATTAACTGTATTTATTTTTATGTCGAAAGAAAAATAACTCGTAATTTTTTGTTGGCAACATTTAAATTATAGCTAATATTTTAATGGCTATTGTAACGCTATTAGGATGTTATTATTTTCATATTTTAATTAATTATAAGAAAACTAATCAAAAATTTGAAAATCGGACTTCTAAGTATTGTGTTGTCACCGTGTTCTGAGCAATCCTGAAAGTTTCAAATTTCTAGCTAGTCGGGAAGTTAGTTAAAAATCGATTGCAAGATTTGTACAAAATATAGAGAGAGTGTGAACAAATAGTAGGGATTGAAAAAGTGGTACTCTAAAGGTGAGCATACTATTCTTAGATGCTATCAGACTTAGGCAAACATTCACTTTTACACAGCACTACACAAAAAGACTCTCTATAAGTGCAGCCATAAAGACAATTCTTGTGACATTTCTTCTTCAACAATAATAATAATACTATTTAAGTGATCATCATTGCAGATGAAACGATGGATGATTGTTAAGTATACTTGGAAAGTGTTTTATAATCTATGAAAACCACAAATGTTTTATCTATTGTTGTTTTTATAACATTCTGAATTCTCAGAAGGTTGAATAGTTGCTTTCATGACCAGGAGGCGTATGAGCTAAGAATTTTTTTTTTTTTTTTTTTTTTTTTGAAAGATCCAAGGTGGTATAATTCCTATTAATTGCCTACTATTTATAGGTTTATATCTGAAAAGTTAGTAATTTTGAGCTAAGCCTGTTTGTCATAAGAGCGACATATTGCCCTGGCAACATAGGAAGGGTAAAAGACGAAAACAAAATATGCAAACAAAAATAAGCGAAATAATAGTAATTTATTATTACTATTTTTTTTTTTTTTTTTTTTTTTTTTTTATTTATTATGAAATATAAAAAATTAACTTCTTGATCGTAACAGAAATGATGCAAACGTAGCAAAAAAAAAAAAAAAAAAAAAAAAAAAATTAAATATTAAAAATATTTGAAGGGATTTTTTACGTATAAGATGAAATGCAAGGGAACCTACTAATTTACGAATTGAAACTCACATTGTACATCAATCAAATTGTACATCAATTCTAAAAAAACGAAGTCCTTGAATTATTATTTTACTCCCAACAATTTTTACTATTTTTTACCTTCTTTTACCCATATACATGGTAAAAAAAAGTCTTGTTTGGTTCAAAATTTTATTTTTGTTATATTCACACGTTTTGAAATCACCTGAAACCGAAAATCAAGTTTTCAGTGGTTGATCAATGGGTATAGGTGCTACTATCAGCATATATTAAGAACAAATAGTAGCAGGAAGGCCAAACTCGGTATTCTAAACATGTATCATATACGGACGCAACACTAAACATTTTGTTAACATCAAGCAAATAGTTCGTGTACAGTGACATCCAAAAGAATTGAAATAATTACATCAATGGGCGAAATTTTTAATAGGTTCAGTTTAACATGTATAAGCTGCACTATACAAATGAAATGTACATAAATCGTTTTATATTTGTATACATAAAACCATGTTTCGCGTAGAACATGGTATGGAAATCATTCATTATTCGTTTACAAGGCTATGCAAAAGAACAGTAATATAGTGAGACTATACTTGGAAATTGCTGGAATTGTGTTTCGGGTTTTTCTGAAAGTTACTAATTTAGGACTATGTTTAAGTATAGCCTCCTAAACTAGATGCCTGTCGCGTTGCTAGTAAACTTGGCAACAATTCAAGTGGTAGACGGCGCTACCTGATACAGATTGCGGGACTTTTTTATTCGACAGCCACCAAAATTTTTAAAAGGCGAATAGAATATACATAAAAGGCGAATAGAATCGAAGAAACGTCGATTATATATATCATATATGACTTCTTAAAATTATTGGTGACAGTCGAATAAAAAAGTCGCGCAATCTGTACCAGGTGGCGCTGTCTGCCGCTTGAACAGTTGCCAAGTTTCCGAGCCACGCGACAGGCATGTAGTTTAGGAGGCTATGGTTTAAGTATGCAATGTAGTGTGTACATAATTCATAGAAGACATACATGGCTACCAGTAATTAAGCGAAACATTATTCTTTTCCATTGAATGTAATTGGTGGAAGTTTTGTACTGTATTTTACCAACCCAGAACTGTTCAAGAATAAAATTAATTCCTCATTCTCATAAGATAAATAAAGTAATTTTAAAGTAAAATTTTCAACTTTTTTTTAATGTATACATATATATATAATTATGCGATTTGAGGTTCTCTGAATACTAAAATCAAGTTTTTAACGATTGGTGTTCGTGTATGTCTGTTATCAGCGTAACTAAATAACAAATAATTACAAGGAATTCAAATATTGCATTTTGAAGTTGATATAAAGTAGCTATTAAAGTAGTTTGATCAAGATTGATTTGTTTCAAAGATTGGTGTGGGTGAAAGTCTTCTAGATAATTTCGAATAACCTTTAAAATTTAATAACAGTCTTAAATTCTATAAAAATGTACGTACGGTACGATTTTCAAAGAGGGTTGAGGGAGCGGTAGTGTGTCTCACACCGAATTTTTGTTAAATAAAATTGTTTCTAAACCTAGTTTGAATTTTTTTTAACGTAGGCTTATATACAATACTTGTTATCTTCCTGCTTAATCTGCAATCTTTTTTCTGTAGTATAGAATTTCGGGATAAGAGAAAGTCTGGTGTGCCACACCAGATTATTTCTTATGTAAAACACCTACATCTGTAATGTAACTTCGCACAAAACTTTTCGCTTTTATCGACCTTTCTCAGCTATAAACTAGTGGGGTTTTTTTTTTTCTTTCTCACTTCTCATACAGCGATCAGAAACTGTTAGAATTAATCATAACTAAAAAACTGCTAGTGTTTTTATCTTTAATTGATCCACCCTTAAGGGCGAGTCCTAGACCGTCGCATATTGAACACATTAGAGCATTGGTGCGAAGTAAAACCCACTCAACTCAACTCAGTTTTAGTTGAGCACCAAATTGAAATCATTATTTCAAGTTATATATATTGAAATGAAATATCAAAAGCAAAAAGTAAACTTGTTTCTAAAGAGAAAAAAAATCTGGAGTGACTCCACTCGACTTTCCGAACATTGAGTAATTAACAGTTTTGTAGATAAAGTAAAGAAAGAGTAGTTGTTAAACAAACAAAAGAGAGAAAACCATAATAAAGTGTTTAGTATTTTTCTCCATCTATTACACGTTGTTTTATTTAACGCTACTGAACTTTGAGCCCATAGATCATAATGATAAAGAAATTTTCGTTGTGTCCCTGTAAAAACCTATAAATGCTAGATTCACCAAAATGCTTATAGTTAGTGCAACAGTGATTTATAATACTCATATAAATTTTCAGCTGAATTCAATAAAGCGTTTAGATGCTATCGTACTTTTTAAAATTTAGTCCCATAGGCCATAATGATAAAGAATTTTTCTTTGTGTCCCTGTAAAAAAACTGTAAGTGCTAGATTCACCAAAATCTGTACAGTTAGTTCAACTGTGATCTATAACATGTGTACAAATTTTTTGCTCAGATTAATAAGGCGTTTAGACGGTATCACATTTTTAAAAATTTGGCCCCATAGGCATAATGATAAAGAATTTTTCTTTGTGTCCCTGTAAAAAATCTATAAGTACTAGATTCTCCAAAATCTATACAGATTGAGTATTTGTGATCTATAATATGTGTATAAAATTTTTGCTCAATTGAATAAGGCGTTTAGATGCTATCGCACTTTTAAGATTTTGCTCCCATAGGCCATAATGATAAAGAATTTTTCTTTGTGTCCCTGTAAAAAAACTATAAGTGCTAGATTCACCAAAATCTATAGGGTTCGTACTATGGTGACTTACAATATGCGTACCAACTTTCAGGTTAATCGAACAAAGCGTTTAGACGCTAGCGTGTTCACTCACAGACATACACACATACACACATACACACATACACACATACACACACACATACATACATCATCGTAAAAATAGTGAAAACGGACTCAGGGGACCTCAAAACGTATAGAAACATCAAAATCTCGAATTCGGATTTTTGACATGATTACAATACTTTCCTCACTATAGTGTTCGGAAAGTAATAATCAGTTCAACTGGAAATTTCAAATGAAAAATAAAACTTTGTAATGCTTTTTTTTTTTTTTTTTGTAAGATTTTATTTTCGACTTCGAAAACTACATTTTAAAACTTGTCAAAAATTTTTATACAATGAGAGATACATACGGACGTAATTTCTGAAGAACATTTGCGTTCCATACTTTTTACTTTCCGAACACTATAGTGAGGAAAGTATTGTAATCATGTCAAAAATCCGAATTCGAGATTTTGATGTTTCTATACGTTTTGAGGTCCCCTGAGTCCGTTTTCACTATTTTTACGATGATGTATGTATGTGTGTGTGTATGTGTGTATGTGTGTATGTGTGTATGTTTGTGAACACGCTAGCGTCTAAAGGCTTTGTTCGATTAACCTGAAAGTTGGTACGTATATTGTAAGTCACCATAGTACGAACCCTATAGATTTTGGTGAATCTAGCACTTATAGTTTTTTTACAGGGACACAAAGAAAAATTCTTTATCATTATGGCCTATGGGACCAAAATCTTAAAAGTGCGATAGCATCTAAACGCCTTATTCAATTGAGCAAAAATTTTATACCCATATTATAGGTCACAGATACTCAATCTGTATAGATTTTGGAGAATCTAGCACTTATAGTTTTTTTACAGGGACACAAAGAAAAATTCTTTATCATTAAGGCCAATGGGGCCAAATTTTTAAAAGTGTGATAGCGTCTAAACGCCTTATTAATCTGAGAAAAAAATTGTACACATGTTATAGGTCGCATTTGCACCAACTGTATAGATTTTGGTGAATCTAGCACTACAGTTTTTTTATAGGGACACAAAGAAAAATTCTTTATCATTATGGCCTATGAGACCAAATTTTTAAAAGTGCGATAGCATCTAAACGCCTTATTCAATTGAGCTGAAAATTTGTATGAATATTATAAATCACTGTTGCACTAACTATAAGCATTTTGGTGAATCTAGCATCTATAGATTTTTACAGGGACAAAACGAAAAATTCTTTATCATTATGATCTAAGGGCTCAAAGTTCAGTAGCGTTAAATAAAACCTCGTGTGATATATGGAGAAAAAAACACTCTATTATGGTTTTCTCTCTTTTGTTTGTTTAGCAATTCCTCTTTCTTTATTTTATCTACAAAACTGTTAGTTACTCAATGTTCGGAAAGTCGAGTGGAGTCACTCCAGATTTTTTTTTCTTTTTATTACAAATTAGGCCCTATCTCCAGCTTACGCGTCGAATATACATTTACTTTTCAAATATACATTTACTTCTAACGCTAATATAAGCGCAAGGTCGCTGCACATATGTTTATGTGAATATCTATTTGACAAGGCAAACTTCTAGAACAATTTAAAGTTATTCTGAATGAGAATAACCCAAGATCGTATCTTAGTTTCAAAGCACATAAGCAAGTTGAAGACCGACTGTTACATTATTCCAACAAAGAACATAATTCACCTGCGGCATTTCCAACGTGCCCCAGCAGAACACTGAGGTCTTTAACCGGTGAGAGATTCATTCCGTAATCCTTCTCCAGCTAACAGATAAATGCTTATAGAATCATGCTGTCTCAGCCATCAAAAAATAGTATACACTATTAATTCAATAAACCGCTTCGGCGTTTAATCCTGTTTTATGCCGACACTCCGAGCTTTCCCTTTCTTTACTGCCCAAACGTGCGGCTTTAAAAACGATTTGTTCTAAGGATTCTTTTTTCAAAATATAAATAAAAAATCGTCAGCTTTATTCGATAAAGTAAGTTGATTCATCAAAAATGTGGTGCCACAGAGACAGCAGCTTGTTCCTGTTCCGCTTGACGAGGCCCGCATCACTGACCTGATTTCGGGAAAAGAATCAACCTCCAGAAAAGCATGTTAATGACGCCCATGTGGGAATATAGGAAGAAATATGTATGTAAGTATTAGGAAAATGAAATAAATAAATAAAAGCATGGGGGCGGAAATAAGTTTTTTTGGTAGGAAAAATCATTTGTTTCCACCGTTTCTAACTCGTTCGCCCTACTGAAATAGTATTCAAAAGAATGGTCAATGCTAAAAAATTAGAAAAATGTGAGTGGATATCGCTACTGAAAAAGCTTGTGTAATTAATAATCGGATGAGATTTGATATATTTATTTTTATATTCTAAAACAGCAACATTAATTTCAATTTATTTTATCATGAACTTCTTATTTATCATTTATTTAAACGGGTGGTGATATGTTATAATTGACCTTCGGGATTCGCCTGGCCCATTTTCAAACTCACTCTAATTTTATCACATGTACAGTCGGTAACAAAAGTGTCCGAACACTAGTAAAAATTCCTATATAAAAAAGTACACTTAATACTGTTTTGTTAGATAAATCCTTGTCGAAACATGTTCTTAGTCAGTCTAATAACAGGATTCAACGAGGATTTATTTAGCAAAACTGTATTAAGCGTACTTTTTTTATATAGGAATTTTTGCTAGTGTTCGGACACTTTCGTTACCGACTGTATTTACACACCTGTTAAAAGATTAAACTATTTTACAATCCGAAATGGCGATTTTTTAATCAAACATTCCATGGTACCCAAATATTCGTTTACATACTTTTTTAAGAAGAACTAAATTTTCTTCGTAATTTTTTTTGTTACTCTTTAATGTCAACATTATGATTCTAACATCGAAAAATATTAAGGAAGACTAGGCCGACAATAAAACTGCAATATGGAGATAAAACGGTTAACATCAGAAACGAAATACATTTTAAGTTGACTATATGATTTCAAAAAGAAATAAAGTGAACACAGATATTAAATTAAAAACAACTGGATAGAAATCGAAATCTTTCTACCATAGATTTTCCCACGATGACTATTTATTTCTCTATGAATATATTAAAGAGTGTTTGGTAATTTATGAATTATGTATTATTTTACTGTGTGCGTATGTGTATACGCTTGTATGTGTGTATGTGCGCATGTGTGTAGCATGCGCCTAGTCATTTATCACACTGCAGTAACATAGGAAAGTGTATTTTACTATGTTCCAGTTTGCTGGTGACAATGCTTTTATCTCACTGTCACCAGCAACTATGTGGTCTAATAAATAATTTAGCTTAGAATATGTTAGCTTTCCCTAGATAAAATTCCTTTGCATTATAAATTAATCGCATAATGTTTTTTAAATAACTTAATAAAAGAACTAATATAAGAGAATCGGAAATCAAAACCTCTTCGTATACTGTCACATAAATTCATTTTATTTATTAGTGCTAGAGGCCTATTTCAGTCGGTACAGCGTTGTCGAATTTTTATAGGTCACTCTTAATAGTGCTAAGGGCCTATTTCAGTCGGTTTATTGAATGGGGATTTATTGAATGAAGTCCCCCCAAGGCACAACTTTGACATTTTGACATAAATCCCCCCCCAGGCCCAACTTTGACATGAGTCCCCCCCAAGGTACCCCTATTTCAGTCGGTACAGCGTTGTCGAATTTTTGTACGTCACTCTTAATAGTGCTAAGGGCCTATTTCAGTCGGTTTATTGAATGGGGATTTATTGAATGAAGTCCCCCCAAGGCACAACCTTGACATGAGTCCCCCCCAAGGTACCCCTATTTCAGTCGGTACAGCGTTGTCGAATTTTTATACGTCACTCTTAATAGTGCTAAGGGCCTATTTCAGTCGGTTTATTGAATGGGGATTTATTGAATGAAGTCCCCCCCAGGCCCAACTTTGACATGAGTCCCCCCCAAGGTACCCCTATTTCAGTTGGTACAGCGTTGTCGAATTTTTATACGTCACTCTTAATAGTGCTAAGGGCCTATTTCAGTCGGTTTATTGAATGGGGATTTATTGAATGAAGTCCCCCCAAGGCACAACTTTGATATGAGTCCCCCCCCAGGCCCAACTTTGACATGAGTCCCCCCCAAGGCACAACTTTGACATGAGTCCCCCCGCAGGCACAACTTTGACATGAGTCCCCCCCCAAGGTACAACTTTGACATGAGTCCCCCCCACGGCCCAACTTTGACATGAATCCCCCCCAAGGTACCCCTATTTCAGTCGGTACAGCGTTGTCGAATTTTTATACGTCACTCTTAATAGTGCTAAGGGCCTATTTCAGTCGGTTTATTGAATGGGGATTTATTGAATGAAGTCCCCCCAAGGCACAACTTTGACATGAGTCCCCCCCAGGCACAACTTTGACATGAGTCCCCCCCCAGGCACAACTTTGACATGAGTCCCCCCCCCAGGCCCAACTTTGACATGAGTCCCCCCAAGGCCCAACTTTGACATGAGTCCCCCCCAAGGTATAACTTTGACATGAGTCCCTCCCCAGGCCCAACTTTGACATGAGTCCCCCCAAGGCCCAACTTTGACATGAGTCCCCCCCAAGGTACAACTTTGACATGAGTCCCCCCCAAGGCACACCTCCCTCTCATTGGGAAAAAGAGAAAAAACGTTGTTTTGCGGCTATAAGACAGTTTGGACTTCCAACGTTATTTGTTACAGTATCTGCAGCTGAAACACATTGGTTTGATTTAATGAAAACTTTATCATGGAATTTAGATCTTCACGAATTAACTAAAGAAGAATTTGTCGATATTAACAAGTTTAGCAGTAGGCCTCTGGCACTAAATTAAAATCTGTCAATGTCAGATTTTCATGTTTTAAATAATGAAATAATGTCGTGTCTGTATATATATATATATTTTTTTTTAATTATTTTTATGTGTATGTGTGTGGTAGAAAAATTGGTTAAAAATGAATTTATAATGGAAAACAGAACATCCAAAATTATGTTCATAAGACTAATAACTAGGCTGTAACTAAAAAAATATTCATTTGTTTCATATATATTTTTGGTGAGTTTTATGCGAATGTAATTGGTGAATTTAATGATACCTCTAATTGTATCTGGCCTCGAATGATTAGTAAATGCAAAAATACGCATATATGTAAAACACAAAACTATTTATAGGTTTGAAATAAAAACGTATTTAAATAAAAAGCCTTTAAAACACTTTAGAGAAAATAATGGTAGAAGAAATAGTCAATGAGATTTTGGCTAGAGGACATTTAAAAAATAACCTCCCTTTTTAGACTAACGAGTATTTACAACCAGGTGGGACCAAATGGTTAAGAAGAATTTTTATTAAACAATGAGGTATAAGAACTTTGTAACCAATTATCATTAAAAAAAAATTATTAAAATGATAAAAAAAAAAAAAAAAAAAAAAAAAAAAAAGAAAGAAAGAAAAAGAAACATGAAATCCAAAATAGCAGTTTTCTTCTCTGAGAATCATTAATTAACTAAATCAATACTTTTTTTTTTTTCTAGAAAAGAAAAGAAAAAATATGAATATCAAAATAAATCATTCCAAAAAGGAAAGAAAAAAACACATTGTCAGCAAAACTCAATCTACAAGTTTTAACGAAGTCATGCTCTACGGGCTTTTGAATATAAAACTTTTGAAAAGAAAAATGCAAACGTTTCTGAAACGCATTGTGATTCCTGAAGCATTTTAAATTTAAAAATTTTAACCTTTATCATTATATTCATATTTAAATTCAAAAAGAAATTTTGTAAAATAAAGTTTTACTAAAGGGGAAAAAAATCCTTTTTTTTTTTTTTTTTTTTTTTTATATAGTAGTGTTTGAATGTTATAATTAATGGCAAATTCACGGTGACCATAAAGTTTGAAATATTTAAAATTTTCCGTTGAACTATTTCTTTTTTCTTTCTTTTTTTTTTTCTTTTGTGAATAATTAGGTAAGTAGAATTAAGTAGAAGTTCTGAAAACTGATTTTCTCCCATCCGTAAATTCATAACGTTAAGAAAAATAGAAGCCTAAATTAGTTTTTATAATAACCTGAATACCATAGTTGTATTTTGAAATTAATTTATAATATTTTATTTTTATTTCATAAACATATTCACTTGAAATTCATTTGAAATAATATGGATTCGAAATGACTATTTATATTCCAAAAATGAATGTTTTATACTATCTAAATAAAATGAAGTTCCTGCTATGTCGGTTGAGCGTAAATTCTCTTGTTTATTCGATGCAGTTGCTTGAAAAAAAAGTTAAAAACCTAAAAAATATTGAACTTTGGTATATACAGACAGAAAAAAGTAACTTTTCGTTTTAATTTGCCAAAACATTTTATGAGGATATTAACTAGCCATTTCAGGTTATGATATTTTCAGTACTTCAATGTTTATTTTAACTGATTTTTTTTTTTTTTTTTATAGTTAAGAAACGAATGCAAAATTTAATGCTTGCCTGTAAAAAGCAATATGTTGACAATTTTTTTGTATTATAAAGTGATATCAAGTACTTCAATAAATTACCGATGTTGATAAATAGCCATTTTAAAAGAACATAAGTTCTTATAAAAATAAACATATTTAACATGTTTCTTTTAAATTCTAATACATTTTACAGATATAATATCATAACAACAAACACTTTCTAAAAAAAGAAATATAATTGAAAATTGTATTAAATACTGGTGAAGGAGCAAGCACATAATATTACATATATTTATGTGTTCTTCCTTCCCTCCCCGTCATGGCCATATACAAATGCCCCAATTGCAATCACACATAAATGTGTCTCAGTACACATCGCATAGTGTCTCAGTCAGTATATATAATAGGGTCTAGCTCTGACTCATATTTAGAAGGAGTGCGAGTTGCTGATACAATTATCCTGCGACTATAATAGCAGTACGCACAGAAGTGTTTATCCGTCTGTCTATCTATTATTCATGGCTCTCATTTCCATAAATTGTTTTAAAATGTGATTTAGACTATTAATCTAAGAAATTTATTCTCCCATGACATCACTATCGAATCGTTTTAACAAAATTTAAACGTAACTGGTCCATATTAGAGAAATATTTATATATAATTTTCAGAATAACTGGTAATAAGGTATGTAAGTACTATCACGCAGATGTTCTGCGCGAGAAAGGCTTGTGTTTTAATATTTTTATACTACACAAACATAACAAAGTTAACATACAATGTAAAAAAAAAAAAAAAAAGTCCTGTTTACTGCCAGATATTTTCTGTAATGACAGTAAGTTCCGGAAAAATTAACGTTGACAGACCGTATTTTTCTGGCATTAAAGAAAATTTCTGGCAGCAAACAGGACTTTTTTTTTTTTTTTTTGCAGTGTACATCATTCAGGTCCACAAAAACTTAGTTTCTATAGCAGGGGGTGGCCAATCCGCAGCCCTCAGACTCCATGGGGTCCACCGTGTAACATTTCTTGGCCCACGATGAAATTCCTCAAATTTATAATCTGACATTTTATTACAGCAAATTTTAATGAATATGTTTTGACTTTTCGGAATTAAAATACTTTAGACATTTATGTAGCTAGAGAAACATATATCGCATTAAGTATTGCTAATAGAATATTATTCAATCATTTTATTGATTTTTCTTATTATAATCATTCCTCTATAGTTATAAGTTTTTTACTGTTCTATTTTTTTTATTTCTAATAAAAATAAATTTAATATTAATGTGTAAATTTTCATGGCTCCAGAAGTATTACACACACACATTTATATACAGATATATATATACACATACATACAGTGCGGCCCGCCGGAATAAAATGCATCTCCAGTGCGGCCCACCAACAGTTTTGTGTTAGACAAGCCTGTTCTAGGACATGGTATAATTAGTATTGATGATTGGTTCACAAAGGTACGCAAATTATTTGAATGCGTTGTTGAATAGAAGCGAATTTTGCTCGAAATTCATTTTCAGCATTGTTCGTATTTAATACTTTTTAAGAAAACAGAAAATTTTAAGGTTATACGGTGTGACAAACAAGTGCAGTTGAAATCTTAATAAAATATCAGTGTTTAGAAATTAAAACAAGAAGAAAGATTATATTATAACCGTGTTTTTCTTCTAGATAAATTTAGAACAGAGTAATTGTATTTACATATATATATATATATATATAGTAAATACAATTACAGTGACTGTGTGTATATATAGGGTGATCAGTTTAAAACAGGACCCGTTGTTTTTTCTTACAACTCTTAAATCTGACGGATGTGGCAACTATTCTAACATTGAAGTATGATTGTTTGAACCTTGTTTAAGTTTGTGAGACAATTTCTAACACTGTCGGACTGTTACAACTTTATTTGTGAGGTAAAACAGAAATGGAGACGCACAAATATTTTAATCCTGTAATAATTTCATTTTTGAAAAACATAATTTAATTCAATTTTTATTCCTCACAGAAAATGTTGAAAATGTTCGCCACCATTTTGAATGCAAACATGAACACGTCGAATCAGGTTTTTGACACACTTCGCAAGCATTGTTGGTGTGTTTGACGAGATTTCTTCAGTTATAATCTGTTATAATTCATGGATGTTTGCAGCAATTCTCTGGAAAAACCTATGAAATGATAATGTAAAAATGATAATGATAATGTAAAAATGATAATGATAATGTAAATGCAATGTAGGAATGATAATGTAAAAACAATTAATTAAATTTTGTTTTTAACGGGTACTCTTTTAAATTGTTCACCGTATTTGTTTTATTTTAATTCAGAATGTAATTCCTCCATTCACAAGGTAAGCCAAATTTCTAAAAATAATTTTTTCATGATTTCATTTTAAGAATTCTAATTTCCACCAGCTAGTTCACTACCGACTTTCTGTACAACTGGCATAAAATAATCAATAGAATTAATGAGAAAAAAATTAATTAATCAGAGTATAACATCACCTTAATAATTAACTGTCAAACAGTATTTTCAGTGCTTCTTTTGATCTGCCTCTGCAGTTTTGTGTCTTACCACAACATAGTTCCCGCGTGCATTTTCTCAAGGTAAATTTTGATTTCCTTTATTCACTTTAATTTTTTATTTATTTACTGTCATCAGTATTTTCGGTGCTTCTTCTAAACGTTAAGAAGAGTTTCAGAAGCAGGAAAAGTGCTCTTAATAAAAGCGCATTTGATAAATACAAATGAAATGCAATTTTTTGCACGGTGTTAAATTTATATTTAATAATAATATTAAAAAAAAAAGTTTTTATTTTTGTCTTTTGATTTATCTATTTCTTTTAAATAAAATCAATTCTGAGGATAAAAGAAACTAGTTCTTAATAAAATTGCTGAGTAGTGTTTAAGCTTCGTAATTTCTTTGAAAAGTGCTTTATCTATATTTTAAATATTTGCATGTTCAAACTAAATCTATTTTATCCTTCATTTTCGTATGGTAAAAATTCCCTAATCTTTCATGTGCTTTTTAAGCTTTTTTTCGCATAACATATTCATAAAAATAAACAATTGCAAACAAGGTTATAAAACTAGAGTTAATATAACCAAATCAATAAATAAAATACCACTTTCAGTCATCATATAAAGTTTTTCAACGATACATCGTGTGGCTTCTTGTAAAATTTTTCTAAATAAATTTTGTTTATGTCATTCAATAATCGCAGAAAAAAAGAGCTGTGAAGCTTAAGAGAATTACAAACTTAGAAAAAGAAAAGAAAAGAATAAAATGAATAAAATAAGATATTTAAAGTACTTGAATCTTATGAAAATAAAAGTGTACAAAATTATTTTGGAGTAAAATTCGAATTTAAAAAAGGAAAAAAGAAATATATTAGAAAACTTTAAACAAGTTCTTTCTCAGTTGTGCTATATACTTGACTTTCTATTTGAAACCGGTACGGCCT